>JASERS010000003.1:46301887-46913826 GCA_036711965.1 Onthophagus sagittarius | reverse complement strand
ACAGCGGTAATATCCCCTTGAAATGCAAATAATGAACTCGCTGCAACTCTTGTTTTTATATTTAGAAACTCTCGTGGAATCTGTGTTTTATTTTTTCGTACTGTTCCTACAGATGTCAGCTTATCAGTGTGTAACAAGTCAATCATCAAGGGATAGCTCGTGTACCAATTGTCAAAGGTAACATTACGTTTTGATCCAGATATTGGTCTTACTAAACGTTTCACTATATCATGTGGTTTATTGCTTAACCTAAATGGACCTGGTGGTTGTAAACCAACATAGACTTCCATGTTGATACGATAGAAGGTTTTCGCGTCAACTAGAGCGTGTACTTTTAGTCCATACTTACTGGGTTTGTTTGGTATGTATTGGAGAAAATCAACTCTTCCTCTGAAGGGCTCCAATTTTTCATCGACGGTAAGATACTCACTAGGTGTGTAATACATTGGAAAATGCTCAACAAGTTTCTCAAAAATTCCTCTTATAGGAGCAAGTTTATCTAGAGATCTTCTCTGGGCTCTGTTTTCGATATTATCAAACCGGAGGCATTGCAATAAAATGGCAAATCTCTGTTGGGACATTGTTTTTCTAAACACATCTATGCCAGTATCATCTGTACACCATAGATCGGCAATATTCTCTCTATTTCCTTTATATAACCCAGCTAAATACAATAAACCAAGCAGTGCCTTTATTTCAACTACGTTTGTTTCCTTTACTAAATATTTATGATTTGTATCATATTTTACACCCTTAGTGTTTATTTTGATATTTGTATTGAATACAATGTCTCCTAACATGTCATCCGTAAGAAACAATGACCAGCATGATATTGGATTTTGTTTATGTTTTGCCTCACCTTTCACTCCTGGTAAATGAGTGATTATATTCTCAGACCTTGTTCTGATGGTTTTTTCCCTGGTTCCCTGAACCATTTTGTTCCATCTTTAGCTAGCATAAACCGTGTGTTACTAGTTTCCACTTGATCGTCATCGTAGTATCGTCTTCACTCGTTTCTTCGGCGAAACGTTCTCTAATATCAGCAACAATATCAGTATGAGGAGACACTTCTTCATCTTCTGAGTTTGAGTCGATAAACGATTCAGAATCGGAAAGAACTTCCGCCCACAAGGCTAATAACCTATTCTGTTCTTTTTCGTACTCGTATTTTGACATTTTCGCATAAAATCATGAAGAGATTTGAGATGAACAACGACTCAACATGCACTTGTCAGGTGTACTCACGAGTTAAGTGTGGTGGGGTATAGCATACCCCAGTCGTATTCTGCATTTATTTTATTTTTCCGAACTTGTACACTTATAATATAGATGACGTTCTACTAACAACGTATTTTTCTCCAGCTACTAAAAATTAGATGGCGCTAGTAGTAACACATTCTATAATATTTAGAGAAATATAATGATTGGGGTATGTTATACCCCACCACACTGATGAAGGGTTAATTATTAATATTTAATTAGGGTCTATATAAAAATTTACTTTTGGTGATAATTAAAATTTATTTTTCTATACTAGTTTCGAGCCTTGCTCTTCTTCAGTAGGTACCTACAAGTTTACAATATATAAAATGAACATATTAATATAAAAATAAAATAGTAAAATCTTACGTTATTACTAACAAATTAGAAAAATTAGTTACAATATTTTTCAAAATTTACATCAAAAGTTGTTGTGTGACATTAGGTTTTTTTGTTTTTGTTTTTATATTTGTGTTTTAGGTACGGATCTAGCAGGCAACTATAGATTGGTTTTTGGGTCGGGATAATTTGTTCGTTAAGCCTTATAATATTACTGTTAATTTCAATAAACTTGTTGATTTCGTACATTTCCATTATTTCCATAAGGTTGCTTTTATTAAGTTGGTGTAGTAATTTAATATTTTTATTTTCGTCAAATTCGTGGTTGTTGAAAATTAGATGTTTTCCGAATGCCGATTTTGAACTCTTTTTATGTTCTTTAAGCCTTGTTTGGATACTTCTTCCCGTTTCACCTATGTATGTGGCTGAACAGGTCCCACATTGTAATTGGTATATGCCACTTTTAGCGAGAGTTGTAGTCTTGTTTTTGTTATTAATTAATAATGCCTTCAGATTGTTTTTGTTTTTAAATGTCATTGTTATGTTGAACTTATGGAACATTTTCTTGATTTTATGGGATATTTCTCCTGGGTAAGTTATGGATCTGTACGTTGTTGGTTTATCAGGTTTTCGGTCGGATAGGGAAGTTGTTTCTTGAAGATTATATTTGTTTTTTATTTTCGAAAATATTCGTTGGATAAATGTCGGTGGGAAATTGTTTTCGCTTGCAATTTGGTGGATAATTTCGATTTCTTTTTCTAGGTCTTGTTGTTCCAATTTTGAATGGAAAGCTCTGTGTATATAAGCTCGGTATGCTGCCATTTTATGAGTTTCATCATGATGAGAATCGAATGGGATGGTAGTACTAGTTTGTGTAGGTTTTCTGTAGATGTTATATTTAATTTTGTTGTTTGAATGTCGTAGTGTATAGTCTAAGAAATTTAATTTTTGATTGTTTTCAGTCTCGATAGTGAAGTTAATATTGGGGTGTAAACTGTTAATATATTTATGAAGATTATTAATATGTTGGTCGTCTTTAATCAGTACTAAAATGTCGTCCACGTATCTTGTCCATAGGATAATATCGTCTCTATAAGGGTTTTTGTCACACATAATTTGATTTTTCTCTAGGTTGTCCATGAAAATATCTGCCATCACACTACTCAATGGTGATCCCATTGGTAATCCATCTAGATATTGATAGTATTTATCGTTAAAGATACAAAAATTTTGTTCTAAGCATAGTTTTAATAGCGTTAAGATGGAGCGAGTTTTGTCTTTGTTTTTGAGGTCAGTCTTTAATATTTCTTCTAATATCGTTATCGTGTCGGTTATGGGTATGTTTGTATATAGGTTGTTGACATCAAATGAGATCATTTTGAAACCATCTGGTAGCTGTATTTTGTCAATTAAATCAGGAAGTTGGTAACGATTAATTATGGTATATTTTGGTTTAAAATTGATGTCATTTATTATAAATTTTTGTAAAAGTTTTGCGAGTTTGTATGTGCTGGATTCAATGGAGGTTATAATGGGTCTTATTGGTAATCCATTTTTGTGAACTTTAGGTAGTGCATACAATTTAGGGGTTTGCGGATTCATAGGCAACAGGCTGGTCAAGGTACCTCCAATTTCTGTTATTGTCGTTTTGTTTTCTTTAGTTATTGATTTTACTTTTTTGTGAAAATTGTTTGTGGGGTTTTTATTGATAGTTTTAAAGTTATTGTCTTTCATAAAGCTTTCAGTCTTATTTATGTAGAGATCTTTGGTTAAAATTATCATTCCTGCGTTTTTGTCTGCAGGAGTAACTATTAATTCGTTTTCGTTTCCGGAAAATTAAGGAAAACGAACAGCCACATACATAGGTGAAACGGGAAGAAGTATCCAAACAAGGCTTAAAGAACATAAAAAGAGTTCAAAATCGGTATTCGGAAAACATCTAATTTTCAACAACCACGAATTTGACGAAAATAAAAATATTAAATTACTACACCAACTTAATAAAAGCAACCTTATGAAAATAATGGAAATGTACGAAATCAACAAGTTTATTGAAATTAACAGTAATATTATAAGCCTTAACGAACAAATTATCCCGACCCAAAAACCAATCTATAGTTGCCTGCGAGATCCGTACCTAAAACACAAATATAAAAACAAAAACAAAAAAACCTAACGTCACACAACAACTTTTGATGTAAATTTTGAAAAATATTGTAATTAATTTTTCTAATTTGTTAGTAATAACGTAAGATTTTACTATTTTATTTTTATATTAATATGTTCATTTTATATATTGTAAACTTGTAGGTACCTACTGAAGAAGAGCAAGGCTCGAAACTAGTATAGAAAAATAAATTTTAATTATCACCAAAAGTAAATTTTTATATAGACCCTAATTTAATAATTGGTGAAAAAAGGATAAAAAAAATTATTTTTATATTAATATTTAACTCAGTACAAACTATTGTAAAACATGACTTTACAACTCTAGCCATTTTATCTTAACCCCAGTGTTGCCATATTGAAACTCAGGGGATACCGTGCTTTTAAACCAAAAGTTACCGTGTTTGGAGGGATATTACCGTGTTCAATTTAAAAAGTATTGCAAAAGCAAGCAATGGATGTGTTAATGAGGGGATATTTTGAGATAAAATAATTTATATCACATACGTTTACAATGTTTATTAAATAAAATTTATTTTGTATGAACTATATATAAAAAAGACACATTTAGGATTTAGCATGCAAATAGCGAGCTTAAATATCTTGTTCATTGTCAATGGAAAAATCAACATTTTCAATAATGTTTAGATACATATTTGAATTCACGTTAGTGATCATTTCGTGCGTGGGTTGAAAATTAAAACATGTTCCTTCTTCTTCCTTAACCATCTGGCTGGCTAATAAACACCCTTTTATCGAATTTGTGACCATTTTATTCCTAGTTTTAGTTTTTACTAAATTCACCTTACTAAGTATTCTTTCACACACAGCATTCGAGTGAGGTAATGAGAGAATTGTTAAGACAAACCTAGAAACATTTCTGAACAGAAAAATCCCAGAAGGCTTATAATTATAAAGGTATATCCAAAAATTACCTATTGTAAAGGTGTCTAAATTTGATTCATTAAACACATAAGAGCTTAATAAACGCCACTCGTTATCAATAGCCTGATGATCATCTTCAGACAGTGTTTTTACAATTATTTTAAAATAATTTAAAAATACAAACAGTGAAGGATATGATTTTCTCGTTGCAGTTTGCATGGCATAGTTTGGTTTAAATATATATAATTTTTCTAAAATTGATTGAGGATTAAAATCAAACCTTTTTCTAATTTCAAAACATAACGTTGATAAAAAACTTTTAGATTTATTAAAAAAGTAAACAATTAAATCTTGTCTACTTTGAATATCTGTATTAGTTTGGAGTTCATTTAAAACTTTAATGCCTAAATAGATAGAGTCGTTGTTTAAAAAATAATCGGAGTTTTTTGGATCAACGTCAGCAAGAGATCTTTTTGTAACGTATTCATTGTTCATATAACATAACCGTAATTCTTTATATATAGTACTCACTTCAGAATATAAATCTGCTAAAAGAATTTTATCTGACTGAAACCATTCATTTAGCTTTACGATTTTTGGCAATACGAAATCTAACAACAAAAAATATAATTTAATGAAAAGGTCATTTAAGGCATTTAAAATTTGATCAACCGATAACAGTTTTTCGGTAAAAGATCGGTCAGTAAAATATAAAACTAATGCAGGCCACTGCTCCAGAATTCTCCTCACCACTGCGAGTAAGGACAGCCAACGGGTCTGCGATGGGTGAAGTATTTTATGTATTTTGATGTCGACAAAAGTCTGGAATTGTTGAAGTTCATTCTGTCGTTTGGAGCTTGACTAAAAAATAATTCCTGTTTTATTATAACATTGCTAGATATCGGCATGTCAATTTTATGATTTTACTCACCTTAAAAAATGCATATACATTCCTTGCAAGGTTTTCGCAGCTTCTGGGTAGCTCCTTACATGCATTACTTGCGCAAATATGAAGAGAATGGCTGATGCATTTTACAATACATATTCCTGGACATTTTTTCCGAAATCATGAAGCAACTGAATTAAATTCCCCCATCCTGACATTACAGCCATCTGAGCCAAACCCACATATATTTTCTGTAGGAACTCCAAAATCTTCAAATGATTTTATTATGATGTTAAAAATGTGTTCACCTGTTGCCTCAAAATTACATTCTTGATCTGGAGAAAAAACTGGCAATAAATCCCACAAAACTGTTGTTAATTTTAGTTTTTCCTCATTGAAAAACCTGACAACAATACAAATGGTTTTAGATGAAGCAATATCTGTGGATTCATACACTAAACAACTGAATTTATATTTAGTAAGCTGCTTTTGTAAATCGGTTTTATGTGTTTTTCCAATAACATTCGTTGCTATTGCGTGAGCCTTTGTTCGCTTAAGTGATAAATTTTTTGCAACATTAGAATCCTTAAAAATACATTTTAAAAGTGGGCACAGGTGATCCATCAACGAAAATAAAATATTATGCTCAGCAAGTAGGGCACATAGCTTTATTTCTGCTATTTTTGTAGCAGTATCGGTGTTATCGGTACTGCTTTTAAAATATTTACTTATCTTTGGTGTTGAAAATCCAACGTTAGTGGTATTTCCGACATGCATTTTAGAAATCAAATGTTTCTTTATTGTTGACAGGTCAGCCACAAACTGTACATTACAAACCGCACACCGTCCCTTGTAAACTGATTGTGCTGGCCTCAACCACGATTTAAATTGTGAATTTTTCATCTAATTTTGTACAAACTTTTGTTTGTGGTGCAACCTTTTCACTGCTTTAGTTTTTTGGTGTTTCTGGGTCGTTTAAGATAAATCTGATCACTCATCACTATCACTCATAATGTAGTATATAGTACAATATTGCCACAACTGTCTTATAGGCTTTAACCGATTAATAAGGAACATAGAAAATATTTAATACTTATTAATAAGGAATATATAAGAATAATAAGGAATGAATGACTAGTGGGAATGACAAATGTACGACAATACTAACCAGGGAAACCCCACGGTTTTCTAGTGATTTCTACAAGTCGTACGTACGGTAAAGTATACAGCGTATACAGTAAATAGCTTATGCTATTGAAGGCTAGAGGGCAGTAGCAATTTTAAATTTTTTATTTAACTAGAATTTATTTAGAAATTACCGTGTTATATTACACGGTATTACATTGAGGACCATGTGCCAGATTCTTACAGAATTTTCCGTGTAAACACGGTAATTACCGTGTATCTAGCAACGCTGCTTAACCCTCCAGTACACGCGCATTTTTTTTTGACGTGAGTGCTCGCACCGGACTGAGAATCCGGGTTTCTTTGCCAAATAAGAGATGGTGCTGATGAGTAATTTGTATTAAACTCCCTAGATTACTAAAGTACCGCGGTTCATGATATCTATATATTCAAACGATTCGAGCCAAAATGGTGATTTGACAGCATGTCAGTGACCAGGTGTACGAATAGGGAGTTTATGTGTGAGAAAAACGGTTTGCTCCGCCCCCGATTCGAGAACATTATTAAAGTTCACCTTTCGTTTCTTCGGTGGCTGATACTGCTGAAAACAAACTTGATAAGCTACCAAGAGCCTTGAACTGCTTGCAAAAATGTTGATTAGTATCAACATTTTTGAACTAGAACAGAGGTAGTCCTCTGGAAGAATAGAAGCACTTGATAATGCTTCTAGAAGCCTTAACATAGCTTTCAGAAGGCTTGAACTGCTTCCACAAGATTTTATACTGCAGCTGAAAGACTTGATACTGTTTCTAGAAGATTTTAAATGATTCCAAAAGACTTGATACCGTTTGTAAAACTACTGGCAAAGAAATGTTTGAAAATGTAAAGTCTTAAAGAAGACATTTTTATTGCAAAAGGCACGAAATTGTTAATACAATTTGATTTTGCTTCCAAAATACCAAATACTGCTAGGATACAAAATGTTCATTTCAAAAGTTCAAAAAATTTCAATTATAGACCAAATATTGCTTGTGAAGGTGTAAGCACTGTTGATATAAGGCATTTCTATTGCAAATTAACCATATGCGCCAGATACATGGACGTTTTTCATGTCACTTTTGTTTTGAGAACAGTCATTCGTGGTTTGAACCTTTTCCCAATTCAGTTTTTTCACTATCCAGCACCCATACTTATTTTCAAAAACCGGCGCTTATGAAGCTACGAAGATTGTGTTAGATGAACCACTGACGATCTAAAGATAAATCAGTTAGCTGCAGAATTTTTCGAATCCCCTCTTTGGGCATCGTAAATCTTACACAAATTGCTGGTTCTGGTCCTAAAAACGCTTTAGCACTAGCTCATCTGCCGTTTCATTGGCAGCACTTCCAGAGTGACCTCAGTGTAGTTAAAACGACGAACCGTTTGAGCCATCTGTATTTCCACACAAATTTTGATAATCCTCTACTTGATTTCGAGCTTTGTAGAGATGAGTTACTCAGCTTGTGTTCTCATTCAATCCCAAGATTATTCCTCACTTGCGCAATCGGTAATAAAAGAGTCCAATATAATTATATTTACAAACTCACTTCTACAGTATTATATATTTAGAAATCTGAAACTAGCAACTAACGCCATTAACAACGACAACATTCTGATGTGAAATAATACTTTGACGTCCTTCAACATCGGCAAATACAGAAAAAAGGGATTAACTAACTAGAAACTGACGAAATGACCTATTTACCTTTATTAGCTGTTTCCACCAAAACTTATTTTCGAAAGTAAGTCCTTTTTTCGTAGACAAGAACGGATGATATATTAAAAAAAATGTTAACTTGAATGGTTGCGGTCCGCCGAACCAGCGGTTGCAAATTGCTAAAAGACTCTGTAAGTCGATAGTTAAACTTGCAGGAAAAGATTTTATTAATCATAAAATCGTGGCTAAGAGAAAATACTGGAAATTATTTGACAGCATTCTGAGATGACCGCTAGGAGGTGCAAATACCATCTTTAATATCTTGAAATCTTAACAATTAAACAATTAGTCATCTTAGGAATGGTATCTCAATTTTAAGATACTTGTACATTTCAGTTTCAGTCCAGCCCCAGTATATTCCGGGTTCATGCCGGGATTTCATGAAAGAAGATTTAACGTTTAGAAGTCTGGGTCAATGTCAGGTATTCTGACAGCAATATCAAATCTTTTGTTAGCATTTCAAATGTTTTGGAAGCAATTTAGATCTTCTAGAACCAATATTAAGCCTACCTGAGCCAATATCGAGACTTTTGTAACCATTTTAAATCTTCTAGAAGTAGTATTAAGTCTTCTGGAATCTTCTCGAGTCTACTGAAAGCATTTCAAATCTTCCAGAAACAGTATAAAGTCTTACAGGGGCTATATCTAATCTTTTGGAAGCATTTTAAAATATCTAGAAACAGTATCAAGTCTTTTGGAAACTTCTCAAGTCTTCTGAAAGCATTTGAAATCTTCTGGAAGCAGTATAAAGTCTTACAGGGACAGTATCAAGCCTTTAGGAAGCATTTTAAAACATCTAGAAGCAGTATCAAGTCTTCTGGAATCTTCTCGAGTCTTCTGAAAGCATTTCAAATCTTCCAGAAATAGTATAAAGTCTTACAGGGGCTATATCTAATCTTTTGAAAGCATTTTAAAATATCTAGAAGCAGTATCGATTCTTAATTATTAAAATCTTCTAGAAGCAGTATCAAGTCTTTTGGAAACTTCTCAAGTCTTCTGAAAGCATTTGAAATCATCTAGAAGCAGTATAAAGTCTTATAGGGGCAGTATCAAAGCTTTAGGAAGCATTTTAAAACATCTAGAAGCAGTATCAAGTCTTCTGGAAGTAGTATCCAGTCTTTTGGAAGCACTTCAAGTAATTTTGAAGTATTCTAAAAGTAAGTATAAGGTCTCCTGGAAACATTGTAAGTCATCTGGAAATATTTTAAGTCTTCTAGAAGCAGTATCAGTCTTCTGGAAACATTCCAAGTATTCTGGAAACCATATCAAGTTTCTTAGATACAATATCAAGTCTTCTGGAAGCATCTTAAGTCTTCTAACCGCGACATAAAGTACTTTGAAAGCATTGTAGATCGTCTGGACACACTTCAAGTCCTCTAGATGCAATATCAAGGCTTCCAAAAGCGTTGTAAGTCATCTGTAAGCATTGTAAGTCGTCTGGATGCATTGTAAGACATCTGTAAATTCATCATTTTAAGTCTTCTAGAAATATCAGTCTAGAAATTCAAGTCTTCTGAAAGCAATATAAAGTTTTCTTAAGACAGTATCAAATCATCTAGAGGTAACAACATCAAGTGTTCTGGAAACATTTTAAGTTTTCTAGATGCTATATCAAGTTATCTGAAAGCATTGTAAGTCGTCTGGAAGTATTTTAAATCCTCTAGAAGCAGTAGCAGTCTTCTGGAATCCGCGGTACTTTATAAATCTAGGGACTTTAATTATTTATTATTCTTTTTAAGACACTAATTTAAAAAATTTTTTTATTATCATAAAATTTGCGATAGGCAAATAAATGCCCGCGTTGAATACGCTGCACATTTTTCGGGGCATTTATGTTCTACAGCTTTCATTATCTTCTTCGTTTCTTCTAATTAGATAAGAAGCCATTTTGAACGGAAAAAAAACATCTTACCGTCTGCAAAATTTTTTGAAAAGCTTCAGTCTTCACCTTCAAACAGTACTTTTCTTCGCTATCGTATTCATATTCGTATTTTACTGTGTCATACACTAAGAAATTTTTGACACAAAAATGACATAATTATGTCGGTAAAAAAGTTGCCTTTTCTGTTAAACAATAGAGGGTGCAGAACCCGGAGTGAGAGTCCGGTGCGTGTACCGAACTGTTAAGAGACAGAAGCGAGCTACTTCCATATGTGTGTGTATGCAATACTACCAACCTTCTAATATTACATATTCCTAACAACTCAGATACAGCCTGTATAATAAACTCGTTAAGTATTTTTTTACTTTAACGTTTATTGATTAACTATTCTACAACAGAAGGAGATATTATACAAAGTCTATCCCGCTCATTAAAATATATCATTCAACTTTGATATAAGTCTTGTTAAAAAATAATTACTAAAAAATGCTTTAAAAAAACTACTAAATTATAAGAACCCAAAATTTGAATGCAGTACAAAGCTACACATAATTCCCATCTTTATAATAAATAAATAATTATAATGTTAAAAGAATGGGTTCCAACTGGACGTCCAAATACACCCACACTAAATAAATACTAAATAAATAAATAAATAAATTACTACCAAATCTTATAAAGTAATACTAAATTAGTACATATATAGCACAAAGATATGGCACTATCAAAATGTTGAAATCGTAAACGGTAGTGCAGCTGTCCACCTACACCCCCATTTCGACATACTTAAAAATGTACTTCAAAATGTTGACATCTTAAAAGGGGGTGTAACTGATCGTACAGGTGCACGCCTCACTTTGGTATACATAAGAAAAATATTAATTGATAAGCACACAATTTTTTTAATGTAATACAAAGTTAGCACATAATACATAGTACATAATTATGGCACTATTAAAATACTGAAAAGGAGACTGTGTATGAAGGGGTTGTAACTGTACGTTCAGCAATACCCCCCACCAAATTTCGTCTGCATTAAAAAATGATCTAAGTCAGAGCTTAATACGTATTATTTTTAAGGTTGCGGAATAGTTGACTTAGTGCCTAATTGCATTTTCGGAAAGCCATTCCTCTTGCTCTTGTTACTGCTACCCTTACTTCCCACTGAAATTGATTTCCACATTCTTCCCCAGAATTTCTCAGATTTCCGGAAGCCACCAACTTACAGGTAAAAGTAGGAATTTGGTAGGAGAAATCAAGATGTGGTTATCAGGGCCTAAACTACACTCCCACTGAATCTCGGGCTTGCATAATTTCTCAGTTTCTAATGTTCGACTTAAATTTAAACTACACTCCCACTAAATCTCGGGCTTGCATAATTTCTCAGTTTTTAATGTTCAACTTAAATTTGTTAATATAATGCTTCTCATCATAGCAGCGTTCATGTCGTATATAATATTATTCTATGTTAACTCAAGTTTTAACTCAAGTCTTGTCATGTTGAAGAATTAACATTGTTATATGAAATTGTTATTTATAAAGACTTTATTTATGTTACAAAAAATATTTTTAAATATCAAGTCAAAGTCAATTTTGTTTACTAATATAAATTGGCACCAAACTGAATATCGACTCCAAAATGTGTAGTTAATCCTCAAATAGTTTAAACCTTTTTTTTTTAATTTAAACAAAATTTTATTTTATACCATTTAGAACTAGAATTTACATTTAAATTAAATTAAATTCGCATATCCTTTAAACTACTTCCTGTGGAGACTATTTGCAGGTGTTCAGGATTGCGCCAATTCCCGAATGTTAAAACTTTCCCGTTCAAACATACCAGAGTAACTTTGCACATTCCACAAACCGCGAATGTTATAGCAAATCCAGTTGAATCTGGAATGAATCGAAAACCCGACGACGCAATTACCCTAATGTACCTAGTGATCCGCGTAGGGCACACAAGGCGTTCTTTGCGTCGTCGTCGGAGACACGTCGTCGTTACGGGATATAAATCGAGCGCAAAACGAGAATGCGACCGCTAATTTTCCAAAGGAAACTTCAAAGCCGATCCACGACCCCATTTTCTATACACTAGTAGGACCTTCTTCTACGGCAGGAACACTGCCAAGACGACGCGGTTGAACTAGAAGAGTTCTGCAGCCCTACTCTGCGCGTCTTTTGGATTCGAAACTCGCATCCCATTCTTACTTTTTTATTCTGCGGGAAACCGCAGTGACAAAGAGTCCCGTCGCTTTTTCGAGGCTAACGACTTCGTATACATTCTCAATTTTGGGTCAACCTTCGAAGAAGTAACTTTCACGACGATGAAAAAGATCCCGGAATGACTTTGTAACGAGTTGTCATTTATCGCTAGCTTTATCGGACGCAGAAACGGTGGAGATATCAGTCTAAGCAAGTCGATTAAAGTAACATATAGTCGAGGATTAAGTTGAAAATTGTGGCCGGATTCGCGGCTGGATGTGAAATTGGATTGAAATTACTTTCAATATAAGCCCTTTCTATCTCTTATTTTATCGTTCCAAACCGATTTTCAAAATAATACAGAGTGGATCTTTTCGATTAAATTTGCCAGTCGAACGACATGATTTACACTATTAATAATAACCAATTTGACGTTTTAATTATTCCCGTTTCAGCAACGCCGTTTTACTCCCACGGGATCCTCCCATCTATGTCATAATTAATATTTGCCAAAATAATCGAAATCCAATAATGCAATTTAAATGCATCCGTTGCATATTAACATTAAAAAATAATTTTATCGTTTATTCTATAATTTAAAGGTATTATTAAAAATTAATGGTTTTGATTAAATAAAATCTATACAGTGTGAGTCAATAGTGCGGGAGGGAAGATTGTGGCTTTACTGTTGAAAATAAAAAAAAATGTTTTTATGTCATCGTACATTACCATCAATGCTTCATCGATTAAAATTATGTTGAGCTACATACAGTTACGACGACTACGAAGGTTTGCGTTTGGCCCGGGACTGAGCTTGAACCACCTTAAAAAAATTGAAAAAGTAAATGTTTTTATAATAAATAAATATTAGAGATATAAGAGATTATGTTATAAAGCTTTTCGTTAAACTTTAAAACGACATTATTGCATACAACAAAGAGCAAGTATAGAACGACGTTGATGCAGTCGCACTGGAATCGTACTACTCCAGCGTTGCCAGATAAGGGAATGTTGCTTACTTTCTGGTGAACTTTATATTCACTAACAAGTAGGCAAAAATCATCAGGTTTTCATCACCTAGTTTTAAGCCTTCACAATTACCAATTTTCGACAATTTTCAACAATATGCAAATATTGTTACTGAGATCCATTCTTTGGATGATTTAAAAAGCTTTGTTGTTGAAGAATAACAACTAAATAAGAACAACAAAAACAAGAAAAACAATAACACTAAACATTAATCTACAGTCCATTATTATATATGTGTAGAATTTGGAATAGTTGACAGCAGTTCATACTGTCAATTAGTTGGCAAACTAAAAACTGAGGAATAGTACTTTGGATCCATAGACTTGTTATGTATCTACTGCCAACAAATTGGCAGATTTTGGAGACACTACATGCAGACACCTCATGCTCATGCAGCCAAAAAGTTGGCTTTCTTTAAGATAATATATAGTCTGTGAAACAGTAATAGCTCATGCTGCCAACAAGTTAGCAGACTTCAAACTGATGAGCAAGACTTTGGAGACATAGTAACTCATGCGACCAACAAATTGTCAGTCATTAAGATAATGTGCAATATTTGGAACAGTAATAGCTTATGCTGGCAATAAGTTGGCAGACTTCAAACTAATGAGCAGGACTTTGGAGACAGAACAGCTCATGCTGCTAACAAGTTAGCAGAATTCAGGATAATGTGCAGGACATCGGAGATGAAACAGCTCATTCAGTAAGTGGCAGTCTTTAATATAATGAGTAGTTAAGGTTTTTTTTAAATCAAATATACTTAGGTGATTGTTTTGCTTTTATTTTTTCGTTTCTATACCGGATTTCGGGCCTCGCTCATCATCAGTAGAAAACCCTAGAAGTGTATTTATTGTTAAAATGAAAGACTATCTCATTAAAGTACTATTAAAATTAAATTAAGTTACGTCATACTTTTTATGTATTACATGTGAATATTTAGAAATTATTACCTACAAAACAATCACCTAAGTATATTTGATTTAAAAAAAGAACCTTCAAAATCATAACAAGGTGAAGATGGATTCATAAATCCTAATAAATTTAATATAATGTACAGTATTTGAAATTGTAATACCTCATAGTGTCAACATGATGGCAGACTTCAAATTAATAAGCAGGACTTTGGAGGCATAATAGCTTGTGCTGTCAATAAGTTGGCTTTTTTGTTTAGCCGATACTTTATTCAAAATTTCAATTAAGAAATGAAAAGTTGAAAATCACCAGAATTGTGAATTTTTTTCGAGTTTTTCACCGTTTCTCCAGATCACGAAAAAATCATCAGATATGGTGAAATTTCACCAGATCTGGCAGCAATAACTCCACTCGATGATAGCTTTCCCCTTCCACGCGTACTTCTCACGCTGTAGGTCCATTTCCAGATCCTATATTATTCTAGAATAACGATTCCTAAACTTTTTAGTATTGTACTACCAAATACATTGCACCATTTTATGTAGTACAACCTATTATTACATTGGCACTACGTCTTCTTTCTTAACGTCTTACATATCTGAATGACGTTCATAATAAACGAAAGACGTTAAGGTGACGTGGCAACTGATGTGTTAAGTGGATAGAATATTTTTCCGTAGCATTTTACACATAATTTAAACATACATTTTTGATAAAGCTGTCTTTCTTTGACTATCGAGGGGTAACTTTGTCTCACTCTTACGCTTAAATAATAATATGAGCTACTGAAGAAGACCGTGGCCAAAGTTATGCCTCGATGGGCAAAGTAAGGCGATTTTATGCAGGCATGAGAAGGGAAAAATAAAATTATAATAGTAAATGAATATATTTCTTATTATATGTTTCTTATTAACTATCACTTATTTAACAATATTAACTACTATTCAACAACATCCTTCATATCTAATTATAACTGCGTGAACACTATTAGTGAGGAAGATGTATTGGTATATTTTTACACAACTTATCAATATTTGGTTCGAATTAGATAAATATAGCCTAAGACCTAATCAAGCTTATTTCTGTATGTACTTTTAATATAGGAAAACCCTCTTTCGCACAAGTACGTCGTGGAAAAATGTATTAAATATTTTAATGCCTGTATCGCCAGGGAAGGGTTTCAGAAATTCTTCTTGTCATCGTATCCACACAGTTTATCACAATATATTTTCATCTTTAACTATATGTCATTACTAATATCTCTTGGAAAATGTTGGGGTACATTGCTTTTAAGATTGAAGATTACACGTTCAAGTTTCTTTATGATAATCATGTAGTCTGCCAAAAATGTCGCATAAGTATGGTAATTGGCATAAATTTCAATACCGAATTTCTCTTTCAGTGGATGATTTGTTTAGTTAAAAATATTTGAACTTCAGACCTAAGCTCAAATAGCCTTGATACCACTTTTCCTCTCGACAACTACTTAACTTCTGTATATAAAACCAGAGTATCATGAACACTTCCCATTTCAGAACACAAAATCCAGAACAGCCGTGAATTTAAAGCTCTTTCTTTAATAAGATTAATCACTTTTACTGCATCATTAAGAACAAATTTTAATTCATCTGGCATATCCTTAGTAGCCAAAGTTTATCTATGTATGCTGCAATGAATAAAAATGCAATCTGATGCTACTTCTTTAATACTGGTTACCACACCACCTTATTTCCCCGTCATTACACGTGCTCCATTGGATAAGCTTACGTACTTTATACAATTAGACAATCAAAGCCACAGCATCAGTATTTTCGTCCATTTGCAATGTGAGAAAAACACTAGATTTTTCCTTGATGTCATTAGCTATTAATCTGTTGTGCGGCTTAGTGTTATTAGAAAGTGGAACAGATTCCAACTGTGCAGCTTGCTTTTCTTCATAAACACAATTGACAATGTCCTTAGCGGCTGGCGGTATAAGGTTTTCTCGGATAGTGTACGGTTTTCTACACTTAGCAATTCGTAAACTTACCAAAAACGAAGCTTTAACAGCATTTTCGTTGCTTTCAGAAAACGAATTCACTTTTTTGCCCTTTTAAGAAGATCGGTAGTGACCCGTCTTGTTTGAAAAAATTCAAATGGTTTTTCCAGTAAGCTGCCATGCATTAAATTAAAATGACGTTGCAGCAAAAATGGATTCATTGAGTTGTTAAAAAAAACCTCATAATATATTACACACTGTGGACGTGATTCAACGTTGATATCCACACATGAAAATCCAAATTTCAAATAATTAATATCATTCATCAATCAACCAAAATATAAATTTTACGTTGTTTACAAGGTAACACAAACTTAAACTTATCTATAAAATAAACTTATATATAAACTTATCTGGTTGATTTCTTATTTCAGTAACAGCCATCTGTATTCTGTTTAATAACTATTCTCGTGTTTGTTGGTGCATTTGAAACGTTCAGTCCCCCTCCCTTCAATATTAAGAAGTCGACGCCAATGGCTACACAGAGTATTTCACTATTCCAGAATGGTACTCAAGGTTTTTTTTTTAATGAAATGCTATTTACCTTTTTACAGTTTCCTTTTTTTACTTAAATACTCTTAAATACCTCTTCAATAAACATATTACTGAACGATTATGGACCTCGCCTGAGTATACCTAAATAAGTTAAGCGCTTAATCTAAAAGTTAATTTTAATCGATGAAGCTTTGATGGTAATGTACGATGACATAAAAAAAATCCTTTTTATTTTTAACGATAAAACCACAACCTTCCGTCCCCCCACTATTGACTCAGCCTTTGTAATATTCATCTATAATTTCTATTCTCTCAACTTTAATTTTTCTACTAAAAAAATAGATGTAGATCGCTTGAATAATTTCTTTTTATTAATTTGTGATTTTGCATCGGGCACGGCAAAATGGTATAAAGCTTTAATTTTTTAAGTACATATTAAGCTTTTTATATGGTATAAAGCAGCACTTTATAAAATGATAAATTCACAAGTTAAAAGCTGTTAAAAATATTAATAAAAATATTTCATAATACTATATGAAAGCATAGAGGATTTAGAGAGGATTTAAAACCCCAAACATATCGAAGTTGACATATAAAAGCAGAATGGTTTTTAAATCAAAAATTAAAAGCCATGGATGAGTACGATGATAATAAAAAATTATTAATAATAAAATGCGGAAGCATCATCTATAAAAAGTTTTATTCTAATTATATCGCACATGGAATTATAATCCACAAAAGCACCAAACCTCCAAATTAAAAGGTTTAGGTTAAAATGTTATTATAACTCTAACAGTAATAAAACTAGTAATAAATGTCTACTGAGAATTGTTTGTAAAGAACCAGCCCGATATTATCCGCAAGCAGTTATAACTTATGACTATTACTAACCGAGAAGATTTAAGACCTCAAACATATTGAAATGGACGTGTGACATTAAAAACTGTTGATAAAAACGATACTGATAAATATTGTTCACAATAAAACTTGGAAGCATAATCTATAAACTATTTCATTCTAATAAATGCCCGAGTCATAATTTTTATTATAACTCGAAAAGCAATAATGCATATTTATGTCTCAGAATAAATGCTGTCCATAAACGGTTATAACTTAACTAATGACTATTGATAAAAAGATTTAGAACGATAAACATATTGAATTTGTACAATATAGCTTTTATCTCAAGAATTAAAAACTGTGGATTAGAATGATATTAATAAAACATATTGATAACAATTAAAATATTATCTATTATCAAGATTAAATCTAGTTTCAAGTAAGCTATATTTTTAAAAAAATTAAGTTAAAAAAATTCTAAATTAATACTTCTGATTGATATTTTCAAATAAACAAAAATTAATTTATATTTTATTTCTTCATAAAGTTTCGTTTCTTACATCCCAAAACTTTCTTGTTATGACAATCAAGGTTCTTAACAACAGTAAATGTAGTAATGTATTAAGGAATGCAAGAGTAAAAGGTAAAAAGCACACAATCTACAAATATGATCTATTGATAGAAGACAATAGAAAATGGATATTGTTTATTATAATGACACGAAAAGTGCAATATGGAACAAATTTTGTTTTTTAATAACAAAAATCAACAATATTTACATTTGCACTCATATTGATAGAAGCTAGGGAAATTAAGGTAGAAAGGTGAAAATCTCAGATAATTGAACTTAAATTAGAACACACTTTAGAACCATTATAGGACTAATACTATAAGAACTAATATTAAAAGTTGCCATTTTGTAAAAAGGCCTTCTTTAGAAAGTGGTTCAAACTTCAGATAAGTTCAAGGTTCACTTCAAATCAGTTAATAAGAAGATTGCATCATGGCATCCGAAACGTCAAACATTTTTTTTCAAAAAGCGCACAATTATCTCCAAATGTTTTAATAATAGTTGTTATGTTCTGATTTTAGTTCAATCAACACCGATGGTGAAATCCTTCGTACTTATAACTCAGATAATAATTGTAGTACGGCTTCATCTTCAACATACATTCAGCAGACAAACAAAAAATAAATCTCGTGTATATAATATAAGTTTGTAAAAAAATATCTTTTTATAAATACATTTAGTTTCTTAAGATCGAGTTGCAAGGTTAAGTATCCTATTAGTACAAAGTCGAATACTTGACCATATAATTAGCAAAAATCACAGTAGAAATGCAATTTATGGCAATATATGTGGACTTATTCATGAACATATCTCTAAATTTGAGATGGCAGAAACACATTATGATTTTAAAAAAGACATATATTTGATTGTACAGCTAAATATTTCAAAAATGTTACTGGAGAGATAAAGTAAAATATAAGTTTTATTATAATTGCTGTATGGTAAACTTCAATCTAACATAGCAGCCACTGCAGGTTGTTGCTTGTAGCCAACGTGAGAATTTCAAATCTATTATTTAAAACAAAGACAATCTAAACTTTTTTAATAAAAAGGGCGGCCACAGGGTACACACAAGTAGATTTTTTTCAGGATTGTCTAAAGGCCCTTATCACCTCAGTTTAATTTTTTGAAATGGCTCATATACTTTTTTCTTTCAACGTCTTGAACAACTTGGCATATTAAGTATTTGCTCTGATACGGTAATCCCTTTAGGGTTGAGGTATAACCCCAAAGAAATAAATCGGATGTTCTAGCAGGGCAATTTACGACTCATATACTTTTTTCTTTCAATGTCTTGAACAACTTGATAAACTAAGTATCTTTTCCTTATTTTTTTTAATTCAGCGTTATGAAAATATCTGCAAAAAAAATAAAACTACATTTTTCAAAATGTAATTAAAAAAGTTTTATTAATAAAAAACGATTTAATTAATCATACAATAGTACTAAAATTCTTCTTCATTTTTGAAATCACTTCAGAACATTGATTAAAATTTATAAAGTTACCTATATACATCAATTAAAATCTCAAAATGATGATCATCCACTTCTAAGCATTTCAGAATTCTCATTGAAAACGTTCTTTGCACGTTTCCAAGTATTTCTTCAGTTATTGATTCGCAAGCTGTTCTGATCCGATTTTTCATTTAGTTTGTTGTTGAAGCTTGGAAGTAAACTTTCCTTTTGAGGTAACCCCAAAGGAAGAAATCGGGTGATTTAGCTGGCCAATTTATCTGCCAATTACGACCTATCCATTTTCAGTAAACATGTCGTCTAAAGCTTTTCTTGCGGCTAGAGCATAATGAGATGCAAATCCGTCATGCTGATACCATAGCGCAAGTATTCACTCTAGAGTGAGGTTTTCCAACAAAACCGGTAAATCGTTATTTTATTGCTAACAATGCCTCACCAGTCATTAACTGACCAAGATTTTTGATGCTCAACTTGTCTTAGGTAACGAGGATTTTCATGGGACCAGTAGTGCATGTTACGATTCACTTGGCCGCGATTGGTTCGTTTGAAATATTTTTCAATCTTAAGTTTTCCATAGCCCAAGTACAAAATTTCCACGATTTTTGAAATCATCGCCATGTAATTGTAGAGAGACATGATACGGACGAAACTTATCAAGTTTCAAAATTCTATGTACACTCGTTAACAAAATGCCTGAATCATTTTGATTTTGATGTATTGTTCATAATTCAAAAACCATAACAAAGTATACATATCTGTACTTTCAGATGTTTAGCAAAAATCCTTGAATCCATGTGATGATTTTTATTGATTCTAATGAGTTTATAAAGGTTAAGAAACAAGTAAATGCAACTGGTCGTTTATTAATTTATTAAACATAATTGTCTAATTCAATTTATTATAAACATATGAAATAGATAAATTTAAGAATAATAATCATAACCTAGAATGCCTTAATGACCAGATTTATATTTTTAAAACACCATTATACACATATCTATCCAATCCTCAAAATACTGAGGTTTAATACATATGGTTCGCGTATATTAAGCGCATTTTTTAGGGTCCCGCGACCATACCTCTTTGCTACCCCTATATGTTTTTCAACGATCACCTAACTTTTAATATTTCAATAATTTATAATTTTAAACCAATATAATTTTGTTGTTTTTACCACAATACAGATTCCTTTCTTATTCAAACAGGCACATCGTGTTCATACCTTAGAAATTGTTATACTTACCGCCATTTCATGTCTTTTTAAATTTTAACACGTTTGTTCATTCATTAAAATGTTTTTAATTAGAAATTAGTTTAAAATAAATACGAATGTGGAAATAGAAAATGCTTGTTTTTTTTATTGAAATCTTAATTTTAATTTAACATTGTAATTGCTTGTAGTTTGTCTCTGAAGATATTGAGAATTTTTGCACTGGTAAAAGAAATGGATTTTGAAGTAAATTTTAATTAGTTCTAATGATTTATGTTATGCAAATTATTATATATACGCCCTAGCTACTAACACTTAATTTATATACATACATTTTTAAATTATGACTTAATTTACAATGCAAAGGTTTGCTTCACAAAATAAACCTAGGAATATTAAAAACTAAATTTGCTTTAATTCCATTCCATTTTATATAAAATTGTGACCTAATTTTTTAATAATATCATTTCTCCTTATCTGATCTTTGTCTTTGGTTGTGACTTTGCATGCAAGCTTCGTTATACCCATTATGTGAACGCTCTGATTAAGAAAGTTTAGATCAAAGAATTCAACTTCATATGAAGCGAGGAAATGAAACGAGTATGCCTGAAACGAGTATGTCTCAATGTCAGACTGGCATAGAAATAAAAAGAAAATCAATTAAGAACGAACTATTCACGGGCAACATCACAACCGTTAATTAAATGTTTTTTATAAAATTTTGTTATTTAATTACAAATAAACAATTTTTGCCGCTTAAATACAACGTAACAAAAAATGTAATTCATTTATTACCAGATGATTAAGAAATAATCTAAAATTGTTCGTTAGATTTAAAAATCTATTTATCTACATTAATTCACACTAGATGTAATACCTACATTGCAACAACTAGTTAATATAGAATTTGCTATTTGTAATACTCAATAACTGTGCTTTCCCCTCACAAAATAACCGGCCGTGACTCAACACCGATATTAACAATCACACAAACCCTACCAATCAACAAGTATAGAGAACAACGTTTACACAACAGAGATAACATAATTGATTCATCCCAAGTTGCGATAATGCGAGTTTAACTAACAGTGATCTATCAACAAATCACAAAAATAAGATTTTAGTAATATAATAAAATAGTGAATTAATTAATATTAACCATATGGTGAGAAACATCGAATCAAATAAAGTTCATTTGAAACGGCTCATTAATGCACATATGTCATATTAACGTCTATATCGATTTTTCTCATATATTTGTTAAACTATATTAAATTGGCGTATTATAAACAGCCCTATCTATTAAATGTCAATTAATTATTGTGAACAATACAAAGATATCATGCGATATTAATAACCTTCATATAGTAGAAATTAGCTTCAATCAATCAGTGATGAGTTGAAATTAATGAAATTGCGAAGTTTGTTAAATTTGGAGATAAATCATTTACCTTTTGAGATAAAGGTTTGCAGAAATCGACAAACGCCGTAGAATTTTAAATAAACTTTACAAATTACGTTCTACTGTAATTATACGTTCTCTTTGACTCTTGAAAGATAAGGTAAATAATTGTTTGTTTATTCCGTTACAGGGTGATTAAAAAAACCGCTGACAGACTTTTAGCTCAGATAATGCATGAAAAATTAAGATTAATAGTCTTAATATACTTCGACTCGCAAACACCGCTTTAACGGGTATAGTTAAAACGCATATAGTATAATGCGTGAGTTTCTTGGAAATTAAACATTATCTGCATTAGAAAATCCTTTTTTTAATATTTTTTCTTCTCTTTTTTTTTAATAATTGACCACTAAATATCTATGAATTCCTTTACAATTGTTTGATTAAGACATCAGTTTCCTCCAGTTTCATCGTAAACATTGAATAAAAATAAAGACTAAATAATTTTGGTGAGATAACGATGTTATAATAGAATAGTCAAACAGGACCCACCATAACATTTTGAAAGTTGAATTTTAAAGTTCAAAAATTTATATGTTAAATAGCGCAGATAGACATTCCTAATTAAACCCGTTAAAAACCCGCTCAAATGAAAATAGACATATTATAACATATGCCATATAAAATATACATATTATAAATAACTAAATTAAAATTAAAAGAAAACTAAATCAACAAAATTATTATTCTTGTAAAGGAATATGCTCCCTCGACGAGTGATAAAAATAATTATAATTAAATTTAATTGAATCATTTATTTCAGAAGGGAACTAAATAAAATTTATCTGTTTCTGAGAAAAACAAAAATAAAAATATTCTTTCCACTTTAAGGAGTGTTCACGACATTTTGTATTACAAATTGATATATTAACAGAATTTTTAGTAGCACTTAGTACGTTTCTACAATTAACTGTAAAGTATTTACTGATTTCATTTTCTCTTTTATTTTTATATGGACATGGAACACTATAATCAAGAGTAACATAGAGTATTTTTAACGAAAATATATTTAAAAGCATTTTATTACAAAATGAAAATATTGACAAAAATAAACTTATCTTTTGTTCTGTTACAATATTTCCTGATCTCACTTTAGATGGACATTTTAATACATCTTGATAAAAAATCACGTATGGTTCTTCAACATAAGAAATCGTTTTCCCAAGATATATCAATTTTAAAGTCTAAATTGGAAGTTAATCAGCATAAGCATTAGTTGTAAACATTTTGATCAATGTTTTAGATCTTTTTGGTATGTGTATGTAAAATGTGTGGCATGTTAACCCATTTATAAAATCTGAAACAACAACATATCCTGGAAATTTATGTTTCGGGATATGTGGTTTTTGAAGGATGTAATGAAATTTCAAGCTTTCAAGAGAATTGAAACCAATTTTTGAAATCGAGAATGTCTTGGAAGAAATTTCGTTTATCATAAATTTCTGGTTGGGTTGGTAAAGCCCTTGATGAAGCGTAATTTCTGTATATGTATGAAAGGAATATATAAAGAAATACTTTGTCGTATTTCTTAAGATATCTTTTGTCCGTGCGAAAATCGCGATCGTTCGAGAGAAAAGGATGGCCTCTTTTGGAGATAATTTGTTCTATTTTCTGGAATTTGTTAATCTCAACAAAACCATTCACATTCGTAGCAGTGTATGGTTCTTATTTTGCCCCGGGCAGTTGTCACTATAAAGATGAAATTCTAAGAAATGAAGCAACTTCATAAGGGCCTTTATTATGAATACTGAATACATTAACTGATAACTGAATCAAAGAGAACATTTCTTGAACAGGTACCTCAGGCATGTAGGCGTTTTGCACGAAATCAAAAGTTAATACTAAATCGTTTCGAGTTTTGCACTCAGCAATGCAAAATTCTTTTGCCTGTTGTTTATGAATCATCAACTCAGCAACTGCGGCAGGCTTGTTCTCGGCATGTTATCCTCTCCGTGATGAACCTTTTATTTTCATATTCAGTTCTTCACACTTGCAAATGTAGATGGTTGTAATGGTCATGAAAATATTTAACACAATAACTCTAGCGGATACGAGTATTTTTTTGTTTTTCTAAGAAGTGATTATACATAATTTTAAAGTTCATTGTGCTATCAAGGTAATAAAATTTCTTATTTGAATAATGTGTTTTTTTTTAATGGAAACGATTCGACCTGCTGTCAAATCAAAATGTTATGTCTCTCCGGTATTGTATTTACTGTCATATTAGTTTTCTTCTTATCACGAGGAGTAAAATAGTTTTAAAGCTGCGATTTGAAACTGCTGTCTTTTTGTCCAATTCCATGTAAATTAGCAACGGCGATTTGGCACACTTTACGCTTTTGTCCTTCAGCATGAATGTAGTAGAAAAATGAACATTTTTGTCTCTGCATTATAACGTGTTTGGGTTTAGATCTCTTTTGAAATTCATGTGTTTCTAAAATTCCTTGTAAGTAAATATCTTGTTCATCTTTAGTATTAAAATCTAAGATAAGTTTGTTGAAAATGATCAGTTTTTGCTCATCATTTAACTTTTAGATACACATTTCCCTTATAATTTAAATACAATTTTAAATTAATATTTCGAGTATACATTCAGAATTCGTAACTCCATTTTCCCTTTTTTTTTTTGAAACTCCGATTTCTGTATCAATTAGTGAACTTTCTATTTCCACCATAATTACCAGTTAAACTTGTTATCACTTAATATAGCTAACTTATTATTTTTCGTGATTATTGGATGTGTCAATTTTTTGATATTTAAAGCTGTCGACGAAGTTGTTTCGACGCCGACAATTCTATTGGTTAGACTCCAGGACATTTTATCACAGAGGAGGCTGATACCAGATCACCAGTTTCTCTTTAGATCTCAACATGGCACCATAGAACAGGTTCATAGGATGGCAAGGACTGCATGGGATGCCCTGGAGAACAGAAAATATTGCATCACTGCCATCATTTTTTGATGTCTCTCAAGTTTTTGACAAGGTCTGCAATGATGGATTGTTAACAAAAATAAAAATGTGGCTATTGTCTTGGATTCATACCTAAAACATCGTTACTTTTTGTTATGGTAAGAAGGGATAAAACATAACCCCGCTACCTACAAGCGGAGTTCCACAAAGAAGTGTGCTAGGACCGACTATATATTTACTGTATACATCAGACATTCCAGTTACCAGCAAAACTGTCATTGGTACCTACGCTGACGATACTGTTGTTATGGCCACTGATTTCTTCAGCATCATCTAAATATATTAGAGAAATGGCTAGAAACATGCAAAATAAGTGTTAATAGTGCAAAGTCCACGGACACTACGTTTGCCTTGAAAAGAAGAACATATCCGTCAGTGAAGCTCAACATTATTCCGTTATCTTTGGAAAACTACACAACGGTCTCGCCAATGAGTTAACTCGCCGTCCATTCATCAGAAGGTCCCCTGTAACACAAATTCTTATAGGGGACGTTGTTGGGCGAGTTTTTACTGTGACAATTCATGTTATATTGTTTATAAAGTTCTAAAGTTATAAACGCTGTTTATTGTTAACAGATTATATAAAGGCGTTAAAAAACTTGATTGCCAACGATTACTAGATTATTTCTCTTTTCTTGAAAAGAATCCTGTCATAATTAAAGAAATTAATAGTCTTCTTGGAGTGTTATGTTATTAATAGGTCACGAAGAAGATAAACTTTTTAACAAGAGTGCTTTAAAGAGGGTTTGCGATAGTATTTTCATTCTTAGATAGTTCTGTTGCTAACCAGGGTGGTGAAAGCTGATACGTAAATAATAAATTCTTATTTGAGATGGATCAAAAATCGAAAACCATTCAGATCAGTAATCACCCGTTTCTTAACAATCCATTTTTTTCATAACAATTCAATAAATATTTATTAATATATTGATAATTGATTATAGATTACTGCTACCGTATTGGCTAAGGATTACCCTTTCAAATGAGATATTGTTTATCGAAGTTGGTTGAGTGGTTCTTTAGTTATGATCAAAATAATCAAATAATTCATGTAAAACCCATTTTAATTGTGGTTTACAGAAGTTAGGGATAACTTTCCAAAAGTTTCTACAGCATTAATGTGGATGGAATATTTGCACATACACACGTCCTATCATGTCAAAGAGCGTGTGTTCATTTTAAATTTCCAACAGTTTCTGCATGTAAGTTTTAAAATAAAACCATTTGATTCATTCATTTGAGTTCAAACGTATTTCAAACGTACTTTATTCGTCGCTCTAACGGACGATAAAGTTGATGGCCCACATTTCATCATCCGTTTCAATGGAGTCTCCTTGCCGTCGTGATTTCTTTATCGAAATTTTTATCACGAGTGCACGAACTTCCGGCTCGTTAGACGAAACACCCCGGCTTTAGTCGTCCCCTTTAAAACGAAAGCTACACCTCCCCCGCGTAACGAGGAAGTTTCAAACTTACGTGCCAAAGTGCAGATGTCCTGCAGATGAGGAACATTCTAATACGGCCCCGGAATCCTCTCGCCCCCCCGCGATGTCCCAAAGTTGAAGCGTCGAGCTCGCAGGGAAGCACTTTAAAGGACACCCTAGTACCTATCTCTTCTCTCACCTACCCCCCATACACCGTGATACAATTGAATAGCTACGATAAGGGCCGAAGTGTGATGGAGCTCCGATACGAAGGATTAAATCCGAGTGTATTATGCAGCACCGCCGCCGTTGCCTGATAGCAATTTCATGTATAGGAAATTTAATAAACTGGTATATGCAGCGTTTTGAACCCTTTGTTTCGAACGGCTTCGGTTTACTTGGACCTATTTTCAAAGCTGTGCGCCGCTAATTGATAAATGGAAATTTAATTGGTAAGTAATGAATATTCAAAACTTGTACTGGTACCCGAAACAAAGCTTCCAAAGGCCAAATGGACAAAGAATGTTTTATATACCCCTGCCAACTTGCCTGTTTTGGCGAGGCGCTAAAGATTGCATCAAAGATGTATAAATTTTCTATTATTTCGATAATGTAGTATTAGAATATTTATATCATGTAATAAGTAATTTCTACTTACGATCTTTACTTAGCACAACCCCAATCCGCTCTTTTATGACGTGGCTCATGAGCAGTCATAAACAACAACTTTTACTGCCGTCTCCTTTATCCATCTCGGTGTCTGCATTTTGAGAGATAATAAAAACTTACATATATACCTACTAAAAAAAGCATTTGAATTTCTATTTGCAGAAATACAACATATATATACTAGAATAGAAACATTTTAAACTGTGCCACATTTACACAAAACTCCCGTAAAACGAATAGCACTACTGTAGGCAAAAGTGCAAACCTTTTGTAGGGTATGAATTTCCGATGAGTTCCGGCGACCAACGGCGAGAAATAAAAGTGCTAAACTTTCGGTCGGCGAATTCGCCGACATTACGCAAATGTTTCGGACGTGCGGATTGGAGAATATGTTTTACGAGCGGCAACCCGTACGCCCACCATGTATGATAAATGGTGTTTTGGAATGCGAATTGTTGTACCTGTATGTTAAGGGCGTCGTTTTAAGCCCCTATCTTTTTGAATTAATCTCACTCCCCATGACCGTGAATCACGCCATCCACTCAAAATACTACTAGTGATATTGTATTTTCCAAATTTTCCTGGTGTGATTAATGCCCTTAGTGTCTAACATAAATTTAATATTAACGTAACGACATCTTTTTGTTGTGGGTTTATAAGTTGAAAGTAAAATTTTACGACACTGCGGGCGTCTAGAGTAATTTATTAAGCGACCTGCAGCTTTTTAATAAATGTCACTTGTCTTAAAAGATCCCCCACATCAAATATCTTCATTAATCTTTTACCTTCATTAATAAAGAGATCAGGAAAATGTTACACCTTACATATAAAGATAAAAATCAAATAAGGAGAAAATGGGAAACGAATACGAAAATCCAAGCATTTCCCGTTTCGATGTGTGGATCTGAGGGAGAAATCCGCCGAGAGATATTTTCTTTCAATACGAAACGGGGCGGTGTTTCTATTATTTTTGTTCACGGGCATCGCCGGCCCTAGAGGACGCGAACAACGACACCCAGGCGCGTCACTTAAAGCCAAATCCGGCCTCTAACCCAACGACAACCCTTGCTTGGCCCATTTCCCGTTTATATTCTCTGGCAATAACCGCCGGACACATCAAAGGGTCTCGCAGAGCCGGATCGAAACTCGCCGAAATGCGGCCCAACCTCCGAATATCAATTCTGACCAGGTTCGCTTTTTATCTTTGCTTCGGACGCCGACAAAAG
Organism: Onthophagus sagittarius; assembly: GCA_036711965.1. NCBI lineage: Eukaryota > Metazoa > Arthropoda > Insecta > Coleoptera > Scarabaeidae > Onthophagus > Onthophagus sagittarius. The sequence goes on along the minus strand of JASERS010000003.1, from coordinate 46,885,001 downwards.
AACCCTACTAAAACTAGAAATATTTGCAGCAAGGCTAATGCTAAAATAGAAAAAACAATATTTTCTATTCCGGTATAAAATATCTGAAAGCATTTATTTTCGTTTTTCAATATCTCTGCTTTTTAGTACACTTTTATCTATGAGAAAATATTGGCATACGAAAAGTTATAGGAAAGCTACTGAAAAGTTTCAGTGAATCGTTAGTTATATAACAAGGCCGTAAATGCAAAAAGTCATAAACTTAATTCAGTCATTTTACAAAATTAATTTTAATTTTCTATATCGTTTAGTGTTATGTACGTATTGTTACAGTGGAAGAGCTTGAGTGCTTAGCTGTCTGGAAGGAAGGTAACTCAAGGTACCTAGTAGGTAAAGTGCATCACAGCCATGCCACCTCCAATGAAGACCGCTTCAGATGTTTCGTGTACGAGAAAGCCTCGTCTACCATGGAAACAGCTGATGGCGTCGATTATAGGATCGCACAAAGTGGTGATGCTACTTGCAACGGTCTTGCTAGTGCCATGGAAGGTAGCAGAACAATGACACTTAAAAAAGGTAACTCTTATGATGTTATATCACGAATACTTAGCTTAAAGCGAATTCGCATTACTTGTAGTTTCAAATTGATTCATCTAGTTGTTCTCTGATTCATCTCTTTGTTTCAATAACCGCTGCTAACGAATCCTTAATGCTTCTTAGCCTCCGGTAATCTATTGCGGGCAATCGGCCTAATGCGGCAATTACGTTTAATCAATTAAACCGAATCGACATCCGGTGGTAATCAGCGGCTTACAATAAGGCACTAATTACCGCACGACACAACAGAGTGGTCGATAAATACTCTTCGACGTCCACAATGCACATTGGTTTAATGGACGCCTTGGGCCATTCAATCTCGAGGCGGACAACGCGTCGGCACAGCTTATAAATTCTTGTTAAAATTTTCACATGGTTCCTGTATTAATCATACGGAAAACTGGCAACAAGCGATCGGTCACCGGACATTCGCCCTTTAGCTAACTAGACATCCGTCTTGCGGCTTTCCAGAGGCAGAGAGACGTACGTCTTTGATGTATCAATGTGCTGGAAGTTGGACTGCGCCCCTAATGGCCGTCGGCCGCCACCGCCGTCTGACGTGACACTTGACAAATGCGCTCTGCCATTATACGGGAATTTGCCCGGCACGCGTCGCTGGACCTGAAAGATGGAAATCTTTTGGCTTAATCGACGTGGAAAACCTTTTCGGGAAAAAGAGTTTTTGCAAATAACATATTACCCAACACTGACCAATTAAGCTTCAATTTAATACATCAAATAACACATGGATTTTTAGAAAAGAAAGTATGCATGTATTATAAAATTTCGTTCAGTCTAACTATATAGTTTTACCGACCTATCTTAGTAGTTCATTTGCGTGAAACCGTGGCTGGTTGTATTTTAATTTATTTTATTTATATATTGTTTTGCCCTTTAATCCGCGTGTGTTTGACTGGATTGGCGTTGCTCCACTTTTCGATATGGAGATACGGATTTCGAGGCGTTGCGTGCTCTTGAGATGAAATGCTTAGAATCGATGAATTCATTCGATGTCCGTCTTCAGGCTGCGTCACGAGCCGAGAAGATCCCGGAATACACGCTCGACAAGTTGCAACAGGACTTTGATGATTTTCGTTTTCGACCACACATCGCGGACTGTTTAAGTAAAGTAAAGACTATATTGTTCAGCCTCGACGGACGTGTTGATGGTTTGGAGGCTTATTCCAGCCGCAATTGCCTCATCTTTCATGATCTTCCTAAGGCAGACGATGAGGATGCGGATATGTTGGTGACTGAGTTCATTAATAATAATATTCAGGTTAAGGACTTTAAATTTAAGGAGAATATACTTGATCGGAGCCACCGGCTGGGTCCTCCCAACAAGCAGCTTGATATATCCAGCGATACCATCCACCGACCAATCATTATTAAACTTCTATCCTATAACATAAGACGGCTAATCTTGTTTATCAAAAAACAATTGAAGGGCAAGGAATTCTTCATATACGAGTCCTTAACAGCACGGCATGTTGCTGGGGATATTTTACTGCCTTCCAAGGACAAACTATTTCGACAATTTTGAAGACCTCTTGAAGAGGTATGGGGTTAATTATGATAACATTTTGTTACTGGGGGAATTCAACACTTGTACCCTTAAGAATGATACGCACAGTGAGAAGCTTAGATTTATCACCTCCTCATTAAGTTTATCTATTTTATCCCTTCAACCTATTTACCATCTGCCGCATCCGAATTCTCTACTTGACCTCATTGTCTCGCCCTGCCCTGACAAAACTCTAGCACATGGCCAATTACCTGCTAATGAATTTTCTAATCACGGTCTCATTTATTGTGCTGTTCAACTGCACCATGTTATAACTTAAAAGATTTGTTGATCTTATTGATATTTTATTTTGTGATTTATTTAGGTGCGCAGGGCTATTACCTATAGCTCGGTGCAGATTGCATTAGCCTGAAACAACTTGTGCCGGCATATTTTTGATCATCGATAATAATAATAAATATCTTTATTTATAAACATAAATTATAACAAAAAGTAACATAATAAAAAAATAAATAAATAATAAATCACAAAATAAAATGTCAATAAGATCAACAAATTTTTTAAAAATGTATTTCCTGAAGATGGTTTAAACGTAACCGAAACCGGTAGAAACATTGTGTTAAATACTATCGTCTTGTTAATAAAAGTGCAAAAAATTATTAAATAAATATTAACTGTTATGTCCCGACTAAGAAAAGAAAATAAAGAAATTGTAAACAAAGATAGGTTGAGAAAGGTACAAAAGGGCGAAGTTCAGTGCCAAACACTTCTTAAAATTTTACCTAAAAGCAAAATATAGAAAATAAAAAGAACATATGAAAACAAAAAATAAACACTAACAGTAATAATTATAATAAACTTAAAGAAAGTATTAGAATAAAGTTCAATTAGGCTCATTATATTGGGGTAACTTAAAGTAGAAGCATATAAAACTAGAAAATAGTAGAGGTAGGCCACCCATTCATGCACGCAATTTTTTCTGGCAAAATTCAAATTTTGATCTATTTGACTTCTAAAGGAGTATGTCGTTAATATTCTGATACTTTCCGGTATGACATTAAACAATTTTTTTAATTGATTATTGAACGACCGTTCAAAAATTTTCGTTCTATGTATGTGTTAAGATTATTTTAATTTCTTTTATTTTTCTTTTGTTGGGTTTATAATTTTTGGGGTTTAACGTTCAATGCAAGTTGGGTTGCCTAAAGCATTTTATTTTAATTTCTGTATGTATTCAAGAACAACTTTTTTTGTTAAAAAAGATTATAAAAGAGCTTGTTCGCCCAAAAACACTCTTAACTCTCTTAACTCTCGAAACACTCTCTCGTCACGTTTTGATTTGTGTACGAACCATACAACTTATACCAGAGAATAGTTTAGTATTAGTGTAAACCAGTAAAAAAAATAATAAAGAATAGTTAAGTTAAAAAGAAGTGTTTTTGAATCAGCGCAAACCAGAAAAATTAAGTAACATAAAATGGTCCTTCGAGCCGGATTTTAAAAATCACGTCGAAATAAAATTTGGTATCCAGTCATTGATGCGGCGTGTCAAATCCTTTTCCAAGACGTTGTCCATCCTGGTGAGAGCGGTTTGCTGACCCGTCCAAGACGACTCAGGAATTCCAGACCACGCGTGTTAAAGGTCCATGCTGGAGGCCTGGTAGCCGGAAACGACGCCATTGTGACGTGCTGTAAGTCCTTTTTCTTCCTTCCTTGTTGGTCTCTATCTGTATCGGGTTTTCACTGGCAATATGAGCCAATTAGACAATCTGGTCAAAAAACGAGGCATTGTCAAAGGTAAATTAACGAATTTTTCAAAATTTATCGCGAGATTTGAGGCGATTATAAAAGACGGCGGTATCGTTTCGGAACTTTCGGTGGAGTTAGAGCAGCGCTACGATCGCGCGGTTAATCTTATCAATGAATTTGAAGAAATTCAGGGGGAAATTGATATTTTGAGCGTTGATGGCGAGGTGCAAAGCGCGGAAAGGGAAGCATTTGAGGGGATTTTTTACGCTAACACCGCCAAAGCAAAACGAATCTTGACGAACAGGACAATATGCGCCGACTCGTCGTTCGTGGTAGGACCGGTTCCGGAGCAACACGTTAAATTGCCCGTAATAGATTTACCCAAATTTGGCGGCGGTTACGATACATGGCTTGGTTTCAGGGATATTTTCGAGTCTTTGATTCACGCGAACGCTTCAATAAATGACATACAAAAATTTCATTACTTGGTATCGGCACTAACCGGTAGTGCTCGTCAAGTCATCGAAAGTCTCGAGATAACTAACACGAACTATCAGGTAGCGTGGGGATTGGTTCGGGAACGGTACGACAACCCGCGAATATTGATACACAACCACGTTAAGGCTTTATTCGATATCGAAAGGGTTACCGGAGATAATCCACAGGCTATTCGGAAATTCATTGATAACATTCGCAAGCACTTACGCGCTTTGACGGCATTAAACGAGCCGACGGACAATTGGGATACACTTCTTATTTATTTAGCCGGTACAAAGCTCGATACAGGTTCGAATAGCGAGTGGGAAAAAAGAAAGGTAACTTTGACGAGACCTAGTTTGGAAAATTTATTAGAATTCTTGAAAGAACGGGCGGACTTATTGGAGACGTTAGAAACCGGTTCGTTTAAGCGGGTCGCGGACAAGGATAAAAATAATACGCGTGCGAAATCGTTTTTGGTCGCAAATTCGGTAGCGGAAAGGCGTTGCGTTGTCTGTAAAGGCGATCATTACATTCAAGAGTGCCCAAATTTCAATAAACTTACCGTTCAGGGGCGCTTAGATCGAGTTAAACAATTAAAACTATGTATAAACTGCCTTCGGTCAGGGCATTTTCTTAATCAATGTCGCTCGAGTTCATGTAAACGATGCAAGGCTCGACATCATACGATGCTCCATTTGGAAATAGACCGCCCAGATCCACAACCACAGACATCCACATGTACCCAAACACACAATCTCAATTTCGCTCCGCATGCAACACATTCGCACATCTTACTCTCAATCGTTCTCGTTCATACATACGATCGCCACAACAAAAAACATTCGTTACGTGCTCTCTTGGATCCGGGCAGCCAGAGTAGCTTTCTTTCAGCAGAAGCGTGTAAACGCTTGCGATTACCTGAAATCGAAACAAACGTTAATGTAGCGACAATAAATAAAACACAATCGGTAATTACTAGTTCGTGTTCGTTACGGATACACTCACATTGTTCGGATTATTCGGTTAAAGTTAATTGTTTAGTCATCGCGGCGATCGCGAGCAATTTGCCAAGTTTTGAAATAAACGCGAGCGAGTTAAATATTCCTGCGCACTTACGCTTGGCGGATCCGTCATTTAATAAGCCGGATAAAATCGACTTGTTGATTGGGGCAGATTACTTTTGGAATTTGCTTTGCGTGGGACAAATTAAACTTAATGACGGCCCAATTATGCACAATACGCGATTGGGATGGATAATATCGGGACCGATACAGTCAAGCGCAGCACATTTGGTGCATTGCAACCTAATACAAAAAAATGATCAAGTAGAAATAAACAGTCAATTAACGCGATTTTGGGAAGTTGAAGCAGTTGGTGGTCCGGTTCCTCCGTCAGAAAATGAGGTGCTTTGCGAGGAACACTTTAATAGGACGACCATGCGCGCGCCGGACGGTCGATTCATAGTTACTATTCCACTTAAAGATAGCGTAGATCAATTGGGCGATTCATATAGAAGCGCGAAAAATCGGTTAATTAGCATTGAGCGTAAATGTAAAAATAATCCGGATTTCGGGTATCGGTACCATGAATTCATGCGCGAGTATTTGGAGTTGGGTCACATGCGCAAAGTTAATGATGAAATTACAAACGGGTTAAACTATTACATACCACATCATGGTGTGTTGAATGAGAACAGTAGCACCACTAAGTTAAGAGTCGTATTCGATGCGTCCTGTCCTACGACTACGGGCCGCTCGTTCAACGATTTACAAGTAGTAGGACCCACTTTGCAACCCGATCTATTCAGTGCTTTGATTCGTTATCGAAAATACAATTACGTGGTAGCTGCTGACGTTCAGAAAATGTATCGTGCGTGCTTAATTCATCCTGAACAAACGAAATTTCAACGTATCTTGTGGCGTGACTCGGATGAATTACCCATTAACGCGTACGAACTTTTAACTATAACTTACGGAACGGCTTCGGCGAGTTATTTGGCAACTCGGTGTCTCAAGCAATTGGGTTTAGAATGTTCAGACCCTATAGTTGCGGATGTCATTAGTTCCCATTTTTACGTTGACGACTTGCTTACGGGAGCAGATTCGTTAGAGGAAGTAATTCGCATTGCAGAAAGCGTAAAAACGGTTTTAAATAGCGGAGGATTCAAGTTGCACAAATGGATTTCGAACGATCCAAAAATTTTGTATAGTATTCGCGACGTAAATACGACCCCTGCGGAGATTCTTGATCTAGGAAAGAACGAAAACACACGTACTCTAGGCTTATTATGGGATCCTATCAAAGATCATTTTAAATATAAAATTCGAAAAATCTCACCGGGTCGGTTAACTAAAAGAAATATTCTTTCCCAAATCGCTCAAATTTTTGACCCTCTTGGTTTGCTGAGTCCTGTAATTATTCGGGCAAAAATTATATTGCAAGAAATCTGGGAGGCTGGATTGGGTTGGGACGAGGTCCTTCCAAATTATATTCATACCAGTTGGTGTAAATTCGCCGATGGATTGACTTATCTGAACGACATTAAAATTCCGCGTCATATCTCACTGAAAAATTCAGAATCGTTTCAGATACACGGCTTTTCCGACGCGTCGACAAAGGCATACGGGGCGTGCGTATATCTTCGAGCCGTTGATTTGGCCGGTTTGGAGCTATATTGGGCCGGGCCCAAATGGCTGAAAGAAAATGAAAACATGTGGCCGGTTAGAGATTTTCGGAACGAGTATTTACCTGAAATTAAGAAAAAGGTTTTTTCAGTGGCTGTCGCGTCGGATCAGTTTGTTCAGTTTTCGAAATTCTCGTCATTAAATCGGTTACAGCGAACAGTTGCATACATTCTTCGGTTTTGTAACAATTGCTCCAAGACTAAGCTTAAGCGTACGGGGTCTCTAAGGAGTTTTGAATTGGTATCATCGCTCAAATTTATCGTAAAATGTACCCAAAGGGAGTCTTTTGCGGAGGAGTTTGAGCATTTAAAACGTAATAAATGCGTTCCGAAAGGGAATCGTCTCGCTAAGTTAAATCCGTTTTTAGATGCAGATGATATAATACGTCTCGGTGGCAGGTTAGGAAATTCCGCGTACGAATTCGATAAAAAATTCCCGATGATAATATCGAGCAAACACACTTTCGCTAGGTTATTATTCGAACGAGAACACTCGGAGTTGTTTCATGCCGGACCACAACACTTACTAGCGTCCATCCGAGATAGGTTTTGGCCAATCGGAGGACGAAATCTGTCCAGAAAGGTAGTTCGGAAATGCGTGCGATGTTCAAAAATAAATCCGCGTGTAATTCAACCAATAATGGGAAATTTACCGGTAGAAAGGGTAACTCCGGCTCCTCCGTTTTATACCACGGGGGTGGATTATGCGGGTCCGTTTTTTATTAAAGATAGAAAGGGGCGGGGTTCAAAGGTATGCAAAGCATATTGTTGCCTGTTTGTCTGCTTTGTTACGCGAGCTATTCACCTCGAATTGGTGACCGAGTTGACTAAGGAGTGTTTTATTTCGGCACTTAGGCGGTTCACGGCTAGACGTGGAAGGCCCAATCAAATGCTCTCCGATAATGGGACGAACTTTGTAGGCGGTAATCGCGAACTGCAAGAATTAAGCAGATTTCTTACTGATAACTCCACCGATCTCACAAGTTCTATTGAAAACGCGTCTATCAATTGGAAATTTATCCCTCCTAATTCACCACATTTTGGTGGTTTGTGGGAGGCCGGTGTTAAATCGGTGAAGTTTCACTTGCGGCGTGTTGCTGGCAATGCCTCGTTCACTTATGAAAACTTTTATACATTACTCGTACAGATAGAGGGTATCCTAAACTCCCGTCCGCTAACTCCATTATCTATGGATCCAAATGATACAACCCCATTAACCCCAGCGCACTTTTTAATCGGGAGAAAACTTACGTCACCTCCGGATCCAAGTTTAGGCCACATAAAGGAAAATCGGCTATCACAGTTTCAACATGTACAGCGAATACAACAGCATTTTTGGGCTAGGTGGTCGAAGGAATACTTGTCCGAACTGCAGCGTCGCAACAAATGGGCGGGCGGCAGTTCTAACCTAAAAAAGGGTCAATTAGTCGTCATAAAGGAAGAAAATCTACCCACCTTAAAATGGATCACTGGTCGAATCATCGAGGTGTACCATGGTGAAGATGGTGTAGCACGAGTAGCCACTGTACGCACTCCGTCTGGCATTGTTAAACGGGCGATAAATAAACTTTGTCCTTTGCCAGTGGAGTAGGTCGCGTCGTTTGCGTTTTTGCGTTTTGTATATAGAAGTTAAAACCATCGTTTGTGCGTGATGCGTTTTCGCATGCGCAATGTTGTCAAATGTATTTGTGATTCTTAGGTTAGAATTTAAGGTTATTAATTTTTGATTTCTTTTATTGATTTTGTTCTTGTTATTGAAAGGAAGTCCTTTCAAAGCGGGGGGTATGTTAAGATTATTTTAATTTCTTTTATTTTTCTTTTGTTGGGTTTATAATTTTTGGGGTTTAACGTTCAATGCAAGTTGGGTTGCCTAAAGCATTTTATTTTAATTTCTGTATGTATTCAAGAACAACTTTTTTTGTTAAAAAAGATTATAAAAGAGCTTGTTCGCCCAAAAACACTCTTAACTCTCTTAACTCTCGAAACACTCTCTCGTCACGTTTTGATTTGTGTACGAACCATACAACTTATACCAGAGAATAGTTTAGTATTAGTGTAAACCAGTAAAAAAAATAATAAAGAATAGTTAAGTTAAAAAGAAGTGTTTTTGAATCAGCGCAAACCAGAAAAATTAAGTAACAGTATGGGTGGGGTAAGTAAACCCCTGAATCTTAGATTCAGGTTATGAACATCCGACCAGTACCGTATCTTATTTAGGAGCTATTCTGGTTTCTGCATTTTAATAAATTTATAATAAAAGATGCAAGTATGTATAATTCTCCTTTTATTCATATTTAACCATCCAGTCTCACCCAAATTCTTTCAAATTTTCTTACGTACAATGTATCGTAGGCATGCGTTCTGCACTCTCTGTGTACGCTGTTCATATCAAATGATATAATATTTTTAATTTAGCATATGCTGCCTGTAAAATTGATGTTATACGTCTCCGGAATCGCATTTCCTGGTCGATTATCAAACACAAGTTCCAACGTTTTTTTACTAGAGGAAGCCTTAATCCATCAACCATAACCTTAACATGCGATTCTAACTCAACTATATCTTTTGGTAGTCCAAAAAGCATTACTTTTGATTTATTTGAATTGATGACCAAACTGTGTTGGTTAGCCATCAAAACCAAGTTATTCAATTCTTCATTTAGATTTGCAATTGCACTGCAACACTTAGATTTGATAAATGACTGCTGATCAACAATAACACTCATTACAAAATCAATGTTTAAAATGAAATAAAAGATGTCTTTTATCTAAAATTAAAAGTAAATTTTCAACAGCCTCAGACACCTCTAAAGATCGAGCCCGGAGTGGGGTTAATTTTGAAGCCGATATGCCAACCTCGTCGCGCTCTGATGCCGAGCAAGAAATCAAAAGTTCAAAAATTCACAAAATCGCCACCACAAAAATTCAACTACCAATTGGTAGTTTCGAACATACTCATATTGATTTAGTCTGACCATTCACACCTAATTTATGTTGCTCTATACCTGACTCCTCAATTTCTACTATAGCTTCAACCGTATTACACCAACATTTCTCTCGATTCAGCATACCACATAAAACTCATTTCAAAACAGACAACATATTCTGTTTTGTACAATCGTCTTCTCCTTCGTTGTCTATAAGTATTTCTGTGGTTATGGGCCAATTCATAATAGCAAAGTAAAAATGCTGGTATATAACCTACACATTCTTTAATGTCTGCGATTTTTTTATTAATTGGCAGTTTACCTGCATTGTACGCAAGCCGGTTCGGTAGAGCCAGGGTACCACAGTTTTGCTTTTCTCAGTGTAAAAATGCAGTGAAGAAGCCCATGATAACAATAAAGTGACGTATGGAGGGTAACTTGAAGGTTACTTTGTCTATTGTTTTGACATGACTTCCATAACTATCATCTGAAATACAAGATCTCTTACAAAATGTAAGCCAAAAATTCTTAAACTCCTTCATGTGTTCAGTCGTCTTTTGCGTACAAATTTTTTCACTAATCCGAAGGCTTTGTTACAGGATAAGACTGAATGCCCGCCAACAGGAAAGAAAGTTTCCACTTTCTTGGAAACTTTCAGTTACACTAAGGTCATAAACATTTTTAGCAATGAATAGTTTTTGTTTTGTCCACTGTAACTGTTGGAAATGACAATATTTTTTCGGTCATCTGTTTTGTACCCATTAATAGTAACTTAGTAGTGGACTGCAAACTTCATTGGGAATGTGTTTTGCTATACTTTCAAGGTATACCAGGTAGAATACACTCCGTACAGATTATTTTTCATCAAAAATGTCATATTTTCAAAAATATCACACCGCCCCTTTTTACATCTGCCGGTTCAATTATCCATTAAGACCAATATTTATAGCTAATGACAAATTAAGAATTGCTTATTATCGAAATTCTGTTACGAATAAATCTTTACACGTTCATTTTGAAAATTAATATTTTCTGCTAGTCAAAATTCATTTTCTTGTCTACAAAATCTACTCCTGATTGTCTACAAAATCAAATATGTAACGATATATTTTTGTCTTACATAAAACAAAATGAAGTTATCAATAACAAAAAATGACATAATATTTGAAGTATTACTTGAAATACACTTTGTAATTTAAAATATCATTTTATTAATATACCTTGATATAAAAATATCAATATTTTATTGTGGTAAATCCTGTTTTAAAATTATATCTACTGCAGCCTGTATCTACATGCAATATCCATTTATTCCATTCGTACTTGTATTCATGCTGGAGAAACTCAATTATTGCGGTGGTGTTTGAGGTAAAGCTACTAAATGTAACTTGGTCCTTAAAGGATTAAATTATGTTTTACGGATTCTTTGTATCATGATTTTGAGTGGAATCATTTTGTGTAAAAAAAATCAGCTTCACTGTAATTATCCGCAGAGTTAGGTGCAAACGTGGTGCTGTAATTTCGAGCGATAGTTAGTAACCATGCAGATTCACTTATGCCACTCCCATACACTTCGCACTAACGCATTTGCATTGATATTACACTGTCCGCACGAATCAAACCCTCAATCCGTGTACAATTTGGGTCACATGGTGCCCTAACGGACTTAATAACGTAGTAGTCAGGCCCATCAGTAAATCCGAAATTCGAGACCGCGGGGGATGCTGTTAGGAATTCAACGGCGCGCGGGCCCGTTGCCGGTGACAGCTGATTGATTCGGATTCGGAGGCAAGGATCCCGGAGCCCAGGGGTGTTTTGGGGATGATTGATTGAAAAACGAACATGCCGAGCCTCCCTAAATCGGGAAAAGCTGCCCGCCGTCACGGAATGTGCGCCTCTTCTGCCGACCATCTTCCAATTTCCAGACGGTTCACGGTCAATTTCAACCAAGGGTCCCGCTAAAATGAAATAAAAATTCCACGTGCTTTTTCATGTCGAAAAAACAACTACAATTTTAATGAGAATTTTTCATGGGTTGATTTATTACGTAGAACCTTCATTTCTTGTATTAACAGTATACATCTGTTAGATTCAATCTCACAATTTACTAATAGTTTCAAACATTAGCTTCTTTTAAGATGTGCAGATAAGCTGTTTTAAACTTAAGTTTAATTTCCTGGATAAAGGCTTCTTGTTGTAGACTACCGATTTTTGTAGACCTAAAACTAGAAAGGTTGGACATATCGAAACTTTCTAGTTCTATGTCCAGTGTTACTTCTGGTTTTAGTTGGATACAATTATACAATAATTTAAAATAGAATAACAGCTAAATGTAGAGCTAATACCAACACTAAAGCTAACACTAGACCTAGAACTATAAACATCTTTGTTTGGCCGTAGGTTCCAATCTGGTTTCAGAACTAATACTAAACATAGAACCAGAAAAATTAGGGTTTAGCCATCTTAGACATTCGATGAAACGTTTGATTAAAACCTAATATTTCTAGTTCTAAGTTTAGCGTTAGTTCTGAAGCTGGGTTGCCGGTTTAGTATCAGTTACACTTTTAGCTCCAGAATAATTTAAAACAATCTAAAGTTAAACAAGAACTCAAGCTAAAACTAACACTAAACCTAGAACTAAAAAAATTCAGATTTAGCTGTGCGTCTTTAAACTGTATATGTAGAAATATACTGTGTATAAAGTTCAGTGCTAATGAAAGTAATTTCCTTCAACTGTAACATACCATTCAGAATCCTATCGATATCATTAATAATTTAATAATTTCAAGATGGCTAAACCCATAATTCACCCAAGTTCAAACCAACCCGACATAAAAGTAAAGGAAGAATGATTCTTTCTTGATTTCTTTTATGATTGGTTTTCAATTAGGTTAGGTTGGTTTTGATTTGGGTTGGGGTGGGTTGGATTATGAGACTTACAGGAAAACTCATAATCCAATCCAACCCAACCCATATCTAAATCAACCCAACCCAACAAAAGCCAAGAATAATTTTTCCGTGTTTTTTTCTTCTTTTTAGGTTTTGAATTGAGTTAGGTTGACTTTCAGTTGGGTTTGTTTGGTTTGGGTTGTATTGTCAGTTTATACTAGGTCATAAGCGAGCTAGCTTTACGTAATCAATCAAGTCATAATAGAAGCAAGTTACACGATTAAGTACACAAATGCTTAATGAGATAATGTATAATTTGGTGATTCAATTTTTTAACTGTCGATTTGCTTTCCCACTCGATGTTTGAGGTACTGATATAACATATTGTTCCATCCTCTTCACCACTCTTCAAATTATTTAGGGTTAAACTGAAGATCTTTGAAGACTTTAAATTAAAATCAAGAGCAATAAACGCTATATTGTCTAAGCTTCAGTTGTTGATAGGTTTCCAGTTCAATCTTAATTATATCATACAAGTAAAGTGTTTCGATTATTAACATTTCCTTTCTTGAATAAATGTTTTATCTGTATATATGATTTATATATAAATATAAACTTTAACATTAACAATGAAACGTTACTGTAGATGACAAAGCATCGTCCGCTGGAAAATACTGTCTATTTGCATACCTATTTAATTATAAATTTTAATTGTCGGTTATTATTCAAACATTTTAACTCTTGATTACTCTTTTTATTTCATGTACAAATTATAACAACGACTTTTTTAGTCATTCTAAATAAATTTCTCATTTATTTTGTAAAATGCCATCTATCAATCTTAATATATAACACATTAATGATTACTCCATTCTTTTAACACTGCATACTAGTTTTAACATAAAACAAACTTTAGAATGCACATGTTCAATAATAATAATAATAATCTCACCTCTATCTAAATGATTTCTTATAAAATGATATCTTAAATCAATATGCTTCAATCGTTTATTGTTTTCTAGATTTTTTATTATGTAAATATATGCTAGATTATCCTCGAAAATAATGATATGATCATATTATTTAATTTTTTAATAATTTTCTAAACCATAAACATTCCAGTACTGCCGAACATAATGCAATCAATCAAGTTAGATTCTGCACTTCTCATTGCTACACTATTTTGCATTCTTGTTACCCACAACATAATATTCCCAAATATTTGTATTAAAAATCCTTAACCTGACTTTTTGACTTATTCATTACTTACCCACTCTGAATCCACAAACCAAACGTCAATTTACAGTAACATCATTCTGATTGTTGTCTTAAAATCTTGAAAAATAATTTAATTCAAAAGTAGTCAGTTCTTGATGAGTACATTGAACATCCTATTAATTCTCTGATAGGGTGTTTAAAAAGTTCATTCTCATTAATTAAAACGCTTTAGAATTTTTAACAAATAGTTCTATTCTTTGACTAATTTCCACTATTCTATTCTTTATATCATAATGTATTTTTAAACCTAAGAAGTACTTCAATTGCCTTTATCTTTACAGTCAAATTCATTTATCATTTCTTTTATACAGTTTCCAACATTTTTTATTTTATTCCAGCCAAATTTATGCCGTGAAGACATACAATTAAAAATATAATATCTTCAGTATTGTCTTTAATTTAAATCCAATTTTCATTATCAATTTCCCTGTTCCAACATTTCGCAGCTTCTTTGAGACCATATAGAGATTTATATAAAGTTAATTTTCTGTTTTAAATGTAACATTCTCTGGTGGATATAGAGGGTTCTTCAGCTCAGGTCCCGTCTTCTATAACTTAGCTATTAATTAAGTTAAAAGTTTGATGTTTTGCAGGTCTGAGATACAGTACAATATCTCAGACCGCATTCCAGGAAATTATTTTTGATTTTACAGGCTGTCTCAAAAAAGCGTGACACCATAATGATATTTTTTTCATTGCACGATATATCTTTTCTCATATTTTTGTGTGTATTTTATAGGGCCTACACACTTCTAAAATATTACTGAAATCCGATGAACGACAGCAGAACAAAAAAATATAAACGAAAAAAATCGTATTTGAGTTGTTTTAAAAATTAATTAAAAATTACAAACAGTGTCTCATGAATAAAAATTCACGTAAAACATATTAAGTAAGTTCTAGTGATTTCGTTAACCAAGTTCTATTGGTTCAAATTTATACACGGTTGCCAAAATCTAGTGTTAAAACTTTCAAACTTTAAAACATTTTACCTGTCTTATTTGAAATTGAACCCCTACATATTTTTATATCAACGATGCAGAATTAAAAAACAAAAATATGTTCTAACTACAACCCCATCACAATGCTTAACATTTAAAAAGTTATTTGCCGAAAACTCGTATTTGAGGTATGTAAGCATCTATAAAAGATACCCAAAAATGTGAGAAAAGGTATATCATGCAATTTCAAAAAATATATACCATCATGGCGCCACACTTTTTTGGAACAGTCTGTATATTTAAAAATAATTGCCTGTAATGCGCTCTGAGATACAATATAAGCCTGCAAAATATTAAACCCCTAACTTAATTAATAACTATGCCACAGAAAACGGGAGCTAAGGTGAAGGACCTGTATATAAATATTTTCTTTTAAATCGCCATTTAATAATACTGTTTTTATATCTAATTGTCTAAACACAAATCATATGTCTATTGATAATATTGTTCGTATCGATGACATTCTTGCTACTGGTGCATAAATTTCTTCATAATCAAAAGACTTTCTTTGGCCACACTTTCGATTTTATTACCCATTTTCTTAAAATTCCGTATCATTCGGTTTTTCTATTTCTTTCCATGTATGTTTTTTTTCTATTGAATTAATTTCTTTTTCCATTGGTTTTAACCAGCAATTTTCTCTTCGCATTTTTCTATACTTTCAGATTCCCTTGGAACTTCCTCTACTTCCTCATTGCATCATATTTTTTGCCACGCTGGTTATCATTTTTCTCTTTTACTCTTTCTAGTCTTATTTTCTTCGCCATTATCATTTCTTATTTCATCATCTGCTATACACATTTTCCTTTTCCAGTTCTATACTTTCAATGTATTCGTTTTCTTTTTAATAATGAAAAATAATTTTCATTTATTTCTATTCTTTCAATATCTTCATTATAGGGAAAACAATTCACATCAACTTTGATATCTCATCTACTTCTAATCTATTAAGAAATTTTATGTTCCATAATATATAATATTTCATTTTGTGCAAATTCTACAATTATACATTTTTCGGCTTTTGAATTAAACTTATCCCTCATTCATTGGGAATGTGACTAATCACAAGAATCTCAAGTACTCTAATATTACTTACGTCTGGTTTGTTAGCATACCATATTTCTGCACGTCTAGCTTTATCTACTAATGAATTTGTTGTGTATCTGTTTTGAATATAAGTTACATAAAAATTGCTTTATTCCATAATTGTTTAGGTATTTTAGATTCATACATTATTGCTCTAGCGTCCCAAATACTCTAATATTACTTACGTCTAAATTGTTACCATACCATATTTCTGCAGATGTAACTTTATCTACTAATGAATCTGTTGTACAGCTGTTTAGAATGTAAGTCACATAAAACAATGTTTCATTCTATAATTGCTTCGGTATTTTAGATTCACTCATTACTGTTCTAGCTCGGTCAACCAACGTTCTATTTATTCTTTCTGCAACTTTATTATGCTTTGGTTTATACGCTATTGTATAATCTAATATTATCCATTCATTTTTAGAAACAATTTAAAATCTTTGGTAAAATATCCCTTATCACACTGAAGATTAAATATCCTCAATCCAACCTTTAATCTGGTCATTTGAAAGTTTTATAAACGCCATCTGGTTAATGCCGATACTGTTCTCCAATTTATTATTTATTACCTTTTGTTTTCCATATTCTACAACAAACAGTTTTGATTTGACAAAATGATACTTCAGTTCCTTTGATGTTAAGTTTTCAAAACTATGCCAATTGTTTCAAACGATTTAGGTAATTTCATTATTAAGTTATAAATCACATCTTCATCCCTCAAATCTGCTCCACTTGATTTCAATTGTCTTAGAACTTCTTAAAATTTAGTTATAAATTTACTCAGACATTCTTTTAATTTTATCGATATTTTTTCTTCAGAAACATTTGTACCGGCAAAACTTTGTTCTGAAAACATTCCTCCTCAAATGCTTTCCACATGCAGTATGCTCTTCTATTTTCTCACAAATATTACGCTACACATTGTACTATCAGAGGCTTAGCTTTACTGTCGCTTTTCTTGCTATTTAATTTTTAAATTATTTTAGATGAATAAAACTCATCTTCGATTGATCAACGATGTTTTTTACTATTTGCAGAACTCCTTGCTCTTCTAATATAATTTCCATGCGGAACTTCCAATTGTAGTAGTTATTCCGGAGTTCCTTTTATCATTGGAGTCTAGACCCATAATCTTTTCATTATATTATCGGTTATTATACAAATATATTAATTCTCGATTACTCTTGTTATTCCGTGTAAAAAACTTTTTACAGAAAATAAACCTGTTAGGCTAACCTTTATTTCTTAGTTAAATCGTATTTTTTTAGATGCTCTGCAATTTTTATTGTTAATATAACCATTTATCCAAAATTGTGCCCCATAATGATTTTCCGGACAAAATTGGAGTATACTACCAAATGTTCCACACGATTCAAACTCACTTAACGAACAAATGGCACACTAAATCACTTGGATCTTGAGGTTCCAACGCAAAATTTATCTAGTTGAAGTCTGCTCTTCATGACGAGTAGTTGAACCGACTGCCTTGAGTTCTTCCGCACACTTTCACGAACTGCGCCCACATTTTCAGCTGATCTGGTGTTCCTTTGATATAGTGCCTGATTGTTGACCGACGGGGTATGTCGAATTGACCACTAAACGTTGAAAAATCAACTTTAAAGTGCCATCCAATAAAGTTCTATCTTTGAACCTACTGATCAATTATGTAACTTAACATGATGATTTGGAATAATAAACAATAAATTTGCCAATACTGTCACATATTATCAACATTTACCCTCCTCTATTGAATCACCTTTACAAGTATGACTCGTTATCGCTTTTTGAGTTCTATTTTTTATGATTATGCTGTCTTCTCTATTGTAGTCTGTAAATCGTTTTTTCCTATTTTGCTATTTCTTAGACCAATATTAACTGTATTTTCAGACCCTCTTTAGACTCATTAACATCTAATCGACAAACGTGTACGATACAAATACGATAATTTGTAATTTAATTCCCATTATAGACCCATATTCACTTCCCGAATAATAAACGATTATATTTATGGGTTTCAACATCATCATTATTTTAAATGGAATCAAATGCATTTGTTTGCAAAATTTAAAAGGATGTTTTTTATAAGGATATTCATTACATACACGAAATGTTTTGAGAAAAAAATTTTTAGGTAAAATGTTTATTTTTACAGTAAAAAAAATGCGATAACAGTTCACGTAACGTGGAATATAAAATTTTAAATTAATAATGGATTTTTCCTTATTTGGCATTCAAATTATAAAATTATAACTTTTAAGGTGTTTTTTGTTGGTCTATTAATCTGTAATTATTATGGTATATGAAATTCAAATAGAGAATAACAGATCCATAAAAAGCACATTAAAGTATATAAATAATTAATTAAAATCACACAGTTTCTCTCCATATGAAGACAAAGATCAATGTTACGTATTTCGCACAAAATCATATGCGATTAGTGTTTAATGTTGTAATTTGAAATCGTAAAAAGGATTCTGTGCAGACTTCAACAGATATTCAATATTCATATATTTCAATTCAATGTTTGCAACTATGCCAATAAATTGTCCTCTCGCTACAAAGCATGCATAGATCGACGTCTACCTTTGAGTTAAATACTTAAATGAAAATAGGACTTATTGTGTTTCTAGGCCATTTCTGAAACAGAGTTGAGCATTATTGATCTGTCTTCCGCAAGGTTTATATATTGATATGGAGCATCATTGCAATCATCATATTGAGTGGCGTCATTTTGTTTATAAATAATCTGATATTAGTTTATCTAACTCAATAATCTTCGATTCTTCCGGTTTCTTAAATCGAATGTCCCCTCCCTACAAAGCACGTATAGATCGACGTCTTCCTTTGAGTTAAATACTTAAATGAAAATAGGACTTGTTGTGTTTGTAGTCCATTTCTGAAACAGAGTTGAGCATTATTGATCTGTCTTCCGCAAGGTTTATACATTCATATGAGGTGTCATTACAATCATCACATTGAGTGGCGTTATCTTGTTTATAAATAATCTGATGCTAGTTTATCTGGCTCAATAATCTGCGGTTCTTCCGGTTTGGTAAATCGAATTGAACCAAAATGACAATTGCGATAAGAGCTTTACCATCCGCTTAATTTCCGCAAATATTTGGACAGGATATTTTGCATTTTTTTAATCTTTTATTGAAACTGGACTCATTGGTACTGGTGCTTGGAGGTGCCATTCATTTGTTGTCCTAAAGTGCTTTCATTATGTTCTTACTTAAGTAAGTGTTCAATCTCCTTGCAACTTTCTTTTAGCAATCTTTCTTTGACTTCTCGACAGGCCTTTCAACTTTGGATATTTACTGCTTTATGTTTGTAAATGGTTAATACTTTATCCTTTTTTTATTGGTTGGTGTATACCTTACATCAGTTCGTGTTAGTCTTTTTGTACAGTTTTGAATTCATTTCGGCTTATTTCTTGTTTTCCTTATAATCAGGAGTTCATTTATTTGCTGTTTGCGTACGAAATTTTGAGTTATTTTATTATTTCTGCACTAGCTAAGTTATGATTTATCATATTTTTCTCTTACCCCACCATAGGAGAGGTAAAGGTACTTCCCCTTAGTACCATCCTCTTAGTGCCTTAGTAATCAACGTTCGTCTCATAAATTGGCTTGAATTAGTCGACTTTCTAGTATGGCTAGGCACTATTTGGTTGTCGATCGATTAATGTTTATTACGTTTACAGCATTCTCTATGTATTGAGGAGGTGTTTTCAAAGGTAGCCTCTATGTCTATGAAAGCACATAAAGTTATTTCTTTGGTTGCAACTGTCTCCTTTATGTAGCTTGTTGACGCATGAAGAACGGTAATTGTTGATTTTGCTTTCTGGTAAGCATGATGATGTGGATGGAGTGGATTTGGACATACACTCCACTCTTAAGGTACCGGTCAATTATCTTTTCCATCCCTTTTAGGAGAAAGTAAGTTAGGTTGATTTGTTTGTATACCTTGATCGCCTACCGCCTTTAGGTATGAAGACCACCTTTACTTTCCTCCATAAAGTAGGTATATAATTAAAGCTGGAGGTTGCTTTACACAAGGTGTCCCATTAGGTTTTCTTAATAACCAAAAAAGCATAACTGTTAACATCATTAGTTGTAACTATAGGAGCAGTAATTGTATGATTACCATGATTAAAATAGTTCAAAAATTTTCAATAATAAACTAATATTCAATATAACAGAACAACTAACAAAGATTATTGAAGAAAATCGTTCAACCAGCATAAAAATAACCAATAATTAGCAAATTGGAAACGAATGATATAATAATAAATGTTCAATATTACGCACCTATTACTTTTAAATTAAAACAGATACGCTTTTTAAATGAACTTCTAATGCGTTCAAAGATACCGAGAATTTGTTTTACTACTTAAGTGCGTAAATAATTTGAGTTTTAAAATATTGCACATTTTGAATATCTTCAAAATTAACTATTTCAAACGAAAAAAATCAACCGAAAATCAAACGAATTTAAATGTGATGAACGAGATGACCGCAAATTTGGCATTTGTAAGTATGCTTTCGAGTAGCGCGTGGATAATATGCTGGTGCTCCATCGTGCATACAGTAGTAGTCTTGCGGAATTTGTAGAGGTAACTCATCAAATGCTTCTGCAACAACCTACGATACAAAAACTTTGAATATCTCACCAATGGTTCATTTTCGGACCTATGTTTATTTGTCTGTTTTTGTCTATTTTCGAATAGAATATGCGCTGGTAGAGTGTTGTACAATCGTTGCGGAACTGCCTGTAGAGGGATACTATAACTGGGAGCAGGTCTTCTTTTTGCACCTTTTTGCAGAAAAATAGGCAGAATTCCATCCCCCCTGGTGATTTTAAGGGCTTACAATTAGAAGTAGCCCATCTAGCTCTGTTGGGAGTAAAAATTTTCCCCTAAATTTGAACCCTACCAGAAAGACGGATTATCTTCATACATTCAGAGTTAGCGATGGAAAACTGTACGATGGAAAACCTCTAACGATTCCTTTGTATTTCAATGTAATTTTCGTCTGATTTTCGTCGATATTGCGGGCTTTGGCCATGATCTTATGCAGACAGCCAACTGTAGACGTGTTGCCTACGCCTTGTCGGAAGCTCTTCCATGGTTTCCTTTTAGCTTTTGGAATAACCGAGTTGTACTCCGTTAGGGCTTTACTCAGACTTTCTTCAAGCTTTTCAAGCTGACTTTATTATATAGCCTTTTAATCATAACACGTTGCTGTTCAAAGTCCTTGTGTCACCAAGTCATATTTTTCACTATTGTATTATTAGAGAGCATGAGTGATATTTTATGGTATACTATTAAGTTGAAAGGAGACTATTTCAAAATTCTCATCTCTTTCAATGTTTGTTTTGATTTCCTCAACCTCTTCGTTGATGAGTCCATGAAGAGAGCCAATCAATGTGTTAGGGAATTCTGAATTTTGTCTGTTTTGTTAGATCACAAGCATATTCGCTTAGCAAACAAAACGAATATGTTTCTGATCTACTAAAGTGATTTTATTGAAACATACCAGTTTGCAATTTGCGAATTGAGCGGAGACGTGGCTAGAGTTATGTCTAGTACCTCTTATCAATTATCAGTTACAAAGGTCGGTACAAAGGTGTCCTCTATTGAGGATATCTAAATTGGTACATTGTAAATATTGGTATAGGTACTCACCGCTTTAGTTTGTGTGAGGGCTGTTCCATGCAGGATGATGTGCTCTTCTTGTTCTATTCGACGAGGTCTTTCACCTCTTTTGCCTAGGCTAAATTGCTTCTTACATACCTACCGGCTTAGCGAGTATCAGCGACACAGCAACCAAATCCCTGGTGGTAAATTCATTTAGGTCCATTACTACCATCTTTTAGTTAAATTTACCTTATAGATAAACCCATCCACTAACCAATCAGAATGCGTAAAATACCCGTAACCGTGGTGATAATCTCTTAGGTAGTTTAGTACCTAAGAGGTTATTATTAGGTAGACAAGTTAGAGAGGAGTTAACGAGTGTCGCTGCTCTCGCAGGGTACTGTCCTCTATAATAGATTAACTTACCTACTTTTTTGTTATTGTTCCGATTATGCCTCCGTATACATATTGCTGTTAAACCAGCGCAACGCGTATCTATCCATTTATAGATAATATAATTATTTAGCTTCTTTTAGTTACTATTCGACATCTCCTTTAATATTATTGAATGGACTTTTAATATCACTTAAAAAGTTTTTTTGATCATAAATTTTTACTTGTCGATGTTCAAGTTCCTTTTGCCGGCTCCTTTTAATTTAATTTTTAGATTTATTTAATTTATCTGAAACATTATAAATTGTTAACATGTTAGATAATGGCAAAATACTCATTTAGTGGTATTTTAACTCTTTTAAAGTCATGAGTCACTTCAATAATGACTTGTTTTCATAAAATTTATTTATTATTTGTTGATATAACTACAACATTATTTTTCATCGTTTCTCAAATGACAAATTGATTACGTGTTAGCCAGCAATCTTTGATAGTGGAGTTTTGGTTGAACGCCAAAAACGTCTGGCTTATTAAGCGTGAACACGAAATATACATCAACAGTAAACGAACCAATAATTCTTTTATGATTGATTTTCTTAATAGTTTACGAACAACTTCGTTAAGTAAATAGCAATATTTGACATTGGACGGTGTTTCAAAATATAAGGATCCGCAGCAAAAGCGTTCAAATGGGAAAAACTCGTTCTATCTAGAGAAAGCGACCAAAAAATCTACGAAAAGCTCTCTGTAAAGCGGTCGACGATGCCGACGACGCATCAATCTCTAACGTCGGAAACGCGTCACGAGTGACTGCCATCTAGCAGCAACAAATTCCGATTCGACCGGAAGTTGCATCCGATAACACCGCAACCGGAACGAAGTTATTTATGCGGTGCGGACCATTTGCAAACCGGCACGGACGTGATTAGGTGCTTGTGGTTAATTTATTTACTTGCTAATTTATGCGGACCGCGAAGTTGACTATTCGATTCGACATTGCTTCGCCCCTTTTCGAAAATTTAAACGCTTTTCCAGGAAATGCACGAACAAAGATAAATCGTTATTCACTCAATAAACTATTAGAGTCTACAAAGATACTTTTTTTACTGCTCTTTCAAAATCTTTCAAAGATACTTCGCTTTAAAGATAATTTTGTATCTTGAATATTTATCAAAAAATATTTTCCATTATACAGTTATGCGTCATGAAAAAAAATTAAGAAAAGACCAAACTATTAAAGACTTATAAGTTCATTTGGCCAAGATTATGGTAGGTGTGCAGAATGCTATAAGAAATACAATAACATTCCACTGCTTAAAGTATCAAATTGATCAGCGGCTGAATGGCAAACTTCGCTCCTAAATTATCTATTTTACTGATCAAGCTGAGTCGACTTAATATGGAATGTTTAACTTTAACAACTGTCACAATTGATGCAACAAACTTCCATCTATTTTTGTGTAAACAGCTTTATTA
Organism: Onthophagus sagittarius; assembly: GCA_036711965.1. Lineage (NCBI taxonomy): Eukaryota > Metazoa > Arthropoda > Insecta > Coleoptera > Scarabaeidae > Onthophagus > Onthophagus sagittarius. The sequence goes on along the minus strand of JASERS010000003.1, from coordinate 46,861,292 downwards.
TAGGCATCGTTTTTGATTTACTAGTACATTTAATAAATTTTCAATAATTAAAAAATATTTCATCTGCAATTAACATCAATTGACTTGAAAATCTGCTACAGATTCTCCGGTTTATGCAAGATTATAATCTATTATGTCAAACGAGATGGATAGAGCAAATTCTATAATATATTAAGCAAATTCTAAGCACATACTAAACAGATTTTCAAGACTCACATACTCGCAAAAAGAAATTAATATAACATAAATTTAGTTAGGTCCAAATACTTTTAACACATTTTCTGCAATTTCTCAAGAACTCCTTTTGACAGATAACACAGGTTTTGTAATTACCTCATTTACCTTGCTTGCTCTCAACCCTAATTATAAAAACTCTGATAACTCCGCCCCTTTCTTTTGTTTACGAGAATCTGATTAAGAAATAACCTCCACCATCTTGAAAATAGGTTCGATTCTCAACCGCTTTATTAAGTGATCGCTTTATTTTTTTATTTTTTTTTAAATATTCCCTATTTTGGAGTCATAATAAATACTACTTATGATTTTTTGATGAGGAAGGTGGAATTAAGAAAGAATTGATTAGAATTAGAATAAGAATTGATCAGACTCCGAAACAGTTTCTGAAAAATGTTGCAATATGGCATCCGAATCGTCAAACATTTTTTCATTAAATGCAAAGCAAAACTCGAAGGTTTCTAATTTTAGACTACATCTTAATCCTACTGATAGTCCTAGAGCAAGTGCTAGTGCTAGTTCTAATTTTAGTTCAACTTGATTAGAACTTGTTTAATTGAGATTTAACAATTACTTCTTCCAACAATAAAGAAATTTGTCGTTGGTCTGAGATGAATAGCTTAATTTATCATCAGTCCTTTGTACCTTCTGGTACCTTTTCAATATGGCGCCGGAGAGTGCAACAAATTCTGCGGAAAGGTTCCCGCCAAAGCAAGTTACTTTCAATATTCTGTGCTTTAGGTGTAGGTTGCGAATTGGTTGATAAATCTGAAAATAGAGTAAATTAGACGAATCAACACAATCAAATAAGATCCGGCTATAACATCCTTATTAAAAGTTTCTATTAAGACATACAGTGTGCCCGTAAAGTATTGGTGCACTTTTGATCATTTCAAAGTTTTTAAAGTGTGATGTGAAAGGTGGTAATACCATACATTGCCCAGTATCCTCCCTAAATATTGTTCGTGGGTTTCACAATTAGACTTTTAATGTCTGATTTTACTTTAACAGATGTTCTTAATCCTGTGTGGAAAATCTTTATTATCATTCGGATATGTAAGATAACAAATTATCAGCTATTTTTACCGAATTGTTATCATTTTTAGGATATCATATTTTAGGCTATCATCTGTTGAAGTATTTATCCGTTATACGTGCCTTTACGATGAAATGAATTAATTCGGTAATTTTTTGGTAATAACTTTTGATTTAACCCGACCCAACACAACTGGTTAGTTGGCACTAAACATCCGTTGAGTTGAGCCATCAACCTTATCTTTCTTCACTTTTCCTATTCTTCTTCTTTCTGCACGAAATACTTCTCGTCACTCAGTGGTGTGTAAACCATAACTTAAATTCACATGAATATTTATATATTGTATTGTTTTATACGTACCGAGTGGAGCGAGTCAGTTTGACTTCCCCTCCTCTCTAACCCTCCGGCGTAAACCCCTGTTACTCCTCCCCTCGGCCACTACTTACTTCGCCATCCCGCTATCTTCCTCTTCCTCCCAGTTTTCTTGTTTGTTTAGCATGGTTTTAAAACAGTTTCCGGTGTTATTATTAGCTTTCTATTTACCTTTGCCCTGTCCTCCTCACATCAAGTATATTTGAAGAATGTATGTTGTCCACGCTGTCCTGACAATATAGGCATCCATCATCATTTACTTTTTGTATTTGAAAAATTATTCGCAGAAGTGGCAACGTCCACTCAAAAAGTGGCTTAGGGCGTAGTTTTAATGAGGGTATTAACTTTTTTGTCCATCTTGCTGTGCCAGTTTACCATTAGTTTGTCTGTTAATTATGTCTTTTCGGTCTTAGTTACGCTTCGTTTTTTTAACATTAGACATTGGCATTGTGCTTATCGTCGCACGGATGTCAATGCAAGGAGCGACTCCGTAGACACTGTCCGGTAAGAGCTGGTCGTTCTGATCAAAATTCTTCTTTGTATCTAAAGAAGCTTTTCCACTATTTTCTTGGTATTAAGGGCCTCGCCCTTCACATTTATAGAAACCTCTGTCTTGTACTTTTTGCTATTTAGTACCGCCTCTTTTCTACCATTTCTCATTGTCGAAAGGAAAATCGATTATGATAAAAGGAACATTCTTTTGTTTGGCTCCGATATTATAGTTTAACCGAGCCTATCCACCTTATCTGATCCTAACCCAACCCAACCACAAATAAACCCCGTTTTCTCATATATTCTATTAATGAATGCTATAGCTTTCACGTTATCCCCGTTGAAAACTTTTATATGTATCGTCATGGATGTTATGGCATTCACTGTGTTTACACTGTGTGTAATCAAATTTCGGATATCACAACAAATTTGAAAATAAATGCATCTCACAGTAAAAGAGTCTTTATGTTCGCGAACGTGTTAATTAACGATTTTTTATAGCTTCCCATTTTTTCTAAAATACTCTGTTACCGAGACTGACATTCGTTATAACAAAAGAAAACGTGCACTAAAAGTGGTACCGCCGATTCATCTCTATTATTTACGGTGAATTTTTGTTCCCCTTCATATCTCCGTCGGCGCGCAATCAATTTATTAGCGTGACAACTTCTGTAATTGAGAAATACGAGCGGGTAATAAACGTGCCAGGTGATGCAAGGGCATAAAGGAGAGTAGTAAGGGTGGCGGCGTTGGAAACCTCCCTCGGCTGACCATAAGGGCCGCCGACACGGCGTTGAACAAATAGACCCACGACGGGCCTTAATCCGCCCAATTAAACGTTAGCGCTGGCGAACGAAAACGATCGGAGAGAAGAAATATTAAATTAACCTCGTCTCGGCTTTGGGTCTATACAAAAGAGAAACACGCTCGGAAACAAAGTGAAAAGAAAAACGAGAGTTGAGTTTCAACAATAAATTTAAAAGTCTACTTTAGCTCTTTTTTCAATTTGAATTCATAATAAATAATTGTTAGATTAATTATTATTTTTGTTCCAGCACCATCTTTAAACAAATGCCGATTTCCATCGTGGATAGCAAATTATAACCATTGGCACACACTCGACTTCTCCTACACGTACAGTTTTCACCATCGGAACTCGACGCTCCGTATTACCAACACGTCCAGCCTGGAGATGAAGATTGTGTGCGCGCAAGTGAAGCACGTGACGCGCGACGAAAGCTTCGTGCAGCTGCTCACGCACTTCACCACCGGCTGGTAAGCGGATGCTTTCCCCGCGAGGCATCCTCCACCATATTCTGAAATGCCGAGGGCGTCGCGATGCCTTCCTCTAACTCTCCATCTCGTTTTGTTTGCAGCCAAAGCGGGTACACGTGCATGTCCTTCTATCGGCGCGATAGTCACGTCATGGAGGTGCAGATAGGGTCGCAGACGAAGCGGCAAGAGGACGCCTGCACAACCCTGCATTTCAATAAGACCACCCTTCCTTACGTCACATTAGTGAGTAAGTACTCGGGACAACGGGGTTTGAGATAAAGAAAAATGGGGAATAGGGGGAGGGTATTACGATAATCATAACTCGTTAAGAAGTAGAGGTATAAGTACATGAATCATACGTTTAATTAATATAAGATATGAGTAATACACAAATTTCGCCGCTAATTAAAATTTATTACCAAAATACAATTCAGGAATGTTATAGTGTAATATATAATTATTAACAAATGATGAAGCCGTGTATACATCTACTCATAGAGACCAAAATAGGAAAATATAATAAAAAAAAGTACTATTCACGATAAATATTCATTTATTAATTTTAATAGAAACTAAAAATCTTAAAATATACAAGATCTTAAATATGAAAGCATATATTTTGACAAATAAAACGACCACGTATTGAAATGAAACGTAATTGTGCAAATTAATGAAATCTAAAACAATGGTTATCAAAATAGAACTGTATTTTAGTTAGAGTTGACATGAATTCTTTACTTTTATTATTAAACTTGATCAAACAATCTGACACATAGTTGGATATACCTTTAAGATCTTTATTATAAATTTTTAATAATTTGTCATGTATGTTATGAAATAGGTGATATCAAGAGCTGTAACATATTTTGAGCCAACAAAATCGATATCTTATAAAATATTACTCAAACGTGGAATAAAAGTACATTTTCTGATGCAATTAAGAATTTACGTTATGTGAGTATCGCTATTTTAACATTGTTCAAGTAATCAATATTGCAATATTTACGTTTTGTATTCTACAATTGCGTTAAAATAATATATGACCATATGGAGTTTCTATGACCACTAGGGGCACAATGCTCATCTTGAATTAAAAAATGTGGATTTTCTCAGAATGCCGCTGTGTTATATAATATAAATACACTCATATTTACCTATACGGCCTCTCTTTATACGGCGATTCGCTATAATGGCTTTTTTAAAATATTAGAGGTATATTATTCCGCTTTACGGCCTACGATGTTTCGATTTACGACCTAATCTCAGTAATTCTCCTACATTCAAACTTCCAACAATTTTAGTGACAAAGTTTTGCTTCCTTTAGATAATGTTTCCAGACATCCCAACAATGTAAAGATCCGATTTGAAGATGTGAAAATTGATTATCTGCCAAAAAATGGAATTGCTCTGATTCAACCAATGGATGCGGATAACGTCTGGAAAACATGTTTATGATATCGATAGCAAATTGTTAATTAATGAGTTTCGTAAACAATTCAAAACAGAGTGTTACAAAATTGTGGGGCTAGCTATACATAGATGGTTTCTATAACTAAATATAAGTAAAAAAGTTTTTATAAACATACATCCTAAAGTGGTTCGTTACTGAGTTTTACAACCAGTAGAAGATTTTAATTTTTTATATAAAATCAGTTAGAGAAAACGGGAGTTTTTAATGTAAATTTATAACATATGTTAAAAATAACCTACATATGGACTTACGCGATCAAAAATTCCTGGTGTACTTCGAATTTGATGGTATTCATCCTCCATTCTACGTTGAAGATCCTCAATATTTTGAATCGATGTAGAATATACCATATTTTAAATATCCCTATATGACCAATTCATCTTCCAGGATATAGGCGTTTAAAAATCCGCATGCTATGAGGTGAGCCGATGCATTCATTAACATTTAGTGGAACAGCTCTAGTTAGCTGTTTTCTGAAAAATAACGATACTCTGCTCTAAAAGTAGTCGGGGAAGTACAAAAGTCAGTACCATCACTTGTAAAGCCAGCTACATGACACGTCAACGAACACACACGTCAGAAAGTGATGATCTAAGGTGCATGTCTATATAAACTATACACACTAAGCGTCTTGTGGTGGGAAGTCATTCTCACTAAGTCCCTGTACTCTTTGCAGGTGCTACGGATAAAGCTGATTAGTTCTTAAAATTCACAAAATACTCACATGATCGACAACTTCCGCCAATGCAATTCTTCGAGTATTAGCACCAGCTTTTCTTCAACACGATCATACACACGTTCTTCTAAGTCCAAAATTCTTGTAGTCTTGGACTATTGAGTTGAAGGATCTTGTTTCTCTTATGTTAAATGCGAAATAAATTTCGCACGTTTCCATTTGATAAATTTGGGTATGGGGAATGGTTTGCGTAAAGTCTTCTTGCTTCTATTCTGTTGCAATGTGCCAAACCATACATTAAAAGCATCTCTTCGAAAGAATAATCTGCCATTTTGTACTTAGACTCAAAACAAAAAACGTACTTAATATTGGTCTGAAAAGCTTTAAGTAAATTTCTTTAAATGCACCGCTTTAACTCAGTAGTGGACCATTTTAGGACTACCGTTTATATTATAAACGTTTTTTGTGGAAACCGTCTATGTATAGCCAGCCCAGTATTGTTGTAAAACCCTGTATAAGAAATGCTGTAGATAATATTTGCTAATCATGGAATCAGCTGATCAACAACATTATACTGAGCCTGGAAAAACATTTTTCCCGAATGTGTTACTTCTGCAACTAACAGTAACAATGATCTGCTTCCAAAAATAAATCAAAACATATTACTTTTAGCAAACAAAGTTGGTTTTTTGGATCACTTGGAAGATCATGTCAATTTGATGGATGCTGATTGTCAGACATTTTCGAATGGCGAGTTAATTAAACTTGCAAGAAACGAAATATTTCAGGCGGAACAAGAAGAAGTAGTTGACATTACAATCTTACAATTAACTTTACAACAGTTATCTAATGTACTTATGCGTTTTGAACAAGGAATGTCCATCCTTCTTTAGTAAGATCGCGGCTACAATATTTCCCATAGTATTACCGTAGTTGTAAGAAGATACCACGAGTTAAAAATGAAAAGTTTTTCAATTTTGGTCTACAAGCTGCCTTTTGTGCGATGGAGAGAAGTTTCAGGGATTGGGGATTCATTTGAATTGTTTGATGGCGAATATACTGGCATCACATGATCGCTATCAATTCGAACAAATTCCCAATCTCCGAAACCTAGGGATCTCTGTCGCACAAAGTCCGTTAGTTTCGTTATACGACATTTCGTTTTACGGCTGATTTTCCAGGAATCTGTATAAAACACTCTGATACAACAAATACCTATCTATTAAATGGCGTATAAAGAATTAATCGTACAAATGCAGGACTTTCTTGTATGAACATTAGCTGAGATATGGGTTTTAAAAGAGCACGGCGAAATTTGTCGAAAAATGTATAAAATCAAAGTAACTCGACAACATAAATTGATAAGCAATTGTATCAATTCAAGATATTTGTACGTATAATTAAAAGGCGTCATAAAAATTGTAGCACAAATAAGATATGGATTGGGATATATAAAGAAGATATTGAATTGTAGTCCAAGAAAAGCTCCTTTCAACGTTATCAAGCTTATTAAATTCCGTTCAGAAATTTTGAAATTGTTGGCATCTGTTTACAAACATTTTTATAATAAGTATACATAGTACAAGGGATATACTTACATTAATACAGCAGAATTTCAAGAAAATCCACAATATTTAATAAAACGTTAGCTTTGCATCCGTTAGCGATCATCATAAAAATTTAAAAGTAATTTCCAGGATTTTCTCGTAGCCACATTACTTATTTTTACCGCAAGTCCCTGCCATGAGAGTGACACTTTACATGAGATACTTTACATGCTTATTTGGCCATCCTGTACATTTGTTGCTTTCTTTAAAGAATTGATGCAAAAACCAATGGTTTAGGACGCCATATTATGATGTCTTTGACGAGTTATGAAATTACATTCTTCTATTTTCTATAATAATGAGACTGTACAATTGTTTTACTAAAAATGTAAGATTTTCTTCTAATTTCTATTATTATTTCTTTTGGAAAGTTTGATTTCACTTCGGTTAGGTTTATCCAAGTCGTGATTATATTCACCCTGATTACTCTGGAAAGTCTCTTCAAAATATATAGCGTATCTGTTTACTTTTCAAAATAAGGTTTACGTATTTTTTATATGTGCGGTAAAAGCCCCTAAGCGAGTTTTGGGGGTTGAAAGTTTGGGGTAAGTACAGTTGTGCCTATATTTCGAACACGAAAAGTGCTATGTAAATTGGGTATATTGAAACTGATATTCATTTTTATTAAGTTTTCATTTGATGTATCACACATACGATAGGGCGAAAAGGGGCGAACTACCCTTATTTTTTGGGGTTTATTTACAAACCACTCTATCGATTTTGGTGACATTATATACACTCTTAATACATTCAAGAGTATTAGCTAAGTGTTTTGTTTTTAATTTATCCGTTGATCAAAGCATCAAGTATTTTAAAGATATTGTAAAACAAATCGTAAATTAGGCGCAAAGTAAACATAAGAGATAATAATGACATTTGGGCGTAATGGCAAAGGGAGTTAACTACTTGGAAAATTAATAGTATTTCAGGCGTTTTTCGACGAGTTTAGTGAAATATCTCACGATAGTTGTTTAATATATTACGTAAAAATGTTTCAATATGGGACGAGGTAAATATAAAACTTCTAGGTAAGTACGTTATCTTGTTTAATTATGAGTTGAAAACCAACTAACAAAGGAAATGGTAGAATAATAACTAAAACGAATTAGCTACAAAGTTAATCTTGTAGTAAGGTTTTTTGACACAATACACATGTTATGATAGCCAAATTGTAAATTCACTTCATATTGGCACAGAATAACTTGGTCGAAAAATGTCTACTAAAACTTTGCTAGATTTTAAAACCTTATATATGTGATAACGCCCTTCATTGGATCCCAATCTGATAATGAAACAATAAAAAGATACATAAAATAGGTAATTAGCTGATGGAGGACCTCAAAGCTTCACGTTGGAAAGATCTTCCAGGACATAGACACAGCTTTATGCCACAGCAAAGATCTAAGGACGCCATCAGGCGTCTTGACTGCATACATCAAATACCATCATTTCCACATAGGACAAGACGAGGTTGAAACTTGTTGTCTTTGCAACCACGAATCAGAAACAGTTGATCACATACTGTACAAATACATAGCCTAAGGCCGCTTAACGTACAAAATTTTCGGTATACCCCTGTTGATAGCCACCGTCATAAAGGAATAAAACCTTGGGGCAATTTAACGGCTCATTAAGGACGTATTAGGAGGTTAAAAGGCTAAAAGGTTAAGAAAGGCTAAAAATGACAATAAGTCTTATAGATCACGGTGACGAGAGTAGTCGCTCCCCACACCCCGCCAATAATAACAATAATAACCCAATACATGTCATTGTCATTATTTCATTAATGACTTCGGGACAATGGCTACTTCAAGACTCCTATATTAATAATGACTTGGAACTCATATTTGAAAAATAGAAAATATACATTTTGTTGCCAATTTTTTTATGTATGTTAAAGTTTATTAAAATACGGAAGATTTTGATGCCTAAACGTAAATACTATCTGCTTTAAACATTATTCCATAACTGTTTTAAACTCTTGGTCCAAAGATGCCATACGCTATTATTTTATCGAGTGTCGAGAATTTATTTTTATCGAGTAATGAACGATAAAAATAAATATAATAATGTTTGCAAAATAAATTAAAAGACAACAAGTAAAAAAGAAGAAAGTGCCGTCAATTATAGCTCCTTAAAGCAGATGTCGGACGTTATACGTTTCGTTTTTACCATTCACAACACTTGAAAAACCACAATCTTGTTTGGAAACAAAACGAACTTAATCAGATTGAACATATCGGGAAAATTTAAAATTGAAACATACAGGATGTTTCATTTAAAATAACATGTTTATATCTCGAAAACCAAAACTCGAATCGAAAAAAGTTTTTAAAAAAGGCTAAAAAAAGGTTTTTCTTTATTTTTTGCTTCAATTTTTTTCTTAAATTCAATGTTGTGAAGACATCTACAAAAAGAAAAATAATAAATATTTTTCAAAATGTAATTACAAAAAACTAATTAATAAATAAACGATTTAATTAATCGTAAAATAGTACCAAAATTCTTCTTCATTTCTGATATCACTTTAGAACATTGATTAAAATTTATAAAGGTACTTCTAAACATTTCTGAATTCTCATTGAAAACGTTTTATGCACATTGCCAAGCATTTCTTGAGTTATTGAAAGAGGATTCATCGGAAAATAATACAGTGAAGAAAATATTTTCATTCAATCTTAACTTATCTATAGCCCAAGTGACGGGTCTCAGCGTAATTTTCATGATTTTCACCGTAAGCCAACACCATCTGAATTTTCTGTGGAGTAGAGAAGTGCGTTACTTTTGCTTTGATCACGATGATCTTTTCGCTTGAATACCTTCGAGGGAACGGGCTATTTATAAGAAAATTTACCGACTATGGTTCCCTTCTTAAAGATGTTTTAAACATGATGAGTTTATTTTGATGTAGCGACCATTTTGAGTGATGTAGAACGCTACATTTTTGCTACAATTTATCCTATAGATACCACTAATTTCAGAAAGTTGGAATTTGTGTTTATTGTTAATAAGAATTTGTTCAAGTTTTATCCCTTCTTTAAAAAAAGATGCTATGTTAAACATCTTCAGATTCTTCTTCAAGTCGAACTGAAGTGAACGGTGAAATGGTGCGACGACGTGAGTTTTTGGAGCTTGTTTAGCTGTTGTAAGTTCGCTGGTATGTATTTTGCAATTTTTACCATTATTGAAACCAGTTTTTAGTAATCTCTGTAGTTTACAGTTATTATTGTTGAAGCTGAGGAGCAATGTAATAAAGTCTGTTAAAGACTTTTCCTGTAAATGTTGTAAGTGAGGTTGTCGTTTGTTATATGTGTTGTTATTTTACCTCGATAAAAGTGAGTGTAGAATTGTTTTCCACTTCAGTAGTAAAATTCAAACCGCACAAATTGTTTAACCTCTGTCCATCAAAGATTATAAATATTACATCTATTAACTAGATGGAATTCTTGGCTAAAAATTCTAGTTTCATGGTAATTGATGTAGATGTTCGATAGTATGGGTGAATCCATCGGCAAACCGTCCTTCATTTGGTAGAAGTTGTTATTAAAAATAAAGAAATTTTGTTCGCAAACGATTCCAATTAATTATGAAAAGGCAGCAATGTTTTGGAAGTTCAAGAGAAGTTTGTAGTGGTTGTCTATAGAAACTGTCTGACCAAGGGTATTGATTCCTTGATAGGAACTTTGATATTTAAATTTTTTATATCAAAAGAAATAAGTCTGGAGTTGTTTGAGAATTTTATGTTTTTTATTTTCTTATTTAAATCCGCATTAATATCATATTTAAAGGTATGGTTGAAAGTGTTGAAAAGGTAATAATTTTTGCGACTAGCGTATTGTTGTTTCCGGTCATTGGTCTAATGCTGTTTTCGGTTTTATGTAGTTTGATTAAACTTTGGTTTAGTTTGTGTTTATGTTGAAGGAGTCCAGGTATTCTAAATTGTTCTTTATGAAGCTTTTCAACTTGCTATTATATTTTAAAAGGGGTTATGTTAGATTCAAAATTTTTATTTTCTGTAAAGAAAGTCATATTTATCAATATATAAGTCCTATTAAACCAGCGTTCTTATCACCCAGAATCACCACCAAATTATTTTGATGGATTTTATTTGTTAGATTATTATGATTATTTAAATCTATTGGTAAAAAGTATTTTTCTTCAATTAGAGTTGAGATTTTTATCAGGTTGTAATTTTTATAAAAAATTTCCTGAAAGAAAAAGAAATTTTATGAAAGGTGTTTAAAATTTCTAGATGTTCTGAATCAAGAACAAAGTCGCTTAGATTGGTAAAACGTGGTGCGAAGGTGGTATCTTCAATCTTATCAACATCTACCATAATTTGAGATCGGGTCAATTTTCCTAGCACGGAAACATTAAAATTGTTGCAATATACAGGCGTATTATAAATATTAGAAAATGTTTCTCGATGGTTACTTGGAATTTTAGAATCATTTCTTTAGTTATTCGTTTTAAGTACTTATAATTTGTGCAACTTTTGTTTCATCATTTTTTTACTCGCCATGGCCTTGTAATAAATTCAATATATTTGGATAGAAGTTCCTCATATTCAATGGGGTACAGTTGATTCTTGTTTTTTGAAGAGTTCTCAAAGCTTCTTTCTTATCAGCGTTTTTCTAGTTGTGTTGTGTCAAATTTAAATATAATGGAGCTTTAATTGATGGTACTTTATTCTGTTTCATTTGTTCTATTATTGATTTTGCTAACATATTGTTATATTTATTTTTATTGTTCTTTTTCTTTACTTTCAAAGATGCCATATTTCTTTTTAAGACATTAAAAGTGAATAAAGAAGTTGTCATCAGCAAATATTGTTGGTCGAATAGTACGTGATGGATGAAACTGAACCATACTTTCAACAGTTTTAAGGCTTAAAACGGTATTATTCTCGAGTGACATCCCAAGATAAAACCACTCTTATCCGAATTGTAGATGTTTTCAGATCTGTATATTTGGATTTATTTGTTTTGTCTTATAACCACTTTGATGTATTTTTACTTCACATATAATATAAATACCCGCAAATCACGCTCAACTCGACGAGTAATGCCTGGAATAGAAATTAATTTTAAAGGGTATAGTTAACCGCCACTACCCCCAAATGTCGTATTTGTCTTACTTTGTACTAACCATATTACTATCTATGCTAATTTACGGTTCTGTTTAAACTATTTTCATACATAGATAGAGATTATGTATATATATAGATTTTTCCACATTGTTCATACGATTAGTTGTAAGATGTACTGCAAGCGAATTTAAAACCATCAAAATTGATTAAGTGGTTTTTAAATAAAGCCAAAGAAATAAAGGTATTTCGCCTCTTATAGGCCTGTAATATGTGAGTCACAAAATGAAAACTTCTTAAAAATGATTATCAGTTTCAATTTACCAAATTTACAAGAACCTTCGTTTTCACAATATAGGCAGAAATGTCCTTTCTTCCCAAACATTCAGCCCCCAAAACTCGGCTCATTTGTAATCAGTTAACAATTTGTACGGGCACTGATAAAGTTCTCTGTAATTTTTTAAATCTTTTAGGTTGTAATGTGACATTTAAAGACCAGTCAGCCTTATTTGGAGTAGTTATCATTTTCAATATTTGAAATAAAATCTATAGTAATGTGTGCAGTTATTTTAGTTGTATTATGTTATAAAAAATTTTCTATTGCAAACAGTAATGATTTAACATCTGCAAAACTTTTCCGTCTATTTATTTATGATCACTTAAAAAAAATCATAAAATATTATTTTTTTTGATAATATTTTAAATTAATAATGGGATACTTAAGGACTCAATGATTTACATGGTATATCTCAACCAAGTATAAGAACTTCTCAAAAAATTAATTATAACAAGATACTTTTGGCTTCATATTAATTCAGATATATCTCTTTCGACAAAATCATGTGTTAAATGTTAAATTTAAAAAATCCACAAACATTCAAAACCTCCAATTATGAAGATTGATATTCCTAAAGTTCGTTTTGAACATATTCATGTTGGTATTGTAGGCCTCCTTCTTCCGTCTGATGGTTGTCTTACATTTTAACAATAGAACGATTTACTAGGTGGACAGAAGCTTTTCCTCTTTCATCAATTTTCACATCAATTATTGCTAAGACAATTTACGTTCACTATTTCTCACTTCTCTCAATAACTCACGATTAAGGTCCACAATTTGAATCTCAATTATTTAAAGAATTTAGTACATTTTTTGGTTCGTTTCAAATCCACACTTTAACATACCATCCTCAATGTAATGTTCAAAGAATTCATAGAACTTTAAAGACTGCACTAATTGCTCGAAGATGAATTACCTCTATTATTCTTCTTTACCTTCTTTTTAAATTCGTACAAATCTATGCATACTTCCACTCTTGATCAAACTGAACAAACCATTTTATAAACTTGAGATCAATCCCAATGCACCATCTCTTGACCATTCTCTTGATAAACGTTTCCTACATAATGTTTTATAGAAATTAGAATTCGCTTTTGTTCGTATTGAAAGTAAAAAACCTTGTCTTTCTGCAAGATATGAAGAACCATTCAAAGGAATTAAGAAAATTTCTAAAACCGTTTGTATTTTCAAACAAAATCGAGAACACGTTATTAGTGTTGACTGACTAAAACCTGCTTTCCTTTTAAATAATTCAGAGATTAGTAATGTTAAAAGAAACCAATTTGAAAGTTTCTTTAGAAGTTCAATAGTTTATTTGTCTGGAAAATGGTTTATTAGTTTAGGAGTGCACTTGTTTCATCCGACCAATCCAACCCTGGGGCGGCGAATTATTTTAAATGAAGGCCTTTACAATGAATAATAGTTTTCAAACCGATTTGGCAACCCTATATATTTCAATTGAAGTGAATTCAAGAAAACTGGAACTACTGTCGGTCTATGCTATATATACATATTTAAAAAAACATATATATATATATATATATATTATTACATATATCTCACTTGGCATCTTGAGATCTTGGCGAAACGTCTGCCCCTACCCACAGGGAACAACCAAGAAGATGAACGGATGATACCTCGGATCAACCAGAACACATACTTCTCCATCCGTGAAGCACCACGAATTACCATATATATGTATATATAGACGACATTTCTGAAGACTTTTTTTTACTGAAACGCTCTACAAAGAATAGTTTCTGGAATAGACTACTTTGCAAACTGATGGCAACCCTGAATATTTGATTTAAAGTAAAACTAGAACTAACATTAGACCTAGAAGTTGTAGTTTTATATCACAAGATCTCTCTCAAGATTTAGAGCGAGAAACATTCGGGTTTAGCCGTACGTTTCTCAAGACGGATAAACCCGAATGATCTGAGGACATTTTGTTAATGAAGGCCTCTACAAAGAATAGTTTCTGAAATCGAGTACTTTATAAACTGATTTTGCAACCCTGAATATTTGAATTGAAGTGAAACTAAAATTAAGCACACGCATTTAAATACTTTTTAATAAACCCTTTGTTAAATGATAATTTATTAGCTTGTTATGTTTTTCGATGCTTTTTGTAAACCATTATAAGCGATAAAATTAAATGTATTTAACATTTTGAATAGTATGTTAAGTGTTCGCCAAATAATGTTTTCGAAAATAACATCGATAAAACTTTCAAATAACAATAATACGTAATTAGCATCCAAAACTATTTACGTATTCTTAAAAGGATACAATATATTATATTTTAGCTACGATAATAATTAAAAAATAATTTTTAATTATGTCAAAAAACCACAAATACATAAAATTTATCTTCTTGAATTTAATTATAATAACAGATTAATATACAGAATAATATACAGATTATCGAATTGCTATAAAAAATGGGTTTCGTTTCACTACGTAATTATTCCCCAGTTCTTAGAAGTTTATTTATATTATTTTCAATTTTTATTTCCAAGCTTTTCCAATCTTAAATTCTAGCAATTTAAAATATTTATACATAAACTTTATCCCCTGAGATGAGTAAATAATAAATTTCAATTATATTATTACCAGAAGGCAAATGTGAATTTAAACAATGTTAAGCGTTTAATTAATGCTATATAGCGCCCTCTGGTATCCGGCGAATATCTAAATTTATGTTTAATTAACGAACAAACGCGAACCGACCGACGAAGGCAACCTTTGGTAGTCAAACACTGTTCGGCTGCAGTTCCTGGAGTTAAAGGCTATCGGCCAGGAATTATGTAATTACATAGTGTGTAATTAGAAAGAATAACAGCTCATCCAAGAAAAAATTAATTAAAAAAGTAACATTCACCTGCTTTCATCCCTAAATTTCTACTGTAAACATTAATCATAATACTCCGGATAAGTTATAATGAGGTATCAATAATTTATTCCAACATCCATATTAAATTTTTTATTTATTACGAGGGCTGAATATCTATGCGCCAAAATTAATTATTGTGTACGAATGAATGTAATTAAATCATACAGCTTAAATTAATTATGCTACCGAAATTAACTGCATAGAAACTTTTAAAACAACAACGGAGCAAATTAAAATGCACTGCATAAAGCAACACAATTACATATCAATAATTATCAAAATCGGTCTATTTTATCCGAGAATCAATCCTAATGATCTTCAATAGAAATATTTAGCTTCAGTCGAGGACCGTCAATAAGATTAGCTTGATTAAAAACCGCAATTCTCTTTGTGCACGGTCGCTTTGTGCGTTAAGCTAATACCTCACAAACCGACGTCAAATTATGGTGTGGTCGCATGAAAACGAAATCCGAAATGGAGTCGTTTCCTTTGATGTGTTCGCACATGGATGAGTTACGCAGGACCGGCACGCGCTTATTTCAATCAACGCTGCCACAAGCGACCTTTTCATGATGCTTATTACTGATCGTTAATAATTCGGAAACAGAAGTCCCAAAACGACAAAAATGTTCATTTCCTAAATCTTGTATTTTTACTTATTTACACATATCAAGTATACCAAGGACTTCATGAGGTATCACAATAACAGTTGCATTAAAATCGTAGATCTGTATGAACTTTTGTACTAAACGCAAAAACCGGAAATGATTCTACATGAATACATATTGAACCTATTTCATATAAAATTGCGCTATAAATAGAGATAGATAATTAATATGTTACACTCAAATATAAACCTGCAATCAAACCCCATAACCAGAAGTACTGTATCTAGAATTTAATTTAGTTAGTTAGTAGTTGATTTTAAACTAGATTTAATTCTTATAAATCGTACACTTTTCACATTAGATAAAATTATAAAAATTATCATTGATTGAAAAAATTATCACAAAAATAAAAAGAGATACTTTTTTCTAGAAATGTCGAAAATATCATCGGCGTCTTAGGCAATTTCTGATAAAATTGGTTAGAAACAGATTTGAAACCTTGAAAACCTCCACGCACCACGCTTTATGTTATGTCCACACTCTCGGCGTGAGCGTTCGTTGAGATCCCGAGCCAAGACCGAGAGTGTGTAGAAATTATTTTTGCATAGAGGCGAGATTCGGCTATTGATCGAGACAGGACGAGCATCCATACACACTCTCGCTTTCATGTAATATCAACAAGAATGAGGTCCTAGCATTACACAGGGTCACAAAGCAGTGCGAATAAGGTTTGCTCAGGAGCCCAGAGATTGGCAACTTCGTTACTACACGAATATACTGTTTACAGACGAATTCAGATTTCGTTTAACTTACCCTGGTGAACGCTATTCAGCCGCTACTAAATACGAAGTCGATAGATTTGGTCGGGGATCTGTAATTGTTTGACAAATTAACTGATGTTGTTGTTCCTGGTGGACTAAATGAACTACATTCAAAACATTTTGGAGGACCACTGCATATATAGTACCTGCTGCATATGCCATCTGTCAACATTTCATCGTAATGCAAGAGAATACAAAACCATATACCGCCGGCATCACCACAAACTTTTTGAAAGAATATGAATTTCAGATCATAGAATGACACTTGACCAAAATTCCCAAGGTTTCGGTAGTTCATTGGTTTATTACTTTTAAAATATTTATATTTCAACTTGTAACTATTTTCGACTAACAAGCAGTCGTGAACTCTCATAATTATACTACCAAAACAAGTGTTCGCAAGCGCCCTAATCCACCACTAACTATACAGGAACTGACACAAGCTCTGATTGAGGAATGGGAAAGCATACCACAAGAATCTCTTCGCAGCCTAGTACGAAGGATGCTACACAGGTATGAGGAAAGAATTCGTGTGGGCATACTTGGTACTACACCTTAATAATCTACAGAAAACTCGACTGCCATTAATATTCCCCCTGCTTGCGAGGTTGCTCATGGTGTTCCAAAACCTAATCCAAGTCCCCTTAATATAACACTGATTTCCCGCCGATTTTAATTTTATCAACACTTTAAAAAGCTCTTGAACGTTTAATTTGTTTACAAGTCCAAGGTTTAATTTACATAATGAGTTGCAATCGGGTTTTCGCATTGGGCATAGTACTGCGCTTACTAAAGTTACTGATGATATTAGGTATGCCTGCGATAACAGATGTGTTACTGTGCTAGTACTGCTCGATTTCAGCAAGGCTTTTCAGCAAGGTACCTTTTCGGCGACCCTTTTAGCGTTTCTTTATACCTACGGATTCATTCCCTCCTGTGTTTCTTGGTTCCTGGTTTCTTCGCTTGTTTTGCGTAGGCACTAACTCTTCAATTTCTTTTGCTTGTGTAATCAATCTTCATGGAAGTGTATTGGGTTCGGGCCTTGAGTGTGGCTTGGTTTCCGTTACATATTATAAAAATGCTTCTTTAACAGTTCTGTGAAGTATCATCATATCAAGTTATCTAGAAGCACTATCAAGTCTTCCAGAGGCAGCATCAAGTCTTATGAAAGCAGCATCAACATTTGTGGAAACAATATCAAATCTTCTTAAAGCAATTTTATACTTTTGAAAGAGAAGCTACTAGAAGCAGTATTAAGACTTGTGTAAGTAACATCAAGTTTTCTGGAAGCCTTCCATGTCTATTGGAATCAGTATCACGTCTTCCAGAGGCAGTGTCATATCTCAATGCAAAATACGTGCTCTGCAAAACAACATTTGCAGCAGATATTGGGACTGAATTGGTAAAAAATGCTCAATAGTTCGTTAAAATTGAAAAGTTAATTGAAGAAGGTAACTTCAATCCAGATAGTCAGAAATTATTTATTTTAACCTTAGCTACAATTTTTCTGAAGAATGAAATAAGATATCGTCTGAATGAAATGAGGAAAGACTTCGCTGCTTTCTTTCTCCTGTGGTCCGTCGTAATCTTTGCTACTCACTTGTCTCACTTTTTGTTTGATCCTCATTTCGACTATGCGGACGGGGTAACTCTTCTGAATAAATTACAGCGGCTATAAAATAATTGCATCCGTTTCATATTTGACTTAAATAGATTTGAGCATGTAACTCGTATCGCAATTATATTCAGATGTTAACCTGTGAGAGACGTAGATCCTTTCGTTTATTAACCATTTTATTTAAAATCCTTTATAACTGCACCCAAAGTACTAGAGTATTAGATATATACTAAGTATAAGATAGGTTGTATCAATTATAATCTCATGAGTTTGCTACTCGTTCACGTTTTGTTACTATTCTTACATTTCCCGTTCATAGCACTAAAATTTGTCACAGATCATTAAAGTACGCCAATTTATTTGAAATCTATGCAGTTAACAATAATTGCTGCAACTCGAAGACGTCCGCTTCAGGGACGACGATGTTGATTCTATTCTTCAGACCACGTAGCTCAGGCTCAAAGCACTGTTGAAAGTCAGACAATTGGCTAAACCGCTTCTTCTACAAATTCTAGGCATCGTTCACTCACCAAATAACATTGACTTTGTTGTTTTGTTAAGATTCCAATTTGGAAAACATCCTTTCTCGAGGTGCTTTTTGCATTTTTGGCACGTAGAGTATATGATTGAAGTTCCTCTAGAGATTTGACAATGTACAATTTTTTGTATCTTAAACGGTAAATTTTATCATAACTGATTGTTAACAGTTTTTGAGTGGGCACAAAATATCAGTAATGAGTCTATAAAGTCACTGAATGACTACCTGAAGACATTTTTATATTTTAGATGTTGATTCTATATACCGCTAAAAAATCCATACAGATATAAATATTCAATTTCACGCGATTTTTTAAGTTTGATTGTAAAAACCTACACAAATGGAAATTTCAGGTGCTATTCATAATCAATAACATGCTTTAATGTAGGAGTATCATAAAATACGATTTTGCGATTATAAAATTAGATAAATTATTATTTATTATTAGATAAATTAGATTCTATAATCCACAACAAATTATTTCTTTCTATTTTCTGTTCTTATACCAGTTTCATAAATGTGCAGAAAAAATAAGTATAGGTAACTCCAGTCAATTTAAATATACATTTTATATTCTATGAACGTTCTTAGAACTTCAAACTCTACAATTCCTCTCATCGAGCACGCGATGACCTCTTGCAAGCCAGTGAAAACAGCCCATAAACTGACCTGTTTTAGACAGCTAAATATTATGTTGGTGAAAAACAATTTTTCCAGTTACAACTTTTCATGTTGAGTATGAAGTTGTCAAAGCGGTCCCGCGAAACCACGAATTAATCCGGAGGGGTGTGTACCGGGACTGGGACTTTTTGAAAGCGTACGTGATGTAGGTGTTTCCTGCCAAATGAAACGCGTCAAAGTTTCGCTTTTATTGCGGCCTGAATGTTTCAAATTTAGGGGTTGACAACCCTTCTTTGTTCATATATGAAAACGGTCAGCGAACGAACGTCCCCTCCCTTTTTTTTCACACACAAACTGTGGTTTTAATATTTTTCACCGCGTTCTCATATGAAACGGGGTTTATTAATGAGAAGAGTTCATGTCATGTTCTAAATGAGAAGACTTAAATTTATTTTTGTGCGAAAATATAACTTCAAAAATAAAAGTAAATTCATCATTTATTAATACACCCACTTTAACATGAAATACACCATCCATTAATAATTAGACTACAATTATGAAACGTAAGGAAAATAATGCTTTGTCAATTAAGAAACAATGAAACTTTAACTGAAAAAAAACAAAACAAAAATTAATTATTTCAAGAAAAAGTTAGAATTGGGTCCCTCGAGCATTAAGTCATGCATTTAATTCATGCATTAAGACTTCACCCATCCTCTCTATTAAGTGGTCGATGTCCTCCTGGGGTATCTCATTCCACGCAAGCTCTGCATGGTGTCGAATTTCTTCAGATTCCCAGGAGGCCTTGGTACTTGTCTTAATCGACGACCCATCCTATCCCAGACCTGTTCAATGGGCGACAAGTCTTGACATTATCCAGTTGGAAAGTGGCATTCTGCGACGTTTGCATGAAAGGTACTAACACCGGTTCCAAAACGTTGTCGATGGCGAAGTTTAATGTACCTGGAATGAACGTAAGGGGTGATCTTTGTTAAAGCATAACACTAAGTATTAATGCTATGTATCGTCTTTGAACGAACCCCAAATCCGGCGTTCCTATCAATATCGCCTGTTGACAGGAAAGAGAAAAAGAGCCTGTTCACTGTGCCTTTTAAAATCATTGTTACTCACTTCTTGAGCCTCTTCAGTCAATTGCTCAATGAAAAATTAATGCAAAGCTGGGGTCGTACAATACCATGGACATCTTGCAGTCTTACCATCATTTGTATTTCCAAATCCTAGCCTTGGTATATCTACCATTAAACCACATTTGTCCCTAAGATATTTTTGAATATTTATTTTGGTTTGCGCTACTATTAATTAATTTCTTCGGACATTCAAAAAATCGAATCCAACCATGTAGTACTGACATCCCGAATGTAATCAAATTCTATTTCTCTATTGACCAATAGAAATAAAGCTTTTCGATGTTGTGCTGCAAATATAGCATATCTGCGTAGAACACGTTTCAGTTAGTGAATTGCATCCTTTGCTATCAATCATAAAAAAAAATAACTTAAATCACTGTTCTGTAAATTTGACGAATCTTGTCTTAAATTATCTCAAAGCTCTCGTTATATAAGATTTAATTAATTTTTAAATAAAAAAATTATATAAGATTTCGTTTTCTAATAACGTTGTATTAATTTATCTTCTGCTGACGTTTGACAAGAAGTGGAAGCATTAATTGTATTTGCTTGTTCGTGTTGGAGAAGTGTTAGTAACTTCTTGTACCAACTTTGATGCCTTTGTGTTTCCAAGAGCACGTAAACCCATTTGAGTATAACTCAAACTACGGATTTAGACTTACGTAATTCTCGTTTTGTGCGCTCATTACACTCCTCAAATGCAATAGCTGGACAGCCTCGCTGTTTTACGTTTAAAGAATTTTTCATATTTAGAGAATGATAGCGAGGATGAGAAATTATAGTTTGTCCAACCATATTTAAAACAAAAAATTGTACCCTCCCATTCAGACCTAAATTTGTTTTTAAAATAGAATATTTTACGACACAAGTCTTTGCGATGCATTTGCGGACATTTCGTCACTTTTATCACATAGTCTCCCAAAAATATAAATTAACTATCCATATCTCTTTTACCGCACATTTTTAATATTCTGAACAATAGTTGTCGCGGAATATGTAAGATGTTGGATGAGATTTCCTAACTACGAATATTTCTATAAACATAATTTTTGTCATTAACATTTAACTGTAACAAATTGCTGGATTTCACCCTTTCGTTAAAAACTTGTGTTATTAATTGTTTTGTAGGAATAAGCAAGAAAATATATTACAGCAAATATTACAACTTTTCTTAAAAGTACAAGAAGTAAGGATTATAAATATGTGCGTATCAATGCTTGATTAGCTTTGGAACTGAATTAAAAGATTACTTCTGCTATAGAATAACGAATTAAAAAATGCGTATCAAACTATAATTATATATCAGAACAAGAAGTCGTGTACATATTAAGTTGTTAGAGGTTTACTGGATTAAGATATTGTTAATAAAGACTGCTTTATGAGTCGCTTCTTAAACGGCACATCAATTATGAATGAACGTGTAAATTATCGTCACAGTCAGTCAACTTCATTATAAAAGCGACATCCAATAGATTGGCGGCAATTTATTTGAAATCTATGTAAATTAAATAAATACATTAATATTTTTGATTAATGTGCTTTTTTGTGATTTTGTTAAACATATTTGATTTGCGTAAACCACAGATAATAAAAAAATTAAAAATCACCTCAAATCAAAAATATTCAATGTAAACTAAAGAAAAATCCCAAAATTTGCGATTTATAATTTTATATTTAAATTGTAGTACAATTCATAAACGAACAATGGTACCGATTAGATAGAATTATCATTTGCTTACTACAAAGACCTGCGGTAAAAAGTTTTATGAATTAATCCCAAACAAACTAATAGAATCCGTACTTCGACATCTTGTTTCTAACCTAAAATATTGATAAAAGAACATATTATGCCTACATTTTCTTATATATTTTTCATAGAAAAATAATTCATACTTTATTAATAATAAATGTAATTTTTAACTGATAATAATTGTTAAACTACCTATTAATAATTGTCCTAAAGAAATTAATTTCAGCTTCTAAAAGTTTTTTAGTGGTTTCTTAAATGTTCAAATTGCGATCTATCTCGTTCTATGCATTACTGCAGCCTCTCTTTCCTGGAAAAAACTCCGCTTTCAATTGCTGCTCTTGATAGGTTGCGAATAGTATTCCGATTTCTATGTCCTTTAACCGCCTCAATAGATAAAAATCAAAATCTGAGAGGTTAAGTCTGAGAATCTGCCTAGCCATGGAAATAGGTTTCCTCTTCCAATCCATCGATTATGATATGCTTCGAGTAGGTGGTCTCTAACATTTATACCATAACGTGCTAACCGCGTCAATAAATAAAAATCATAATCTGAGAGGTTAAGTCTGAGAATCTGTCTAGCCATGGAAATAGGTTTCCTCTTCCAATCCATCGATTATGAAATGTTTCGTGTAGATGGTCTCTAACATTTTTACCATAACGTGCTGAAATACCATTAAGTTGTAAAAGCAAATTTTGCCGTGTTTCCAATGCTACATGTTTTAAGAAAATTGGTAACTGATTGACTGAAAAATCTAGAAACATGTCGCCATTTAATTGTAGATTGAAGAAATATGGTGCAATAGTATTGCTTCCCAAGATTCCACGTCACACATTAAAACTTCAGCATCCTTGATGTTAAACTTCACGCAACCAATAGGAATTTTCCGCAGATTAATAATGCATATTATGGGTGTTAACTTTACCACCACTATTAAAAGAAACTTCATCCGTCCAAAGAATTTGAGATAAAAGGTCATTTATTATACCTAACATCCAATAACAATAATATAATATACAAACAAAATCTCATTCATTCAAGCTCTGATACAAAACTAAATGAAAAAATTTATTGAATTTTCGCATAAAATCTTCTTTCATCATACACTAGTTTGTTTGGAATTAATTTTACTATTTTTTAATGAAAAACATTTTCACCATATATCCACCATAATTACATAAATAAATACATTCACCATAAAGAAAGTAGGATTTCTAGTCCAAGAAAAGCTCTTTACAACATTTCCCAGCATATTAATTCCGTCCAGCTATTTTTAAATTATCCGCAATTGTTTAAATTTAAACATTTTTCACCACATACCACCATTTTATTTTTGCAGATAGAGCAAAAATATTCTAGCAGAAAAAGCTATAATTTATCTAAACTTTAAAAAACATACAGTTTTGGGTTATGTTAATATAATGAAATTCCAAGAAGATTCACATTTTTTTCATTCAGACGGCAGTTGTATACCCTAGTGGTCATCTCAGAAATCTGAAAATAATTTCCAGCATGCAGAGAAATATTTAGAAAATATATTTTTTTAGAATATTTAGAAAAAACACTCTAAACGAAATATTGACCTGTTGTTATTTCGCAGAAAACAAATAGTTTGACACAGTTGCTCACAAAATTGAATATACAGGGTGTTCCCGTGACTCGGGGCATAAAATTAACCACATATACTAGAGCAAAAATGATGACGATTCGCGAAAAAAATTATTATAAAAGTCTTTAAATGGCCAAGATATGGGCCATCAAAGTTCAGAAATTTTAACACATTTTTCTAAATATTTTCAAAACCATTTATGGTAAAGGGTTGAAATTTAGTACAGAGTAAACAAACATCATGTAAAATCATTGAACCAATTTTGACTTTGATCGGACGACGGCAACCATGTTATACAGGTGTTCCTAAAATTTGTTTGCTCAGAACTTTTTTGTTTGTTCGTAACCCTACATTTTTTTTTGTACTTTTTAATAGAAAATTTATTTTCGAAACTTTTTTCACTCTTTGAAAATTTTGATAACATTAACCGTTTGCGAGTTAAACGCGAAAATATTAAGCTTCGATTTCAATGGTAACACTAAACACAATAATTTTCGAAAAAGTTGGCCATGGCAATTAAAAAAAAAACAAATTGAGCCGTCAACTTGCTTATGTAGTTTAAACATAAAGTTGTTTGTTAATGAAGTTTTTATTAATTTTGCGTGTTCAAAATGGACAATTACACATTTAGTGAACAAACTGACATGATTTTGACATTGGGAGAATGTCATGGAAACGCCGTAGCAGCCGCTAACCGTTATCGGGAGAAATTTCCGAACCGCAGAGCGCCCAATCGAAAAACATTTTTAAGAATTGAAACCCGTTTAAGGGAAAATGGGACGTTTAAGCCGAATTTTAGTAACAACGGTAAAGTCAGATCAGTCCGAACAACCGAACTAGAAGAAGATATTCTAGACTACGTACAAGAAAATCCTACAGCTAGTACTTTGGATATGGCGAGGCATTTTTTAACGTCAAAAACAACTATCTGGCGTGTTCTTCACGAGCAACAGCTTTATCCATATCATAGTTATAAAGTTCAGGAAGTTCGACAGGCTGATTACCCACTACGACTGCAATATTGTCAAATAATGCAGCACAAAATCCAAATTGATGATCAATTTTTAGAAAAAATACTTTTTGCAGATGAATCGACATTTTCTAAAGATGGAATCATCAATTTGAGAAATTCACATAGTTGGGCGGACGAAAATCCAAGAGGGAGGAGGTTTTCTCTTAACGTTTGGGCTGGCATTGTGGGCGATGTCATTATAGGACCCGTTTTCTTGCCGTCAAGGCTGGATGGCCATACATACAGGGGACATTTAGAGCAATTAAATGATTTTTTAGATGACGTTCCTTTAAACACAAGACAAGAAATGTGGTATATGCATGATGGTGCTCCTGCGCATAGTACACATGCTGTCCAAGAATTTCTATGTGAACGGTTTCCGGAACGGTGGATTGGACGAGGAGTGGATGCACCGATAAGTTGGCCCCCCCGATCGCCGGATCTTACACCTCTAGATTTTTATTTATGGGGACGCATTAAATCGCTTGTGTACTGCGTTGAAATAACTTCAGTTGATCAACTGAGGTTACGAATTGTTGATTCATTTGATCAACTTCGAACTGAAATCAACGTCCTCAGCAGAGTGCGTTTTAATTTAAGACGGCGATATCAGGCGTGCATTGAAGCCGGCGGGAGTGTTTTTGAACATCTGCTTTAGTTTTTTTTTTTGTTCTGTTTTATTTATTACCATTTGTTTATAATTTTATTGTTCTTGTTCATATTTTTGTTAGAATTTTTATTATGTTCTTGTTTGTTGTTACCGCGAAAATTAAATTTATTGTTTTGGAAATTACATTCTTTTATTCAATTAAAATAAATTAACACTGGATTTAACTAAATCTACACTGAGAAATTTATGCAAATAATGGTTATTAGATCAGTTCGTTTTTCAATTGTCATCGCCTTCTCAGATCTTGCGGAATATGTTTTATTTGTTACGATTGAAATCAAAGCTTAACAGTTTCGCGTATAACTCGAAAACAGTCAATGTTATCAAAATTTTCAAAGAGTGAAAAAAGTTTCGAAAATAAATTTTCTATTAAAAACTATAAAAATAAATGTAGGGTTACGAACAAACAAAAACGTTCTGAGCAAACAAATTTTAGGAACACCCTGTATAACATGGTTGCCGTCATCCGGCCAAAGTCAAAATTGGTTCAATGATTTTGCATGATGTTTGTTTACTCTGTACCAAATTTCAACCCTCTACCATTAATGGTTTTGAAAATATTTAGAAAAATGTGTTAAAATTTCTGAACTTTGATGGCCCATATCTTAGCCATTTGAAGACTTTTATAATAATTTTTTTTCACGAATCATCATCATTTTTGCTCTAGTATATGTGGTTAATTTTATGCCCCGAGTCACGGGAACACCCTGTATAGGGTAATGGAAGATCGATAGTTGTGAATAATTTAAATAATTATTAATTTATTTTAAAGTTTTTTTTTAATTTGTGATATTTATATTAACTAATTGAATTCAAAATAATCCAGTTTTCCAAATAAAATGATTACAATATTAATAATAATAACATATGACACAAAATTCCCGTCACAAAATTGAACATACAGTCAAGGCAAAGTGAATAGTAAAAGAAATTAAACAACCTAATGTTTAGGTTGTTCATTTATCGCCTGCATTCGCCGTGGCATTGAGTTTAATTATTATTTGGTTTCATTTGACAAGATTCTATCCCAAATTTTACAAATACCATGTATAATCTGAACACATGTGCTTAGCGCAATGAAATTTGGTATGGACGTAGTACTAAAATTGTATTAATTCCTCTCACAAGGGGAGTGGTCCAACAATGGGCCCAATCTTGTTGAAATGGTGAAACTATCCTACGCAAACGGCACTTACTATCTCTCTATAACTTGGCATTGAGTCCATATATGGCTATATTGTAATGAAATAGTGGCCAGCCATGCCGCCTCAACTCGCCTCGTTGATATACAGGCTGAGTCAATAGTGTGGGAACGGAAGATTGTGGCTTTACCGTTGAAAATTTTAAAAATGTTTTTATGTCATCATACATTACTGACAAAGCTGCATCGATTAAAATTATTTTCAGCTATACAGGGTGTTTCACTATTTCAGGCCCGTATTCAACTTAATTTTTTTAAATGGAACCTTATGTATCTTCGCTTATGCTGATTAGTTGTCTTAAATGCTATAAGTGCATATCTCGTTTTGAAATTTTGAATGCAATGTTGCCAAGTTATTAATCATTTTCTGAAAATTTTGGAAGTAGCCCACTAACACAATAGTGCTAAACTATCTGGTCAGGGATTCTAGAATTTTATTTGATCAGGTCGTATTGCTTCGAGGCAACCGTTAATGGATAATCTTTTTGAATTTCTTAGAAAATCAATTGCCAAAAGTTTTAAAAGATGATTTACGAGACGTTTGACAAAGAATGTGGTCTCAGCACGATAGTACACTATGATAGAATTTTTGTAACATATTTAAATAGAATTTTTGAAAAGTTGTTTTCTTAATACTCATCCAGATTAGCCTTAAAGCATTTGGAAAAGTGTAATTTTTGTTGATGAGATTAAAAGTAATCTTTGGGATTCAGATGGAAAGCAAGTAGGTTGGAGGAAACTAAATTGTGAGTTTAAAAAGAAGATTTTGTGGGAACAGTTAAATATGAGGGCAGTTCAATAATGCTGTGGGGATTAATGGTAGCTAGCGTCATTAGAACTATGAAATTTAATGAGCGAAATAAGACAAAATTTTGTTATTTGGATATTTTAAAATGTAATTTATAGATATGAATCCTATTGAACGTTTGTTGGGAGAAGTAAAATTTCAAATAAAAAATAGCAACTGCTGAAACAAAAGGGAATTACGAAATGAAATTTTTAAAATTAAGGATAGAATCCCGCCAACTACACTAAAACGTTACTGTAAAACACTTAAACTACAATAAATATCAAAACCGCTAAACCAAAATCGAAAATGTATAATTCACGCATGTATACAAAAATGTATCTCCCTCTGAAGTTTGGGTGTAAGTAAACACATATATGACTTCAGTTACTGTAACAGAGATCATATATTGGTATTTTGATGCGATAATAAGAGATAGGCAATGGATTATCATTTTTACGGTAAAGTGACTGTATTTCTGTGATCATACTCACACTTTTAGACTATTTCGCATAGTCAATAACAATATTATCGGTTCCAAACAACTCAATAGATTAATTTAACCATAGCCTACATGATATTCATAGCGGCAAATTCCTAAACGCATTTTTATTTTCCGAATTTATCGCAATTTATGAGTCTTCATATCCCACTGTGCGTCGTACTAGGGCATTATAAGGTGTTTACTTGACAGTTTGACAATCAAATAAACTGAACATTATATGGGCAGAAATTCATTAATTGTCTGGAAGAAAATATTAAAAGTTGGAAATAACAATGATACGGGAAACATAACAGTTGATAACACAGTTTCTTAGTTGATAATAAATCATTATTGTTTGCAAGTTTCAAAATTTTAGTTTGAGTTTTAGAAGGTACTGAATTTTACATGAAAGTGGCCATATACATTTCAGGAAATAGTTATACACATTTAAATAATGTGAAATGCCAAAATTGTTTCTGAAAAAGTTATGATGCATCGAGTTTTCAGCACTAATGTAATGAATTTTATTTATAAAAAATTATATAACTTTTTTATTAAATTTTTTGTTCCACTATTGAATTAATTAGCGCTGCAAAAAAGGGTCTCTCTGACAGTAAGCATTATTCCGTTCCGAAAATCCGACATCTCCTAATAGGTTTCGTGCACAATAGTTCTAAAAGAAAAAGGAAAACGATAAAAAACCCATCGTAAAAGTCATGAAAGAGTCGTTAACATAGCGGGGACGTTTCGAAACGCTTTATGCCGCTTACTGTGGTAAATTTGTTTGAAAATTAGCGGACGCGTAAGCGTTACAAAAAGAGGACAACATTCGCGTCGAGCTATTCGTCCGGCTTAGGCACTTTTTTCCGAGAACCACCAACCAACGGGGACAAATTTTCGTTTGCAAAGCGTCGTATTTTTGCACCATTAGAGCTGGAAATCGTCTCGCTTGCATTTCCCCGGCACGGTTTAATCGGCATTTCATAAATAGCGCCCTCGATTAATTTTGGCGACGACGACTCGACTCGGCTTTAGTTTTCAGCCGGATTGAAACCGGGGGTAGCAGACTACTAACTAGGTCGGGAGGGTTTTCAGCTTTGGACTTAACTTGTCTCGCTTAATATATATACCGTTCCACGCGCGTGTATAATGTGTAAAGCTCAAAATAAAACTCGACTCGACGAATAAATTACGTCTCTACTAGTTATCAAAGCGCAACTTTTGGCATTGCATTACTGAATACACTCAAATATGCCAACCACACTCAAATATTTGAATACTCATTTTTTTTATTTATTTCTTGTTTTTAATTATTTTAGCTGCTATACCAGAAGCAAGAGAATGTCCATATTTTGGACGTTTCAACGTGGATAGTATGATCATGAACAAGAGATACACTAGGTCGGCAAGGGCAAGATCGGAAAGGCCTTTGGCATATTTTGATGACGAAGAACGTTATTTAATGGAAATGTTGAGAAATGTGGCCGGTAAGAGCCGAAGGATAAAAAGGGTGGAACAGCAACGGGGGTCTGTAGGCTGTGATAACGATGGCTATTCCAGTTTAATAGTTGGCTGCAATTCCGTGGATACAATGGAGTTCCGAATTGACTGTCCACCATCGGATTTCATCTCATGTGAGTATATAAGCTTCTTATCAGAGGTCCCTAACGTTTTTTTTTTCTTTATTGATCATATAAACGAACAACCATACGAGCAAAATAGAATTTTTAAATAAATACAGTTGATGGACATCGATTCGGCAAGAAAATTGAAAGATAAACTTCAAATAGTAGTTCCACCTAGATGTTTCATTATTTTTCAATTCCTAGTTGAGAACTTCTGGTGGAAAAGATTTCCCGCGATACGCCCCTTTATTGCGGGGCTTCGTTCGGAAAATGGGCAGCAGAGATTTCCTTCTCTGCCGGACTGAAAGGGTCGTATAGTCTCCAGGATGGCGTCATAACATACCGCCTTTGCCCGTATAACAACTTTTTCCCGAATCATCCCCTTCCGTATATCCCTATTGGTGGCACATAGTTTCCTCGGGAAATGGGACAGATAAACCTTTTTTTCAGCGATAGGACCAACGGGGAATTGGACCGTTCGACGACTTTTCTCCGCTTGTTTATGTATTCGTCACGGATGAAAATCGTTGATAAGGTCAATATTTGGAAGTAATATTTATTTCGATCATAAAAACTGAATTTTTATAGAACACGATTGTGTCGGAATATTATTTACTTATTTTTCTGCTTTTGTGCATTATTTATCCAATTTATGTGATATTAATCCATTAAGATTAAGTAGTTAATTCCAATTCATAAATTTATATTTATTGGAAAATTAATTTTTCAGCCCCAATATAAGAAGCTGGAAGATTTAATTTTTTCTCAAAGCACATTGATGTTAGCAATGTGTTAACCTTGAATAATCGGAATGCATTGTTCTGATTATTCCATATCTCGTGAATCGTTTTACATCTATAAAAAGTATGAAGAATTCTTATTATGCATCACATGCATTCTATACTGATCACAACTAACTTTAATCGAAGTCTACATCATCATACAGATTGTGTTATCTGATAACTGTCTACAAAGTACACTTTGATCATAATGCGAAGTCCGAGTGTGTTTCGGTATCAAAGACAAGGTGCCGTTATAAAGATTCCAAACATTTTAACTTATTTAATACTTTTAGTTTTTTTCAGAAAATGTGTTAACCATTTCTTTTTAATTCATATATCAATACGTTTTCTAACAAAGAAAAATTCTGATCAACTTTTGAACAGGTGCAACACTTTCTACATTATTAGATTTAACGAAAAACAGACGATCAAGTAAATAGTGAACGATGTCGGTTTGACTAAATTTAAGACAACGTAACTATGACATTATACAGGATGATCCAAAAAACCGCTGAGAGATTTCTAGGGCTAAGATAGTAGTCTTGGCCCTAAAAACCGCTGACAAACTTCTAGTATTACATTAGTATACAGTCTAATAATCTTAATATCCGTGAGTTCGGAAATACCACTTTACGAGATATAGGGGTTTAAAGTTTCTTTAAAATTAAATATTATCTGCAATAAAAAAACCCTTTTTTTATTCTCCCTTGTAAGAGAAATCTCTTACAAATATTTGATTAAAGCAACAGATTTTGAGTAATTTACAGCTTTCCATGCAGGATATGATCACTCCAGTCTTGATGAATGTTCTTCTGGTAATAAATGTTGCATATATATTAAAAATGTTACAATTGTTGTTCCTGAAGTACTTTCCATACAGATGACTGTGATCTTTAAATTTATAGAAATTTAATTATCGATTTTTCTTCAAACTTGTTTTTCTTAAAAAATTTTGCTTTAATCAAAGTATTGTAAGACCTAATTAGATAAATAATTGATCACTTTATATAAAAATACTGTCATTTTGACCAAATTAATTTTAAAAAAATGTAAAAATGATGAATTTTAAAGAACTTTGACGTGCTATATCTCGTTAGAGAGACATTACAAGCAACCTAATCAATAGCTTCTTTTTCTGTCTTCATTGCAGAATTGAATTCATTTTCAATTCTTTTTTGAATTAGTGTTCATTTAAACTTACAGAACTCGCGCATGATTTTTAAATGGGTGCTCACGTCGAACCATCTTAATGTCTACTAATTCCCCCATTGTTTTGTTTTAATCAACCATAATCTCAGATTTACTACTTTTTTCGTGAACTTTATTATCACAATGAAGGCTTCATGTCAACAATATACTTTTATATTATATCGCTTGGTAGGACACCAAAGTAGCCGTTTATTGATAACCAAATATACTTGAAAGAAAGTACCTAGAGATGGTGATATAAACTCGAGTGGTAATTCATAAATCCATTATCGTAAAGTAGTTATTTGTTGTGAAATTTCCACCAGTATTATAAATTGCTTCGCATAGCCTTTGCACTACAGTTCTAGGAGAATTACTTACTGTAAATGGTCTGTCTGGCTATTTCCCTACATTTATTTTCAGATTGCACGTACAAGAACATTCCGCATCAATAATATCGTGCATTATCACTTGCATACTTATTTGTCTTACTTTACAATTACTACCGGAAACTACATCAATGTCGAAAGACTTCTACATTGCAATTGTCTTAGAAGCAACAGCATGCGATTTCAGGACAGTACTAAACGTCTCAATTCCTATTCCACTTATGTTATAGACGTCTTTCAAATTAAGCCTACTTGACTTCAAAACTCCTGCTAAATACAACAAATCAAACCTGCTTGCTAATCAAGCTTGTAATACTTGCTTTCCTGATATAGTTGAGGTGCCCCTAAAATATCAATTTTGCCATTAATAATAATCAGCTTACAAATAGGCCGTATTTTAGTATCATCAGTACTAATGTCGGACACTCAGTCACTGGTAGAACTGGAACGACTGCACCACATAAAAAAAATATTGGTTTAATCAATAATTTAAGAAGGTATTGTGCAAGAAAAGATGCAACGATGTTTTTTTTTAATAATGCTGAAATTGCTTTCGGTCTGTGAGTCTAGGCGAGAGTTCCGAAATGTTAATAGCGTTGGGTTATTCCACCATAAATATAACGTTTGTTTGTATCGCCTTTCTTGTAAATGTCTAGAACAGATAACAATTTGATTTTCATTTTCAGGAAAAATATATAAGTGTGATTTCAAAATTTAGACGTATACCACATTTTTATAGATGCTCCCTCATTCCACCATTTCACCATTCCTTTCTTATATTTCCTTTCTATTCTTTCAGGTGCTTCTTCTTCCTACATAGATGTAGAGTCTACAATATGTTCTTTTCTTGAAGTTGTTTGTACTTACTTTAATCTATGTTTATATTTTTTTGTAGTCTTTTGAAGGTTAACATTGTGTTGTCTAAATTACATTTTTCTTTTTAATTTCGGTTTCTTTTTCGCTATTATCTTGTATCTTCCTCTTCTTGTACGTCGTTGTTATTGTGAGTATTACCTATGCTTTAAGTAGATGGTGATCACCACCCGCTAAAGCATCTCTCTAAACTCTTAAATCAAGGATCTCTTAATTATTGTTATTGATCTAGCCGGGCTGAGGGGAACGACCTCTCTCGTTATAGCGTCCTATAAGATCTGTAGTAACATTTAGCCCTTTAGAAGTTTAGGACAAATGTAGGTCCTTAATGTACTTAAAATTGCTCCCAGGTTTTGTTTCTTTATGTCGGTGGTTGTCAAAAAAGCTTTTGTGCTCACGGGTTTCTGACTCGTCATTGCAAAGACGACAAGTTTGATCTTTGGTTTGCCCAATATGGAAAAGATGGGATTTGAGAAGGGCTGGTCAGAAAGCCTGAAAGCGTCCTTAGAACCACTTTGCTGAGGCATATAACCTCTTGCGTTTGGTTTTGCTAAGTCTGTGAACTGGAAGGTTTTTCCAGCGTAAGGCTATCTTTGAGACATCCCATCTGTTGATTACCTGTATTATATGGCTTTTTAGTAGTCCACAAAGTAGTCCTCTTTAGCCAGTTTGTCCACCTTCTCGTCGCGTTCTTTCAGATTGCTGATATATTTTCTGATCAGTGCAGAGCCACACGTAAAAGACTGGATAGCCTTCAGGAGCCACATTGTCTGTGAAAATGCTAATGGATTGACATTTTCCCCCCTATTTGGAGATTCAAATCGGATCGTCTTTGAAACGTCGGTATAGAAGTCAAGGAGTTCTCTTTTTAGTTGAGTCTCACCCTTCCAGTTTTCCGACTTTTCACCCCTATTTTTTGTCTCCATCAAAATTGCTTTATCTATTTTTAGACAAGTTAGTGCATTTACCTTCTCATTTACCTTCTTTGAAATATTCTGAATATTCCACATATTAAGATTTATTGCGATTTTCATGACGATGAATCAAATGAATCTTCATCATTGATTTTTCATTATACGATCCATTTAAGACATCTGTTTAATATAATATTATATTCATTTCTGAAATTACTTTGTCGTCGTTGCATTACACATGAATCGTATTTTTCTTAGACGTCGTTCAAGTTACTATCGATAATATCTTTAAAATCTCGCGGAAAAACAGTGAAGAAAACAGCGAGTCAATATTTGGTACAACAACCAAAAAAATATTTTATTTAACGTTACTTACTAATTCAGCTGTTTTTTATTTGAACGACCGTATTTATTTGTTTTATCGATTAACGTTTCCTAGAATAAGTTGATAGCATTGGATTAATTAAATTTCCACTCTAGCGCAGCACTTCGCTATTTAGGACACTTTTTTTGGTTTAGATTTCGTTAAAGGTGTATCAACATAATTATCGTCATCTGAATTGCTTAGATAGCTGCTATCGTTAGTTCTCCTAGATGAAGTTTGCTTTCACTTAGCATAATATGTTTACTCAAATTGTTACTATCACCATTCATAATTCTATCGGACGTTCTTATTCTTGCGATGATAATTCTAGTAAACACATGTTTATAAAAAAACCGGCATAAATACGAAAGTGGGCAATAATAGGAAGAAATTACACACTGGAATGTATCTCTGCGGAAATTTAAAATGAACCATCGAAAGAGTTATTAACTTCCAATCGTATAAATGAAATGCGATAATGCGCATGATAGCATAACTCTGCTAATTAAATAATTGTTTTTCTATTGTACAATCTTTTATCAATGGATATTGAAATTCTACGAAGAAGTTATGTTGCTTCTAAAAAGGACTCACACTTTGATGGTACACTTCACTGATTGCAGATGTATCTAATGAAGTATTTAATTTTTTTCATAATTTCAGTTTTTATTCATGAATTCAATATAATACAGTATATGAAACATGATTATATGTTTCATATACTGTACTATTGCGTATATTAAATAAATCATACGAAATTAGTCGTTCCTAGATGCACAAAATAATGATCCTATTGAGAATGTAGTTTCAGTTAACGAGGCAATAAACTTGTATCTTCGGTTCAAATAGTTTTGATTTTCCTATGTTCATTTTAGTTATCTCTTGCTTACGACGATCAACAAAATCCTGTTGTATACATATGTACAGGCTGGATCACATTCGATGTCCGAATAACTGATCTAGGAAACTATAAGAGTTAAAAAATAACTTATACGTCATTATTTCTTTTCTTAAATAAATTTCACTGCCGAAAATCTCAAAGTGCTATCGTCTTTCGTTTTTCCCCTACAGACTAAAATTGAAAATATATAGGCAGAATTATATAAGCTATTATTATAAGCAGAATAATATAACTCAGACATTATATGGGCACTTTCTTATAGAAAGTTTGATTTTGAAAAAAACAACAATTTTGGTTTTTTACAATCGAATTAGAAAATTAGTTAATAATTAGGAAACAATAGTTAATTTTTAGCTGATTAAATTTGCTAATTTTTCTGATTTCAAAAATATAGTGTTCGGTGGATTTATATCTCAATGTTTTAGAATAACTAACTAACTGATAATATAAAATTCGAAGAAAAAATTTTTTATTTGCTCTCAACTACCGGTTTCGGAAAACTTTTCCGTCATCAGGTTGTCGCTACAAAACATGATTAAAAATTTTTGTTTATATATATCACAAAAACGTGAGATAATTATTTACCGTCAATTAATAGCGGCCACGTTGTATGAAATTTTTGACGTTAAAATACCTCTCTTTTTTCCACATCATTAAAATACGTTACAAAGAACTTACACGTTAAAACATTAAAATTTAAAAAATGAATAAATAACAAAATTGTCTTATAATCACAGCTATCGAAAAGGAACTGGTAAATGAAACTTATGGATCGTTCTAAAATGGGAGATTTTCGGAAACAGGTTTATGTAGTATGTTTGCATTTATAAATGGCATAAACAATCGGTGAGGATTTATATCCGTAGCTTCGTTCATTAATAATTCTTTGTTATTATTATTATTATATTTAGCTATTTCCATTTCTTCATATAAATCTAATTTTTTTGATTTTGGAAGTTGTTTAATAAGTTTTATTGAGTTTTTGTTGAGTTTATGACCTGTTGAGTTCATTTCAATTAAAATTTACAATCGAAAATGAATTTAACAATACCATTCATTTTCTAGACTTAGTTTTGCAAAAGAATATCAACTTAAAAAGAATAGAATTTAATGTGTACCACAAACCAACCACAACTGATGTTATTATTCCGAAAAGCTCTTACAACAGCAAGAATCATAAAGAGGCGGTTTTTAGACACATGATAGATAGAGCTATCAATACACCTATGAACGAACATAATTTTAATGAAGAAATAAAATACATAATAAAGCTTGGTCTCAATAATGGTTATAACGTTGCATTTATACAAAATGTTTACAATAAGATTCAAAAACGTAATATAATGAAATACATCTATCCCGCATATACTACCTAAGAACGACACATACTACCTAACAACAAATTATCACAATTCATTCAACAAAATTGAAAAAATTCTACAGAAATACGATATAAAATTAGCATACAGAAGTAACTTAAAACTATACAATCTAATTATTAACTCCAAGCAGAAGATCGAAGAAAAACAAAAGAGCGGTTTATACATAGTAAATTGCAACAGTTGTGAGAAAGTATACATAGGCCAGACGGGACGTAACCTCGACGTTAGAATCAGAAAACACATATCTAAAGAAACCTCTTCTGTATTTAAACACATGTCTGAGACAGGTCATAAACTCAACAAAAACTCAATAAAACTTATTAAACAACTTCCAAAATCAAAAAAATTAGATTTATATGAAGAAATGGAAATAGCTAAATATAATAATAATAATAACAAAGAATTATTAATGAACGAAGCTACGGATATAAATCCTCACCGATTGTTTATGCCATTTATAAATGCAAACATACTACATAAACCTGTTTCCGAAAATCTCCCATTTTAGAACGATCCATAAGTTTCATTTACCAGTTCCTTTTCGACAGCTGTGATTATAAGACAATTTTGTTATTTATTCATTTTTTAAATTTTAATGTTTTAACGTGTAAGTTCTTTGTAACGTATTTTAATGATGTGGAAAAAAGAGAGGTATTTTAACGTCAAAAATTTCATACAACGTGGCCGCTATTAATTGACGGTAAATAATTATCTCACGTTTTTGTGATATATATATACAAAAATTTTTAATCATGTTTTGTAGCGACAACCTGATGACGGAAAAGTTTTCCGAAACCGGTAGTTGAGAGCAAATAAAAAATTTTTTCTTCGAATTTTATATTTTTTTATATTTAACAATACTTACCGAAGTTAACAATGGAGTCCTTCATCAAACAGCTAATGTAATAGTTATTTACGTAACCAATTATGAAAAGACTAATTTTTTTAATGAACGCAATTTTTGCCCAAAGGAGTGGGCAAAGCGCGCGTGTTTTGTAAATTGCCTGAGTCAAACAAAATTGGCAGTTTCTTAGCGTGTTAAGTACAAAATTTTATCTATCCCCACTTTAAAATTGAATGAAATTATACGAATTTAATCTGACAACGCTTTTGTGTCAAATGAATTTAAATACAAAGAATTTACTGGGGCGTTGCTACAAATATTCATAGTAACATCCAAAACAAATCCAAATAAATGTATATTATCAATAATAGCATCAAAAAAAAAAAGTTAGGTAATGGTTTCATTACACCATTAGTAGTATATTGTAACGGCAGTTGTTGAATCTGACATTTCCTAGCAGCGTTAGATAAATATTTTATTAACATCAATATAGCAATTTAACAGCGAAAACTAATAATTTTCAAATGTTCAATTTGAACAAGCTTTGTGGCACTGTTTTAATAGTGTTTGAGAAAAATTATTAGTTTTGATAATTAAATAAATATTATTAGCATTAACAAAATATTTACACTAGTTAACATAAATGTCCTAGAAGGTTTAATTTTGGCTTTATTCTAAAGCAATAAAAAATATAAAAAGCGAACACTTTAAAATTCGAAAAAAATAAAAAATTTAACCACCTGTATATATTCGATACATACATATCGAATCACTTCAATATAACTTCTAGGAATATTCTAAGAAAAAAAAAGGATTGGATGTGTATTTTTTTAACGTGCATCCTAAGCATCTCAAAATTGACATACCATTTCTAAGTTGACATTCATTCAATTTTTTGTTGAGAATGAAAACTACTGTCTGAATATCTTCAAACATCTTTTTGTTAATATATTTTTAAGATTTATTTAAAAATATTTCATTGATGCTTCGACATGTGAAACCATTTCATAACATTTGCTTTCTTTAAAATTAATAATTCATATAATTTATCGAGTTACGACGAAGTCATTGGAACACAGTTCCGTCGTAAGTCGAGCATCAGTATTTAGTTTCAACTAACTTTGTCTCGTCTTAAGTAACCTATCTTATTTCCTCAAACCGTTATCAAAAATGCTGAAACATTTTTATCAACTAAACCTTGCTGCACCCACTTTGTTATTCAAGCGAGGTCTCAGAGATGAACTGAACTCCTTATTCTCGAAACTGGTTTTATATACGCTTTGAAAACTTGTACATATAGCTAACTTAAATAATCTTAAATTAATATATAATTCAAACATACGAAAATTATTATTATATATATATAACATTATAATATCTTCCTTTTTTAATAAAAATAAAATGCAATTTTTTAACAAGGATTTACAAAATTAAAACTAAATACTAAGCACACAATTATATATTAATTTGAACATGTAAACCTATCGGGAGGTCTAATGGTTCTTCCATAACTAGAAACTTTCACTAAACTATTTGATTTTTCCACTGAAATATTTGAAGGTAAATGTGTGGCGTTATCAGTGTTATAAACGATTTTTCTCGTACTACAGAAAGGGTTATTATTATAAAGATCAACTGTTATACTCTCATTAGGTTTTAAATAAATTTTGTGTCGAATTGTCTTCATCTTCCTTTTGAATTTTGTATGAACGTACATCAACTTTCTTAATTATGCCACCAGGTTGCCAAACCTCTTTAGGTTTATTTTGATATCTAACTAAATTTCCTGGTTTAAAATCATTGCGCGGTGTTGATCACATTAAATCATTATTTTTCTTGCTATTTTGTGTTCAAAATTCCAGTTTTTACTAAATAACAAGAAAATTTCACTTGTAAATTGTGGACCAGAATCCGTAAAATAATGCAAGAAATACCATGATGAGCAAACATTGATTTCAATTTCATGTTGTCAATTACGTTATTTGCTGTTAAGTTCTTATTTAAATTTACAATTTCAGGATATTTTGAATAATAATCAACAATTTATAAATAAACGTTACCGTATAATTCATATAAATCTTCACCAACTTTGTACCAAGGAATGTTTTAATTTCATGAAAATATGAAATTTTTGAACAACTAGGACAAGACCTTACATAATTAATTACATCTTTTGTAATTTCAGGCCAAAATATAAAAATTATAGGCAAAAATTAATATAAAGAAAAGCAATTAAAGGCTTATGATCGGTTTCAACTGTAAAATTCATTCCAAAAACATATTGATGGAATTTTCCAATGCCAAAGTAAATTACTACTAATTCCTCTTCAATTTCTACAAACAAAAGCGTTATTTTATTAATCGATAGATAGTTGATTTAGATTTAGAGATCATCACTTAAATTTTCTATTAAAGTGGAACCAATATTATTAATTTTTCTATTATTTCTCATAAAAATCGTTTTACACACTTTGTGAGTGTGTTCGTCCACATCAGGTGTAATTCTTTATGAGCGGTTTTTCTTTCGTTGTGGTTTGAGGAACCAACCTTAGAAAATTTTTGGTTTTTTCTTCCGGACGACGTCATACTCATGTCTTCTAATTGATGACGAGCCGTTTCAGTTAAGACACAGCATTGAATAGCCTTTTCAATTTAAAGTATGTGTTCCAACGTCTCTCAATCCTCTCCAAATAGCCTAAATCCCCTTTCCATATAGTCCGCCCAGTACCTATTCAACCTTTTCCATTCCTCAACCCCTTCCATCACCATATAGCTTGGGGGTTCCGCTGTTACTACCTCACCATACCTTACATTTTATCTCCCTTCCCGTATCTGTGCCGTTCTTTCCTGCCTCTATATGTCCCTATCCTATCTTTTAGTTCTCTCCACATTTCACTTTTCTCCACCTTTCTGTTTTAGGTCCCAGTTAGTGAATATTCCACTCTCCTATAATATCCTTTCTATCTCCTTATCTGTACACAGGATGTCCCGAACAGAAGTAGAGAAAATGGTACCACGAGATTCTTCAATTCATTTATCATCCTCCACCATCTCCACACACCCCCTTCCAAATTCTACCTCCTACCTATTGCCTCCTCCTCCATTCCTGAATACGAGGAAAGGATAGCAGGAAAACCGTATTATAGGATTCTGCGAGTCTGCAAACTGTCCAGCAAGTCGGAAACCACTCCACATAAATTCGGACAACATTAGGAGATTTTACAATTATCAATTATATGTTGATACAAGATGCAATTATATCAGCGCCTACGAGGGCGTAGTAATAAAAAAATTGCCTTTCGTATCAAAATGAGAAAACATTTTTTGACCGCTAAATACGAATCGGAAGAAAAATTAGAGATCAAAAATCTTTATAAATGATCAGTGATTGACTAAATCAATAAGATATACGCGATCAATGAGACTTTCTGCTAATAGTTAGCGATGATGCCTTCTACTGATAAATATATACATCGTGAATCTCAATCAGGTCTGTTGAGATACTCTCCAAACATGATTTTTTTAAGAACTTTGACCATCGTTATTGATGATCATCACACGGAACACTTTTTGCATATACCTTTTTAAACCAATCTTTAAAAAACGAATATCGTACACCATTTTCTGTACTTGTTTTCGAAACAGCCTGTCTTAACCTTCTTTCCTTTCTTTCCATATAACACTCTATCAGAATCCTGCAATGCAATCTTTCTTCTCTCCATTTTTCATACGTCAGAACTGAAAGAGAAGGCGATGAACAGGTGGCAGACTTTGAGAGAGGGGAATGAGGGCAGAAGATGAATGATTTATTGGTGTACAAACTTAAACATGTAGTAGACAATAAAACGCTTTATTTATTACTATCAAACTAGACTTGTTAAATTTAGCTTATTTGTATGATAATAGTAATCCTCGATTCGATTAAAATAGGCAACCACAAATCGGTACTCCGTCAGCAACTGTTAATGGAATAACATAAGATATTTACCACTCTGTCTTATGTAGTGTGGTTACTAATTTATAATGTGAAAACTAAGGAAATGTCCTACCATTAGGAAGTATTATTAGAGCACTGACGAGTACGTACAGCATCGAGTGATTACGAGTACGAATACTCGTCAAACGAGTATTACGATTATCTCGATTGCACGTATGCATCACACATTTCTTGACTCGCATCGTTTCGCATCGGCATCGGCGAGTATGTCGGTAAACGGCATCATTTAGAATCGGTATCGGTGGATATAATCGTATTCGACAACATTTCGAAGGTATGCATATTGTACGACACATTTATAGGATGGTGAGAGATGGGACATAAAAAAATTCAAAAACGAAATCATAATACTGTTGTAGAACATTTTCAGAACCACTATCTGGAGGGTGAGAAATTTTATGTTAGGGTAAAGGTACTAAGTGTAATATAACCTCCAAAGGTTTTGATCTTCTCAGACCAAACTTTACAGACAACTTGTAATGACGTTTCTGTTTGTTTGCTTAGTTTTTTTTTGTTATAACACTTGAATTACTCTATTGATGATTTCACTCTTCAGCAAAGTTCAAGAAATTATCAAAAAATGTTAAATGTAAACGATGAAGAAAAACGTGTTGCCGTTTCTTTAAATTTGATTGTGATGACGGAATGGAATTGTTTAATACTTTTGGATTATCAATCAGAAAATCTATCAAAGCAGTGATAAAGAAGTTTGATAAATATTGTTCTGCAAGAAAAAACATAATCTTTGAAAAGTTTATGTTTAACAGTGTAACCAAAAAAGAAGAGCAATCTTCATAATGGGTATTTGCAACAAAGACACTCACAAAAAGTTACTTGATGTGAATGATTTAACATTGGATAAGGCTATACAACTTTGCAGATCTGTAGAAATAACTAAAAGTCAATCAATTCTACTACAAACTGTGGTGATTGTGGATGAGATAAAGAAGCAAAAACAAGCAAGAAGTTGCAAAGAAGATAGCAAGTAGCTAATGGCAAAGAATGAATTTATTGTGGAAAGCAGAACCATTTTGCAAAAGTTTGTAAGCAGAAGATGGAAAAAAATAAAAGCATTCATGAAGTGGTTTCATCAGCAACAGTTGAATTTTCATAGGAATTATTCGGAAAGAACAACCTTTCCAACACTTGAAAAAAATTGTTTATAAAATAATAAAGTTTAGATAGTATCACTTAACAATGAAAAAGTGGAATTATTTGAATAAATTTTGAAAATTGAATTTCAAATCTTCGAGTCTTTTGGAGGCACCTCAAGTCTTCTAGAAATAGTATCAAGTAACCATTTAAAGTCTTCTGGAAGCAATATCAAGTCATTTAGAAGTTGAATCATCAAATCTTCTGGATCAGTCTCTTCTGAAAGGACTTCAAATCTTTTAAAACCAGTATCACGTCTGCCAAGCAGCATCGAGTCTTCTGGAAGAAATTGAAGTTTTTGAAAGTGTTTGAAGTCTGCTGGAAGCAGTATCAAGACTTGAGGAAGCAATATCAAGTTTTCTAGAAGCAGTATGAAGTCTTCAAGGGGTAATCAAGTCTTCTAGAAGCAGTACAAGTATTCTCAAAACATTTAAAATCTTCTGAAAGCCTTTTAAGTATTTTAAAACTAGTGTCAAGCCTGTCAAAGGCAGTATCGAGAAAAGCTCAATAGCCGATTAAAATTAAAAATTGGTTAGATGCTTGAGCACCTAGATAGCTTACGTATTCCTACAACTTTGTATATATGCTTGTACACCCAGATCACCGACATATCCGATTTTTAAGTTATAATTAAAAAACTAACATCAAGATAAGGTAATAATATGAAAGTTAGTAAATAAAAACATTTGGAGATTGTTCTATAATGACCTAGTACTTTCGCCTTGAGTTGGAATATCTCACTCTGCAGAATGGCTGTTGCACTGTGTAATCCAATCGGAATATAACAGAAAGTTTATTATAGAATATAGTCTATTCTATACAAATAATCGCAATAGTCCTATAGAAAAAATGTAATACAATCTTAAATTAAAAAATAATTAAACTGGCTGTTAAAATGGGAATAGTACCGAGCAATCTCTAGAGCGAAGCTATACGTAAACAACCCCTCCTTGAACCTCACATAGGCTACATCCCACGCACTTTCTTAAGTAAGCCATATTGACATTGAGACGATACCCCAAAGCAACATAAACTAAAGCAAAACGCTAACAATCTACGCTGATGGATCAAAGAAGGCTGCCTCCAGCCTTACTGGAGCGGGAATTTTCTGACACGATCTCCAGCTACACGTTTCCACTTTACTGGGGTCGTATTGTACGAAGGCCCAAGCTGAAATCACAAGAAGATGAAATAGTGACAGAAAAATGTTTAAGACTTCCGAGAGTA
The DNA here is from genome assembly GCA_036711965.1 of Onthophagus sagittarius. Lineage (NCBI taxonomy): Eukaryota > Metazoa > Arthropoda > Insecta > Coleoptera > Scarabaeidae > Onthophagus > Onthophagus sagittarius. Next base: position 46,817,307 of record JASERS010000003.1, on the reverse strand, counting down.
CAATTTCAGTCATCTTTTACAAGACTATACATTTCATCATATGTAGTACCTTTCAGAAACCAAGATCGTTTATAATCGGGCCAAAAGCATAGAAAATATTTAATACTTATATAGAAGCATTTCTCCCCTCTATTTTAACGACCAAGTTGAAAGCAGCGCCGCCAAGGGGATTGTTATAAAAGTAATTTCAATAAACCCCGAAATTTGAATGCTTACATATTTATGTATATTTAGATTTCCACTTCTAGCTTTAATTGATAAAAACCAACAATGGTTTATTGAATAAGTTTTATTTTACTTCTCTTTAAAGAACAATGATTAACAACGATTACTGGAAGAATCGTTGTCATATTATTGGACACGCTGTCTTTATCATATGCCTCCATAGTATGTAACAAAATTTTTGCAAGCAATTACCTCTTCGCAAATACTCGTTGATCGTTGATTGTTTATATGTACCTCCAGTTATATAATTTCTTTGATATTACCTTTCCACACTTCTATCAATTACTGTAGACATAAACAAAATAAAATAAAAGTCAATTATGACAATTAATTATTAACGGTTGCTAACGTAGATTGCAAATTGCTGGTGAATTGTATAGGCAGCACCATCTAATGGATTGTAATAATAAATAAAATTCCGTCGTTATTTGATACCTATGAAGAAAGCATACCCTGGCCAAAAGGACGTAGCTTGCCTTTTTTGACAAGTAGTGTAAGACAAGCTGACACAAAAGGTGTAAAATCCGACGATTATTCACGATGCGTACTCGTCACGATACTCGATGCTACGATGCAGTTCCGATGATTATTACTCATATTTCAGTTCAGTTGTGTACTCGCCGATTACTTTTTATGTACTCATGCAGTGCTCTAGTATGTAAGCAGTCCCATGTAGGAGTAATAGTATATTAAAAAGCAAGTTTCGTAAGACACGCTTGAAATGCAAGCATTTAAATTGAAAAACTAGAGGCAAAACCACGGGTTTTTTAATGAATAAGTGCTTTAAGTCCTATTTTTAAATAGTTTATCCTATTTTTTTCAACAAAAATAAAATAAATACAGTATAGATGTTACAACATACCAACTGTCACGTACCAAATTTCCAAAAATTGTAAAAATTTACTTTTTTAAAATTGTCGTTAAAAAAGAATATAACACTAACTGCAAAAAAAAATATAATTAGAAACATGGTTCATAAGACTTAAAATTTTACTAGTTATAAACCCCAATAGGAATTATCCCATTGACAACTAAAAAAAATAATGACACATTATCGCCAATCTAAACTGTTTGCATAAAAAGTTACTACAAATTTTTTTACAGCATCGGATGCTGTAAGTAGCCTCATTACAGCACCCGTTTGAGTACCGTAAGAGCTTCCATTACCGTATCGAATTGCAAAGATTCCTTTACAGCACTTAGGAACCAATGGGCCTTTTTTACATCTTCATAACTTTCAGTTCATTTACGGGTTAAATCAACTAAAAGTTTTCATAAACGTTAATATGTAATTAATGTTTTACTATTGAAACAGAATATTTAATCTGAATAAAGTTCAGTAAAATTTTTAACAAATTCTGTTGAATTCAAAGTTTTTTCAATTTTTCCCTATAAGCGAAATTGAAATTATAATACTAAGTGAGTGAAAATTCAAATTGTAACTTAGGTAGTTTTAATTTTAAAAAAGTTTTCCTCGAACTTTCTTTTGTATACCCAAATTAGTTGGTGCTCGAGTTCACAGAGAAAAATTTAAAAGATAAAACCATAAATTCCGGCTTCCCCGAAAATACTCGCTCGCGATTTTTCTTTCCCCCGCGGATTTGCCTTGAAGAATTTATGACTTAGTTTGCATAGTCGTACATATTCATAAGGACGCGCGCGGCCATTTCCATATTGGAGGAATTGAAAAATATGCGCGCACTGTACTCAGTTTATTCTTTACATTTGTATGCAAAAATGAACAAGGTTGGATGATTGATAATTGAATACTACCAAGGAAAGTAAGTCCTTTTTCCATAAAATACATTTGTTAACTTAAGCTTGTGTTAACATAAAGTCGTTTAGAGCGCTTAATGAAATAAAAAAGATTGTACTTAATTTTACTTAAATTGTTCATTTTGAAAAATGGAGAATATAAAGAATAAAGGTGCAAGACTAAATAGCTAATTTTTAACGGAACAAACTCAAGTTTTATAAGGAGTTTTTGCAAGAGGGTAAGAAAAGCGGCACGCTGTAGACTCGTTTCGTTCGGAATTTTCGTGTAAACAGGTACTTGAAGTAAATTAAATCGGAAGGAAGCGTTGTTTCTTGAAATGCGCCCTGGCTTTCCCTGCACGAAACGCGCGCCTCGCTGCGAATTTAATTTATTTGCACTACTTCGAAACGCTGACAGGACACTTATGCCTGACGTCGCGTCGGCTTCAAATGAAGAATTTGTAATTACAGCGTTGCCAATTGCGCTTTTATCACGTCTCATACCAAACGCTTTCAGTTTTCATTTTCTCCATCTCGAAATTCGGTTTAGTTCTTGCACCCCTTAATTGTTCTTGATCAGACAATAACCACCCAAACACATAATTAAGCATTACGATCTCCCATAACCGCTGCAACAGGCTTAAGGTCCATAAACCATCCCCGAACGTTACGATTTAAGGGTTACGTCAACTACTAACTAGTAGGGTTTTCTGAGCACTCCTTTTAACGACTCACTATAAACGGGGTGGGTCACTCGAAAGTTTTTACTACCCACCATTTTTGTGACCATAGCACACACCGGGGTGCCGGAAATGTGATAGACAGATAACGACTGATTAACTTTGCTTGAAAGACCTCGTAATTTAAGTTTCTTAAATTACATCAGGAAGGGAAAAGGATTCATCCAAAAGAAAGGGCTGATAATAAACTTAACGATAAAAATATAAAAAAAATATATTTGAGCTATATATTTAATAAAAGATATATAATTTTACAGCATATTCATGTCACGGTCAATGGGAAGATAACGGTACCAACTACCTGATAACGACGCCCCTTGGCAGAACATCGCACGGGACCAAGAGACACTGCTTCATATATAAGGAACATGGGCCAAATACGGTACTTTTCTCAACTTCGACTGGAAACTGTGAACGAACTCTTAACCCGGGAGTGTCCGGTGAACTTGTTTTCAACGTCACCAATAACGGTAAGTCGTAGCATTAGGTGGTCGGTCAACGCGATTCGGACAATGGTCAAGCTTTGCAAGTCCTCGAGGCGCGATAATTGGACGAACTGCAAAGTAGTCGTCGTCCTCGAGAACTGCGAATTATATTTAATTCGGGGTTCAAATCCCACGCCAGTTCTGCTCCCTGAGCTTACGCTCGAATGGCCACGTTTAGCCGTCTCGGTTCGCGACTTCAAGTTTCCAAATGCTGAGTTCGTCGGCTTCACAAACGTGAAAGGTGAATGGGCGTCGTCGCGACGCTGAACCGGAGTTCAAAGTGTTACTATACGGGCGTGCAATTGTAAAGAAAGCATTACCGTGCAGACGTCAAGGGTTTTAAATGGATAAAACGGTTGCCTCGAATACGGAAAGTTGTTTTGTTAGGAATGAGATTAATCTCTATAGGTATTCCTTTCGAGTACGAGATAAAAAGTAAAAGTCAATTTGAGCGCCATTTCTAAAGAAACGCTCAAAGAAATGTACATCTATTTGTAGCAGAAAGGCTATTATGGAAATTCCAAAATGTTCACCTGTGCAAAGCTAGCACCCAATTTCTGAGGCACGGTGTAAAAGAGCAGTATCGTTTAAAATAAAATTTGCTACTTCTATGCGGACTTTTCTGTAAAATTTTTCGAATCCTTTGAAGGTGTGAAACCATGATTTCTAATTTTTACATTCTTGCACTTATTTTCTCGCCTGTTTTTAATTAATTAAGGTAGGTCAATGTTTTTACATCATTATAGTTATAATCCATGATACTAGGAATATAAGGTAGGATATTCAACCATTCGAAAATGCGATCATTTTCGCGACAATTACGAAATTTTGGTAAATATAACTAACTTCGGAAACTTGATCTCTGCCTGTAGAAGTAGGATTTTACTCAACTTAGGATATATATATATCCAGCAAAGTATTGTAACGCACGATACTTAAAACGATCAATCCGAGATAATCACGTTTGCGTAAAAGAGTATCAGTAGCAATTTCCAACATTCGAGTCGACTCTAGAAACTTTTGTATTGCCAGCTTCAAAGAATGCAATGTAATCATTTCCTAGCAAATAGTTTCGTAGCTTTTGAATTTCATATATAGTGTTTCAAAAGTTAATACAATTCTTCATATTTAAGCCTATAGTATTATCTTTCTACAGGGGGTTTCATTGTTGTCACCTATTTTTGATTCACCTCTATAACACTTATTTTATCAATTTAACTATCGTCTTTTTTTAGCCTTTTTGAAAGGATAATAGGGATGATTTTCCTTTAACTAGACTTGTCTTCATAGTCTGTGGCACTACTGAAAAATGGCCTTTTATATTTCTAGTAATAAATCAAAGGCTGAAATTATTTCTCGCAAGTTTTTGTATTGATCTTATCTTATTTCCCCTGCTCTACTTTTTGTTAACCCTTCATTTCTTAGTGATTACCCGGTGAAACCCCCAATGTGTATTTTTTTTTTCAAAACTATCATTGATAATTTAAAGAAATTGCATCTTTTCAAAACTAAAACAAGATTTTTTAAAAAACTAATAGTTAGTGAATTCACCGGGTAACCTCTCGGACACAAAGGTGATTGTAGTTTAACAATAACAACCATAATAAAAAAAAAGCGTTGTTTCCAGTTGCCAATTAACTACTCCTTATTATGCAAACTTATACATAACTATTCGATGACAATAACTCATCATCGTTTTTATCGTTACAGTATGCTTCTCATATTTTCATCTCATCAATTGACAACACACATACTTTTTCTTGAGTTAATAATTCATTTTTTTTTAAATCATAAGGTAAATCATTTCTAATTCACCTTATCTATGCGTCTTATTTTCTATACTTCGGCTCCCCTGAAGAGCCCCTCCCCTCCAACAAAATGGCTGAAGATTTTAATTTATAAGCACTCAACAAAATGTCATTCAGATACACTCTATATACTCAAACTTTGCTCTCCAATTTAAGTTTTTTCTAATCATTATACCTAAATATTTTAGCAAGTTTTTTGATTCCACTACATGATCTTTAACTCTAACCGTAGTTTCTTTCCGCATTTTCTGTTTCTTATTAAGACTGTCTCCGTCTTTTCAGGACCGACTTCTTCCTCCATCTTACTTTGTTTGTTCAATATCTTTAATTTTACAACCACAACGATGATTGCAAGATCGTTAGCATAAGCGAACAATTCTACATCTTTGTTATCTCGCTCTTGTTTCTAGCATTTGATCGAAATTTGATCTCTGTTAACCCTCGTCCAAGCACTATACTACTTCACATAACCAGTATTGCTTCGAAATCACTTGAAACCAGCTTCTGAAGAAGGAATATTACAGACAAGATTAGACAAGATTACATCCGAAATGTGAACCATTTTTCAAAAAATTCACAGTAAAATTCGAAACATCCTAGCTTTAGTTTTAGTACGAATATACGAATATACGAATTTTTTAACTGTAACTCTCTTAGCGACGTCACAAATGCATTATGCGCCATCTTAAAGATGCGCAATAGCTTACCTGTACATTCCTAGTGTCATGAATAAAATCCGAAATTAACATTGAAATCTTAGGATTTACAGATTATATCAATTTACATATTATTTTACGTGATCTTCAAGATATGCCATTTTTATGACAAATTTTACTACGAGACCAGATTTTTCTTTATTTCCGTATCATAAAACTTTTTCGCACGTTAAATAACATAATCTTTAAACTTTTTGAGTACGTCGTAGTTTTTATTTCTATATGATCGCGATTTCCTCTAGTTTTCACCTTTTCGTTTTTTTTTAGAAATTTATGAGAACTGGATATATGAGAGCAAAAGAGCAGTGTTAATAATAAAGATTGTTATAACAATCGCACTAATACTTTTTTAAATGCTTTAAATGCCATGCAAATATATTTTTTTGGGTGTTGCTTAGTTGAGTGGCCAAATAATTGTATTGTATCTTAGAACCACGTCTTATAAAGTATTGCGGTACAACATATAAAAGTACGTTTATATCTACACACATCGAATGTGCCAGACACATACCGTAGCAGACACCAACAGACGCTGTCTATTTACATCTAACTTGACGAGATGTGCGTATGACAGACGATAGACTGCGATAGACGTCGGCGTCAGATACGGTCGCGGTGTATTTATTGATGAATATAAAGCACAATATATTTTTCCGAAAAACTGTTCAAAACCTTCTCAGAAGAAGATTTATCAATGATAGCAATTTTATTAGAGGAGGAAGACTGAAAAATCTTTCATATTGTTCGTCAGGCAGTTACAGACACGTACAGACATGAACCGTACAGACAAAGTATTCCATCCTGGAAAACAGGCCGGGTACACATGTTTGATGTCTGTAGATATAAACGGACCTTAATGGGTAAAAAACCCAAGAGCCAATCCTCAAATAATCTTCAGGTTTCTAAAGTAACTACCAGGGGACATAAATGCCATATTGAATTAGAATATGTTTATGAAAAAAATAACAATATGAAATAATCATGTTGAAAAATTGTTTATTTCATTATTAATCACCGTAAGTACAACAATGATATTTTGTTTTATTTTTTATTATATTTTTACATTGTTTTATGTACCTTTTCGCGTATGTTGATGTAATAATCTCAAGACTGCCAAATTTTGATAATATTATATAAATTATATTTTTTTTTGTAAAAACGGTTTGCCTTTAAAAAGTCATTTTCTTTTTAAAGGCAAAATAAACGCTAATAATTCGAAGATGTGTAAACAGAATTTATTAATAATCTGGGTATCATTTAAAGGAGTTTTTCGTCGACTACATATTTTACCTTTTTGTAGTGATTGTAAGTACGTTGCCACCAGAAGGTATTTTTCGATATGTATGAAAGATTGGCGAATGAAAATTTTATGAGAAAATTCAACAGACTGCGATATTTTCAATTTTTTAGAGGATACCTTAACTTTGAAGATGTTTTATCTCATTTTCGAGAGCATTTTTACTTACATAAGTTTGTAATCCAATTAAAAGCAAAAATTTAGTAGGTATATCAACAAAAATAATCATATTTTTTAACACACAATTTTAAAACTAACTACTAAGTACTAATTGACCTAAAGAAATTAGTTTCCAAAAGTTTTTTTAATGATTTCTTAAAAAATCAAATTGTCACGTTTCTCGTTCTATCCATTGCTCCATCAATTTATTGTTCAGTGTCCGACATTTATAACAATTTCTGCTAGATAACCAGTTATAAGAACAAAGTAGGTTTGCTTCAAACAACACATCTGAATCAGAAAGTCGGAAATTGGTAACCAATTGATCAAAATAATTTCATAAAATTCTCTTTCGTTTAAATGACAGCTTAGGAATAAGATATCAATGATACTCGATATGGATGATACCCGAAATTGCACATTATCCGAAATTTTAAACCACAACGCGTTGTGAAAAAGCTTAAATGATTGCAACTTGTTCTGAGTAATCTTTTCGTTCATTAAGTAGCGGAAAATATTATCGTATTGTGGGTATTTAGGGTTTACTCAATAGCCGAAATTAATCAACTTTACTCATTGTGAATATCAAAATGTACCTAGAACGCGCTGTATGTAGTTAACGTTTACTCAAAACATATCAACACCAAAAGGTATCCACAACGAGTTGTAAGTATATCACGGTTTTTCACAACGTGTTGCGGCAATACAATATTTATCTACAACTAGCTCCCCAAAATATATTAGAAATTGAGATATTTATAAACTTATTAGCTGCTGTTATAACAGCTAATATATTTCAAGGAACTGGTCGAGTTGAAACAACACGGTGTGAGTATTTTCCGCAACTCTACAGTAGACATTTCGTTATAGAAAAATAATTTGGACAATGACATGTTATTATTAGTCGTAAATTGATTTTATTTCCAGGATAGGATATCGGATAATTAAACGACAATCAATTCATAGATCCTAATATTTCTATATTGAAGTTCTATATTGAACCTTCTTCAGAGGACAACTTTACTAAAAGATATACAAAAAGTTCAAAGTTCTATATTGAACCTTCTTCAGAGGACAACTTTACTAAAAGATATACAAAAAGTTCAAAGTTAATTCAATTAAAAAGTATGAAATTTTTAATCAAAAATCAAAATTTAAAACTAATTTCAAAAAACTTTGTACAAGTATTGTAGTATTGCCACAAGGATATGTCATTATTTCCTTAGACGTCGTAGAAAGAGAAGTTTCATTATATAAAAGAACATTTTAATGTTGATAAGGTTTTGTTTTTAAGAGCTATCACTACTGTTTGTAATAATACTTTTTTCACTTTTAACAATGTTACATACAAACAAACTTTCGGTACACCGATGGGTTCTCCCATTTCTCCAATTTTAGCACACACAAATTGTGACGGATCATGTGTTGACAAAGATTTTACCTACTTTGAATTTCGATGTTCCCTTTTTAAAAAAAGTATGTTGATGATATTATAACTTCAATTCCTGAAAATTAGTTAGATGTTGTTTTAGATAAATTTAACAAGTATATACAATTTACTATTGAAAAAGAAAATAATAACTCTGTACCTTTTTTTGACACTAAAGTTATAAGAGATAATAACAACTCAATTAAATTCGATTGGTACACTAAACCAACCTTTTCAGGTAGATACATATATTTTACATCTTCCCATAAGACTAAACATACAATTAACACCGTTTTGGCAATGAAACATAGAGTTTCAAAAATTTCAGAACTTGATCTTTTAAATAAAAACTTATAGCTTAATTGGTTAAAAACTTCTTTTTGGCGTTCCCACTGTGAGTGGTGTTGCGACTCAGTCTGGCGACTCGAATGACTTTACATATAAAAAATTAATTTACATTCCAAATTTGACTGAAAAATTAACAAAAATGTTTAAAAGTTGCAATAGTTTGTTAGATGTTAGGACTGTGGAACATTATCCGTTAACATTACAAAAAAAATCTTTACAAATCTTAAAGATAAAACACCTTTAATGCTTAAAACAGATGTTATTTATTGTATTTCGTGTGGTGGATGTGATGGTTGCTATGTGGGGCAAACTTGCCAATGGTTAAAAAAGAGAATTAATCAACACAAAAGTGACGTTCGTTGTGATAAAAGATCTTGTGTTTTGGCTCAACATAGCCTTGAAAAAGTCATGTTTTTGATTTTGATAATGTTGACTAGTAAAAATTATCACAATAGACGGATATTGATTCATTGAGTAACATTTATTCTTTAATTTTGCAAAAATAGATTTAAAAATTTCAATTTAACTGATTAATTGTGATTGATTTCGATGTTATTGAAGTTGCATACATCCATTAAAAATTTGAAAGTTTTCACGCCTGCGCTGTTCGCTTCACGAACTGTTGTTGGGGGAGTTTTTTAACATAAGTCTTCATTCAATTGTTGGCCATTTTAATATGTGGTATTACAACGTGGTCTTTTATATAAAATTAAATTTGGACGTAATACAGAAGTATTTAAAATTATTAGCTAGCTTCTTAACAATCGTCAGTTTTTCAAAAGTTTCTTGATATTAGTTTTAAATTTTGATTTTTGATTAAAAATTTCATACTTTTTAATTGAATTAACTTTGAACTTTTTGTATATCTTTTAGTAAAGTTGTCTTCTGAAGAAGGTTCAATATAGAACTAAAATATTAGAATCTATAAATTTATTGTCGTTTAATTATCCGATATCCTATCCTGGAAATAAAATCAATTTATGTGTTACTAACGGGGTAGAACAAAATATCTCCTGCTGTTATTGTTAGTAACATATAAACTAATATAGTGGATAAAACTTGATCAATCAAGCATCAGCTTTCGCACATGACTCATGATGTATTATCCTGCTTTTGTCAAAATATTATCAGAAGAACTGAAATAAAATTATAAATGTCTTAAAGTCTAATGTATATAAATATTTCAAGAACCTGGTTGTGGGTAAACATTAAATAGCCACGATACGTTGTAAGCAATCGTAAAATACAACGCGTTATGAATACCGTTTGATGTCCACGACGTGTTTTGACTAACCGTTAAATTTCCGAGATTTCGCGTAATCAGTATTTTTCGCTACTCAATGTCCAATGAAACTGCTCAGAACGCGTTGTAATCATTTAAGTTTGTTGGTAAACATTTCACGTAACATTGATGTTTGTGCTTTATTTTACTAATGTTACATGATAAAAAATGTAATATCAATAGATTTAACTTTTCTCACAAGAAAACTGACAATATCTATTGTAATATTGAAAAATGCCCTCCAGTGGCGGTAGAACAAATTTTAATCATCACAAATAAGATAGAACTTGTAGTTCAAGAAAAGCTTTTCAGCGTTAACAAGGTTATTAAATTTCATTCACTCATTATTAAATCACTGTTATTTGTATACAAACATTTTCAAAAAAATATAATAATTTGTATACAGATGTTTCAGATTTTTGTAGCAGGATTTTAACAATCGAAGATCTTTTAAAATCAAAATTAGTTTTAATTTCTTTGATAAAATTCTCAATAGGTTTGGATTTATAGTATTCTCGATAGAAAGTGGAGTAACATCAGGGATAAAACTTTCAGTAATGGTGGTGTCTTGAATTGGATTTTGAATCGGATCTGGTTTTCACGCATGCACTATCTATAAAAATCACGAAAAATTGAAACTTCCACTACAGGTTTTTAGTTATTAAGACATTTGCAATTAGTTAAATTGTTTTTTCTTAAATTCTTCCATTTGAACTAAACTTCTCATTCCGTTTGATATAACAAAATGTGCCAATTCGCTCTTCTTCTTCTCTCCTGCTTTTTATACATATAAACTAACTCATCATAGTTAATTAGTACCTTCAATACCTTCTTTTTTAATATAGACAATCTTGTTCTTAGTGAACATTTAAGAAACAATTAGGCCAGGTATTTCGATAAGCAACCAATATGTTATCTAATTGATGTTGTACCATACTTTCTAGTTTTGTTTTTGAAGGTTATTGTTTTAGTATCTGTACTGTCCTCTCCGCAGGAAAAATCTTCTCAAAATCTTCAAACTTCATCGAAATAAATTGGGAACATTATCAGACACTAATTCCTCGGGAAGATTATATATATCTGGCGAATATTGAACAAAGATATTCTATAGATGCCTTCGAAGTCGTTATCATCATTAAGTTCATTTCGACTCATTTTGGGTCGACTCCAATGAAGCAAGTAATGTTTGTCTATGGAAATTCCCGATTGACAAAGAAAGTAAAGTTTTAATTTAACTTCACTTGTATAGTTTGCCCAGCCATTTAACGTATTTTCATAAATACTTTATTGGTTTAATTTCAGCAAATTATTATGGTTTTTCAGAAATAGTACGAAGTGTATCAATGTAATTAACAAATTTTACTAGCTTTTATAAATCACCACAGCTTATTTAATAGTAGTGAGAGGCATAAATTAAAACAACAATACAATCGCCAATGTTCTCATTACGAATAATTATAGTATCGCAATATACGGTATATTATGATACAAATAGTTACGTTTCATTTGTGAACATACGTTATGCATATAAAGCGGGCGAAAAATATGATTAAAAATAAACATTGATAACTGCTAAAAAGAAAACTTAAAATCAAAATAACTCGAAGACTAAAAACGCTAGATAGAGTAAGCACGACAGTACTCGACAAAAGACAACCGATCCTTTGAAATTAAGATAGAACATTTGCCTTCGTAACTTAAATATACTTACATCAGCTGGCTGCATGATATGCGTGTCGTTGAATTTGGTTGTATCGGGAGGCACATCATTTTCCTTCCCCCACGTATCGACACCATTAACCACAAATTCGTAAAAATTATCAGTTTTCATCCAGCCACTAGTGGATTTGCCAATAAACCAATGGTCCGAAATCGATTTCACTAAAGCAGCTGGAGGTCGAACTATTGGAGAAATTACCATTACAATATTTGACAACTCCCAAAAAAAAAACCGGTTGTACAATTATGTTCACCTTTTTTCGCTACCTTCTAGTGCCAAAGGTGCCAAAACCTTCAAAGATTTTGGATACATCGAAAACCCGGTTTCATCTCCTTGCTATATCCGACGAGGGTCTTCAAAAATATCTTTACAATTAATTTCGTTTACGAATTGGTTCAGTTCTCTAAACCATTTTCGTATTGCATCTTCTGTAATTATTGCGCGTGATTTTGACAAAGCTTCAGGCTCCCGAAAAACAATGTTTAGTCGTCGACAAAATGACACAAACAACTTCTTCCCAGGCTTGCCGTCTTTGAAGGGTGTTTTCTTTTCTCTATCTTGACGATGTATAAAACTGATTCCAACAATTCTTCCTGTCATCGATAAATATTTCCGGCCAAATGTCGGAAATAAATGTCACAGTTTTACTCTAACTTTAAGTCTGTCTACCAGACAAATTTTGGGAATTTGAAAATTTTCAGATGCTTCTCTTATTCCCATGCCATTATAGATAGCGTCAATAGCATCTGTTAAAGACATTTTCGAAGAGTTGTGAAATACATTTTTGTTTGGTTTTAACATTTTTCTGAAAAAGCGTATTTCTATTAGTCTAGATAAGCAGGGGCGACTAGATTTAACTAGAAAGAACAGTCTTTCTAGTCAGATTCTAGTCAGTCAGTTTTTAAGCAATTTTTAAGTATATTTATAAGCGATCGGCAACTACAAAACGAAAAATACTGTGATCGACTAATGGAAGATTATAATGATTGTAAATTCTATGTTCGACCACCCGAACATAAGAACATGAATGGTTTTAACTACTTTATTTAATGAAATAGTAGAACCGGTATATTTAAAACTGTCTATGTCCAGATTCAATCATAATAAAATTACAGTTACTTACTTTCTTACTAAATAAGCTCAGATCACTTTCTGTGCTTATTTATAAAAGACGTCATGCTGAGTTTCTCAAGTGAAACTCAAAATTTACTGTCCTCATACCGAGGTGAAGGTAACCTCGGTATGTACTTTTCTCAACTGATAAATCACGGGAATCAGGGTTACAGATACTAGCAACTTATCATTGACACACATTTTAAACGAGAAACTTTTACTATACTTTTATTATATAAATTTGCAACTAGTTACTACTTTTTCGCACAATTGAAAAGTGTTTTGAAAGGTACATTACAAAAAACGAAGTTGTTGTCTTGTTCCAGTGTACCGGAAGTGGTAATCATCTTGAACATATTTTAGATCGAACTTAGTTAGAACGTGTTGACCTTCCCATATAAACTAAATTCCAGAAGCGTAAATGCAAGGATACAAACAAAAACGGTTGTTGCTGACTTTTTGGCGAGTATTGTTCCTGTATGCAGGTTGGTTCAAATTCGATGTCCGATGGGCTATTTCAAAAGCTGAAATATAGCTCATGTTTATATGATCCGTTTTTTTTAAATAAATTCTAATGTCGAAAGCCTCAAAGCGCTATCGTCCTTTGTTTTCCCTCTACAGGTTAAAATTGAAAATATCGTAAAATCAACAAGTCCAATTATCTGGTTTATAATTGTAGCTGGAATATTATAACTATGGCATCATATGGACACTTTTTCACAGACAAGGTGATGATAAATCAAACAATAATACACCAAAACAATGAGAAAACAATTTTATTAAAATATATCACTCCGACATGTTTCGAATGTTAATAATAGTCTTTTTTAAGCACAACTAAAAAGATAAACATTATGAAAATAAATATGAAAATAAATATATCACTATAAACTAGAAAAAAGTATATTACCGTCGAGTATAGGTGAAAAAGATTTTTGTTGTAATACATTTAGAGAAACAAACAAGGTAACTTATATTGTACACTACAAATTAATCATCAAACAATAATCGTTCACCATCGGGAAATATATTCACTAAGTCTTACAAATTATATCGAATTACCGTTTTGGAAGCCACTTGTCGAGTTCAAAATCTCACATAATTATCATTTCATCATTGAAAAATATGTAATAAAATTAATATTAAGTGCCGCTGCATAAATAGTAACTGAATATAAACCGCGGATTAGAGATTATTAAAGGAAAAAGTAATCGAAAGTTAAACGAATTAAATAAAAGAAATATATGAGTACCCACTCACGTGTATGAGTTATAGTGGGTCTTATTCAACTGATGACTATAAAAGTTGAAACATATTGAACAAGAATCAGTAAGATGCGCATGACCAAACGTAAGAACATATTTAAATTTAAGTTCAAAATTTACAAATATTACAAGAAGTGGTGATTTTTGTTGAAACCTGACAGGTCGTTAATTAATTTGTGAAATTTATTTTTTTTATAATGCTGCATATAGTATTCTTTATCTGGATCAAGTTCTTTACATGTTTTTTATATTTTTCAATAAAAAATATTATAAAAATAGGTCTTAATAATAATTATTAATAACAACCGCATTGTAATTACAGGCAAAAATATATAACTGTGCCTTTTCACTCATCACTTCAGGGACGGTTTACTGAAAATCTTGCTAAATTTAAATGAATTCCTGCATTTTCCTCTAAATGTAAACTCAGCTCTATGCCTATTAATAATAAAGATAAAACAGATAAGAAGAATCTTAGTGGAATTTATACTATATACTGTAATGATTGTGACGACATTTACATTGGACAGACAGGTCGTAATCTACGTATTAGATTTAATGAATACAATAAAAAAGATTCTTCTGCAGTTTATAAACACAGGCACTCTAAACATAAAACTGATTTTTCTAATGCAGCTTAATTGAAATTTAAAAAAACCTTGAGAACTTGTTCTATATGAAGAATACTATTCCAGCATTATAAAAAAATATAATCGATTAATCGCCACTTCTTGATATTTTTGTAAATTCTGAATTCAAATTTAAATATGTTCTTAAGTTTAGTCATCTTACTCATTCTTATCCGATTTGTTTCACCTTTTTTACCCTTCACTTGAACAAGACCAGCTATAACTCATACATGTACCCACTCATATATTTGTTTTATTTAATTTGTTTAACTTTCGACTACTGTATCCTAAAATTATCTTCAAGTCGCGTTTTATATTCAGTTACTATCTATACAGCCGCATTTAAAATTAATTTTATTACTTATTTTTTAATGATGAAATGATAAATATTCGAGATTTTGAACTCCACATATGGTTTCAAAAATGGTAATTTGATATAATTTGTAAGATTTAGTGAATATATTTCCCGATTTTGATTCTCTAAATATATTACAACAAATAAAAATGTTTTTCACTTACATCTGGCGGTTATATATTTTTTTCTAATTTATAGTGGTATATTTATTTTCATAATGTTTGTCTTTTAGTCGTGCTTGAAAAAGACTAACATTAATGGTCGATACATGTCGCACTGATATAATATTTTAATAAAATTGTTTCATTATTGGTTTAGTGTATTATTTTTTGATATATTTATAAATGATGGAAGATAGAATCTCAATTAGCAAAAAAAATGTGACGATATAGTAAAAAACTTTTTTTTTTTGCTTATAGATTTTTAAATATTAATGCAATTTTAAAATTATATTTAAATTTCTTATATTAAATAGAAAAATGTTTGTTGATTTTATACTTTATTAAAGACTGGTAAAAAATATTCTTGTTCTACCGGTTTCGATCTGGATCAGATCATCTTGCCAATGGTTAAAAAAGAGAATTAATCAACACAAAAGTGACGTTCGTTGTGATAAAAGATCTTGTGTTTTGGCTCAACATAGCCTTGAAAAAGTCATGTTTTTGATTTTGATAATGTTGACTAGTAAAAATTATCACAATAGACGGATATTGATTCATTGAGTAACATTTATTCTTTAATTTTGCAAAAATAGATTTAAAAATTTCAATTTAACTGATTAATTGTGATTGATTTCGATGTTATTGAAGTTGCATACATCCATTAAAAATTTGAAAGTTTTCACGCCTGCGCTGTTCGCTTCACGAACTGTTGTTGGGGGAGTTTTTTAACATAAGTCTTCATTCAATTGTTGGCCATTTTAATATGTGGTATTACAACGTGGTCTTTTATATAAAATTAAATTTGGACGTAATACAGAAGTATTTAAAATTATTAGCTAGCTTCTTAACAATCGTCAGTTTTTCAAAAGTTTCTTGATATTAGTTTTAAATTTTGATTTTTGATTAAAAATTTCATACTTTTTAATTGAATTAACTTTGAACTTTTTGTATATCTTTTAGTAAAGTTGTCTTCTGAAGAAGGTTCAATATAGAACTAAAATATTAGAATCTATAAATTTATTGTCGTTTAATTATCCGATATCCTATCCTGGAAATAAAATCAATTTATGTGTTACTAACGGGGTAGAACAAAATATCTCCTGCTGTTATTGTTAGTAACATATAAACTAATATAGTGGATAAAACTTGATCAATCAAGCATCAGCTTTCGCACATGACTCATGATGTATTATCCTGCTTTTGTCAAAATATTATCAGAAGAACTGAAATAAAATTATAAATGTCTTAAAGTCTAATGTATATAAATATTTCAAGAACCTGGTTGTGGGTAAACATTAAATAGCCACGATACGTTGTAAGCAATCGTAAAATACAACGCGTTATGAATACCGTTTGATGTCCACGACGTGTTTTGACTAACCGTTAAATTTCCGAGATTTCGCGTAATCAGTATTTTTCGCTACTCAATGTCCAATGAAACTGCTCAGAACGCGTTGTAATCATTTAAGTTTGTTGGTAAACATTTCACGTAACATTGATGTTTGTGCTTTATTTTACTAATGTTACATGATAAAAAATGTAATATCAATAGATTTAACTTTTCTCACAAGAAAACTGACAATATCTATTGTAATATTGAAAAATGCCCTCCAGTGGCGGTAGAACAAATTTTAATCATCACAAATAAGATAGAACTTGTAGTTCAAGAAAAGCTTTTCAGCGTTAACAAGGTTATTAAATTTCATTCACTCATTATTAAATCACTGTTATTTGTATACAAACATTTTCAAAAAAATATAATAATTTGTATACAGATGTTTCAGATTTTTGTAGCAGGATTTTAACAATCGAAGATCTTTTAAAATCAAAATTAGTTTTAATTTCTTTGATAAAATTCTCAATAGGTTTGGATTTATAGTATTCTCGATAGAAAGTGGAGTAACATCAGGGATAAAACTTTCAGTAATGGTGGTGTCTTGAATTGGATTTTGAATCGGATCTGGTTTTCACGCATGCACTATCTATAAAAATCACGAAAAATTGAAACTTCCACTACAGGTTTTTAGTTATTAAGACATTTGCAATTAGTTAAATTGTTTTTTCTTAAATTCTTCCATTTGAACTAAACTTCTCATTCCGTTTGATATAACAAAATGTGCCAATTCGCTCTTCTTCTTCTCTCCTGCTTTTTATACATATAAACTAACTCATCATAGTTAATTAGTACCTTCAATACCTTCTTTTTTAATATAGACAATCTTGTTCTTAGTGAACATTTAAGAAACAATTAGGCCAGGTATTTCGATAAGCAACCAATATGTTATCTAATTGATGTTGTACCATACTTTCTAGTTTTGTTTTTGAAGGTTATTGTTTTAGTATCTGTACTGTCCTCTCCGCAGGAAAAATCTTCTCAAAATCTTCAAACTTCATCGAAATAAATTGGGAACATTATCAGACACTAATTCCTCGGGAAGATTATATATATCTGGCGAATATTGAACAAAGATATTCTATAGATGCCTTCGAAGTCGTTATCATCATTAAGTTCATTTCGACTCATTTTGGGTCGACTCCAATGAAGCAAGTAATGTTTGTCTATGGAAATTCCCGATTGACAAAGAAAGTAAAGTTTTAATTTAACTTCACTTGTATAGTTTGCCCAGCCATTTAACGTATTTTCATAAATACTTTATTGGTTTAATTTCAGCAAATTATTATGGTTTTTCAGAAATAGTACGAAGTGTATCAATGTAATTAACAAATTTTACTAGCTTTTATAAATCACCACAGCTTATTTAATAGTAGTGAGAGGCATAAATTAAAACAACAATACAATCGCCAATGTTCTCATTACGAATAATTATAGTATCGCAATATACGGTATATTATGATACAAATAGTTACGTTTCATTTGTGAACATACGTTATGCATATAAAGCGGGCGAAAAATATGATTAAAAATAAACATTGATAACTGCTAAAAAGAAAACTTAAAATCAAAATAACTCGAAGACTAAAAACGCTAGATAGAGTAAGCACGACAGTACTCGACAAAAGACAACCGATCCTTTGAAATTAAGATAGAACATTTGCCTTCGTAACTTAAATATACTTACATCAGCTGGCTGCATGATATGCGTGTCGTTGAATTTGGTTGTATCGGGAGGCACATCATTTTCCTTCCCCCACGTATCGACACCATTAACCACAAATTCGTAAAAATTATCAGTTTTCATCCAGCCACTAGTGGATTTGCCAATAAACCAATGGTCCGAAATCGATTTCACTAAAGCAGCTGGAGGTCGAACTATTGGAGAAATTACCATTACAATATTTGACAACTCCCAAAAAAAAAACCGGTTGTACAATTATGTTCACCTTTTTTCGCTACCTTCTAGTGCCAAAGGTGCCAAAACCTTCAAAGATTTTGGATACATCGAAAACCCGGTTTCATCTCCTTGCTATATCCGACGAGGGTCTTCAAAAATATCTTTACAATTAATTTCGTTTACGAATTGGTTCAGTTCTCTAAACCATTTTCGTATTGCATCTTCTGTAATTATTGCGCGTGATTTTGACAAAGCTTCAGGCTCCCGAAAAACAATGTTTAGTCGTCGACAAAATGACACAAACAACTTCTTCCCAGGCTTGCCGTCTTTGAAGGGTGTTTTCTTTTCTCTATCTTGACGATGTATAAAACTGATTCCAACAATTCTTCCTGTCATCGATAAATATTTCCGGCCAAATGTCGGAAATAAATGTCACAGTTTTACTCTAACTTTAAGTCTGTCTACCAGACAAATTTTGGGAATTTGAAAATTTTCAGATGCTTCTCTTATTCCCATGCCATTATAGATAGCGTCAATAGCATCTGTTAAAGACATTTTCGAAGAGTTGTGAAATACATTTTTGTTTGGTTTTAACATTTTTCTGAAAAAGCGTATTTCTATTAGTCTAGATAAGCAGGGGCGACTAGATTTAACTAGAAAGAACAGTCTTTCTAGTCAGATTCTAGTCAGTCAGTTTTTAAGCAATTTTTAAGTATATTTATAAGCGATCGGCAACTACAAAACGAAAAATACTGTGATCGACTAATGGAAGATTATAATGATTGTAAATTCTATGTTCGACCACCCGAACATAAGAACATGAATGGTTTTAACTACTTTATTTAATGAAATAGTAGAACCGGTATATTTAAAACTGTCTATGTCCAGATTCAATCATAATAAAATTACAGTTACTTACTTTCTTACTAAATAAGCTCAGATCACTTTCTGTGCTTATTTATAAAAGACGTCATGCTGAGTTTCTCAAGTGAAACTCAAAATTTACTGTCCTCATACCGAGGTGAAGGTAACCTCGGTATGTACTTTTCTCAACTGATAAATCACGGGAATCAGGGTTACAGATACTAGCAACTTATCATTGACACACATTTTAAACGAGAAACTTTTACTATACTTTTATTATATAAATTTGCAACTAGTTACTACTTTTTCGCACAATTGAAAAGTGTTTTGAAAGGTACATTACAAAAAACGAAGTTGTTGTCTTGTTCCAGTGTACCGGAAGTGGTAATCATCTTGAACATATTTTAGATCGAACTTAGTTAGAACGTGTTGACCTTCCCATATAAACTAAATTCCAGAAGCGTAAATGCAAGGATACAAACAAAAACGGTTGTTGCTGACTTTTTGGCGAGTATTGTTCCTGTATGCAGGTTGGTTCAAATTCGATGTCCGATGGGCTATTTCAAAAGCTGAAATATAGCTCATGTTTATATGATCCGTTTTTTTTAAATAAATTCTAATGTCGAAAGCCTCAAAGCGCTATCGTCCTTTGTTTTCCCTCTACAGGTTAAAATTGAAAATATCGTAAAATCAACAAGTCCAATTATCTGGTTTATAATTGTAGCTGGAATATTATAACTATGGCATCATATGGACACTTTTTCACAGACAAGGTGATGATAAATCAAACAATAATACACCAAAACAATGAGAAAACAATTTTATTAAAATATATCACTCCGACATGTTTCGAATGTTAATAATAGTCTTTTTTAAGCACAACTAAAAAGATAAACATTATGAAAATAAATATGAAAATAAATATATCACTATAAACTAGAAAAAAGTATATTACCGTCGAGTATAGGTGAAAAAGATTTTTGTTGTAATACATTTAGAGAAACAAACAAGGTAACTTATATTGTACACTACAAATTAATCATCAAACAATAATCGTTCACCATCGGGAAATATATTCACTAAGTCTTACAAATTATATCGAATTACCGTTTTGGAAGCCACTTGTCGAGTTCAAAATCTCACATAATTATCATTTCATCATTGAAAAATATGTAATAAAATTAATATTAAGTGCCGCTGCATAAATAGTAACTGAATATAAACCGCGGATTAGAGATTATTAAAGGAAAAAGTAATCGAAAGTTAAACGAATTAAATAAAAGAAATATATGAGTACCCACTCACGTGTATGAGTTATAGTGGGTCTTATTCAACTGATGACTATAAAAGTTGAAACATATTGAACAAGAATCAGTAAGATGCGCATGACCAAACGTAAGAACATATTTAAATTTAAGTTCAAAATTTACAAATATTACAAGAAGTGGTGATTTTTGTTGAAACCTGACAGGTCGTTAATTAATTTGTGAAATTTATTTTTTTTATAATGCTGCATATAGTATTCTTTATCTGGATCAAGTTCTTTACATGTTTTTTATATTTTTCAATAAAAAATATTATAAAAATAGGTCTTAATAATAATTATTAATAACAACCGCATTGTAATTACAGGCAAAAATATATAACTGTGCCTTTTCACTCATCACTTCAGGGACGGTTTACTGAAAATCTTGCTAAATTTAAATGAATTCCTGCATTTTCCTCTAAATGTAAACTCAGCTCTATGCCTATTAATAATAAAGATAAAACAGATAAGAAGAATCTTAGTGGAATTTATACTATATACTGTAATGATTGTGACGACATTTACATTGGACAGACAGGTCGTAATCTACGTATTAGATTTAATGAATACAATAAAAAAGATTCTTCTGCAGTTTATAAACACAGGCACTCTAAACATAAAACTGATTTTTCTAATGCAGCTTAATTGAAATTTAAAAAAACCTTGAGAACTTGTTCTATATGAAGAATACTATTCCAGCATTATAAAAAAATATAATCGATTAATCGCCACTTCTTGATATTTTTGTAAATTCTGAATTCAAATTTAAATATGTTCTTAAGTTTAGTCATCTTACTCATTCTTATCCGATTTGTTTCACCTTTTTTACCCTTCACTTGAACAAGACCAGCTATAACTCATACATGTACCCACTCATATATTTGTTTTATTTAATTTGTTTAACTTTCGACTACTGTATCCTAAAATTATCTTCAAGTCGCGTTTTATATTCAGTTACTATCTATACAGCCGCATTTAAAATTAATTTTATTACTTATTTTTTAATGATGAAATGATAAATATTCGAGATTTTGAACTCCACATATGGTTTCAAAAATGGTAATTTGATATAATTTGTAAGATTTAGTGAATATATTTCCCGATTTTGATTCTCTAAATATATTACAACAAATAAAAATGTTTTTCACTTACATCTGGCGGTTATATATTTTTTTCTAATTTATAGTGGTATATTTATTTTCATAATGTTTGTCTTTTAGTCGTGCTTGAAAAAGACTAACATTAATGGTCGATACATGTCGCACTGATATAATATTTTAATAAAATTGTTTCATTATTGGTTTAGTGTATTATTTTTTGATATATTTATAAATGATGGAAGATAGAATCTCAATTAGCAAAAAAAATGTGACGATATAGTAAAAAACTTTTTTTTTTTGCTTATAGATTTTTAAATATTAATGCAATTTTAAAATTATATTTAAATTTCTTATATTAAATAGAAAAATGTTTGTTGATTTTATACTTTATTAAAGACTGGTAAAAAATATTCTTGTTCTACCGGTTTCGATCTGGATCAGATCATCTTCAGGAAACTTTTAGAATACCTATTGATAATACAAATACAAGTATATTTGATCTAATTGTAATTTAGTTAAAAAAAGTTAATATATGTTGAAAAATTACATTAAAACTAAAACGATTATGGTGTCTACTATTAATTTTTTATATTCTTATATAGTTAGCTATAAAACTAACAGATATCACTCTAAAACATTACCTCAGTTATAATACATATCAATATTGTAATAATAGTAACATTAATAATTTCTAAAAATGTTTTAATCAAACGTTATCAACAATAGATAAATAAATATTCAAAAGAGTTCTCAACTTTACAATTTTTTTTTTGTTTTAGAATAATATCAAAACAAATTTTGTTTTAAATTTTGAAACTCCACTATCTAATATATAGTGGTAATCCAGTGTAAATATTTTATTAGCGCGAAATAATAATAATTCAACAATAAAAAAACAATAATTTTGAGGTATTTAATTTGCGCATTTTTGTAGCATTGTTTTGATAGTCTTTGGAAATAAAATTATTACTCTTTGTTGTTAAATGACTAATTTTTGTGTTAATAATATATTTACAGTAGATGACGCTAGTTTATTTTTAACTTTATTCAAAAACAATAAGAAATAAATCGTTCGAACCATATATTTTTGGAATCAGAAAAAATAACAAGATTTAATAAGCTACAAACAAGTGATTGAAATTTGAAAAGAAAAACAAAATTGTCAATATATCTCGAAATCTAAACACGAAGAAAATTTTTCCACTACGTCATTAAATTCCCTATAAAAAAGGTTTCATATAATGTTGTAGTGATAATACTTCACCTACAATAATAAGCAAAATAAACAGAAACGCAAAAGAGCGCTACTAGGTTTTCGGCATTGCAATTTATTTAAAAAAAAAACATGGATGTAAGCCACTTTTTCCATTATAGTTTCCGAGATAGCCTATTCGGACATTGAATAATCCTGTATTTTTTGAACGAATTTGTACTATCCTATATATACTTTTTTATTACATATTAAACATATTTACTTTATTAAACTAAACTTTATTACTTTTTTATTCGCGGAATTCCAAGAAAACCCACATTTTTTATTCAATATGGCGGCTGTGCCCCCGAGTAGTTATTTCAGAAACCTGAAAATTATTTCCAAGATTTTCTCTTAGCCACATTAAATTTTTTATTACCATCATTACATTTCTTACTATTTAAAATACGGCTGACAGACATCGAGCAGGTAATACGTCACAAATTGAGATGAGTAACCTTAATATACGTAGACTCGCAAATGCTTCCTTAACAAGATACAGGGCATCAAAGTTTCTTGAAGATTAATGATTATCCACAACAAAAACCCCTTGTATTTTCTACGCCACTGCAAGTATTAACTGGTAGTACTTTTGTATAGTGTAATCACAAGTCTACCAAATCTACTGTATAAAACATTGATTAAAGCAACAATTTTTGAAATTTTTAAATCCTTAACTTAAAGAATAAAACTTCGATTTTTTACCGTATTTCCAATTATTACGTTTTTTAAATAAAAAAAATAAATTGATTGTTTATTGTTTATGTTTCATTTTGACAAAATTATTTGAAAAGTAAATTACTTAAAAACTGCTACATTAAACAAAGTTTTGCATGAGATCAATTGATGGATATTTTACATAAAAATTCTGTCGGCTTGACAAAATTAGCTGTGATGTACATAATATTTTTATAAAAATGTTTTTAGTGCAGACAATATGTGATTTAAAAAAAAATTGTTGCCTTATCATTATGTCGTCGGGACGGGAGCATTTGCGAACCCATGTAGCCCAAACCCTGTCAGCGGTTTTTTGAATCATCCTGTATAATGTTCACCTTCGTCTTATTGTTAGTCACGGATTAAAGCTTCGAATGAGATATTATTTGTCAAAATCGGATAAGAAGCTGTCTTGTCATAATGAAGATATTATCTATATAAAATTCGACTCAATTGGAAACTAATTTCGTACAGTTAAAAAATTCTTATGCGTGTGTACTATAACATAATATTAGAATTATTTCTACAATTAATCTTTATTATTATTACCGAGTTCATAAATAGTAGCGTTGTTGGTAAAACTATAATTTCGAGTCCCACATGACAATTTTTTTCGTAATATGCCAGCAATTATTCTTTATTTGACGAACCGAATGACGCGTTGCATGATGCATTATTGTCCCGACCTCGTGTATATTTGCGGTAGCCACAACCAACGGTAACAATTTATTATTATTCGCGCTGTCTGCTGAATATTTACAGCCCTTTTAAAACGGCCACGGGTAATTTATTTCAGCTGCCGCGCATTATAACAGTGGTTATTCAAATATTTTTCAACAAAAAATGTTTTAACTTTAAACCAAACAAATCATTAACTTTATTACACAAATTTAATTATAATTTTATTCATAACATTTTTTTGTTTTAGGAAAATGTATGGAAACGAGTGGAACTTCAAGTCCCAACGTAATATTAATTCTTCTTCTAATCTGCACTCTCATAGGAACAAGTCACAGATGATGGACATTACTCGTGACCTAAATCCCCTTTTATCACTAGAAAGTTATGAGACTGTACATGCTGCCCCAAACCCGAGAAAGCGATTAAAAGTTCGGTTGTGTACAAAGGAGAGAAGTAATTAATCCCATTTAACTGAAATGATTAATATATTAATAATAAATTTTATGACAACAAAAAACTAACGTAACACTCAGAGTAGTTTATAGTACTTTTTTACAAATTTTCTTTACTAATTTAATTTAAATTTTTGTTGTGAATCCATTCCGTTTTACTGTTGTATCGAGACAACACAATCTGAGTATTTGCTCTATTATCATGATGTACTTTAAACTGTGATTATCCCCCGAGAATGGACGAAAATTCGAGAAACAACTCCTTCTCCTCGTGTAGAAACATCTAATTAGTTTAAGACTGTAGAATTGTAGAATGTACTTCGCAATTTGGCGATAATCTCAAAATATTTTGTTTTAGATAAATTTAAAAGTACTCATAAACGTTTTATATCCATGATTTTAACAACTCTTTTAACATAATTTTTAACAACAATGATCGATAATACTAACTAAATAATTTTAGCAAAATAATTTTTAAATTAGGTTATATGTTACTATTGTTTTATATTAATAAGATAATAAGAAATATTCATAGAAAGTGCTATTTATTTTAACATTTTCTTAATTGGATAATATAACCCTTCTCTTAATTATTATGTTTTCGCCGAGAATAATAAAGGTATTGGTTAATAATAATCAGGATATAGATCAGTGATGTCAAACTGGACGAATGATGATAATTTTTTACTTTGTACAATAATTTATCAATTCAGATGTCCTTAGGTAACAGTTTACTTTTACTTCATCTTTTTGATCTGAATATTTTTCTTTCATTAAATTTATTAAGTAATTGTTGAAAATCTTCATTTGGTTTCTTGTATCACATACGATCAATCAGAAAGCGAGAAGCAAAATTAGGAAAATTTAAGACTACATTTATTTACGTTAACTAAGTAATTAAAATGAAAGGTGTCCGACCGAAACTGAATTTTGAGCCGAAACCGAAATCAGTTTTTACGTAAAAACTGGATTTTTTGCGACGTGCAGCTAAACCCAAATATGTTTAATTCTTGTTCTAGTGTTAGTTGCGTCTGAAGACGCATGACTAAACTGAAACTTTCTAGTTCTAGGTCTAGTGTTAGTTCTAGTTTTACTTTTTGTTTAGCTCTAGATTGTTTTAAATTCTTCTGGAATTAAAAGTATAACTAATACTAGGTCTACAACCTAGCTTCAGAACTAACAGTAGACGTAGAACTAGGAACAGTAGGGTTTAGCAGTAGGTCTTTTAAGACGCCTAAACATTTATTTTTCTTGTGTGGGTTCAGTTTCGTCTTAAGAGACGTACTACTAACCCCAAATGTTTCATGTTCTAGTGTTAGCTATAGCGTTAGGGTTGGCTTCAGTTATAGTTGTACAGTGTACAATGCTATGATACTAGTGGGTCATGTTTAAAAATATTCGAACAGAAGAATATCACACGCTGGGGCAAACAAATCTCACGCAAACTTATAAACAAAATGGGAACGGATTTTAAAAAGCAGTTATTAATAACTATATGATATGACTATATGAATAACTGCACCTACCAGTGTTTAATAGGAACACAATACAGACAGTTGTATGAAATGCAATCAAACTTGAGATCATCTTGTTCTAATTAGAATTAATAAAAATAATTAATCAAATAATTATTTCACTACAATTCTCCAAACAACAAATAAATAAAACTTAGTTTCCAACTTGAAATTGATTTCTTTGAACAAAAATAAAAGTCAAGGCGTGCAAGTTAAGTTAGGTAATCAAGTGTGAAAAATATTGTCGTGTAGGTGACGACCATCCTCTTGACTTCAGTTTTCAATATTCTGCTTTAAATCGTCCATCACTCGAGCCAACAACTGTTGGGCCATCGTGAGCACTTCTAGCCGGATGGTATCGTTCAACTCGTTCAAATTTTGTGATATATGAGTGTACATACGGTCTTTCAGGAACCCCCAGAGGAAGAATTTATTTGTTGACATGTCAAGTCATCGCCACGCGGAATAAGCCAAAGAAATATGTTTCGAATAACGTTCACTGAGGCGCCAGCAGCGTACGCTCTGGCATTACCCTGCTGAAAATAAAGATTTCTAATGTTTGTTCATCGTCTTCGCAGTTCTGGCCATACCATAAGTTATGTAATAAGTGAACATAACATTTCAAGTTGACTGTTATGTCATCCATCTCAAAAAAATACTGTCTAATTATGGCAGAAGAAGTAGTAATATTGTATTTAAAGAGTAACATTAGACTAAAGTAACCATTTAGTGTAATTTACCTATACCATTGACTTGATCAATCTTCTTAGTTTGTGTGTCATAGTTCTATTGAATAAGCTGTAATTGTTACTTAATTGATTCCTAGGTTTCATCTGGGTTTTAGATTTCAATCCAACCTATGGTTTTGATTTTTTTAGTTCCGAGTAATGGGATCTCTCATTAATTCATAAATAACTTCCATTTTGGTTTCTTAAGATTTTCATCTCTACATTTATCTTATCCAGTACCACATTATGGTCAGTCTCAAAATTTGCTGAAGTTAAAGTTCGGATGTCATGTTTGATTTTGTCGTATTTTTTTAGCTAATAATCGATTGTAAGAAACATGATAAGTTTCTACACGGAATGTATTTTACAACGCTTTATGGCGATTATAAGTAAATTTTGTTATGTACATTTTTACGGAACAAACTCAATAATATCCTGACCACATATGACATAATATAATATTTTAATATAGTGCTTAAAAGATCAACCTAGATATACGATATATACGAGGTAATAAAATGTTTTTTTAACATCGTCTACTCTTTTTGCCGCTCATTCCAATTTTGACTTCCATATATTTCCATAAATATCTCATGTTAAAAATCTCTCTACTCTAGGTCACTTGTGAAGACGGCAAATGCACATTGCTAATGAGAGTTATGCTAAAGTCATAAACACGCAACACGATCAACACATTACAGCACTTTAAGTGCTGTAGATATACAATCAATGGTAATTTAATCCGAAAGTAATCAATCCACATACACTGCTAAACCATAGTCGGGGATAACCTACGATTTCGTTTGCTTATATAAGAAATATATGATATTACGTAATTAGTCCAATGTCGTGTTCAACTAAGGCTATATAATTAATCTTGTATGTATCGAAGCGAGAATGTGCGCGTTTTCCGCACACCGCACTTAGATCAAATTAGACCCCTTGTGCAAACTCCCAAAGCAACTTCCGGTCACATCAACCAGTGTAAGGATTTGCCAAAGGCCAGGACATAGCTCAAAGGTGTCAAAATGGAGAAATATTGAATATGTTTAGCATATAATTGAAAACAGAAAACTGATCTGTTAGTGACAGTTGTTACTACAGTACCTGTGGTACACAAATTTTGTAGTGAGTAAAATGACTAAAAACTTTTTCCATAAAAAAAGTAAGATTATCTGTACCATTCTTTATAATTCCTTAAAATTTGTGTTTAAAAATCAATCATAAAAAAATTTCAGATGGTAGTTATCTCCTCATAGAGTCATTGGTCACTACTTCACCCAATTTTCTTGTAACCAATCTGTTACAATTTCAATAAAATTAGAACCATTCTATAAGATTGTGCGACATCTAATAAGAATTTTCTACTTTGCATTGATAATTAATTGATTTAGAAGCTCGATTAGAAGAAGACAACCAATAGAAGCTCTAACTGAAGCGAGATCTCCAATCTCAACAAACAGAAATATCACAATACATTACACTCCAAAACATGGATTAGTTATCATACTTCTATAAATATGTAAGAAACGCAGTTATTAATTACAATATTTCTAAGTATAGATATATGATTCAAGTATTGAAGATGATTCTTAAAATATAGCCGTTTAATTAGTATTTCAATATTTTATATTTCACATATTTTCAATATTTTAAATATTTAAATTAATTGTGGTTTAACTAATAAAACAATATGGGTTTGATGGAATTAGAAGCAGAACAGTAACAAATTTTAAAGTCATCGCATTTTTAGGTATATGTTCAGGTTTCTTATTTTTGTGATCACACTGTCAGCCACATTTTTACCGTTTAAGACACACGTTAAGGTAATAGAGATACTTACCAAGACTACAAGAGGTATGTTACTGAGGACACATATTCAGGGTAATAAAAGTTAATCATTATTTTCACAGTCGAGAGATTAGATTCAGTTTTAAAGTCTAATTGCAAAATAACAATAATTGTCCTAAAAGCTTTAATAGCACTGCCAACAATGTCATAAGCATTTTAGCTCTACTGAAGTTTCAAACCAAGCGATGCTTTCCACGTCTCAATAATTGTTATGTTAACACTGCCTGCGCTAAAATTCATTTGATAATAGTTAGTTTTTTACGACATAACTTATTTGAATATAATATTATTTTAAAAACAGAAGGTTTTATTGAAATTTTGTACACCTTTACTCTAAAATTGTTCATGAAAAGGGAATGGTTTGAATCGGCATATAGTAATTCGTTTAAGGTGCCTATAACTCATTTTAAATTTTGTTCCATTTCTTCCTTCTTGTTGTGGTATTCGGAATATGTTACATATAACTCAATCATCCTCTCTACATAAGTTAGACTGCGTAATGACAGATTTTCCATTGGATAATATTAACGTGGTTTATTGTGTAAAATGTTTACTACTTAGTCTATCTTATAGAATATATGAAAATTTATATCTAATTCTTAATCATAAATAGTTTATTGTCGAACCGATTCACGATTTATTATTGCCAATGTATGGGTAATAATAATCATTAGTCCAGTTACATTTTATTTATGGATTTGAACCAATTACTATTAGATATTGATTATTACTTTAATAGTGTGTATCAGTATTTAGCGATAAAACACTCTTTATTCAACTTCAATATCTATTGTCTAATAAACATCATTATCTTTTATCAATATTTTTTTGAATGTCTAATCATCAAGCAATTGAGGGAAGATATGAATTATCTTGATATGTACCATCGTCCGATCTTCTAATCTGATAGATAAGACGAGGTTGAGATGCCTACAAGTAGGAACTTCCTTATTTTGGGTATATGTGCGATCTTGATCCTTAAATGGTTAAACTTCTAATTTATTTATTGTTATCTAGGAGCGCTTCGATATTGATATTTGATAGCATTGTGGACAGTTGCCACTTTTAGATTCTTATACAGATTTTCATTTCAAACTCTTAAGCCGTACATTTTATGTGGAACAGTTCACATTGATCACAACGATATTTTGTCAACGCGGCTTACGGCACTATCAATTCCTTTGATTGTGTTTTATTTCCAAATATTGGATGATTTTTTGATAGTGCAATGTTGATAAAGCATAAGTTTGTATGCCATCACAGCTCAATCTTTGTTTTATAGCTAGTACATTTTCTAATAAATCTGTCTTACTTGTTTTTATTTAACACGCCACTTTTCGAAGTTTTGTTTTTTGATAATTTTTTATTTACTAACAATTTTTCGGTTGTGTCACAGCTGCGTTTCCAATGATCAATTTTAGCATACTATAAGTCATCATCTTGTTTGGCTCTAAAATTTCACTCAGACAAATAGGATTCTAACATTTTGTAATATTGGGAGAAACATTTCAAGCTAATGGTTGTAATTCTCATAGTTTGTCGCTGAATTACACCACAACCGCTTCATTTCTTCTAGTGACCTTTAGGTAGTATGGGTAATTCTGTAGTTAATATGATGACATATATTGCGGGATTAGTTTCGGGATTATTATTGGCGGTAATGAGATTGGTCGACCACTTCAGCCAACATCATTTCAGCTCCTACAGATATTGCAGTCGTAATGAAGCATTAAGCATCTTAGATATTTTAACTTCCTGTCAGTTACAAAATCTAAACCATTCAGTACTAAATCCATTAGTAAATCATATGGGGTTTCATTGATGGTATCGTTTTATAATTCTCTTATTTCATTTTTTAGTTAACCCTCATCTGGACTTGGTTTCTAGAACCAAATCCAGACTTCTTGTAACAAATTGACACAAAGTCATACAATATTTTTTTTGTCTATTGCTGTCTATTTTCTTATGATTGGTTGATTGAATACATTTGAATGATGAAAATAAAGATCTTAGTTTTTCTTAGTTTTTTACTCTTTCTTCATCACAGCTCCATGTTCTAATAGCAATGGTTTGTA
Organism: Onthophagus sagittarius; assembly: GCA_036711965.1. Taxonomy (NCBI): domain Eukaryota; kingdom Metazoa; phylum Arthropoda; class Insecta; order Coleoptera; family Scarabaeidae; genus Onthophagus; species Onthophagus sagittarius. The sequence goes on along the minus strand of JASERS010000003.1, from coordinate 46,785,987 downwards.
ATGCCTTTCCGCTTGCATTACAAGCAGTACGAACCAACCATCTGGACACATCCCCGCTGCCCTTTGTTTTGTTGCAAAATTGTTTGTTGTCTGCTTTCTTATAGGTATTGTTAAAATCGTTGGTTTCAATTTGAACAGTTGAATGGTAAGTCGAAGAATAGGACAGTCTGTCTGATATACGAGCGGTGGAAAACGGTGAAATATAGTTTGCAGAAATAAGAAATATACTTAATTTGTCTGGAAGTAAAGGGAATGTTCTATTATTTTATCTGCCAATAATAACAGCGCATATAAATCTAAAACAACCACCTGTCTTAGTGTATTGACTTCATTTATCAAACCACTTTTCATTCATTTGGTAAATATACAATAATTGGAATAATAAGTCAATAGTGTATCACCAAAGCTCAAATGTTATAGGTGCTTCTCTAAACGATTCACTAAATGAATTAATTAGCATTAAATTTCTATTGTAACTACTTGTTACAATAACATCTGGTTGCAAGATGTTGCAGGATCAAAATTAGGACGTATAAATGTGTTATGTTTTCAATCTGACACATGAAATCCGAATAAAGAATTTTTCTTTTTTCAATTTCTAAATAAGAATTCTTGCAAAAAGAAAAGTGGGCAAAATATGCCAAATAATGCATAACAATGCAAAATAAACAAAAATTCATTCTTTGCGCCAAAATATCCAGTCGATTCGATTGTAAAGAACAAAAATATACTCAATTACTTTTGAAAATTGTGTCAATTTGATACAAAGTCCATATGAGAATTAAGTTGTAAATTTGACTTTTACTTACTGCCTTTAAATTTTTTTATTCCAAAGGTAGAACTGTATGAATACTTATCGGTAATCATCTAGGAAAACGCATTAATAGAAAATAGTTTTATTTCAAAATACAACAAATAAAGTTAAGTATTAAGATACACAGAAAGACACGTTGCAATCCTATTGGGTTATTCCTTTGCATACCCTGCACCTAACACTCTTGTCATTTTTTAATAATTTCATTTCTAATTTGTAGTTAACTGTTTTTTTCTTCGAGACGTTTTTGTATAGTCAACAAATTCCGAATGCAAATATCAAAAAAAATTAAAAGACAGTTTCAAATGCCATCTAATGGTTTTTCTGGGTGTACTATAATACGAAATCATTTGGTCCCTCTATCTACATTTGGTTACATCTTCCCAATATCATATCTATTTATGACAGGTGTAAGTTCAAATTTATGGCAGATAGAAAGCAGCAATATATCTCTTTCAACACTACATTTATTGACTACAATATTTTCAGGTCTTTTCCATATATATTTTCCTTTTTTTAATTTTCTTCCTGTTACGTCCGTTGAGTTGCCTTTTCTGTTGATTCAAAGAGTACCAAAAAGCTGAATCCTTGCTTCACTGTTCGTTTTCCAGCATAAATAACAATATTTTAAACATAGTTATCCGGTGTCCGCAGTTCATAAAGCTTTATACCATAATTGGTAGCTTTATTTGGAATGTACTACCTAAATATTAACCTTCCACGCCTGAACAGTAGTGATGCATCATATATTTTCATCATATATTGATAAGATACTTCCAAAAGTATTAATATTTTCTAGAATATGATCTCTAATGTTATTAATTTTATGCATACGGTTTGATAGGTCATCATTTTCGTTGTAGAGACACATACATCGAAGTATCATTTCGAATTGATTTCGTCCCATCATTTCTGTGAATAGCGGATGATAGTAAATTTCTTCTTTTGACCAATAACATTTTATGCTACGCATCCATGCATTACCCATTGCAATGCACAAGCCAAGAAATCTGTTCAATTCAGTTTTATCAATTATATATAATAATCCAATGACGTATTTTTAATTTTGTCTTTAAATTTGTGGAAACTTTACCTGCTTTACAATTTGTCCAGTGTACAATTTTCGACAAATAAAGGAAAGACACACAACAAATTGGGGAGGTATTTATTTTTACCCCTTCTTGGTCAGTAAAATCATATACGGCAAGATATTCTTCATCATTTCTCGATTCGATATTTGACGATTATTCACAGGTAATTCAACTTCTAAATTTAAAATTTCTGATCTCGCAGATTCATCTAAATCTGACTCATCCGAAAAATGTTCCCTGTTTTCAGAATCGTCTAATAGTTCTTTCATTCTTCACAATTAGAATTGGATTCATCTGAACTTGTACCATATTTTTCTATACGATGTATTTCGTCTTGCAGTTCTTTTTCAGTCATTTTTCGTTTCACTCCCTTACCCTTTATTTATTTTTGTTGGATCATATGAGATGTACACTATAACGTTAGATTTATACATTACATGTGAACATTAACATTACCTATGAACAACAAGTCAGAACCAGAGATTACTTAATACCAATCCAATTGCTATAAACGTCGATCAAAAATTATACAATAAATGCGCCTATACTATCGTCCCAAATATGAGTCGTTGATTTGTTAGAGCGTAGAGTATACCGCGAATCTTGCAGTACCACCTTTACGAAATAAGTTCAGTACTCCTGATCTATATTCAAAATCGTTTTAAATGATTTTTTATTTCATGCAACTCAAATCGGCAGGAAATGTAAATAAAAATTTATAAACAAAAAGGGTTATATAAGTTTCTACATATCATTAGGTTTTTGATAAATTTATACGTATACAAAATCGATCATTTTTGTTCAAATCCAACAAAAGATATTAAAGCAAACGTAAAATAGCTGACCTGTGATTCATTTTTAACAACATAAAAGCAAAAGAAAATTTAACACGAACATAAAAACATATGTAAAATACTTAAACTTCTGAACTATAAGATACGTATTTAAAAGGGTGGCTTATAGCCGAAAAAAGATTTAAGAAAAAAAATACAAAAAGGAATGGATAAACCCGATAAACATAAGCGAAAAAATAATATTATAACGCGATAAGGGTGATATAGTTTGTAATTTGTAAACCAAAAGCAATATTTCTTGTACTACTACTAACTTATAGTTCCGTTTAGTGTGTTTCGAAGAAGGGACGGTATACGTCGCATCGTTTTGCGTTTCAAAAGAATTCGTCGTTTCTGTATGCTCTGAAGCAATAAAGAAAAAAATATCTGTAGTAGTATTCAATAGCTAAAAATTTGTGTAGATATGGATATTGTAAATAATTTTAAAAGCGTATATTTTTAAAATGTTAATTTAGGAATGTTTATTACAATTTGGACTGGACCCAAACCTTTTATTGATAAATAAAATTAAATGTACTAATAAATAAATGTAATAATTTTAGTTAATTTAAATTGTAAAATAATAAAAACAAAAATGTTTATTGTCCAGTATGCAAGGTGTGGCAAAATAACTTTTGTAGCTTGAGACATTACTTGTCTTAAAACGATTTATTCTTTTAAAAAAGCACATAAGTTAAATGAAATAAAATAAAGTAAAAGAGACTAAATAATATCAAGATTCCTCCTTGCTTATAACTCTGAGACACTAAGTCTTTCATCTTCACGTTACCAATCTGCTTGTTGATCTTTGTAGAAAAAGGCATAAGAATTTTTAAAAACATAGACAAGAAGGAAAGAAAAAATATAGATTTAAGCAAGCGTGATGAAAGTGTATCAGATGAGAAACTAATAGAATGATTTTTTAACGAAATGTACAGAGTGATGAAAACGAAAATAAAACCGTGGATGATACCATTGTGCGACCTGCAATCAACTAATTTGTAAAATATGTAATTTATCACGACTCACGTAGATGAAACTGTACGCTAATAAAAATTAAAACTTACACAAACTTACAAAAAAAATGGTTAAAATAACGTTAATGTACACGCAGAATAATAGTAATTATAATACATAAATTTAAGGATAATTTTAAACGGGAACATAGGATTATTTCGTTTGGAATAATTACGAAATAAGGTTTAATCGGTTTCAGTAGAGTAGGAACTGTTTTTTAAGAGGCAGAATTTGTAAAATATAGGATGGAAGTTTGGTGCCTTGGATGTTTTGTTTATGATGAAACACAAAATGTTGATTATATGAAACAAAATGCATTTGTTGTAACAAATACCTGTACATTTAACAAATAAAAACATGAAACTTCATTAATTATCTATTATTTAGTCACAGCTGAAACATAAGAAAGAGAGAGAAATCGTGGTACCGTGTTTTCACTCCTTGCATGATTTGAAACGTCTTATAAGAAACTTTCTTGTTTCTTTAAATTTTCTTTGTCACACATCCTTGCTGTTTAATCCGAGCAACAAGGATGTGTGACATGGATGTGTGTTTATAGTTTTAATCATACGCTATGAATGTGGAATACCAAAACGTGAGAAATAATTTTTATTTTTATTAAAAAATAATTTATTAATTAATTTAAGAAAACCGAATGACGAAATTTTTCTGGAATATAAATACGTTGATAGAAAGGGGAAGAAATTTCACACTAAATTGAAGTATTTGAAAATGGAATTGCTTGTAGTTTTACAAGATGAAATTTAAAGCTGCGGTTACTACTTTCAGCTTTAAGCAGTTGATCGAGTTCTTCATCACTAGTTTGAGCTTGCCGGAAAGAGCGAGGATTGAGTTCGTTAAATTCAACAGTATTATTTTTGTGCTATAAAATTTAGATAGCGAGATTGTCTAAGACTCTTTTCTGTTTTAGAGGAAAAGATAAGTTTAAAGGTTTATGATCCGTTAGAATTTTTCAATTGACTAGGGTAAAGTTTTTTTAAGAAAAATGTAATTGGTTGCGAAATGTTATAAAATGTGATAAATATTTATAATTATTTTATTAAAGTTTTAGGAATTGGATAATCATTGATAACTAATATTCTCTCATTTGAAGGAAGAGTACCTTTTGAAGAGATAGTGATGCAATATATGAACAGCTTATGGAGCCGACAGAAATCAATTTAATTGTTCTCAACGTCAACTAAAATAACAAAATGGGATAAAAAGGTCTGCTTTAATGATTGAGAAACATCTGCAATAGTAAATACAAATGGAAAAACTCTTCTGAGAATTAAATTAACTTTCAGCAATTTTTTTTCCATAAGTTGAAATTGTCGATCCATTTACACCTGTTAAAAAGGAGTCTATATCCTTTTTAAAATTTGTAAATGTATTTCACGTAATCACTGAAATCAGCTCAAGTATCAATTAAAAAATTTAATTTATTTTAGTGATCATAAATAAATAGACGAAAACGATGTCTATTATAATTTTTACAATTTGCACAAATTGGAGTACGTCGACTGTATAAATATAGTGACAATAAAAAAAAAATCTTTAAAAAAGAATCAAATCTGATGACATTGTTTGATTAACTTATGAGTCAAATCTGGATGATAAGCTTCCCAGATGTTAGATATAAAAATAATATGTATATTTGCCGTTAATCGTCATGCTTTAACGAAGTGGTTATGATTACCGATCCCACTGATCAGCCAGAAAATGAATCACCTGCAACGGAAGGGGCTTACCAGAAAGAGAATTTCATTACCAGTCAGGCATCAAGCACCACATTTGCCATCTCAAAACTGCCATCTTAACGAGTTAACCTTATAAGGATTAATAGCTAATCTAGATGTGAGTATAGAGGCGAAACGAAAGTGTCAACTATATGAAAAGAAAGGTAGTATTGAAGAGAAAATCAGTAAAGAAACTCTCCAAACCACAGAAAAATAGTTCGACCAAAAAGATTGTGGTACGTGTTGATCTCTGAGCAACACTTCTTTAATGAATACTTGTTACAACTCGCATGCTATATTATTATCATATTATATCCTATGTGATGACACATAATGCATTATTGGGTGCCTAACACGGTCCCTCTACATCCCCCTTTCTAACGTCCACAACAAAGTTTGTTTAACAAAGTCTTTCAGTTTTAACGGAGCGTTTTTTTTCACGCCCGCTTCTCCGTGGTTCTTCATTTATCTGTGACCTGGTTTTATCTTTTACCTTTGGTTTTATCTGTTCATTAATTGGTAGCTCTTGGAGATGTCTTCTATTTCTTCTCAAATCTTCTTTTTCCGTTTCCACAATGTAAGACCTTGGTTCGTCAGCTATTTCCTTTATTATGCCTTCCCGTTTCTTATCTATAATCCATACTCGATTGCCTGGTTCGAGATTTGTGTTCGTTCGAACTCGGTGACGTTTGTCGTAAATCTTCTTTTGTCCTCTCTTTTCTATTTTTAGTTTCTCTCTAATGATGGTATGATTTGATAGTTTAGGTTTTAATTTGGCCTCAATTCTTGGCAGTGGGTCGCGCAGTGATCTACTATACATGAATTGAGCTGGTGATACTCCACATTTTAACGGTGTATTGCGATATATCAATAATGCTTTGTATGTGTCGTCGTTTGTTTTCAATATTTTCTTAATCAATTTAACAGCACTTTCTGCCTGACCGTTAGCTTGTTGGTATTCAGGACTACTAGTTGTCCATTTGAACCCATAATTCTTTGCAAATCTTCTGAAGTCGTAGCTGTTAAACTGTCTACCATTATTTGTTCTTAGTTCAATCGGTATACCATGATATGACATAATGTCCTGAAAGTGTTCAATAACTTTCTAACTGGTTATTGTTCTTAGTTTACGCATCTCGGGGTACTTGGAATAATAATCCTGAACCATAGCATAAGTGCTATTTTTATATGTTGCCAAATCTGCCCAATGACTTCCCATGGTTTTCGTGATATGTGTGTTATAATCATCGGATCTACCGCAGGACTTTTGATTTTTAAGCAATTCTCACAGTTTTCAACAGTACTACTTATGTTTCTTTGTATACTTGGCCACGATGTGGTACGTGTTGATTCTCTGAGCACCACATAATGCATTATTGGCTGCCTAACACGGCCCCGCTACAAAGATGACTAATGAAGCAGCAAACAAGACTAGAGACCAGAAAGATGTGAATAAGAAAACAGTGACGATGAAGAAAATCCTGTGCTTTTATTATGACGTAGATTTTCTAAGCAGCAGATTTGGTGACCAGTGGATTCGATGCAGTTCCAGTCAGATATGGGTTCAGGAAGCTTGCGATGTATTAGACAACAAAGCTTATTTCATATATGCTCTGTGCTAGCAGATGTAATCCCCTTTTCGAAACACTACTGACCCCGTTTTAGATATATATGTTCATAAAATAAGAAATTTGTAAATGTTTTTGTTTTTAATTAATTTATGATTAGTGTATTCATCAAGAAGGTTGTACATGATTTTGTATTTAAACTTTCTTTAAACCAGTTTCAAACCGTAAGTATTCTATTTTAGGTAAGCATCCTTAGATTTTCAAAAATGCATTTTGACCATTAAAAAAGAACTTCTTACACACAAACATTTAGAAGAACTGTTACTATGATATTTAGTTTTTGATGTTTTGTTTTTAGCTTTTTTTCATCCTGATTGTTCAACATTTTGTTTGTAGCATCCTAGACATATTAATTTTTTCTCCATTTCGACAAGAACATGTTCAGTATTTGCTGATACAATTTGGTTTTGGAATTCAACACAAATATCTTGTTTTAGCAAGCCTATAACTTCAAAATATAGATCGAATATATCAGAAAACAATAAAATATGTTGTTATATACTTGTTATAACTTCTTTTTTAAATTCGGTAATAGACATTTTTTTGTGTGTAATTTTTTGATAAAGCATATAAGCATTTACTAGAGCAGAACCGGCAAGTAATTTGATAGTCAATTTAACCCCTCTTCGTAGAGACGGGTTGTAAACTTTCATCTGATCTAACAGTAATTAACTTTTCTGAGAATCCCAAAGCATACACTTTATATCATTTACTTACCTGATATATAAATATAAGTTTTACTTTTATTGTATTCGGCGATTGTTTTACATTTTTCTACATATGTGCCTCTTTTTGGAACGGTAAGCATTTAGGGTGCATATTGTGTTTTCACCATATCTCTCCATTCTCCACAAATACTCTTGTATTACACTCTTGGACAAAAAAAATCTCCTTTCTTCAGTTTCTGTTGTGTTACTGCCGTTGGAGTATCTTTTCTATTACTTCTTACAGTACTTAAAATGTATGTCCCACTTCAAATATTTTGTGTGCTAACTCCACTAACATGTAATTATTATCAACACACTTCGTACGGCTATTACTTCTTAGAGTCCCTAATACGTTCTTAAAGTTTGTGTGCTAACTCCACTGATGTAGAATGTTTACTTGATGAGACGGCCCTCATCAAGTAAACTTTAGATCAAATTAATTACATTGTGTAGCAACCAGTTTATTGCCACCCTTTTTTCTTGTACAGAATAAACTTTCAAGTCACTTATACGATTTATTAATAGTTATTATAGTTTTATTTTAATAATCATTTCTCACGCTAAAATAATATGATATTTATAATTTCTGATGTATTGTTTAAATTTTAAGTTTCTTTTAAATCCGATACTATCCGATACTACTTCCGATACTATCCCTTGAAACAAAACTCTCTATTTGTCCAACAGGAGCCTAATTTTATATAATCTGTCATCAGTTCTATGAACTCTCGTTGTCCACAAAATACAATGTACAGAAATAGAAGGTAAAGCCATCCATATAATTACACCAAAAACAATTTCCATTGCATCCATATCTGTATTTTTCCATCACGAACACGTAACCTAAGTGAAATACTTTTACTTTTTTAACCTTTTCTTTTCTCCAATAATGACATCAATATGATGTCAGGTGAAATTCAACTTCCTAACTTTTGATGTTTCACTAAAAAATTTTAATCTCTTTGACTATCTCTTTGAGTATGATCGGCTTCATCTTATGAATTTAAATAACCTATGCCATAACTATTGTAAATATGTTCGATTATGTTCATAAGTCATATTCAAATTAATTTACATGATGGCGCGTTACCTGTTAACAAGGAAAGGTTTTCGCATATAAAATTCAGAAACTTAAATTTAGATTATACATAGAAAATTTGTACTTATACAATATTTTTGTCAGCAAAATTTGAAGAGAAAACTAATAATGTCATAAGTATCTAGAACTCTATAGGATAAGAGACAAAACATTAAACAACTACCGATGTTTCAAAGTAGGTAGATATTCATGGAAAAACATATATACGTGTCCAAAAGAAGGCGATTCCGCCGGACGACACATTTCTTATGAGGAGAAACTTTTCATAGATAATGAACTAAACAAAAACTACAACAAAAACATCTTTTCTGTTGTAGCAGCTACTAGCTACGCATTTGTATAGTATATGTTCAACTGTTTCGGAATGGTCATTGTAAAGACGACAAAGTTGACCTTCGGCTTGCCCAATATGGAAAAGATAGTAGTTGAATATTGCATGGTCGGTCAGGAAACCTGAGAGCGTCCTTAAATACCCTTCGCTAGCATAAAGCGTCTTGGGTATTGTTTAGTAAAAGGTCTATTATACATTTCGTCTGCCTGCAACTTGAAAGTTCTTTCTAGCGCGACGCTATCTTTGAGGCTTTCCATCTGTTGATTACCTGTCCAATGAAGGGCGTTTTCACTGCCTATTTGGTCAGCTTTCCCGCCTTCTCGTTGCCCTCAGTACCACTGTGACTTGGAACCAACTATAGATTAACATTATTTCTCCAGACTCTCTGTGAAAATGTTAATGGATCCACCTTTAAATTATTTACCCTTTTTGGATAGTATTAATAAGAACTTCTAAGAAGTATAGCAAGAACTTCTACTGGAGAAACAGTTGTGACAATGGAAATTTATTGGGCTGTTTGGACTGCTAATACTCATGCCTACTCCTGATCCATCTACCTTTGAAGCATCGTTGTACCAGGCAAGGTTGATCTCTTTTTAGTCCTCCAATCAAAATGACTTTGTACGGCTAGTTGAAGTTGTAGTCTGTCGGAATAAAATTCGTCTTAATTTCGATCAAATGCCAGACCTGGCCAGATCTGATTGACCATGATGACCTTTTTTCTCACCTTATCTAAGTAGGAGTTCCAGTTTAATTTGCTATCTAGGTTAGCCTTAGGTACTTAGCCTCCGTTTTGGGGTTTATAGTTTTACCTTCAATGGAGAATGCACTCAATTGGAGCTTCCTTCTCCGAGTGAAAGGGACTATCTATTTTGTTAGGATTAATCCTAAGCGCATTACTTAGTTATGATTATATCATATTAACGTACGAATCTATAGAGCTTTCTCTAGATATTTTGTTGTAGCGGCTACTAGCTACGCATTTGCATAGTGTATGTTCCAGCTGTTTCTGACTGGTCATTGCAAAAGCGACAAAGTTGATCTTCGGTTTTCTCTATAGGATCGTAGAAGGTGTCATCAAAAGCACGCTCTATGTCTAGGAAAGTACATAAAGCTATTTCTTTAGTTGCAATGGTTTCCTATAGGATACTTGTTAAAGCATCAAGAGCAGTAATTGTTGATTTTCTTTCTGGCAAGCATGTTGACTTGGATGGAGTGGATTGGTTACAACCACACCTATAGCTTGCTTTATTATTCACCGCTCTGCCTGGTGCACCTGGCCGAAATGAACGAATTTTTGATGCCAAATAAAAAATTTTAAATCTTCCTAAAGAAGATTCTTCTAGCAGTGGATTATAATATTAGATTATCTAACGAATACTGCACAAGAATCCGTTATATCTTTTCCACATACAAAAAGTACAGTTCTGAAGATCATTTGCTACTGTAACAACCTTACCAATGGCTTTTACAAAAAACAAACTTTTCTATAGTTGCACTGATGACAATACGAGGAGATAGACCAAGACCTAGTTGATCATGCCAATTCGTTTTAGCAGTTTCAGTTAGCACGTTATGTAAAAACAATGAAAAAACTACAAAACATTTCTCTTGAACCATGCTTTATTTATAGGCCTACTTTGGTTCAAAAGTTCTGTATTTCCAAATCGTTCTTATTGAACCTTTCTTTTCCTGAATATTCCATGCATGAATATCCTAATCACATGAATTTTTGGAAAATATCATTTTTTGGTCAGCTGTACTTTCATTAGATAATTTAATAAGGTAAAGCTTAAGTATTATTCGAAAACACATAAAATATAAATGTATTGATCTTATTAAATTGTTTTGCACAGAAAACTAAAAATTGGTGTCGACTACTTGAAACATACTGTGCGTCTCACGATGTCTGAGACAATGCCACAATATAACGACATATTCAAAACATCAGTAAGAACGGCAAAATAATTTTATCTATTTTTAAATGTCTTGTTTTCTCTCCGTACACTTAAACTTGTCAGGTGTCTGTAAGATTGACGAAATGAAAAGGTTATGAATCATTGACATAAAGAGCCTATTCTCCGTGACCCATTAAATTCTCTATAATATGGGGTTGCCTATGTGAATGTGTACCGATACCTTAATTCTCAATATTAATTCTCATATTTTGAATATGTTATTGTTCTATTTCTATCCTTAGATATTTAAAAGTAAATAAATAATCAAAAAAAAGAAAAATATTTAAACTAAATTATCATTTTAAAACGATTTAACAATGGATGATTTTTTAATTATTAAATTAGGAATTTTTATCACTTTGAATATGACCTATAAATGTCGCATCCATAATCTATGTAAACCCTGTACATAGCAAAGAACTCAAATTGGCGAAGACTGCAACTAACCAATTAATTTATTTTCTCAACTTCTTCATCTTTCTCGCCTGCATCACTCTTATAATCCTATTAAACAGCATACATTTACATTCGACGTTAAATCTCCACCATTTCATAATTTACTCTTCCGAGCCGAAACTTCAAGTGGCACTCTACACAATGCTTCAGTCCAAAATGAAACACCGTTTTGTTCACCATTTTGTATCTTTAATAATTAATTTTAATTTTGTTGATCATAAAATTGTTTGAACTTTACCAAAACCAGTTCATAGGGATTGAATCCATTATCAAGTTCATAAATTTGATAATGTTTGTATGTAAGACAGTTTATTATGTGTGTAATATAGATATCGCAAATAATGATTAAACACAATGTTTTTAACTATTTTTGTTTCCGTAGCCTAATAGTATTTTTGAGTTATCGTGTTTATACCTAAATATATTTTGTGCGATTACAACAAAGATACAGAGAATGAAATACCATCAATCTATATCAAATCCAGTATCAAATTTAATAGATAAAATCAGTAGCAATTTTTATATAATTAAAAACAATTTCGTAAAGTGCCTGTTTAGAAAATATTCAGCGATAACCGATGGAAAGATAAGAGAAGGTAATCGACTTAAGAATCAAATTCGAGTACGTAACGATACTCCTAATGTTACATTATCTAAATGTTAAAATCTAGCTACTGTCGATGGACATTGAAATCTGAAAGAATAGAAGAGGAGATAAGCTTAAAAAAACGGTTGCTTAATTTTTAAATTTTTGACACATTTTTATTTTCCTCGTTTCTTTGTTCTACGCAGTTAAAACTTGCACTACTACTAATCAGCATTGTACCAAGAATGTATCGTCAAACTAACAAAATTCGCTAGAAACAATTAAATTAATCTATGTTCGGTTTTATTGAATTCAACAAGTAATTAAAAGATGAGAATTCTTTATTTATAGGCACAAGCGGAAATAAAAGTGATTTTATGCTTCAACTGATAGGAATTAATGTTGCTCTTAAGTTTTCTCTTCACCATTTTACAAGATGAGCGTCAAACTTATGAACATTATTACGACAGATCAGAGGTCTCTGAACTATCCCTGGAAGACTTAAGATATAATAGATCTTATAAGTCGCGATGACTAGAGGGGCCCGCTTCCTCCAAGACAACAATAGCTGGAATAATAATTAACTGTTCATTAAGACAGACGTACTCCATAAATAATTAATTACAATAACTTTTCAATCTTCATTACAAAGTAGCGTACTGGTCTGTCCAAGCATTGTGATAAATAAAAATCTGACCTAAAAGAACAGTTGTCAAATAATAAAATAATAAATAATAATTCTCTTAAAATGATATTTGAAATTAAACAGCTCCTGTTTTCAAATGGAGAAAAATCTGATAGCACAATTAATGACTGGAGTTCAGACAAAATTTCTTATAAATCCTCTGTCTCACAGTATGCTTACGCACAGAAACGTGATTTTTGTAATATGTTAGGTCTGGCCTGGTTGACATAAAGACAGTTAAACAGTACTTATTTTTTATAACTGCATCTACAAATAGCAGTAACATACAAGTGTTTAATTGTTAGAAACCTTAATTCTGTCATATTCATTTATTAATTTCATTTTTAAGGTCATTAGAAATATGTGGGCTTTAATAATAAAAATAATAATAGCATGTACCATAAAATTCTGGTAGTAGAACAAAGCTGATTGAAAGAATCTTAAATGTATTGCATGTCTAGTAACAGTTGATTAAAAAATTTCACATGAAATACACCACCCATAAAAATTAGACTACTATTTTAATGTTTCGGTAAAATAATGCTTTATTAACAACTAAAACGCGATGAAAGTTTAGTTAAAGAAATAACCAAAATTAACATTTTCCCAAAAAATCTACAAGTGAGCATTCCCACGCACAACTATGCATGAATTAACTCTTCTACCCATGCTCTCTATTAAGTGGTCGATGTCCTCCTGGAGTACCTCGAGGTCGAGGTTACATATAACATCTAGATGGTGTCGAAATTCATCCATATTCTCAGGAGGCCTAGGTACTTGTCTTAGTCGTCGACCCATTACATCCAAGTTCCAAACTAAACTTTAACTATTCTTCTCTTTTTGTTTGTTCGGGTCGGTTATGCTTTCGTCATCTTCTCTAGGTCCTCTTTATGTGCTTCATTCATAGCTCTTCGCATAAATTATGGGAGAAAAGAAGTTTGCTAACTTTTTGACATATCTGATATCTTGTACACATACCTGCCTAAGAAAGGAACGATCCCCTCTCTCCTCTCTCGTTCCTCTTCTTTTTAATGACTTCGTTTGTCATGGGGAAGAAGTATTGATTTATTTTTTGAAATTAGAAATCTCAGCTATGTACCCGGTTGAGAGGAAGCGATTCCCCCTCCCGTTCCTTTTCTTTTCTTTCGCTCTTCATGATCTTCTTTGAATTCGTTCTCTCCACTCTATTACCTCTCCATTTTCAATCCTTCTCACTCATTGGTGAAAGAAAATAAATATTTTTTTCAGTCATACACCAGTCATACACACTACACACCACGGAATAATTCTTTCCTCCTCAACTAATCCTGTTTCCCATGGAAGCTTGCACAATTGGCTAATTAATGGATGCTCTCCTTATTTTTCACATTTCCTTCACACTCATAATCTCCCTCAGAACCTTCATGACTTCATCTCCGGTCTTCTCATCCTCTCTGTCCAACATCTATCTCTATTTCCTGTAGGTTTCTTCTCCATTCCAGAATAATAACTTCGGTAGTTTCCTCTGTTACTTGGAAGCTGATTAGCATCTTTTCCTTTTATGACCATAGCATTAAATCGTCTGCGTAGGCGACTAACGAGACATTATCGTCCATCCTTATTCTCAGTATCTGATCGTAAAATATATTCCACAGAATATCACCAATAACCGATCCCTGTGGCAACCTCAACTTATTCTTTTCATTTCGCATTTATTCATTAACAAATATTTGACTCATCGCTGAAAACAATGTAATTCCATTGATGAACCCACCCATATCGTTCTTGACACCATGCTAATCTGGCCGCTTTATGCGCAGGTGCTAATGAAAGCCACAGCGAAGGGCGGTATGAATGAAGCCCAAAGGCAGAAATTCTGTAAACAGTTGCTGTACAGTGCTCTACAGCAATCAACATTTGTTGTTTGACATGGGTCACTGGTAGCTACTTGCCAAAGGAGTTGGTGTTTAGGTGCGTTGCATCTTTAGGAAGTGTATTTGAATACCTTCTTCAGACTATAAAGACCATATCCGAGCAATTATAGTGGTCCCGATCCAGCCTCTAATTTCTCGGCATAAGTTGCCCGCCGTATTTTATATCGATAATCAATCCCCATCAAAGTCTTTGATATAGTCAAAATTTCGACGATGTTGATTTCGACAATCAACAAAACTAATATTTCGTGGGCAGAAATTCATTAATTGGTAAAAAATGTGGATAGTTGGAAATAACAATGGTATAGGAAACATAAAAGTTGAGTTCTTACGGCAAAAACTTTCATCATTTCTTGGTTGATAATCAAACATTGTTTTAGCAAAGTTTCAAAAATATAGTTTGAATTTTAGTGAGTCGTGAATTTTATATGAAAGTAAGTATATTATTTTCTGCAATTTAAACTTTTATTGGAATCTAAATATGAATTGTATAAATCAAGAATCTTAGAATATAGAGAAGATATAGAATATAGAAGATAGAAGTATTTCTTCCTAAATTGATCAAAACTAAATCTTATTAAAATAAACATATCCCAAAAAATGACATGTTTTTATAATAAATCTTTCGTAACAAAGTAAGATAAAATTACATGTAAAATAAATTCTCGAGGTAAGAATAAAAAAAGAGAAAACCTTGTAAAGGCTCAATGATAACAACAATAATAAATTTTAGTGGAATTGCTTGTCGGAGCACAGTATCTTGTTATTCATGCAATCTTGAGCCTTTGATATTTAATTACATTTTACTTTCGAGATTTTTGAATACCTTATGTATAATTTTTTTTGTTAAATTTTGCACAATAAAACTCATACTTTACGATGGTTGAGTTTCGAGAAACAAAACTTTACATTACCTTATATTTAATTGTAAAAATATTAACACACAATTCTGTTTCCGATGATTGATGACAAAGTTGCGGAAACAGATGACAGATACTTCATCAATAGCAGTGTGCTGTATATGTAAAGCTAAATCATCCGAGATGAACATTTTGGACAAAATACGAGATAAACGTATTAACATTGCTTTACATATTAGTCTATCGCCTCTGTATGCATGGATCAAGTTTACGAGATGAATTCTTCACATAGCTTATTATCAGACGCTTGCAAAATGGAGAACAAATGCCGAAACACATAAGGAAAGAGACGAAATAAAAGCAAAGATACAAAGAGAATTTAATAGAGAACTCGAACTCCACGTCGATTTTGTAAAACAGCGCATGAGCACAACTAATGACGGAAACACGATTATTCAGTAATCCACAGTTAATAGCACAAACTTCGGAAGTTGATAAACAATTAATATATCGGTTTTCAATTACATTAGAAGCAATAAACAGTTGTGCGAGAATTGATTTAGAGAAGTTTAGAGTTCATTGTAACGAGACTGCTGACCTGTATGTTAACTTATATAGTTGGTATCTTATGCCTAATACTGTGCATAAAATACCTTAGCATGGTAGTGAAATTATAAATACTGTTATATTACCTATGTTATCGGCAGAATTCTTATAGTAAATCAAACCTCAAATTACCTGATTAGCTACGATCATTCTCTTCTAACCGTAAATATGTATTGTGAATTAGAAAACTATGTTTTTGAACAAAAATGAATATTTGACCACCATTTTGTAAAGAAAATGAAATTTCTACGATTCTTGAATACTTCAATAGAAATGTTAAATTTTAATGTGTTTTAATAATTTAACTTGTTATGCATTTTCCATCTTTTCCGCACAGACGTATCACATCTTTCCTAAGCAGGCGTCGAATTAATCCGGAAGTACAATAAAGTCCTGTTTTTATTTATTTACTTCACATTTTTAGCGATTGTGGTTGGATTAGGGTATTTTGCAAATTAATTGTGAACCAATGCCAACAAAATAAATTATGTGTAAGCATTTTATTTTAGAATGAAAAAACGTTTTATTTGAATGACCGTTATGATTCAAAAATTAACCGATATTGGTCCCGGCAAAATCTTTATTGGCCGGGACAAAAATTATGGACAGGAATCATTGCGAATAAAATCATTGTTCCTTTTTTATAAATGGAAATTTAAACAACAATAAATATTTAGACCTATTGCAGAACAATATGATTCCTGCAATATTGGAACGATTCGATCTTGATAATGTTTGGTTTCAGCAAGATGGCTTCCACAATTTTAGAACTATGTATCATAATCACAATAAAAATATTTTATACGCAAGACATGATATTCAAATTCGAATTCAGCACGAGCAATATTGGAAAAAAACTGCAAAGGAATGATTTACAATCAAATGATTGGACTTTTAAAGATTGATTGATGAAAGAAAAAATGGAATCAACCACCGATTGATTGACAGAAAAACCAATTGTGAAAATAACGCAGGGCAAATCACCATTAAAACGAATAAGTATTGAAAGCCATGGGAAAAGTTGAATGTTAACTCATACGATGTTTAGAAAAACAGGCAAATCTGCTTTAAACACCGAAAGAGGAAGAAGGGAATAAAACACTAAGAAAAAAAATCAAGGTCAAGATCAACCAAAAGAAATGTGGAACCAGTCGGAGGAGAAAAAAATATTGTAGATGTGGTCGAAACTAAAAATAAAATTTTAAAAAATTAAAAAGTATGCTCTTTGGTGAAAGGTTGAACCACAAAAAACATAATAAGATTGTGATTCAATTGATATAAATAAATATTGGAAAAAGGAATTAAATGTTGAAGAACATGTAATTAATTTCAAAATTCATTTTCTGTGTGGAAAAAGTGAAAGCGAATATAACTTAATTTTTCCTATAATTGTATTAAAATTACATAATTTTGCATAATATGATGTACTCATTTAAAAAGTTCGTTAAAAATTAATTTAGGTTTAGTGTATTAATTTGGCCTTCAATCTAAATTGTTACAATTAATTCTTCGATATTATTTACCAACACAAGATGTTCCGCCAAAATTAAGCTTTCCCCATATTAAATAAGTTTAATGTAACGATTTCAATAATTGCATCACTTTAAAGATGACCATTAAGATTACACGGTTATCAATCAAAAAGGCAGACTGTTTTTATTACCTTCTTTATTTTTGTTTTATCTTTATTTTTGCAAGCATTCTATGTATGTAATCTACAGATCGGTCGCGTGCAATTATTGTGGTAACGATAAATTTTAATCAGATATATTTATGAATAGCTTTATATTGATGTTCATCCTAAAAATATTTATGATCAATTACACACAAAAAGAAAACCAATTTAGTGGACGATAATTGCTTGTCATGTCTCGACCACAAATAAACCAACGAATTAAAAAATTGTCACTTCAATAACTTGCTCGAGAACAAAAAACCGCTCCATCATCTCTTTAATTATTCAATCCTCAACAAACACGTGCTATCATCTTTAAGCGATCCAGTCTCCGCTGAACCGAAAACTTTCACTTTAATAAAAACTCCAATGAAATCCTCAAGAGTTTATTAATACAAACGTTTTATCAACACGAAACACTTCCTGACAATTTTAATCGACGAAAAAATTTGTTTTTAACTCAATACTAAAATATTTTCGTAAAAGGAATTTTTAAACAATCTAAAATTGTTAATCATTAAATTTTTAACTAATCGTTATTCGTAATGATGACATTATGAAAAAATTTAATAAAGCATTAAGGAACTTAAAAACATTTTTTAGGAACTTTAAGACTTTTGAGAAGATAACAATTCACAGCTGAGCTTCATACGAGACAGTCAAATCTCGTCCAATTTACATTTAATTCGCCGTAATTGATCTATACTGATTCGGATCATCAATACGTTTTAATCGTTATACTACGAACCCACTCCATTTGAGTATGCGTATATCGTTATATTGCACAACTAAAAATCTTGTAGAGTAGGACAAGGGCAATACGATATGCAATGTTGTTTAAATAGTTATTACTCGTAGTATTTATCAAAGAATTAACTTACATTTTCAGTATCAGATCTTATTACACTGATAAAGATTTAGGTAAGTAAGTGTAAGTAATTCTAAAGATTGTGTAAAGTAATTCAATTTTTGTTGGTTTATTTTGTTTATATTTGTTATATTTTTTCTAAATATTTTGTAAAAACTAAACAAAAAATGTATAGCTAGTTATTGAGGAAAGATTAGTACTATGAGTAATTGAATGTGTCATTTTGTTGTTTTTAACAGATAACAAAGTATCAATAGTGATTCAGTATGTAAACCAAATCAAAAATGGTTTCAAAAGAATCACAAGAAATGTGACTATATTTTACGTTATACGGGTATTTTACCTAAAACTACTAGGCCAAATATTCTAAAATGGTTTGAATTGATAATGTGTTGAAGTAATAATTATGAAATACGTTCAAATATAACCTTTTCTATATTGCGACCACAAAACACGAGAAAGAAGTTACACCTATAATTCGAAATTTTTAATAGTGTTAGTACATCTAATTATCTTTTTGCACGAATTTTTATGTTTCAACACGATATTTTAAAACTAATTAAGAAAATTGACAATTTTATGAATTGTTACAAGGTTTTATCTCGAAAAGGATCACAAGTTTCGTAATAAATAAGGAAAAAAAACGATTTGTTTTAAATAATAAAAAAAATTGTTAGTTTAGTAGATATCTTATCTTAAGAATTCGATTTTACAGAAATCACTAAGGAAATATTTAATTTTATGTAACGTAAACTTTGTACAGTAAGGCCTCAACATTCGCGAGGGTTAGTTTTTGAAAATATGCCGCGAATATTGAAGCACTACATGTTATGAGGGATAAACCACTTCTATGTACTTTTAACACGTTAACTGCCAAATGGTCGTCGGCGCCCAATGTTTTATTTAATTTATATGAGACAATTTTTGCTTGGCAGTTAAAGTGCTAAAAATATGAATACAGAAATAACACTAAAAATTTCATTAGATATAATTTCAAAAATTAATAAAATTATACTTATAGCGCAGAAACGACTGAAGTTTCTGCGCTAACTTTTCTATTCGGAACTAATACGTATATTAAAATAATTACAATTGGTTAAAAGATAAAAAAATATAAACTCGATAGCAATAACAAACAGCAACAAAATAAACTAAAAAAGACATAAAAATTAACATTTCTACTCATCACTAATAACTGCTTTAGAATACGATGGTTTAAAAAATGAAAGGATAGTAGGTTGCAATGCTTTATATTGCATATCCTTTTGAAGTTCTTGATAAGGAGCAAGAAGAGAATTTAGACCATTTTTAAATTTTGTGCTTCGTTCCGTTAATAATATTCTACTATTTTTTCAGCAAGATTATTTGCTTCTTGTATAAATAAATTAAATTCCTTGAACGTTAACTTATTACATAGGGAATTGCTGTTACCTTCTTCATCCGTTCCGGAAACATTTTCTATTAGTTAGTAGCGCTTATAAGTCTGCACTGGACAACTCTTCCTCTTGATCATTGACGACAGATTCGATATCAGCTGGCACAATGGTTTGAAAATCATCTCCCGGTAGCAACCGGACAGAAAGGACAGCTCTGTCTATTGCCTCACCAACTTCGCTTGCACTTTGCGCAGTGTCTTTTTCAACTTCTTTCCATGCATTACTCACGGTTGATATTTTAATGTAATTTAAAGCAAGTGTTATAGATGTAATCGCTTGGTCAATGTTGTATAATTTCCACATATCTTTTATTGAGAAAGAAATGTCATTTTGTAATTTCTAATGTACAAAATTTAATTTTTATAACACTTTGATCTAAAGGTTGTAATAAGGATGTTGTGTTGGAGGGAAGAAATCCCACTTCAACACATGGATGAACTAATTTGAGAGCATCTACTAGACGAGATGGGGCGTTATCCAATATCAATAAAATGTGAAATGCAAAATGTTTAGATTTTAGGTAACGCTCCACTTCTTTAACGAAACACTCTTTAAACCATTCTATAAATAGCTGAGAAGTCATCCAAACTTTTGAATTAGCTCGCTAATAAACAGAAATAGCTTATTTGTCTTTGTTCTTTAAAGCTTGTGGATTAGCTGCTCGATATATTAGCATAGGTTTTGTAATAAAGTCTTCGCATGCCTTTGCACAAAATAAAGGTGTAACTCTATCCTAAGCCGATATAAAATCAGCTGTCGTCTTTTCATTTTTTGAAATGCATGTTCGTGTGGGCATTTGATTCCAATAGAGCCCGGTTTCATCCGCATTAAATACTTGTTCAGGATGGTAACCTTATGGTAACCTATGGTAAACTTCTATTAATTTTATTATTTGATCAGGAAATTTTGCAGTCTGTTGATGGTTTGCTGAAGCTGATTCTCCACACAACTTAATGTTATGGAGATTAAAACAAGCTTTGCATCTTTCGAACCTTCCTCTGGCTTTAAATTTACAATTATCTTCGGCACAGTTCATATCACACGAAAAATCTTGATAAAGTTCCTTGATTTTATCCGTTAATTTAATCCTTATTAATGGTATATTTTTGCGACAATGGTCCTCAATCCAAAGATAAAGAGACTTCTCCATCCTTTCAAAATTAATATCACGAACTTGTGACGTTACCTTTAATGATGATGGTATACCACTTTTTACGCTATTTCTGATTACCTCCCTCTTCTTGTTTCTTTATAGATCTCATTGTAGATTCATTGACATACTCTTTTCCCTTCCCGGAGCGTGTCAAGAACTTGACTTTGCACGTTTGGCATTTAAATTTATTTCCATCGCAGGCCTTTTTGTGCCCATTTCGAGTACTTGTAAGATTACTTTCTTATAAAATTATGGAGTAAAACAACGTCCGAAATATTAATCTGAATAAAATACAGAACACAAAAATAAATACCTAACCTAACACAAACATTAAAATCGATCATAAATGGGGGATTCCCAAAAAAGAAAACCTACGTACGGTAAACATCGTTTTAAATTAAAAAAAAATAGGGACCTACTGTATCTCAAAATCAAATTGAAATACTCACGCGTGCTTTTATTTTCAAAAAGTGCATACTTTCCTTTATAAGTCACAGAATAATTTTTATCACTATATATTAAGAATTCAATCTTTCCAAATGTTTAAGGAAATATTTAATTTTAGACAATACTACAAAATCAAGTTGAGTTGAAATCTTTGATATCTTAAAAACAAATTGAGATAGTCACACACGCTTTTATTCTCAAATTTCTTTTTCTAACAATTCTCTTGATATCTCAAAAACGAAGCGAGATACTCAATGTATGGTTTTGTTTTCGGAAAAATTTCATCAAGATATCTTAAGAATTCGATTTTTCAAAAATGATCAAGGAAATATTTAATTTTATGTAATGCTACAAATTTAGGTTGAATTCAAAAGTTGATATCTCAAAAACGAATTTAGATACACACATACGCTTGTCAATTTAGGTTTAGAGGTTGAGAATTTGGTTTTTCAAAAATCACCAAGGAAATATTTAATTTTATGTAATGCTACAAATTTAATTTGCGTTCAAAACTTAATACCTCAAAATGAATTGAGATGCTCACTCATGTTTTTATTCTTCGAAAAGTGCATAATTTCCTTTATAAATCACAAAAAAAATCATGAAGATATCTTTTGAAAACAAATTCAGATATTCACGCATACTTTTGTTCTCTGAAAAGTACGTAAGTTCCTTTATAAATGATAAAAAAATTTCATCACATCTTAAGAAAAAATTTTTTTTTAAATGATTAAGAAAATATTTAATTTTATGTAATATAACAAAATTAGGTTGAGTTCACAACTTGATATCTCAAAAATAAATTGAGATAATCATACATTCTTTTATTCTCAAATTTCTCTTTATAATAATTTCCTGATATCTTAAAAACGAAGTTAGATACGCAAGTATGGTTTTATTCACATTCCTTTATAAATGACAAAAAATGTCATCAGAATATCTTAAGAATTCGATTTTTCAAAAATTATTAAGAAAATATTTAATTTTATGTAAAGCTACAAATTTAAGTCGAATTCAAAAGTTGATATCTCAAAAATGAATTGAGATATTCACGCATGTTTTTAATCTCCGAAACGTGTGTACTTTCGTTTATAAATCACAAAAGATTTCATCAAGATGTCTTAAGAATTCGATTTTTTTTTAATTATTAAGGAGATATTTAATTTTATATGGTGTAAATTTAGGTTGAATTCAAAACTTGATATCTCAAAAGCGAATTGAGATACTCACGCATGCTTTTGATTTACGAAAAGTGATCATTATATATGATAAAGAAATTCATCAAGATATCTTTCGATTTCGATTTTTCAAAAATCATTAAGGAAATACTTAATATTAAGAAATGGTACAAATTTAGGTTGAGTTCAAAACTTGATATCTCAAAAACGAATTGAGATGCTCACGCACGCTTTTGTTCTCCGAAAAGTACATATATTTCTCTATAAATGACAATAGAAAATCATCAGGATATCTTAAGAATTTGATTTTTCAAAAATCATTAAGGAAATACTTAATTTTAAGCAATGATACAAATTTGGGTTGAGTTCAAGACTTGATATCTCAATAACGAATTGAGATTTTTACTCATGTTCTTATTCTTCGAAAAGATATCTTAAGAAGTCGATTTTTCAAAAATCATTAAGGAAATATAGTAGACACGTGATAATGTGAACATAACATAACAGAAACCTCGCATAATGTGAACAACAAAATATGTAAGACCACCATGTACCGTGAGCAAACTGTAAAAGCGAGCCATTTGAGTGTAAATATCTGATAAATATGATCAAAGTAAGTTTGTGTTTATTTATATGTTGAATTTGAAAAATGTAGAATCGAATCAACATGATAATGACTGAAGATAATAATATTGAAAAATGCCATGGTGATGAAGCCATCGAAAAAGATCCTGAGTCGTTAAACAAAATTTCATTAGATAGTGTTATAAACTCTTTAAATCTATTGGCTCAGTGGATAAAAGAGACTAATGTTGACTATACCGACCTTACAATTTTAAAAAAGCTAAGAGAAAAAGCAGATATACAAAAAATAAAGTAGGGCAGAAACAAACAAATATTGGACTAAATTTAGAATTAACACTAGAAACTTTCGGATTTTGCCGTGCGTCTTTTGAAAAAGTGATTCTCAGAAAAGAGCATACTTTCCTTTATAAATCACAAAAAATTTCATCACATCATGAGAATTCAATTTTTCAAAACTGATTAAGGAAATATTTAATTTTATGTAATGCTACAAATTTAGGTTGAGTTTAAGATAAATATATGTTTTTATTGATCTGCCAGTTCCACCAATATATGTATGTAACACCCCAGGTAGCACACTCTAGCTTGTATACACCATTGTCATCAAGAATATTAATTTAGTCTCTTTCTTTAGCATTGAAAAGTTCTTTGAAAATGGTGTTATTACTTCTGAAAGACAAGTTGATATTGTATCTGAGAAAAATTCTGTGTATGCTATAAGCTATATTACCTAAATAATTAATAGCTCTATAATAATAGCTCTCTGATAAAGTAATGTGTCAATGATATTATCAGAAACACCGTTGTTGTGAGCAATATTCTTTGGGTAGGTTATCTGTAAATTTTAAAATATATTTTATTTTTATTATTAATTAATGTGCGATCTAAAAAGTATAATTAATTATTGTTTTCTATTTCTAATGTAAACTTCATATTCGGATATAAGCTGTTTATTTAATTGTTTTTTGAGTTTAAAAGTTGATATCTCAAAACAGTGAGATATTCCAGTATGGTTTTTTTTTCGATAAAGTGCATACTCTCTAAAAAACAAAAAATTGATATAAAAATGATTAAGGAATTTTTTATTTTTATGAAATGTTGCAAATTTGGGCTGAGTTCAAAACTTGATATCCCAAAAACGAATTGAGACACTCACTAATGATTTTTAAATCACAAAAAAATTCATTCAGTTAACTTAGGAATTCGATTTTTACGATTTTTCAAATATGATTAATGACATTTTTAATTTTATGGAAATTGTGTACTTTCCTCTATAAATCCAAAAAAAAATCCGGTATAAAGACGAAATTAATCTTTAGTTAATTTTAGAACACTAAAAGAATTTTTTAATATTGTTTACACCTACTTTTCTCGTGTAAACAGAGAATTTGCTCTATTAGACTTACATTGTGATTTGCTACCCATTTTATACATTTCGTGACCCAAGCTTGTTTCGCGACCCATAGGTTGGGAAACGCTGGGTTAAACCATTAATTTTGGTAAAATTTGGACAATTGTTATCAAAATATATAAATCATAATAACAAAAAGCGTTAGCAAATAAAACATATTATTTTCAATTAAAGATTAATTTTTAAAGACTATAAATATTTAAAACTGTAAAATAGAAAATTATGTCATTACAAAAGTGGTTGTTCGCTGTATTTAATGAAAAATAAATTATTAAGAATTATAAATATTAAAAACTATAAAATAAAATATCACGCCACTAGACCACATAATCATTGCGGTAATTAAAGAAAGACATGTAAATTTGTAATACGTCATACCAACGAATTTTAGAAACCACTAAATACCGTGCAATTTGTAAAATACCGTGTAACATTCACGACCAAGCGACGGTATCCATAATCTTTTAGTTCTTGGCTAAGTTTTCAGCTAGAACAATAAGAGACAATATTTTGAATAACCTTCTATGGTATGACGAATGTCTTTTGTTTAATAATGGAACAGTATGCAGACAAAATAATATAATGAACAACGAATCAAACGAGTTTTGGAGGTCAATATTTAGTTTGCAACTTTGCTACCTGGAATTTCTGCAAAACATCCTTCTTAATATATTGAATGATTAGCCAAACCGTTAAAACTAACGATATGATTTCAACAAGTTCATGTACCTCATTACTTGCACCACATTACTTAAAATATATATTGTTGAACTAATGACACGATTTGATTGCAAGTGCATGAAAACTGAAGTAATTCTGAATAGTTATTATAAATGTTTTTTATTATACCAATTATTATTAAAAAGAAAATTTTGTTTAATAGCATATATGTTATTTTGATTTTATTTTGTTAATTTAAAAAATAAATTTTTGTTTATAAATAATATTGTAATCATCTTGTTGGTTTCTACATAAAATTTCATTTAAAATAATTCAAATAATGATGCTTCGAAACTACAGTCATTTACGAAATTTTTCTCGAGTAACAATTTTTTAGAAAACTAAAATGCTTTATGTCATTCTACGGATACTTAGCCTGCTAGTTTTAAGCGAAATATGCTGTAGATTCATCGTTGTTAAAAATAAAGTGGAAACAGTAATAAACATAAAAATAAAACGTTTCATGTCTTTTAACCGTTTTAACATCTTTTTTGAAAGTTAAGGAATAGAGAAATACTGTTTACCAACGTATTTGTACTTGTATATTGGTCGTTGGAACAGATACTAAATTTAAAAAACAACAGATACTGAACATTACTTTGAAACAATTGTTATGTTACATTTTTTTATACCCAACATATTTCTATTCAAGTTTTAATTGATTTTAGTTTATTGAGAAAAATCAATATATAGCTCGCTCATGCTTTGCATTTTTTGAAAAACTAAGTTTCACTTTGAAAAATAAAAATTATAGGTATAGTTCGTTTTTATTCTACAATTCTTGTCAAGGTAATTTTTTAGGGTTTCTATTGGTGTTACCTAGAACTCCTAAAATACTAATGATAATAAATTTAAAACTACAAGATTGTAAGGAAAATGAAGGATCTGGTGAAATCCATACGAATTTCACCAGAACACCAAACAGGATTATTCATGCAAGCTCTGATACCCCAAAAATTTATGAACTGTAGAAAATCCATAAGCCAGACGTCCCCCTTCGCCCTAATGTCAGTGCCATCAATTCCCCAACGTACCTATTGGCCAAACATCTTACAATGAAGAAGAGTCAGTGGAAACCAAAACTATGGTTTATATACAGGTATCTTACGTAACAGGTTCATTAGAATTTTTTAGGTTACACTACTCGTAGAGGCTTGAAATTTCGGTATCACGGGTTTTTCATTCTGATCTTTTAACCTAAAATATTTTCAAGATGGCCATCACTTCCGGTCTTCCGGAAATAGACCTCAACTTCGTTATTTTAAATGGAATGCTGTATTTTTTATTACACCATTCAATTATACGTATGAAAATATGTTGACTTTGATAACAGTTGTTGGTACCTACCGTTTTTTGTTTTCGAGCTATTATGATTTTAAATATTTTTTGGCAAATATGACCATGCTCTTTAAAAGCACATATCTCAGTCAACGTTAATTCAAAAACGTTTTACATTGGTACGATAACTCTTCATATTCTGTTAAATAGATTGTCATTTGTTATATCAATATACCTTATACAGGCTGGTCAAAAATTGAATTACCGTTTCTCTGTATTCAATTGCGTGAAAGTCGAAAATTTTAAATGGAACGCCCCATATTTGCATACCCTATCAGAAAGGAAATTTAAGCTGAGGTCTACTTCCGGTAGACCGGAAGTGGTTGCCATCTTGAAAATATTTTAGGTTAATAGATCGGAATGAACAACCCCTGTTACCAAATTTCAAGCGTCTACGAATAGGGGAACCTAAAAAAGTTCTAATGAACCAGTTACATGAGACATCCTGTATATGGACGACACGTTCGTAATATAGCAACATGGCAGAGAACGTCTTCAAAAGTCCCTAACGCTCAACATCCCACGATCTAGTTTACCATGAAAACGGAAACTATCTAACAGTTGCCTTTCCTAGATTTATTGGTCACTAGGACGACAAATGATGACATGGAATTTGGGGTGCATCGGAAGAACAGACCCACACCAACAGGACAGGTACTTGAAGGCAACATCACGCCGTCATCTCCAACAGAAGACGTCGGTGATACATTGCTTCAGAGAGCTGCGAAAACTTTTGAAGGAGATTACCAAAAAAACTAGGAACGGTTTCTACGGCATATGCTGCAGAAGAATGCATATACTTTAAAGAATAATAACCGAGCCACCAAGCAGCAAATGTACAGGGAAGATGTCTTCCTTATGTTTTAGGTGTAGCGGAATAAATTGCAAGACACCTCAAGAAAAATTACATCGCGGTGCGATACGGAATGGTCACCAAAATTCGAAACACACTTCCGATAGAAACTAAATCTATTAAAGGGGGTGGGTATCTATGGGCTATCGTGCAGTTATGGTAAGTTTTACGTAGGACCAGCCGTACCATCGAATGTCGTATCAAATAGCATGAAAGAGATGTGAGGCTGAAGAAGTTTCAACAGTGAGCGGTTGCAAAACATTGCTATTCAGTGAAACACAGAATAGACTCCGACAAAACAAAGATACTGGCTAGAACTAACAAATATCAATAAAGGCTGAGAAGAGAAGCCATAGAAATCCACCGCCATAAAAACAACGTCAACAAAGCAGCAAATTAATTATTAATTAGTTTATGACTGATATATATTGTTTTCGGGTTTCCAATTTCGTCATTTTGCACCAGTTTCTGAAACAGGTTACAAAACCCGATAGCTTCTAGTTTTAGATCTAGTATTAGTCCTAGTGTTAGTTCTAATTTTAGCTCAATGGTGATGATTAATTTAATATCACTGCTGTTACATATGATAGGGAGCTGGAATAAGTTCATTCCAAATCTATAAAACTGCTGCAATGTTTCTGTTACTAATATAACAGCAATCTACTCGTAGTGAGAAATCCACTACGAGTAACATTCTTAGCAATAATCTTACTTGACGAAAGATTTAGAGAATGGTCATTCCTCTCTTATGCTTTTTTCTTCGCCAGTATTCATCAACTCTCAGACATCTAAACATTTATTATTATTATATATCCATACGTTTAACTGCTTTAGCCGTTATTTTTCGCCAAATCTTTCACAACAATAATTCGTATCTTTTGCGCTCTTCAGGCACCCCTGTCACTTTTTTCTGGTCTTCTAAAGCTTATTCTTTGTGTCTATTTTTCAATGTTTTCTCTTGCTACATGATGCAGCCACTGGCATAGTTTTAAGTTGGTATTTTGTCAGAGTATGCTACTGCTATGTACCGTCATTGTAGCACTTTTGATTTTTTTTTTGTACTCCAGTATAATACCGATTTTTCCAAATGTTGCTTATGATAGTTAATCTATATACTTACTGTTAAATAAACTATGCACTTTTAGAAAACGGAAATCTTTTATTTACTTTCAACTCTACCGGTTTCGATTCGCTACATGAATCATCTTCAGGAGTCACCTCCATTTGGAAAGTTTTAAATTTTAGTTTGGAGATACATTACGTTTATTATTGTATATCTTTTTAGGTTATGTTATGTGATTAATTAAATATTCAAACCTACATCTATGAATGTTTTAAGTCTCCTAAAATATGTAAATACTTAACATTTTATTGTCACTGTTATAATTCTGTTAGGCTTTTTTGAGATTTGATAAAATGGTGTTGTCATTGGTTTGTTGATGTTAGGTTGTTAGTCAGAGGTTCGTAATGTTGTTTTTGGAAAACATTTTAAGTAGATTTGATTTGTGATGTGAGTTGGATATGAAAGGAAATATGTTTCTATAGCGAAAGGAAATATAGGGAGGTGAAAGGAGAGGGATTGTGGAAGGAATGTGGATGATTTTAGGGAAGAGATTTGATAATCAGGGGACCTAGAATGTTGCGGACTCAAGCTATTATCTTGGCTTGAGGCCCTCGTTTATTCTGGGGTTTATTTTATAGGGGTATAAGGCATCCGAAGATGCATGTAAAGTGGTAAGATATTTGTTGCTATTTAGTCACTTAAACAGACCCTTGCCAGGTGGTTGTGTCTGAACTTATTGATTTCATACATTTCTAGGGTTTCGAGTAAATTGCCCTTGCTCTTGTGATGAAAGATGGTAGAATTTTAGTTTTCATCGAACTGATGATCCTTGTTGAATATCAGATGTCTTCCGAAGTTGGATTTGTTTTCGTGATTCTTGTTGATTTCATACATCTCTATGGTTTCGAGTAAATTACTCTTGATCTTGTGATGAAGGATAGTAGACTGCTGGTGCGTATGAAATCCGCATTGTTTTCAGGATCCGCATCTGCATCTGCATCTGAATCCGCATATGTATGTTTTGACAGAGCTCCGATCAGGTCAACACTCGGCATTAATAAATATTTTTTGTAGTCATATAAGAAGCACTATCGCTAGAACTAATACTACACACGGAACTACAAATGTCTGTGTTTAGCTATAAATCTGAAAACTGTTTTTCGTGCATTAGAACCGTTTTGATCAATATATTACATAATCAAAATTTTATTGCATTTTTTGAACATCTCATTGAGTGTTTTTTAATTGTTTTGCATGTATTAAGCAACCTAAAGATGTAAGGTCCACTTTTTATCATTTTGAGGCCTTTTCTAACTTTTGACATCTTAAAAGCTGTTTCATCAATCTCAAAACCAATTATTTTAAGTTTTTCAACAATTGATAACTATCTAAGAAGTGCATTAGAACCACTTTGGTGAAAACCAATCAATATATTTCATTTCCAAAAAATGTTGTATTTTCTGAAAAAATCCCATTTAGTACTTACTAATTGACTTACATTAATTAATCAATCTAAACACGTATAGAATCATTTGGTACCATATTGGCACATTCTAAGATACCTTTGCTATCTTTTGACATACTAGAAGCTCTAAACATTTTAAAATTGTGAATATTAATTACTTAATATGTATATAGATATAAAATAGGATTTGAGTATGTAACATATTTCAATAAGTCCGCATCCCCATCCGTGAAATTAGAATTAAAAAGACTCGTTACGCATCCGTATCCGCTAAACCGACATGCGTAACATCACTGCTATGAATTTAAACTACTTCTTCAGAACTCTACTGAACTCTAGTACTCTTTAAGGGGTTGCAAGAGCTGTGATTACTTTATTTGCCTAACGAAGAAGGGGTCTAAGTTCACAAACATACTTTTAATACGCACCAAAAGTGGTTTTTGTTGTAAAAACAAGTTGTAATTTAGACATTTCTTTCATGGCTGTCATCTATTGAGGAAATGAAAATTGTAAATCGTAATTTCTAAGTAATTACATGTAAAACAAAGGTATATAAATAACCTCAGTGTCTCACTTCAAATGATCGATGCTTATATCTCAAAAACCGCAAAACTCAAACCGAAAAGAAACAGAATATTTTTCAGTGTTGCCTAAAACATTGCTGATGTCATTTTTAATTTTTCAAATGGCACATATACTTTTCTATTTTAAAGTCTTAGGTCCGGAATATTCGTCTTCAGGTAAAGTGACTGTTAGTGTTACCTGACAGAATAAGACTTACTTGTAAGAATGAGTGTGTATTACTTTACCTCTTAGTGTCACTTTTACCACCTCGTGATAAGTTTATCTACCAGTTAAAAACCGGCTCATAATCAATGGAAGCGCTTAAAATCGATACAACCACCGTTAGTTAGATTAACCGGAGGTTGGTAAAAGCGGGCTTGATTTGGATATTGATTCATTTGCGGTAAAATAATGTGATTTGCGGTAATCGATTACATTAATTTGTAATATGTAAGTCGGTTACCGCAAACCGATTTGCATATTACAAATTAATTTCTTATATTGACTGTAGTATTTTTAATTATGTTAGTTTCAATACAATTAAGTAAAATTTTTTATTGTTATAATTCATTAATAATGTTAAATCTTATAGTGTCTCTGAAGATGGCGATTAGCCAAAACTAGTAAGACATTATTTTTTAATAAAAGACCAATACAAAGAAAAAACGTTTTATATTCTTTATTTGATTTATTACTGGTAAAATGGATATTCAAACAAATTATAATCAAAAAAAATTGACAGCTGTTTGACAATTTCGACGGTTCTAATTTATTTTTAGATAATAATTTTATTTGTTTCGTAAGAAAATTGATATCGAACAATAAATTATAAATTCCCGTCATTTAAGAACAATTCTTTTAAAATTGGAACAAAAGCAAAATACATAATTTGTAAATTATCTTCAAAAACGAATGAATTATTCGTTTAAATTGTTGAATTAATTATCTTCAAAAACGGCCACGTATATGTCAATTTAAAAAATATTTTGACAGTCGATTTTCATTTGTTTTTGATTTAATTTTGTGTCAAAACTATTGTATTGATTCATTAAAAATCGAAAATATACAAGAAAATTAGCGAATTAAATTCAATTTGAAATTTTTTGTTGATTTCAAAGAAAATTTAACAGTTGTTTGACATTTTCGATTGTTCTACTTCATCTTTAGATAACGATATTATGTGTTTAGTAAGAAAACTGATATCGAATAATGAATTACAAATTCACATTACAATCCCTTTAAATTTAGTACAAAAGAAAAAAAGAAAAAGAAATAAAGAAAATTTTATTCAAAATTTGTAAATTTTGAATAAAAATTCATAAAATAGACGTAAAGTGGTTCAAAATGAGTGCAAACTTCAAAAACGACTCAGATATATCTATTTAAAAATGTGTGTTGACAGTCGATTTTCATTTGTTTTTGATTTAATTTTATGTCATGACTTTTTTGTTTTTTTAAATAACACCTTCGAGTTTGAGCTCATTTTAAAGCATTTTTAAGTTATTAAAAATGCGAACGGGTATCGTCAATATAAAATTCGAACTTTTTTTACCATTTTCGTTTAAAAGAAGTTGTAATGAATTTTCTAATTATAACTGGAACTGTAATAAATAGAACATATAAGGAGGATATTGCTATTTATGGTAGATTAAATTGAAATACATTACATGATGCTCTATTTGTTACATAGAACAGTATATTAAATTATTAAGAGAAATTTGTAAGAACTTTACCAAACTATAAACATACAGAATGTTCGATAACGATGTATCGAAATAAAAATAAATCATCTTAAATGGAGTCGTATTATTTTTATTATATGTTTTGATCCTGCATACAAAAATTTGATGAGACTCGATATCTTGCGCTTTTAGTTTTTTTAGGTTGGAAATAAAGAAAATCTGCAATTTTTTGCATAATTCTGACAACATTTATTAAAACTTTCTAACAGAATTTTAATAAATAATCAGAAAACAGAACTGCGGACACTACAGAACGGGAATGGTAGATTAGAAAAATAAATTCTGTAACGTTCAACTATAAATATTATGTGTCTTTGTCGTAGGCATGCATTGACCATATATATTTGTTTCAGTCGGGGGACGGTCTGTTGTACTTCTTGTTTTGAAAACATGTGTTTCTCAACAGTAACTACTTGGAAGAATAATAATGAATAATAATGTGGATATACCAGACTTGAAATTAATCTGAGCAGTAAATATAACCGACATGTAGTTATTTAGTTTACTGGTAGATGAATATATCGGGCCTTAAACAACTTGACAAATAGATTACTTTTTGCTTAAAATTTTTTTCTTCAACTCTACATTGTGAAGATCAACAAAAACAAATATAAAATAACATGTTTCAAAATATAATTTAAAAAAATAATAATAATAAATCGATTTAATTAATCGTTTCGTAAAAATAGTGCTAAAATTCTTCTTCAATTTTTAAAGCTCCTTACCTTTATACCTCGATTAAATGCTCAAAATGATGATAATTCTCTTCTAAACTTTTCTGAATTCTTATTGAAAACATTCTCTGGACATTGCCAAATATTTCTTCAGCTATTGATTCGTAAGCTGCTCTGATACGGTTTTCAATATCGTTTGGTGTTTTTGTAACTGTAAAGTTTCTCTTTGAGGTAACCCCCAAAGAAAGAAATCTGGAGAAGTTAAATTGGTTGATACAAAGTTTAGTCTAAATTGATCAACCCGTTAAAAAAAAATTCCATGTTTCTATACTTTAAGCGCGCACTGTATGTGATGACATCTGTGTACAAAATAACATTCCTAAATCCTCGGTCGCACGTAACGAGTACAATGGTGAGATACTCGTGTACGGTTTCTCGTACGTTATAGTATTGAGTAGACATCGGAGCGACAGTTATTGGATTAATATCCTTTATCGAGTCGATATCGCCTATTGATGTTCTGGTAGGAACTGATCAACAGATATTGCACACAATAGTTATCGAACGTTTTTTGACTGTTTTATCAAAAAATCGATTACTTGTTTATTGCCGTCAATAGGTGGCGGTAATTATTTTGAATAACAATTCGTAAAATTATTTATTTATTGTAATTGAGATGAAAACTGGACAACCCCTGCGAAGCATCCACAAATAAATCACAATAAATAACATAAACAAATAATTTCTTAACAGAAATAAGAATTGCTGAACAAAAAATTTATAATAATGAAAATTAACAAAAGAAAATCAAACAATAACGAAAATGATTAGTAAAAGAACATAATTAACAAATAAAAAAACATTTTAAAGGCTCAATTGCACAGAGAACAGCTGTAGGTAAATTATATTAATTATTAATTTCGAAAATCATAAAAAATCAAGTCAACTTCAATCATTTTTATCTCAAAAACGAATAAAGATATTGTAACAATAAAGACTTAGCAGCAGAAGTCTGCGTACAAAAAACTTCTAACACTTTAACTGAAAAAATAAGGGTCATGATCTAATGTGATAAACTTCAATTTTTTTTTTATTTTGTGTATTAACTATATATACACTTAGCAGCAGAAGTCTGCGTACAAAAAACTTCTAACACTTTAACTGAAAAAATAAGGGTCATGATCTAATGTGATAAACTTCAATTTTTTTTTATTTTGTATATTAACTACATACAATTCTATTAACAAAATATGCATCAATAAAACAGAAATATTAGTTACAAAAAAAAAATTAAAATTAAAAATTCTCCAAATAATGCGTATGCAAAAATCTGCGTACAAATAAAGACGCCTTATCCAAAATGTACTTATTTACTTAAATACGTAGTTGGCGATGTACGCTTTCCGATTTAAATAAAAGATAATCGGTGTCAATTATATTAGCAGAGGCTTAGAAGCTAAAAGTTAGAATGGACACGAAAGGAAAGGAAATTGAATTGGGAGAGAGAAAAATTATTGTAAAGTTATGGAAAGAGGGAAAATCTTTTCGAAAAATAGGAGAAACTGTCGGCAGGTCACACTCTTCCATTCAAAGAGTAATTAATAATTATAAAGACACTGAAGATTACCTCTCACGTCCGCGATCTGGTAGACCAGCCCTTTTAACAAACCGAGAGAAGCGAAAAATTGTACAATAGGTTAGAAAAGAACCTAGGCTGACGGCAAAAAAAAAATAGAAAATGTACAAGAAGAATTTCATAAAACTATCAGCAAAGATACGGTGAGAAGGACGTTAAAAAAAGCTAACTATCACAGTCGCGTTGCACGAAAAAAGCCATTTGTGTCAGAGGTCAATCGTCAGAAGCGGATCGCCTTTGCAAAAAAACTCTTAGACAAGCCCATTGAATTCTGGGAGAAAGTTCTCTTTACAGATGAGAGCAAATTTTGCATTTTCGGCATTAAGGGTAAACAACTCTTATGGAGAAAACCTAATACTGCCCTTAATCCCGAAAATTTGAAAGCGACTGTAAAACACGGAGGTGGTGGAGTTATGGTTTGGGGGTGTATGTGCACCAAAGGGGTGGGAAGATTGGTTTTCATAACATCGACAATGGACCATAAAATGTATATAGACATTTTAAAAGAAAATTTGAAGCCTAGCATCGAAAACTTGGGCTTGGGGCCCGAATACTTTTTTCAACAAGATAATGACCCCAAACATTGCGCCCACAACACTAAACTTTGGCTACTATACAATACCCCAAAGCAACTTAAAACACTTCCACAATCGCCGGACTTGAATCCCATCGAACACCTCTGGGATTTACTGGAACGCAGGATTCGGCAACACAACATAACGTCGAAGGAAACGTTAAAAAATGTTATGATTGAGGAATGGGCCAAAATCAATTCGGACGAAACGAAGAAATTAGTGCACTCCATGCCTAAACGTTTAAGGGAGGTAATTAAACGTAAAGGGCATCCGACCTCATATTAATATAGAAACAATGATCTCATTTATGAATTTTTTATAAATGCTGTCCTGACTTGTACGCAGATTTTTGCATACCCGTTATTTGTAGAATTTTTAGTTTTGATTTTTTTCTGTAATTACTGTTTCTGTTTTGTTGAAGCATATTTTGTTAATAGAATTATATGTAGTTAATATACAAAATAAAAAAAATCAAGTTTATCACATTAGATTATGGCTCTTATTTTTTCAATTAAAGTATTACAAGTTTTTGTACGCAGACTTCTGCTGCTGAGTGTACCTATACACGTTTTGAATGTATCATTAAAATATCTCAAGAATTCGAGTTTTGGTGATTTTTAATTAACCTGAGATAGCCGTAAATGTTCACGTTGAATTTAATGATTTATATCTCAAAAACGAATAAATATTTTTAAGATCCGCTTTCATCACGAGAAAATAGACACTTTCCTCTATAGATCATGAATATTACATTAAGATATCTTAAGAATTCGATTTTTCGTGGTTTTTTAAAACAAGATTATTAATTTTAAAAAATCATAAAAAAAATAGGTTAACTTAAATAATCTTTATCTCAAAAACGAATAAAGATATTGTAACTTGATTCTCACCGTGACAAAATAGACACATACCTCTATAAATTTTAAATGTATCATTAAAATATCACAAGAATTCGATTTTTGGTGATTTTTAATTAACCTGAGATAGCCGTAAATGTTCACGTTGGATTTAATCATTTATATCTCAAAAACGAATAAATATTTTTAAGATCCGCTTTCATCACGAGAAAATAGACTCTTTCTCCTCTATAAATCATGAATAGTTCATTAATATATGTTAAGGATTCGATTTTTCGTGATTTTCTAAAACAAGATTATTAATTTTAAAAAATCATAAAAAAAATAGGTTAACTTAAATAATCTTTATTTCAAAGACGAATAAAGATATTGTAACTCGGTTCTCACCGTGACAAAATAGACACATACCTCTATAAATTTTGAATGTATCATTAAAATATCTCAAGAATTCGATTTTTGGTGATTTTTAATTAACCTGAGATAGCCGTAAATGTTCAAGTTGAATTTAATGATTCATATCTCAAAAACGAATAAATATTTTCAAGATCCTCTTTCATCACGAGAAAATAGATACTTTCCTCTATAAATCATGAATAATTCATTAAGATATCTTAAGAATTCGATTTTTCGTAGTTTTTTTAAACAAGATTATTAATTTTAAAATATCAAAAAAAATAAGTTAACTTAAATAATCTTTATCCCAAAAACGTATAAAGATTTCCTAATTTGACTCTCAGCATGAGAAAATGGACACTTGCCACTATAAATTTTGAAAGTATCGTTAAAATATCTCAAGAATTCGATTTTTGGTGATTTTTAATTAACTTAAGATAGCCGTAAATGTTCACGTTGAATTTAATGATTTATATCTCAAAAACGAATAAATATTTTCAAGATCCACTTTCATCACAACAAAATAGATACTTTCCTTTATAAATCATGAATAGTTCATTAAGATATCTTAAGAATTCGATTTTTCGTGATTTTTTAAAGCTAGATTATTAATTTCAAAAAATCATAAAAAAAATAGGATAACTTAAATAATCTTTATCCTAAAAACGAATAAAGATTTTCTAATTTGGTTCTCAGCATCACAAAATAGACACTTGCCTCTATAAATTTTGAATGTATAGTTAAAATATCTCAAGATACGATTTTTGGTGATTTTTAATTAATTTGAGATAGCCATAAATATTCACGTTGAATTTAATTTTTATATCTCGAAAACCAATCAATATTTTCAAGATGCGGTTTCATCACGAGAAAGTAGACACTTTCCTCTATAAATAATGAATAATTGATTAAGATATCTTAAGAATTCAATTTTTCGTGATTTTTTAAAACTAGATTATTAATTTCAAAAAACTAGGTTAACTTAAATAATCTTCTAAGTTTTTCTAATTCGATTCTCATCATGATAAAATAGACAAAATAGATCATCATAATGAATGATGATCCATTATGAGTTTGGTTAATGTCTAGAATTTTTAGAATATGGGTGTTTGGATGAACATGAAATCGATAAAATCGATCTGAATTCTTTTGATATACAATTCTTTGAGAAGATGTTCGAATTTTTCCTAATACATGTAATTATATTTTTGCCAAAACTTTATCTTCTTTCCAGGACTTTTGTTTCTTCCCGTGTTAAAAGGCAATCAAAACGCAGAAGTCCTAAAATGCCCATGAATTTATCAAGAAACATTTCCCCCCACAGATAGTTCTTGGTTTCGAGCGTTTCGAGTAATACCCGGAAACGTCCAGTAATTAGTAAATAAGGGATTCATTAATATTTTCCCCAATTCCTTCTTCAAATATGGCAACATTTCCAATTGTATAAAACTGCACATGCAGAAATTAGCAGTAATATCATCCTACGTTTTAATCGCATTCTCATCGATAGGCAAGGAAATCTTCTTTTTAAAATTTTAAAATAACGCACAATGTTTAATTACTTAAATATTTATGTAAATATAAATTAGAAAATAGAAACTATCACGTTTGACATACGTTAACCCTCCGTCTGTCGTGCGCGCTTTCTTAACAT
This sequence comes from Onthophagus sagittarius, assembly GCA_036711965.1. Classification (NCBI taxonomy): domain Eukaryota; kingdom Metazoa; phylum Arthropoda; class Insecta; order Coleoptera; family Scarabaeidae; genus Onthophagus; species Onthophagus sagittarius. The sequence continues at coordinate 46,747,377 of JASERS010000003.1, read as the reverse complement.
TTTCGATCGGGTGTGGTCTGTGGAGTCCAAAATAGAAAAAACTCTAAAGGACGCCAACGTGTCCTCCAGTGCTAATTTCTCATAAATATGTTTTATATGATGCTTGTACTATATAATAGCCTAATACAAGGCTAATTCCAAACTCACATTTTATGTTAATTTGATTTAAAGAAAATGCTTACAATTTAATCACATATTTTTCAAAATTTGGAAACAACGCCTAAATAAAGGAAAAGAAAATCGATCTATAATAATATTTATTTAGAAATGTATAAAGTGTTATAAAAAAATGTCTTAACTAAAGAATAATATTCTATGCACAAACTGGAGGGCTTCAAACTGTGGTCTCCATATTTTCCAAACAATCGTTGCAGCACGCTGTTATGTGCTCCATGCATGACCAACATTTACAAATTTTGCAAAAATAACGAGTTTTTCGTCTTTTGCAATATTTACAGTTTCCTCTTTTCCCTGGTTGTCGCTCTGGAATAATCTCCTCTTCAATACCTGAGAGCCTCAAGGCAGAAGTACGCACACTTTTGGTCAAGTGCTTATCAACGGCTCTTCTTTGCATGTTTTTTTTCACTAACTCCATACAAAGATTTTTTTGAAACAGTCTGCGAGTTTTAGCAAATTCACCATCTGGTAGGTTGCCTTTGTAGATAACAAAAGCGTTAATTGCTGCTATATTGAGGAGGTTATAGAAAATTATCATTGGCCAACGCTTTGTGTTTCTTGCAACATTGTATGATGTGATCATTCGATCAATAGCATCTATTCCACTTTTTGTGCTATTATAGAAAGTAATTATATCGGGCTTTTTCCGATCACCGGTAGCTTCGTCGATATGATCGTCTCGGTGCATTGTTGAAACTACAAGCACATTCTTTCCTTTTTTGGGTATATATGAAACTGCAGTCATATCATTACTAAATGCGAATAACGAAGAATATACTTTCCTGTTTTTAACTTGTGTTATTTCAAAAGGTAGTTCTCTTCTATTGGCTCTAATTGTACCAACCACAGTAAGGCGGTACTCTCTTAGCAGTTTCTTTACAATTGAATATCCTGTGAACCAACGATCTATTGTAACATTTCTTCCTGATCCTAATAAATGTGAACACATTCTTTCAGTTACTGCAGCGGTAGAGTTGTCAGTTTTATATGGACCATTGGGTTGAACACCAGCGTAAATTTCTATGTGTGAAGTGAAAAATATTTGGCATCAACTACGGCAAAGACTTTCAATCCGTATTTGTTTGGTTTACTTGGAATGTACATTCGGAAACTGCACCTACCCCTAAAGGCAAGCAGCATTTCATCTAATGTTACATACTCGCCCACAGAATAAGTTTTCTTACAATTGTCGTTGAACTTGTCAACAATAGTACGAACTGCTGCTAGTTTGTCCATTTCTCTTCTTTGACCTCTAGTTGTGGTATCTAAGTCTAAGCGAATGCATTTCAATAAGAAAACGAACCTCCGTTTTGCCATTGTAGCAGGAAATATTTCATATCCAATACCGTCTGATGACCAATACTCTGCTAGATGTGTCCTTAATCTATGATGGAGCCCAGCTAAATAAAGCAAATCCATCAGCGCTTGGATTTCTACAGAGTCGGTAGGTTCTACACTCAGTCTTATCTTGGTATTTAACAGAAATTTTATCAATAAATAAATTAGTGTTTTCAACTACAATATCAATGCAGTTTCCAAACATGTACATCCAACATTGAATGGGAGATAATGCGTCACGTGCTTCACCGTTGAACCCCGGCAGGTGAAACACTATGTTTTCGTTGCGAGTTCTAATATTTCTAGGTGGGACAGCTTTTTCCATTTAGTTCCATCTTTACCAAAAAATACGAGCATCTATCACGAATCACGGGTTGTACATCTTCATCATCCTCGTCGTCATCTTGATGCATAATATCTGCATCTTCATTTACGTTTTCCTGCTCGGTTTCTGTATCATGATCACTGATACTTACAAAATCTGGATCTGATATCGAACTATCGTCAGACTCTTCTATTTCACTGCCCGTGCTAACTTTTTCATACAGTTTCTGTAATCTTTCTCTCTCCTTTTCATAAGGATCCATATCACAATGCTATCAAATAATAAATCATTTATTATTTTATCAAATCATATCAGAAAATTATGTGATACTACTTACCTATTTGTAAGTATGCTATTTGTAGATTGCTTACTAGATATTTGATATTAGTTATAAATAATTTTTTATGCACATTTCTATTCTCTATATTTGTAAAATAAATAACACATAACACAACGCCACAAAATGGGGTTCAATAGTAAACTGGCGTGTCAACGATACGGTAACCGTATATATAGTAATTATTAAGGGAACTACCGAACTATATTGCGATCACTCCGAGGTATAGTTTTATAACTCTGTAATACCCCTACAAACACAAAAAGAACACATAGAGTTCCAACTGGAATACGATTCATACAGATTACATCTGTGAATATTGTTACATATTTGATCGGGAAGGGTCTGTCAGGACAAAATATTATGTAGCGACTATTTTGTATTTTGAAAAACAGTTTTTTATAGCGAAAACAGTTGATATTCAGATACTTGAAAGGGACTATGACCGTAGAAGTTTTGAGCAAAGTAATTTAAAAATTTTTTCACATAATCATTTTGTCGTGGACTCGTAGACCACACCCGACAAACGGAGGGTTAATCACACTTACCGAGTTGATATAGGTACTTGTTGCATGCGATATAGTTATCGGTTCGATATCGGTCCGATATCTCCTATTGGCTCTTTCAGAAATCAATTGACAGATACCGCTCGAGTTATCGATCAACAGCACAATATGGGTTCGATATCGACATGTGAATACATACGAAAAACCGGCCATCGGTCTAGTAAATGGAACAGGGTCCCAGTGACTGTCTCGCCCTAGCACAACATCAAGCGCTGGCTCGAGCGATTGTTATAGTTTGGACTTTAGTGGCGTTAGTAACACGTAACTTAGCGTAGGGCTTAAATTCACTCTCCCCTAGGTATAGTTTCGTCTGAGGAACCATTCCCCAGATTATATGCACTCCAGACCTATTCCCAGACCAGTTAATCCCCCAGTTATTCAAGGTATAATTGATAATCTGATTAAGGCCAAACCCTAAAAGTTAATATTCTATTTTCATATTTTGTTGCGTAAATTCTATACTACATGAAAGAATAATGTTATTTCTTTAATTTGATAGTCATTTTAAATTAACTTGTTAATATTACAACGCCGAACATTACATACTAAACCACATTAATATGATAAAGGAATTTGAAAAGGTAATCAACATATTTAACTCTGTTAACCGGCTTTTCATGGGAATTCCCCAGCACGCAGTGTTTTATCCTTTATTTACATACATACTATTCCATGGTTTACGAATACGTAACTTCCTCGTAGACGCTTATCATCACCACCACCTCGCCAACACTTCCAGATGATATTCGGTGCAATTTTGAACCTTAATATCGTCGACATGGTTCGGCGCAAAAAGCTACGGTGGGGAACACGCACACGACTCCAATCCAAACCCAACACACAACGAGGTCGTCGTCGAGAACTACGAGTTTCAGTCGCGTGCGCTCCGCGGCAATGTAAACATAACCTTTACTGCTACGATTTTGCAAAAAGAACATTAAATTTACTAAATTCGTTCTCGTTTTAAACTAAAGTTTTAGCTTAACGAATAGTTTATTATTTCGCTTTTTTTTCGTGTTTCTTAAATTAAACCAACACCACCTTGCAAGTTATTCTAATTTTGTTCCGGTGTGTTACACATAGTTTCAGTATATTGCAGTATTATTTCGGTGTTGCGTCATCCGTTAATTCTACAAGTGAAATTTTTCCCTTAAATATTTCAAATTGAAATCATTCATTTCGTAAAAACGTGTCTTAATTTCTCAAACAGCGATAATTTAAATTTTTTTTTGAAATTGTATGTGCAATTTGAAAATTTCTTAATTATTTTGCGAAAATGTTTGGAAGAAGAACAAATACAGTATTTCAAAAGATATTATTTGCGGCGGCGTTTATACTTTTCGGTGAGTATTTAAAAATTAATTTATAAACATTGAATTTAAATAAACATCGTATTAACGCGATTACATATTTTCATTTATCAAGATTAATTATTCTACATTAATATTAATTAATAATCTTTTATTTAAGTTATTTTTCTTAAACAGCATGTTTCTTCCTACTACATTCCAATCCAAGTACATGAATACACAGTTACAGGTATACACAAACATTGTGGCAATGTTTTTCAAAGTTGTATTTTTTATCTGTGTTCTTTGTTTAATGCACTATAAATAAATTAGGATATCTGATATTTTATTACAGCTTTAATTATATATTGGTATATAAAAAATTACATATACGCGAAAATATTGTATTAAACAATATCTCCGAATTATTAGTAGATAAATGAGTGAGTAATAAAATTTAACGCTTTTTTAAAAACATTGAAGTTATTGGTATTTACATTATTTGGAAAACATTTCTTTTTAGTGTTAAGTAAATGTCGCTCGAATATTAAATTAAATGATTTTTCCATATATTATCTACCTTTTCATTAACCGTACAATAATAATTTGATATGAAATCCTAAATTATTCCATAACTTAAATAGTCACAGGAAGACATCCTTTACCCTTATATTCAGAACTAGGCAGTAGTTAACTATGTAGTCAACTACTTTTTGTCTCCAAGTAGTTGTTCTAACTACTTTTGTTCTATGAGTTCTAATCGATTATATTCTGGTGACATAAAATATTTGCGGAAAGTAGTTACGAAAGTAGTTCTCCTTATTGTTAACTATCTTAGGTATTCTAACTATTTTTGTTTATTTTAATTCCTTTTAAGTAATTTAACTACTTTTAAAACAGTTGAAAATCTTTAAAACATTCGAATCAGAAAAAGATTTAGTAATAAATTAATTGGAGTTAGAGTTATTACAGTACTTACAATTAGAGCACAAAAGAGGTAATAAACAAAAGCTCACTGACATAACCACTGACAATATAACAATAAGTGAATCTAACTGAAGAAATAATCTTGAAAAAATAATTTTTTGATCAGATGGTTTGTTTAAACAAACCTAACATAAAATAAAAGTTGCTTTCAATATTACAAGATTCTGCGTTCATTTATTCGTTTATTATATTTTCTGTTTTTTAAACAACTTTAAATTTCTAAATAATTTTAATTTAATCTTACTTTTAAGCTTAAATATCTTGTGTATAACAGTTCAAAAGTGGTTAATTACTAACTAAAAACTACAATCCGTGCGAAAAGTCAAGGCCTCTTTAGAGATTTAGATACTTTAGATCTTCATAACAGTCAATGCAAAAAATTGCGATAAAGTTCTATAAGCATCTAAATTTGAAATGTTTTCGTAAAATAATTTTTAAGAAAAAAAAGTCGCAATGTAACCAAATTTTCTAGCACTTTTAAAAATCGGGTATTTTTGTCACTTTACTCGCAATAAAAAAAATCAAAAACCCGACGATTTCCAAATTAATATATAATATGCAGAAATATTCACTGATATACAACCTTCATCGCAATTTTTTTCAATAAGTGGTTACGAAGATGTCAATCTCTAAAGTGAGAGACCTTGACTTTTTGCACGGACTTTACTTACCTTTAAAATGTTTTATACAGAATGTTTACGGTCTTAATCTCATTTTAATTTCAAAGGGTGTTTAAACATCTCAAAAAAGATAACTATAGTAAAAATATTTTAACAAAAGTCACATAATAACAGAGATATTACTGTTGCAAAATTCTGTTGTAGTCTTTATTTTTAAGCATATTAACTGAAAACGGATTAGGTCAGGTACCAGAGAAGTAATACATTATGTAAATGTTGACGAACTAAACGATTAAATTGCGACGGTGCGGCGTCTTGAAGAAACCACATTTGTTGCCTCACATTCAAAGGAACTTTCTTTTCCAATAGTTTTGTCAAATTATTTTGTAATAAAAGGATAATCATGTGCAGTCAATTGATTTGGCAACACAAATGTGCTATAATTAGTTGTCCATTGACTAATGCGGTCTTAACGTTTATCGCAAAACTGTACTGAAAATGATTACGACGAACAGCATGTTTCAAAAAACTTTTAACAGTAATATTTTTCTTATTGTGTAAGTTTTATTAATTGTAAAACATTTTTACGTCAATAATCTTCTTTTAAAATGTTTAAACATCCCTTGAAAATAAAATCGTAAGACCGTAAACACCCTGAATAATAAATAGATATTTATTTTATTTTCCATTCATTTATTTATTATTCCAGATCTTTCTATACATTTTCCAGTAGTAGCACTGTAGTATTTTGTAATGTAGTTAAAAAAGTAGTTAGATTTTTAACTACTAACTACTTGGTAGTAAGTAATCAAAGTACCATATTCTAAAAGTAGTTTAACTACCAAGTAGTTCAACGACTTTTTGGTGAAAGTAGTTAATAGTTATACTCCACTACTTTTTTCAAGTAGTTAGCTCAGCTCTGCTTATGTTACTAACCGCATACTCGGGTATGTTTTCAATTTTCAACTGCTAAACAGAATACATCCCGGCATTAAATTGACTTGAATTTTTTATGCGTTTCTAAATATTTATTCTAAATGACATTATAAAGAATTAAATTGGCTCGAACGTTTGAGAAGGTTGTTTTGCAAAAAAAATTTTAACTCTATGCTACTGATCGCATACCAGATATGATTTTTACCAATAAGAATTAGAACTTCGAAAAAGTTATCTTTGTTTTGTTATCTTTGCTTTAAAAAAATGTAACAAAAATTCTTCTAGCTGAGATGAGTTAAAACTATCAGTTACATATTCGAATCAGCACACTTTCAGTTATATATTATTGTACCTATTATAAAATGAATCGAATTGTTAAAGGAATGATTTTTTGAAAGATAACTAAGTCTAATTTATACCCTACAAGGGACACAATGCAAATTTTACATTTTCTAATTTTGTTCGGATTACAAGGAAATTTGGATTTGGGAGTGTACAAATTAACGGAGCTTCACTGTATACCCAAAAATTGTAGAATGAATTGGACGACCGTTGACAATTATAATTTCTGATTTAACAAACCAACGTCTTTTGTGCACTGTATCATTTGTTGATAAATATTAGTTCAGTATCAAGTTAATCGCTAAATTGCAACTAGAAAAAGTTCTTAGACGCAACATTGTGACCACTTCCTTTGAAAACATTGCACAATTCGAGTGGTGAAACCACAAGTTCTCTTTGATTTTTATCTCATCCAAAAGATGCTAATCAGTATATGTCTCGCCTTTTCATGGATACAATGTAGCACTATCATAAACCCACCGTCCATGAAATCCACACTTGGATCCCATATTTGGCAGATTTAGATGGCATGTAGTGTGTAAAACGAGTACCACCACGACAGGGATATAGTTGTTCATCCACTGTAATATTTTCTTTAGGTATATAACAATCTTGGAGATTACGATTAGTTTAAACTATATATCTAAAATAGAAAGTAATGTGTAATGTAAAGTGGATGAGCAGACTTATTCCACATATCATGTGTGTGTTCGTAATTCAAAAGGTTACACCAGCGACTATTGGTAGATGTTTAGAACTTATTGGAAGAACTAACAAATATTCTGTCACTTATCTGTGCATAATATATTGCACACAGATATTGGACGTTTGCAACTGATTCATTTCACACTTCCTCAAAGCTTGCCATGTTTTGTTGGAGATATACCTTTTTCTCTTTGACCTGAGGACGTCATTTTTTTAACGGATTCCTTAAAGATTTGTAATAACTCCACTTTGCAGGGGTTTTTAACCTTGAGTATTCATTAAAAGCTTCGTCCCGTAACCACGAGATTTACTGATCCTGACTCTTTTAATCAGAGCATGATAATCCAAAACAGCCATAATACTCTCAGTTAGAAAATTAGTCTTGTCATTCACATCTTGCATATCAAAAATGTTAAAGAAAGGAATGGAGTACAAGTCAACTATAAAATCATTAACATCGATTTGTTTATAGGACCTGAAAGCTCGATATAATTTTCCTTTGCAAGAAGGAAGTGTCAGTGTACAAGTCAAAGCACTGTGATCAGAGACACTCCCCACCGGCAAAAATATTCTTAGACTGAATGCATTCAACATAAGATACAGCAATAATATCAAGGTTTTAAGATCCCATTACTCGCGTAGAAACGTGAATAATTTCAATTAAACCAAAAGAATTTTACAAATCTGTAATAGCCAGTGTTTTATGTCATCAACACATTCTGCTAATCAGACTGCTATCTTTGAAAATGTCACCGCCTCCCTTACTCTCGTGGTCATGACGAATCATTACATAACCATCAATGGAGACAGCATTGGACTTAACATCATCTGACAACCAAGTTTCACTTAACTATATAATATCAAGGTGATGCTATTTTCTTAACGAATTTTAGACATATATAGAATAAGATAACTATTCTCCAGTGTTACTTTTCAACCATGATGAGACAGGACTTTATTGTAAGAAGGTATCAGCGAACATCTTTTCAACTATGGAAAGTTTAAGCGGTGATATATAAGCGGTATGTACAGATTTTGTCAATATTCAGATACAACGTCAAGATATTCTGCTTCCTTATCGTTAGGGTAGCTCTGTTGAGTTAAGTCCAAAATATTGAAATTTCTTCTTGAAATGGAAGAGTTTCTTCAAACTGTAGCAAAACCAAATCTAAAATTTCGGCTGTTTAAATGACCAGATGGCTTTAGGTTTTTGGCTTTAGGCAATTCTTGTATTAATTTAATGTTGTAAAAATGTAAACGAAGATATTTACGAAAAAATGGAAACAATATAGATGGGAAAATCTCAATTTATAATCGTGTAATCGACTAATTCGGCTCATTTTACACTGAAGCACTTATAAATAGTGAATAATTCGACGCGAACTTATCAGCAGTTACACCCACAATCTCTCTTATTTAAAAGATTATTGACGACTCTTAAAGTTGTTTGATTAAGCATTTAAGATTTTTTAACCATTTTGGACAAATATTGTTATCGTAATTCCACATAACTTGCTGTTTCTTTTAAAGAAAGACCATTCAATATTGTTTGATTTGCAAACACTTTAAGGAAGTCAGTCTTAAGAAATTAGCATAAAGCCAAGATTGTTTTCGTAATGAAATTCCATGAAAGATGAATTTGCATCGAGAAAAAAGCATAATTATCTTGTCATATTAAATTAATATTACCTCCGATTTAATTACATTTTGTCTATCAATAAAATCCTCTCATTGTTAAGTAATTCATTTAATAATCATTCTATTTGTACATTGTATATACCGATATATACCATAATTTGTACATACCGGTTATATATTACAATGAGGTTCATGCATGAATACTATATCTCCAGAACTATGAAAAAGAGTTTAAGTTGTTGCCAGTTTATAAATGATTTTAAACGCTTTGTGATGATAATTGCGGTTTTAATAATTACGAAATAAGTTGAACTGACGTTGATTGATTTTAAATGACTTAGACTAAATAAAATCTAGACTAAATGCAATGTAATTTAAATTGGTTTTAAATCATGTTGCTACTAAAATACCGGTAACCAATATCGAATCGTGTTAATGACCCGATTTATGCTAAAGTTGAGATCACTTTTTCAAGGAATTTGAAAAAAAATAACAAATATCAAATAATCAAACAAATATCTGAATAATGTGAATAATTTTGTTATCATGTATTGACAATTTAACATTTTTTCTAATTGATTACAGAAAATTATCATTTTTTCTGTGTCATATTTTAATATAATATTTATACCTACTCTTGCTTCAATTATATTTGAAGCATCGATTGTCAAATTTCTCTTTTGAGTTACGGCTTACTCTTTATCCATTCTTTCCAGCTTCTGAATATAATGAGCCTAGAATATAATGTTCGTAATCAGTTTTTCGTTTATTTCAGCGATAAAGCACATTTCTATCTTTCTGGTTGTACATAATACTTATGTGTTAGTTTGTGTATAGCACCACGACCAAATTTTTAATATATTATTTTTGTTTAATCCGTATAATGCCGTTCATCGATAGATGCTTAAATATTGAATTTCTCTTCAGTTGGAAATCTTTCAGTTCGGATCTAACAGATATAAATTCTTATTAAGTAAAAACATTGCTTATGGAAACGTAGATATTCACCAAAAAATCAACACTGAATTTTTCAAAAAAAAAAAAACATTTTATTACCGGATAGTAACGTGTATACAAAGGCGTATGTATACATAGCAGAAAGAATTGTATACAAAATGTTGAATAAGTAAGTTATTTAAAAAGATGTTACATTTTTAGATTTAACTTTAAAGCGTCGTGAATTTTTTTAAAAACTCAAACTTGTTGCTTCTTTTACTTTGATTTAATTTTGGAGAGTGGTTGGTTTGTTATGGTGATGCTATATTAATTAATTTTTATGTCATTCTTGAACAAATTCTGACGTCGTGTTTGAAGATGAGATAAATCTTGAAACATAAGTAGCACCGATACTAAACATTAATAAACATTTTTTCGTAATCATTATGCAATCTTATTTTACTTAAAAGATATCTTTTAAAGTATTAAAACATTAGCTCGTGAACTATTAGTTGACCTCTGGTCATTATTTCGAGGTTAGTAGATAGCAGAGATATTTATACCTTAGACATCTGTTTTTCAAGTTTATCTGCAGCTTTAGTTTTGATATGCCTGTGTAGACAGAAAGTAATAAGTGATTAACAAATAAAAACTTTGTTACTTTCACCTAGTATTTGTTCTGTTTAAATTTTCATATATTACAAACAGATATGAATCGTTAATTGAAAGATTTACTGAGAAACGCAATATTAAGAATATCGATAATCAGAACCGATCTTCTTCATGGCACTTGAACTATAATAATTATTCAAGGTCTGAATCGAAAATCTTAATGTTTTTATATGGTTTCAAGAAGTACTTAAAAGAAACGTAAATATGTGGCAACATAATATTTGTATACTACGGGTACTATGTTACCAAATGTGTTTTTCCTGAAAATATGATAATAAAAAAATGTTTAAAGGGAACTTTAAAGCTGAAAAAAATAATTTTAAGAAAAGAAACAAGTACTCAAAATTCTTTGTATTCTAAATGACTGCGTATGTAGCAAGGAGTTATAGCCCTTTGTTGGAGTTTAAGGCCCAAATTTAATTCTTAAATTGTTAAAATATTGAATATCTCATCAATAAATTAAGGCAGAAAATCAAATTTGGTATACGTTATAAGTATACAAGTGACATTTCGAAAGGTGGTGGTATCTGAACTTTTGAGACTTTTCGCTTTAATTTAATTCTTAAACTTTTTTGCTCTGATTTTTTTTTAATCATTGTCGTCCATGTAAACAAAACGAATGATATTTATCACCATCGAAAGTTCGACTACTAAACTTATAAGGTTATAGAATCGTGAAACTTGATGTCAAACTAGACGTCGAACATGATAAATAAGTTTTAAAACATATCACCTACTTAAAAATACTAAATAACTTTATAACTCATTTGTTAAGATTAACGTAAACTTTCAGGATTTCATAGCACACCACTAAATTTTCGAATATTTTAAAGGTTCAAGTGAAGGGTTCATAAGAGATATGAAATTTATTAAGAAAAGATTATGGTTGAATTTGAGATATACAAATTTCTAATTATCTTGGCTAGTATAATCTAAATTTCATTATATATCTGTGGTGTAACAGGTGGTGATAATGTATGTGGCTGAAGTTAGATTCACTCGCCAGCCACAGATTCGATTATTTGTAGTAGACCAAACAAGTAGTGATCCTAAAATTTTATCGTAAATAGAAACAACTGTTCTCACCCTTTCCATCTTAAAATCATGCAAAATAACTCAGTCACACCCCCTAGCATCCCCGTTCACCAACAAAACCTCCGAATTTAGAGATGGGGATGCAGGGCGCAGGTTTAATTTTTGTTAATTTTACGGAGTAACTTAATGAATTTTTTTCTCATCCCCCGGGGAGTGCTTCACTCTACAACCACGCAAAATAATTCAGTCACACCCCCTAAAATCCCCGTGCACCAACAAAACCCCCGAATCTAGAGATGGGGACGCAGGGTGAAGGTTTAATTTTTGTTAATTTTATAGAGTAACTTTATGAATTTTTTTCTCATCCCCCGGGGAGTGCTTCACTCTACAACCACGCAAAATAATTCAGTCACACCCCCTAGAATCCCCGTTCACCAATAATACCTCCGAATCTAGAGATGGGGTTGCAGGGTGAGGGTTTAATTTGTAATATTTTTATAGAGTAATTTTATGAATTTTTTTCTCATCCCCCGGGGAGTGCTTCACTCTACAACCACGCAAAATAATTCAGTCACACCCCCTAGAATCCACGTTCACCAACAAAACCCCCGAATCTAGAGATGGGGACGCAGGGTGAAGGTTTAATTTTTGTTAATTTTATAAAGTAACTTTATGAATTTTTTTCTCATCCCCCGGGGAGTGCTTCACTCTACAACCACGCAAAATAATTCAGTCACACCCCCTAGAATCCCCGTTCACCAATAATACCTCCGAATCTAGAGATGGGGTTGCAGGGTGAGGGTTTAATTTGTAATCTTTTTATAGAGTAATTTTATGAATTCTTTTCTCATCCCCCGTGGAGTGCTTCACTCTGCAACCACGCAAAATCATTCAGTCACTCCCCTTAGAATCTCCGTTCACCAACAAAACCTCCGAGTCTAGAGATGGGGATGCAGGGTGAGGGTTTAATTTATGTTAATTTTATAGAGTAACGTATGAATTTATTTCTCATCCCCCGGGGAGTGCTTCACTGTGCAACCACGCAAAATTATTCAGTCACTCCCCTTAGAATCTCTGTTCCCCAACAAAACCTCCGAATCTAGAGATGGGGATGCAGGCTGAGGGTTTAATTTATGTTAACTTTATACGGTAACTTTATGATTTTTTTTCTCATCCCTCGGGGAGTGCTTCACTCTGCAACCACGCAAAATAATTCAGTCACATCCCCTAGAATCCACGTTCATCAAAAAAACCTCCGAATCTAGAGATGGGGTTGCAGAGTGATGGTTTAATTTGTGTTAATTTTACGGAGTAACTTTATGAATTTTTTTCTCATCCCCCGGGGAGTGCTTCACTCTGCAACCACGCAAAAGAATTCAGTCACACCCCCTAGAATCCACGTTCATCAAAAAAACCTCCGAATCTAGAGATGGGGTTGCAGGGTGATGGTTTAATTTGTGTTAATTTTACGGAGTAACTGTATGAATTTTTTTCTCATCCCCCGGGGAGTGCTTCACTCTACAACCACGCAAAATAATTCAGTCACACCCCCTAAAATCCCCGTGCACCAACAAAACCCCCGAATCTAGAGATGGGGACGCAGGGTGAAGGTTTAATTTTTGTTAATTTTATAGAGTAACTTTATGAATTTATTTCTCATCCCCCGAGGAGTGCTTCACTTTGCAACCACGCAAAATAATTCAGTCACACCCCCTAGAATCCCCGTTCATCAACAAATCCCCCGAATCTAGAGATTGGGATGCAGGGTGAGGGTTTAATTTTTGTTAATTTTATAGAGTAATTTTATGATTTTTTTCTCATCCCCCGGAGAGTGCCTCACTATGCAACCACGCAAAATAACTCAGTCACTCCCCTTAGAATCTCCGTTTCCCAACAAAACCTCCGAATCTAGAGATGGGGATGCAGGCTGAGGGTTTAATTTATGTTAATTTTATACGGTAACTTTATGATTTTCTTTCTCTTCCCTCGGGGAGTGCTTCACTCTGCAACCACGCAAAATAATTCAGTCACATCCCCTAGAATCCCCGTTCACCAACAATACCTCCGAATCTAGAGATGGGGTTGCAGGGTGAGGGTTTAATTTGTAATATTTTTATAGAGTAATTTTATGAATTCTTTTCTCATCCCCCGTGGAGTGCTTCACTCTGCAAGCACGCAAAATCATTCAGTCACTCCCCTTAGAATCTCCGTTCCCCAACAAAACCTCCGAATCTAGAGATGGGGTTGCAGGGTGATGGTTTGATTTGTGTTAATTTTACGGAGTAACTTTATGATTTTTTTTCTCATCCCCCGAGCAGTGCTTCACTCTGCAACCACGCAAAATAATTCTGTCACACCCCTAGAATCCTTGTGCACCAACAAAACCTACGAATCTAGAGATGGGGATGCAGGGTGAAGGTTTAATTTTTGTTAATTTTATGGAGTAACTTTATGAATTTTTTTCTCATCCCCCGGGGAGTGCTTCACTCTACAACCACGCAAAATAATTCTGTCGCACCCCTAGAATCCTTGCGCACCAACAAAACCTACGAATCTAGAGATGGTGATGCAGGGTGAAGGTTTAATTTTTGTTAATTTTATGGAGTAACTTTATGAATTTTTTTCTCATCCCCCGGGGAGTGCTTCACTCTACAACCACGCAAAATAATTCAGTCACACTTTTAGAATCCCCGTTCACCAACAAAACCTCCGAATCTAGAGATGGGGATGCAGAGTGAGGGTTTAATTTGTAATATTTTTATAGAGTAATTTTATGAATTTTTTTCTCATCCCCCGAAAAGTGCTTCACTCTGTAACCACGCAAAATAATTCGGTCACTCCCCTTAGAATCCCCGTTCCCCAACAAAACCTCCAAATCTAGAGATGGGGATGCAGGCTGAGGGTTTAATTTATGTTAATTTTATAGAGTAACTTTATGATTTTTTTTCTCATCCCGCGGGGAGTGCTTCACTCTGCAACCACGCAAAATAATTCAGTCACACCCCCTAGAATCCCAGTGCACCAACAAAACCTCCGAATCTAGAGATGGGGATGAAAGGTGAGGGTTTAATTTGTAATATTTTTATAGAGTAATTTTATCAATTTTTTTCTCATCTCCCGAGGAGTGCTTCACTCTGCAACCACGCAAAATAATTCAGTCACTCCCCTTAGAATCCCCGTTCACCAACAAAACCCCCGAATCTAGAGATAGGGATGCATTGTGAGGGTTTGATTTATATTAATTTTGAGGAATAAATTTAAGCAGAGCAGGTTTGGTATGTTTAGTATATTTTTTTCTCAACTTGAAGTGAAAATAAAATTTTACAATATGTAGATCTATGAGAAATTAGTATAATTTCTTTCTTGATGGTACAAAAAAATAGTGATATATGTTAATAACAATTAAAATGTGTTTTGAGTATTGGAATCGGGTTTTGTTCGACAAAACAAACAATAAAAAACGAAGGAAGGGTCGGAGGCAGCATGAAACGAAACGTTTTTGGGAATATCTGTACAATTATAAAAATGGTACCAACGGTGACATTGGCTACAGTTTATATATTTGGATGCATTGTATAGTCCACAACAAGGGCAGTATTTGCTGATATCATTAGATTTCTCCAATAAATAATTCTGCATTAATATTCTGTAGTTTTCAGGATCAAATATATGATTCTTTAAAAACAAATCATTTATTCCACTGTTAGCTATGGTGTTAATGAAGAATGTTACAAACACCCCACAGTTTACATTATCCAACTGTTTAGGGTATTTATAGTTTGTTGCCATTTTCCAACTGTCCACGTCAATTTGATTTTTACATGTGTTGAAATTGTTGTAATGTGAAAAAAACTCTTTCATCATTGTAAATATTTTGGATTGGGCGTTTGTGTGTCCTGGATCAAGAAAATATATTAATTGATTAGGTACACTGAGTACAATTAAAGTCCAATGCGAAAAATCGATATTGTATGGAATTAATATGTACCTGTACTTATTAAAACATTCCGAATAGATTTGTAGCTTCAAA
Organism: Onthophagus sagittarius; assembly: GCA_036711965.1. NCBI lineage: Eukaryota > Metazoa > Arthropoda > Insecta > Coleoptera > Scarabaeidae > Onthophagus > Onthophagus sagittarius. The sequence goes on along the minus strand of JASERS010000003.1, from coordinate 46,731,444 downwards.
GAGGTATTTTTTGGAAACATAAATTGTGTAGAGACTGTATCAACATAATAAATATCAGCCATGTTTTGTAGGTACGCAAATGCAAAGGCATCAATACAGGAATCTGATAGCCATCTATCAGCAGTATTTTTTATAAATAATTTTCCCACATTTTTTTTTGAGAGCAATCTAAAATAGTCGTCACTCATAAACTTCACTTTAGTTCGGTAATATGTATAAATGCCAATCAAAAATGGCTTCGGATGTGTATGTCTTTTTAGCTTGTCTATTGCGCTAAAATAATATTCATTGCTACGCATTAATCCATTTGTATAACACTCCGCATAATTCGAATGGGAAGACAGTGGTGATGATGTATGAGATTGTACTTCTTGCGTGTTAGGTGAATTGTTGGCAATATACATGAGCGGAGTGTCTTCAATTTTTGATGGCGATGTTGTGTAAGATTGTATCACTGGTTTGTTCATTGAACCATTTTCAACAGAGGAAATAAGCGAACTCTCGTTATTTATATGTTTTTCCAGAAAACTTTGCAATTTTTTTTTTTGTCAAAATGTGTTTGTCTTTTCTTTACGTTTCGTCGCCATCTTTCTTTGAGTATCAAATCGTCAATATTTTTTTCATGATTATTTTCTTTTTGTTTTTTATGTTTGTGTGTTATATCAAGCTCTACTTCCTTAACCTTTGTGTATACAATATCCTTTAATTTTCTTATTAATCGACCCACTTTCATATGTGTTTCAGTACAAACTACATTCCTTTTCAAAATCTTAAACCAACATTCGACATTGGAATTCGGTGGTAATTTTACATCTTCTAATATATTTTCCGAATTATAATTTTCTAGGATTGAAGTCCATAAGGGTACGAATGGCATATAGTTTTTTAATAAATACTCTGCGAATGGAGTACATTGCAAATTATTTTTTTTACAATAATTCACATTCACACAATCATGTAATTCATCTCCTACTTCTTTATACACTTGTTGAAAATGATTATAAAAAGGTGTACTTACATAACTACCCATGGTTGCAAAATCATCAACATCAAAATCATTAATAATATCATATTCATCTATAGTTAGTTCTTTTAGATTACAATTGTTCATTATTTTAAGGTGTTTTAATACATTCTCGTCAACAAACGCACTTCTTATAATAAATAATAAACTACGGAAGTTATCTTCCAACTGTGTAATACTTTGACTATGAATTAACACAACAACTAAATCTAATATAATACCGATGCTCTTTTTATTTACTTTGGTTTTATGTAAATAATTTGACATAGCTTTCATTAAATGAGATACACACGTTCTTAAAACAACAAAATTATTGAAGCTATGATTTTTATCAACTAAATAGTTGTATGATAACTTCAAGTATGAGTACAATGTCATGTTGAAGCTCATACAAGCTCCTGTGATTAGAGCAAAACTCCAATCTGTTACCAATTCAGATATTATTGGCCATTTCCTATTGAACTTCACAGTAACAAATCTTTTAAAATGACTTAGAAATGAACTTATGGTCACAGCGTCATGACTGGAAGAAATTAATTCGAATAAAGGAACTATGTGGCCTTTTATATTAACGACTCCTGCATAGTAAAATGGTCGTCGCTCTTTTTCTGACAGATAAGGGCGAACCAAAGAGCCAGTAGCGTCGAAATAAACTTTCATTTTCGTTCCTTTTGGTACTACACTATTAATAACATATTTAGAATAAAGGTATACCAAAGTTCTACCATTAGGGTACTGTATATATTTCGTGTTATCTGCTTTTTCATTTATAGAGCATAACAGCAGATCCGTGTAATCGTCAATGTGGTAGTCGCCTTCTGCTTTGCTTTCGCTTTTAATTTTTTGATAAACTGAGAGACTTCTCACCGTTTGAAGATTTCCATCTCTCGCAGCATTATCGTCGATATTATGTAAATCTTGCGATCTAACTAAATATGCAGAATTGCTTTGAAGTCTATTTTTATAATGGTCCCTTTCGACATTTCGAATTTGATAGGTACACTTAATATCATGTTTGGTGTAACTTTTATCGAATTTGACAATAAGTCTTAATGACTTGTTTATAAATATATATTCAAACCTGAACTTTCTACACCCCTCATGTTTGCACTTACCATATTCAACAATCATTACTTTGTCGCTCTTATTAATTATTCGGGACCCCTTAAATACTACTACACATGTTACTTCTAATTGTAAGAGTACTTTTTTAACATTTAATTTTCTTCTTTGGAAATCAGTCCAGCTCTGATCTGCTGCATTAATAAAATGCTCCAATTTTAAAGCAAAAATTGTTTTCTGTTTACTGATGGGGGTTGTGAGTAACTGTAAGGGTTCGGCACATTCAATTTCATTATCAGATGTGATGGAAGTTGAACTGCCTTGTTCGCTAATATCTTTTATAGCTACACTTCTTTTTGTTAAGACTTCCGAATATTTTGAGGAGATATTTAACATTTTCCTTGTGAAGTGGGTAAAAAGAAATAATTTATTGATGAAATTATCCCTAATTCTCAATTCCTTGCAAATAACAGAATATAAATCTGATGTTGAACGACGTGGGCGCTTTTCTAAATCAGACATCGTCAAACCAATATCTTCATTTATTCGAATCAGCGTATTAACAAAAGTATCAACGTCAAAACTCCTTTTGATTTTCATTGTTAACAAGAAATAAAATAAACGCCACAAATAACACTTAACAAACAAATAGTAAGTCGCAAACCTAACGATAACTAAATTAAGTTAATAACTTTTTAACTTAAACAATAACTTCAAAAAATAAAGCACGTAAATGGAAAAACTCTTAAAAGACGATACAACACAAGTCAAACACCTTCTCCTAAAACGACAAAGAAGAAACTGGTCGTATTCAGTTTCTTCAAATAATCTTTCTAATAAACAGACTGGGATCCTAGACGATACGATTTGGGCGACGTAAAGACGTCGCCATAACGACGCGTTAGTTACAACGGCGAATTTTTTATTCACACACTTTTACGTTTATATTCTATACATTTAACTTTTTTATTTTAGTATCATTATAATTTATATTATTATCTTACTTATAATTTGATTATACTCAATACATACGTTTTACATCCCCATCTCTAGATTCGGGGGGTTTTGTTAGTGTACGGGGATTCTAAGGAGAGTGACTGAATTATTTTGCGTGGTTGCAGAGTGAAGCACTTCCCGGGGGATGCGAAAAAAATTCATAAAGTTACTCCATAAAATTAACAAAAATTAAACCTTCACCCTGCATCCCCATCTCTAGATTCGTGGGTTTTGTTGGTGCACCAGGATTCTAAGGAGAGTGACTGAATTATTTTGCGTGGTTGCAGAGTGAAGCACTTCCCGGGGGATGCGAAAAAAATTCATAAAGTTACTCCATAAAATTAACAAAAATTAAACCTTCACCCTGCATCCCCATCTCTAGATTCGTGGGTTTTGTTGGTGCACCAGGATTCTAGGGGTGTGACTGAATTATTTTGCATGGTTGCAGAGTGAAGCACTCCTCGGGGGATGAGAAAAAACTTCATAAAATTACTCTATAAAATTAACACAAATTAAACCCTCATCCTGCATCCCTATCTCTAGATTCCGGGGTTTTGTTGGTGCACAAGGATTCTAGGGGGTGTGACTGAATTATTTTGCGTAGTTGCAGAGTGAAGCACTCCTCGGGGGATGAGAAAAAAAATCATAAAGTTACTCCATATAATTAATTCAAATTAAACCCTCACCCTTCATCCCCATCTCTAGATTCGGAGGTTTTGTTGGTGAACGGGGATTCTAAGGGGAGTGACTGAATTATTTTGCGTGGTTGCAGAGTGAAGCACTCCTCGGGGGATGAGAAAAAGAATCATAAAGTTACTCCATAAAATTAATTCAAATTAAACCCTCACCCTTCATCCCCATCTCTAGATTCGGAGGTTTTGTTGGTGAACGGGGATTCTAAGGGGAGTGACTGAATTATTTTGCGTGGTTGCAGAGTGAAGCACTCCCAGGGGGATGAGAAAACAATTCATAAAATTACTCCATAAAATTAACAAAAATTAAACCTTCACCCTGCATCCCCATCTCGAGATTCGGGGGTTTTGTTGGTGCACGGGGATTCTAGGGGGTGTGACTCAATTATTTTGCGTGGTTGTAGAGTGAAGCACTCCCCGGGGGATGAGAAAACAATTCATAAAATTACTCCATAAAATTAACAAAAATTAAACCTTCACCCTGCATCCCCATCTCTAGATTCGTGGGTTTTGTTGGTGCACAAGGATTCTAGGGCTGTGACTGAATTATTTTGCGTGGTTGCAGAGTGAAGCACTTCTCGGGGGATGAGAAAAAAATTCATAAAATTACTCCATAAAATTAATACAAATTAAATCCTTACCCTTCATCCCCATCTCTAGTTTCGGAGGTTTTGTTGGTGAACGGGGATTCTAAGGGGAGTGACTGAATTATTTTGCGTGGTTGCAGAGTGAAGCACTCCCCGGGGGATGAGAAAAAACTTCATAAAATTACTCTATAAAATTAACACAAATTAAACCCTCATCCTGCATCCCTATCTCTAGATTCCGGGGTTTTGTTGGTGCACAAGGATTCTAGGGGGTGTGACTGAATTATTTTGCGTAGTTGCAGAGTGAAGCACTCCTCGGGGGATGAGAAAAAAAATCATAAAGTTACTCCATATAATTAATTCAAATTAAACCCTCACCCTTCATCCCCATCTCTAGATTCGGAGGTTTTGTTGGTGAACGGGGATTCTAAGGGGAGTGACTGAATTATTTTGCGTGGTTGCAGAGTGAAACACTCCTCGGGGGATGAGAAAAAGAATCATAAAGTTACTCCATAAAATTAATTCAAATTAAACCCTCACCCTTCATCCCCATCTCTAGATTCGGAGGTTTTGTTGGTGAACGGGGATTCTAAGGGGAGTGACTGAATTATTTTGCGTGGTTGCAGAGTGAAGCACTCCCAGGGGGATGAGAAAACAATTCATAAAATTACTCCATAAAATTAACAAAAATTAAACCTTCACCCTGCATCCCCATCTCGAGATTCGGGGGTTTTGTTGGTGCACGGGGATTCTAGGGGGTGTGACTCAATTATTTTGCGTGGTTGTAGAGTGAAGCACTCCCCGGGGGATGAGAAAACAATTCATAAAATTACTCCATAAAATTAACAAAAATTAAACCTTCACCCTGCATCCCCATCTCTAGATTCGTGGGTTTTGTTGGTGCACAAGGATTCTAGGGCTGTGACTGAATTATTTTGCGTGGTTGCAGAGTGAAGCACTCCCCGGGGGATGAGAAAACAATTCATAAAATTACTCCATAAAATTAACAAAAATTAAACCTTCACCCTGCATCCCCATCTCTAGATTCGTGGGTTTTGTTGGTGCACAAGGATTCTAGGGCTGTGACTGAATTATTTTGCGTGGTTGCAGAGTGAAGCACTTCTCGGGGGATGAGAAAAAAATTCATAAAATTACTCCATAAAATTAATACAAATTAAATCCTTACCCTTCATCCCCATCTCTAGTTTCGGAGGTTTTGTTGGTGAACGGGGATTCTAAGGGGAGTGACTGAATTATTTTGCGTGGTTGCAGAGTGAAGCACTCCCCGGGGGATGAGAAAAAACTTCATAAAATTACTCTATAAAATTAACACAAATTAAACCCTCATCCTGCATCCCTATCTCTAGATTCCGGGGTTTTGTTGGTGAATGATGATTCTAAGGGGTGTGATTGAATTATTTTGCGTGGTTGCAGAGTGAAGCACTCCCGGGGGTAGAGAAAAAAAATCATAAAGTTACTCTATAAAATTAACACAAATTAAACCATCACCCTGCAACCCCATCTATGAATTCGGGGGTTTTGATCATGCACGGGGATTTTAGAGGGTGTGATTTAATTAATAAGCGTGATTTTAAAACGGAAGGGGTGAGAACAGTTGTTTCTATTTACGATAAAATTTTAGGATCACTACTTATTTGGCCGACTACAAATAATTGAATCTGTGTCTGCCGAGTGAATCTAACTTCAGCCACATTGATAATGTATGCATTTTTAAGAAATATTGAACAATATTCAACGCACTTGACAGTTGTTTGTCCAATCTGTTACGTTCGTTTTATGAAAACCTTTCAAGCATATGCAAAATAACATCGCAAATATTGGAGATAATATCAGGTCAATTTGCTATCACCAGGTTAATTTACATCATGTTTTATGACAGTGAACTCTAAAAACAGTTCATTATACTTCAACTCAAGTAGACCACATTTTTGGTTTATTACGGAAAAAATGTTTTGATTTTCTATTTTCCTCATATAAGAGGGATTTCGCTTTGATAAACTTATTAAAATAATTTAATTTTATAAGAACACAATTAACACAAGGTATACACGAAATTACTTATCACTAAAGACCCAATTGAAGATATTTTCTTAATAATGTTATAAAAATAATTTATTAATTGCAAAAGTATAGAAAATCCGAACATTTCGTCGATATATAAGAGAAAGTGACCAAGTTCCCATAAAGTAATTTTGACTCTGGTTTTAAAATCAAGTATTTTTCCTGTGATTAGTTTATAATGATTTTTATAAACAATGTAGTTTTGGGAATAAGTATTCTAAAATAAATAAAGAATGTACTTAACTTAAACCAAATTTAAAATTAATAAAAAAAATTGAAAATTTAATTAAAATTAATTTTGGACTTGGTCGCTTTCTCTTGTATACCGACGATTTCTTGTCATATACGGTAAACACAACATTTAAATTAAAACTTCAAATCTTTCGTTCCTAAACGTTGACTTATTTACAAAAATTAACATACAATACATACGTAACAATCAAGTTTCTAACAAAACATTATTGAGAATATTTGTTCAGTTTGGCTCCTAATACCTATCCTTTTAGTCTACTCCGTATGTTGTAAATTACGTTGTTAAAAAATTAGAATGTCTAGATTAAGTCTAGAATATCTAAATTAGTACCATTTAAATTTTTTAACCGTCCTTAGCTACGATGTCAATGCACATTAAGAAGTAACCTTCCAAGCCTTTTTGTAATTAAACATTCATTTATCTTAGGAAGTATTTACAACTTATGTTATAACGTTATAACAATAAAATATATATATAATAACGGCTGCGAAATTATATCGTGGGAAATCCCCACTTTATATGGGGGAAAATACGAGAGATAAGTGATATTTCATCAACATTGATTTTTCACGTTATTAAAAAATCACGGTTAGCAACGGTGAGGTTCATATGTCCCGGTATTATTCCATTATCATCATGGGCGTAGAATATGACTATCGCTTGGTTTAATCACGCCTAAGTTTATTATCTATTTCTTTATCTACAACATCTCGTACTCTTGGAGATTGTGAATATGGTTTAGTTCAGATAAAACTTTCTTCTTTCAGAGCAATATAATGTTGACCTTGGAACCAGGAAATTCTCGAATTAATCCTTCAATTCCTTTCTTTGTTCTTCTGCAAATTCAGTATGGGTAAAAATATTATAGACTATTCATTTTTTGTTAAATAAAACTAAAAATCACACATCAATTTTAAGAAAAATATAAATGTTGGTTGTTAGTTTAAAAAAAAATTGGAAAAGCAAATTACATATTAAAATTAACACGTATCGACTTTACAAGTTAATAGGAAAGCGTTATAACTTCTGTAAATTCTCTAATTCCCTAAATCTTCTGCAGCTAATAAAGTTTCTTTTTGTTTCCTTTTCCAATTCATATACCTATATTCCTATCTCTTCTTCCCCCAAAAATGTTACATACATCTCAACTATTTCAGATTTTTCATAATGTGATTTCAATAATTTTACCTATACAAGGATTTGTTTTCTTCTTTCGGTTTTTCTTTTAGTATACAGTTGATATCTGATATTTTCGTTACAGCCTTCTTTGCATCTCCTAAAGATTTTAATACCGATATTCCGAGATTCCAAATACCGGGATCCCGGACGAAATATGAGCGGTGTTAAAAACCGGTATTGTCTTAAAAATTCAGACATACGTCTTCGAAGTCGGCGGATTTATTTATTTATTTTTTGGCACACCATTTTTTTCTCAATTCTTCCTCAACTTAATATTCTCCTAAATTCTCTGTTCTTAATCGATCTGCATTTACATATCAGCCGACTTCGATGATGTTGTCCGCCCAAAGTATCAACGAGTTGGATTGGACTTCGAAATTTTAATCCAACTCAAAGCTTCAAAGGCAGCCCCCCAAGTATCATGAACATTATCAATGACCGAAGTGTTAGGTTTGGTTGGAATTTCTAAATCTAACCCAATTCAATCCAACTTATTGATGCTTTGGGTGGCTTATGATGATGTCTTCGAAATCATTTATGTATGCAAGACAATTTGCAGAATTTTATTCGAACAGACGATATCCGAGATAATATTTAGGTTGAGGAACAATATTTGTATCAAAAGAAATAATCTCGGCCGACTTTTGAGATGTCGACCACCCCAAGTATCATGAATAACACTTTCGGTGACTGCAGTGCTGGATTTGACTGGAATTTTGAAATCTAACCCAACCCAATCGTTCGAAGTATCATACATAACAATTTGGATAACAAAAGCATCATTGAATTGGATTCGGTTGGGTTGTCCTTCATCATTTCGTCTTTTCACACATTTTTCCTGGATCGGCATTTGCTTCCCATAATGCTTCTTCCTTGCTTTCAAACCTAATGCTAATATAAAATTAAGAAAATCGTCTCACCATTTCTTCTCCTTTCTTCTTCCTCTTCTCCTTAATAAGGTCGAACAAGACTATGAAATTTAAAACCCAACAGAAAATGAGATATTTATTCCGAACCAAATGACGACGAAAGACAGGTCGTCAAAAGGAAGAGATCGGGACCCATCATATGAATTGATTAAGTGACAATAGATGTCGCTAACTCCTTGTATATCTGTACTAAAGTTAACAGAATTAAGTTCTTTAGATATGTAGAACATTTCCAAGAAACGACGTCTATGGTAGGAAGGTTCACAACAAATGATACGATGTTCCACAAGGGCTGTGGCATTATATTTTTCTAATCTACAATCTCTCAGGTGCTGATTAAGTCAATTTTTCAGGTATTGACTAATCATACCCGCACAAGTTCCTAAACAACCCTGGCAATTAATCTTGTATATCACGTCCGATTTTAACTCATTATGTGGAAGATATTTTAACCTCGAGAAAATGCTTTTAAAGGAATTGATGATATATTTCGCCCACTTAAACTGTTTTTCATTGAAGACCTTAATGAGGTTGTCAGTCCCGTAACAAAAGGCAGCTTAACAAATCGCGTGACAGGTGTTTCATCAACATCGGGTAAATGAGAAAGACACATTCGTGTCAGGAGGTCGTGAATTTTGAGGACTTTGTGGAGATAAAAATGGTGCACTCGAGGAAAACAATATTTTATTGACCAACGAACTAGGCTACCCATTGTTACAAAAGATGTTACTCAATTAACTAAGATTTTTAACCGTAAAGGCTCATCACAAATCCGACATATACGATTCTTCATGCCCTTCAGAGTGTTGATCTTCATATTTAGTGGGTGACAAGAGAAGAAATTTATAAATCTTCCTAAATATGTTGATTTCCAGTACCAGTCTAGAGAGATTGACTGGTCTGAATTGCGAATGACCAAAGAATCAAGGAAGGGTACTGAATTATTTTTTTTCCGTTTCCAACGTAAATTGGATATGGTGGTTAAAACCATTGAAGATGTCCAAGATGTCATGTAAGCGATCCGATGGTATTGCGCAGATGATGTCAACATATCTGTAAATAAATGGAACCTTATAGGGAAGAGCCGACAAACAAGGCTCAATGGGCTGGCCATAGGTGTACCAAACTTCTGCTTCTATACTACACCATTAAAGGAGAACATAGAATGATCAAACAGGAAGGAGATCATCTAGAGGAACTAGTCTCTATCGATCGATGTGTGTGGGGTCACCAAACACCAGTCAGCCTTAACCCTTTGAATGACCATCTCCAAAGGTATGTTGGTAAACAGGGACACCACATCAAGAGATGCCAACACAAACCCTGGGGGCAGAGTAAAACTCTGATCTTAGTAGCAAATACAAAGGAATCTTTCATATTATACTCTGTTCGGTCTGAGAAGGCTTTAGACAGAATTTCTGACATAAAAGACGACAGGGCGTATGTTGACGATCCAATGAACAATATGGACCGCAAAGGGACGTCCATCTTATGAATTTTTGGGAGGCCGTAGTACTTAAGAATAACACCATTGTGACGCATCAATTTGTTATACAATTCTCCAGGGATAAGACCCCCATCAAGGAGTTCCTTACAGACGGAATTAGATTTCCTTTGGACTGTAGATGTACGATGGGACTTGAGAACCTGGAATATGTGGGTCATCCAGCAATTAGAAGGATTTATCTATATATTACGATTTATTAATTACCACCGACACCTCTCCCTTATCTGCAGGTAATACAAGAAGAGGGTCGTCAGGTCATATTTAAGAAACAGAGTGGTTTTACGGTAAAGTTTACCAATCAGGGAGTCAGGACGACTTGAAAAGATTCTCCTGGACATGAAATTGGTCAAGATATTAGCTCTCAAAATATTAACCATTTTTTGGACGGACAGGAATTCCAACTTTTGGACTCAAAGACGGACATTGTTGTACATTGTCAGGTATGGTAACAGATGAGAGATTGACAATGCATGCTGACTTATCACGAACTAAATGTTGGAACGTAAAAGCTCTTTGCAGATGTTCGGACTTCTTCAAATGTCTGTTTTTTACATTATTAAAGATCTTATTAAACGTAAACGAAAAACGGGTCTCAAATTCCCTAACAATACTGGAATTGAGTGACTCTCTGGGGGAGCACATTAACATATTAATTTCAGAATTTAAACGTTTAACCGTTAAAACCTAAGCCACTACTGAAAGCGTTAACTCTTCTTCGTGTTTTTCTTTCAGATTTACCCAGAAGCTGTAGAAGGCCTCTCAACACATCTCCGATGTGGTTAGGTGTACGTTTGAGTTTTGTAAATTTCTCTTCCAAAAGTTAGTTCGATGTTCTTCCAAAATCCCATTATTATCGTTAGTTGCGCCATTCGAGCTAGGCCATCACCGTCTTATGGTTACGTTTTACACCTTCGGCCATAGTATCGACATAACCTCCAACTGTAAGCTAGATTAAGTTTTAAGTAAAGATTTTATACTTGTTATTTTAAAAGGTATTAATGTGTTGCTTGAAAAATTATTATTGCAACTGATTGTGGGTTTTCTTCCTCATCATTGTAGCGTTCTTCTGATGAAGAATTGAATAATAAATTCGAAAACTTAGGTGACAGTAAAAGAAGTTTTAATTATCAATCGGTTGATAATTATCACCCAATATATTTAAATACAATCAATGTTGATCTTACATTCAACTTGAACTTCTGTGGACAGTTAGTTAATATAAGTTAATATAAACACTTATAATACCATTGTGGTTACTATTATCGGATTTTAAAGATTTTACTCCTCATTGAAAGCGAATAACAAAGAAAAAGTCCTCTAAAGAAAAAATTGAGATTACTTTCGTTTGACGCATATAATTGTTTATAATGTGGGGTAATCTTTTTCTCCCACTTGTGTAGTAATTATAGATATAATGAATAGATGTACGCGATTTCGGATTTTAACAAAAAAATTTAAAGTTGAACTGATGTATTCTTAATGAGAGGTATATTTTATTTTATCAACATTTCATATAGTTTCGCAAAAAATCGCGTTTTTTACAACATAATTGTCTAGCCAATATAACTCAATAAAAAGTTTTTGAATGAACTAACTCTGTAGTTATATCTTTTTGTGTTGATTTATTACCTTATTAATCTTCAAACAATTTATTTTAACAACAAAACTAAAGTTATTTAAAGCTATAAATAAAAAAGTGAAAATAAAAAAACCATTGATCCTTGAAGATAAAAAGAGTTATTTCAATTACCCAATAGAGCTTCATTCTTAATCCTTTATACACCATTCTTATCTAGGAATAATAAAAGTTTAATAAAATCACTTATCAACATTTTTAATATCAGATATCTCAATTTATTTCCTTGTAAATGTAACATTTTTTAATAAATCCTTTATATTTTATCTTATTTTGTGTTTGACATTATTGTTGTGGTTTATTTGCTTTTTTGAGTATTTGAGATAAACTTGACACTCGATACACAAACATACACACAACTATGAAAATCCTTTCACATTTAGCTCTTTCATCACAAGTCCGTATCCTATTACAACAAGCTCAACTTTGTATATGTTATCCTATTTTGTTGTTTATATTTATATTTTTTATCTTTTGTGTGGTGTCCATATCATAATTAACCTGTTTTCTCGTAATATTTCTTTCCAGTTCCTCGTAGCGCGGTCTGTGATATAACTATAGAAGAAAACGATATTAGTTTGAAACTTCAAGATTCCGCTAACATTAGTTTAACTGTACGGTGAGTATTATTACAATAAATTTGAGGTGTAAACTGAGTTAACCGATTTAGGTCAGAGCGCATTTTTTTGTGGTGTTATTTTGTTTATGAGATAATTTAATTATCGATGGGTTTTAAATGTTATTTTTGAAATAAATTTATTTGAATAAGAAATTAAAGCTGGTTTATAATAAAACGGAAAATTTTGAATTCGTTCTATTTTTTATGTGTGCTAAAACTCATAGACGATTAGATACATGCTCATTGTGCGTGACTTTTAAACGTTGTATAACAACGTAATTACCTCGATTGTTCGCTGCGTATCTAAGCTGATTACTGCACATTGTTAAACGTCCAAAAGGAAAATAATCAGCAATTCTTTCATTTTAATGCCTTGCAATTAATCGTAATTTAACACTTAATAAATCTGCATGCAAGATTAAAATTTTAGCAATAAAGTATGGTTTAATTACACTGTAAATTCCTTTCTTTTATTGTTTTGAAATTTACGCTCTCTAAATTGTGCTTTTCTTTTAAACACAATCACCTAGAAATAAATTTAAAGAATTTTGACCCATCTAAAGAATTTTTAAAAGCATGCGATAATATTCATATTTCTTTAAAATTATCGCCGAGTACAACATTACCATTTCTCGAAATTGTGATTAATGATTTTTTAGTTACAAAAGATCGTACTTTTTGTACTTACATTTTAATGAGTAATATTTGACTGTTGAAATCCATTTTAAATTGATATCATACTTTTTTTCTTTGTAGCAATCTTAAAGAATCTATCCAATTGCAACTATTAGTACAACATGACGATATCCTAGAGGTGACGCCGAATATTTTCGATTTACAACCGACCGATGAAGAGGTCCAGTATATTATCGTGCATGCCATAGGAGCTGGTCATAGTGAAGTTACAGCTAACGTAACGGATCCGAATGTCAAGTAAGAAAAGTGCTAAAGAACTTGTTTTATTTTCTTAGTCATTGCGCTTAAATATAGTTCAACAATTTTGCTTTGTTCTAAATAAAGATACTGTCTAAAACGAGATTTTAAAAATCGTTTTATGAGTTAAGAGAAATATGTTAAAAATTATAACAGTTATTTTGTCGAAACGTATAAAGAAGAAGTATGTTAATTTGACATAATAAAAATCAGTAGATAGCTCCAGCTTTGTTTAAACGCATAGAGTTTACCATTTACGACCATATTAAATTAAGAAAAGTGATTTAAATGTCATATAAACCTTAATAATTATGAAAAATGAGCGTACTACGAATGTACCAAGATTAAATTTAATTGTAATGTTAACTTTATGTAAACTTTCTTGATTATCCGAGAAAACACTAACAAATATGCTATTCATTCATTATTATTTTGCATCCAAAATTTTCGAGTTAAAATACTTTGACGATTGCCGCCAATTACATTAATTTACAAATTTTAATCAAATTTTTCATTTTTTTGCTATTTTTACTGTATGGTTGAAACATGATTACGAATATTTTTTTTAATAAAAAGGCATTTTAACTGTTTCAGAACAGGTATTATTTTACCTATTCTAAGTGATATTAAGAATAATTGATCAGGATGATTTGATTTTGGCAGAGTTTCACTTTGCGCACTCAGGTGTTTGGCTGATCTTACAAACGTTACCAAACTGTTCTTTGTCTTATTTATGTTGTATAGGTTTATATTACAGAACTTTTATGGAATTAAATTTATATTTAATATATACTACTTTACTTATTGTTAGTATAGTGCATATGATTACTTTTCGATAATTTTTGCATATCGTTGTGTCGATTTCTCTAATAACACTCCAGAGATAATCTCCCATCATTCCTTGATAAATTCCAATGTCATTAAGTCTTGATGGAACCGCTCGCCTTGTTCGTCACTTTCCGCTTCAAGATTGCTTGGAAAGAAATCTAAGTGCAAATGGAGAAAATGGATTTTGTGCGGCATGTTTACATTTTATGACATGGTAATTGTGCAATAAGTTGGAAATTATTTCGCGATAATTCTCATCCTTATGGTTTCCTAAAAATCCATGGACGTTGTGTTTGAAGTTAATCCACCCCGTTACTTCTTTTGTTGTTAATGTTGATATGCATTTATATGTCAGCAATAAACAGGGTGTGGCACTTAAGACGCCTCGGACCATAGGTCCTTTACGATACAAAATCTATTCAAAAATATATCTAATCATCAGTGGCGTGCGGTATTCCAGTGGTGTACCAAACTTGTGTGTTTTTTAATGGAATGCCCTACTATTTATTGCAGATTTGGAAAGTGCTCGAAGAGTAATAAATATTTATTTTGCCAATATAGCTGCTAGTAAAATGATTAATGTACAAGTACACAACACCATTCAAACAACTATTGACTTAAAGAGATCATTTGCTTTTATCTGACCGATCCGAGTGAAGTAAAATCTGTCATAATGTCTTTAAATAATACGTCTGCAGTTGGTTACGACGAGGTTTCTGTTTCTGTTCTAAAAACTTGCGTCGATTATCTTGCTGGACCTTTAAGTAGTATTATAAACTTTTCCTTTGGTTCAGCAACTTATCCACACCACATGAAAAGAACCTTAGTGAGGGCCATTGTATAAAAATAGGTGACAAATCAGACTTTTCGAATTATAGGCCAATTGCTTTAATACCTAATGTCGCAAAGGTTTTTGAAAAGATAGTACTGATGAGACTTAAAAACTACATTTACAAAAATCAAATACTTAACGAGTCACAAAATGGTTATATTGAAGGTAGATCCACAACTAGAGCAATTTTTCAGTTGATGGAAAGAATTCTAATTGGAATAAATAATAACGAACTTACAGGATGCATTATGATGGATCTAACCAAAGCGTTTGACAGTATGCATCACGACACCCTCATTATGAAGATGGAAGCAATGGAAATTAGAGAAATTGCGCTAGAGTGGTTCACATCTTACCTCTCAGACAGGGAACAGTGTGTTATCGCTTATGATCAGAATGGAAATCAACTAGCATCAAAATGGGTACGGGTTCTACAAGGAGTGCCGGAAGGATCGATATTAGGACCGTTCCTATTTCTTTTATACATCAATGATATCAACACAAATACAAAATAACCTCAGTTTACTGTACAACTGGTTTTCTAACAACAACCTTCAACTTAATATAGAAAAAACAAACGTTATGATGATTGGGAGTGCTGCAGCGACCAAGTTTGACATCAATTTACAATTCAATGGCAAACAACTTACCCGTGCAGAAATGGTGATGTTCTTGGGTGATCGATTTGCCTTGGATATGGCAAATCGAAGGAATCTATCTTTTGAGTGTAGTAGCATTATATCAGCTTATTTCGGAAATGATTGCTTTAACAATTAGATACATTAATTTTATGGAAGTTTGAAACAAAACATATGTTGTTACATCTACAATTTTAGGAAAAAAAAGTTAAAATGTCGAATCCATTTCTATTTGGTATGCTGTAGGTATTTTCCCATTTTTCTTTGTTTTGAAGAAAGTAAGGCAAATTGTATGAAGTTTGGCAATGTTTCTACGTATTTTACTAAACTAATGTATACTTATGGGCTGCAAATAGACTTTTAATATTATAAAATTTGACAAAATGTAAAAATCGTTTAATTTCGTATTTACGTATACACTGAATGTGGCAGTGTTTGAAGTCTCCATCATTTGAACTGATTAAGAAATATGCATTATGGATCGAAGTTATAGAGGGTCCTGCAATAGTGCGTCAGGCATCCATAGCTTCTATACCAATTAAGTTAGGGATATCTTCCAAACAGAGGTTTGTACTATATACAGGCGTCTCTGAAATGCGTGTACAACGGATGACCAGAGATTCC
Source organism: Onthophagus sagittarius (assembly GCA_036711965.1). Taxonomy (NCBI): domain Eukaryota; kingdom Metazoa; phylum Arthropoda; class Insecta; order Coleoptera; family Scarabaeidae; genus Onthophagus; species Onthophagus sagittarius. Next base: position 46,715,023 of record JASERS010000003.1, on the reverse strand, counting down.
TTGGTTTAAATAGGTCGATTTAAGTTAACTTATCTATATCCAAAGTTTCTTCGTTTCGCCGCTAGAGGACCTCAAAATTTTAAGAAAAAAATTCGTTTATTCCTTATATCTCGAAAACGCGGTAATCAATCACAACCATTTTTCAGATGTGAGTTCCTAGATGTTGAGTTCCTAGGTTCAATTAACGTCTTTTCATGGTTTTAGGTGAAGTTTTAAAAACACAGAAATTATGGAAAAGCCATGTCTTCAGCAGTTATTACTCCATACTTTTTTTGCTAAATAGGCGATGGCTACATAATTAAAATTTCTGAAAAGCCCGTTTAGTTCTGGAACTCTTTTGTCCCTTATAAGATCTTGATTACATTAGTGGTTAAGCCAGAAAATTAGAATTTTTGAACATTTGCAAGTGTTTTTCACGTCATTGAAATTACAAAATCTTATCGTAATTGGTACTGATTTCTCTGGGGGGCATTGAAATCAACAGATCTTGCCTCTGTAGTTGATTATGAACAGGAATTACGAGGAAAAATTCCCTAGTATTCAATTCCTTATTTAAGTGCCAAACACGTTGTAGTCAAAATGACGTAAATAAGGGTTACAGATACTCAAAAATTCTTTTTTTCTGGCTTAATAACTTACGTAATCAAAATCTTAGAAAAGACGAAAAAGTTTCTCAGAAGTAACTCATGGCTTTTCCATAATTTTCGTGTTTTTAAAATTTTATCCAAAACCACAAAAACACTTTGATTGAACCTAAGAACTCATTTCTCAAAAATGGTTTAGATTCATTAACGTGTTCTCTAGTATATTAATGAATAAACGAATTTTTTTTGCTAACTTTGAAGTCTTTTAGCGGCGAAACGAAGCAACTTTGGATATAGTTGTACACGTATTTCAGAAACATCCTGTATATGATCATCCTGTATATTTTTGCACATACGGGATGATCCAAAAACGTGTGATGACACAAAATATATTTTTTCTGGAACAACCTATATTTATTTACATATGCTGATTAGCTGTCTTTAATTCTATAACTGCATATTTAGTTTTCGAATTTTACGTGCAAGGTTTTTATTAACCATTTTGTGAAAAATTTCGAAAATGTGTGCAGTCACATAAAATTCGTTATCAGCAGTAATATTAAATATTGAAGATTGCAATTTGACAAATCGATAAACAAAGCTTGGGCCTTTCGACTACGATTAAAACTACTGGATAATATTACACAGGTTAGTTACCAGAATCGATCAGTTTACACGATGTTTGCGAGATCATAACTTTATTATTTTAAATGGACTACCCTATATTTTACCAAATGCCTCTTAAAGCTTTATTAAGTACTTTTTTTTGTTAAATATATAGTACATCTAGCATATGTACTTTTTGAGATAATTGAATTATTTCAGGGTATTTTGGCAGGACCCTGTAACTGCTTGATGTTTTTATATATTTCATATGTAATGGGCATGGCATTTATGTATACAGGCGCCAGGGCGATTTTGATTTTCTAGCTAGACGTAAAACTCAGAGGTATAATTAAATATTAAAAAACAAGTGTATTTTTGTAAAAAGTAATAAAATCGCGAATTATATAAAATAAAATAAAAAACATGTTTCATAAGACTTAAAATTTTACTAAGTATAAATTCCAACTTAAATTGTCACATTAACATCGGAAAAATTAATGACCCAATTGGACCCAATGTAACCAAATTGAATCCATAAAATGTTACTAAAAATTTTATTACAGCATCGGATGCTGTCAGAAGCCGTATTACAGCACCCGTTTAAGTACTGTAAGAGCTATCATTACTACGACAAGTCACTACGTACTGCGCAAAAGTTAACTTTTATTAGCAGTCTTCGAAAACTTATTTCATCGATTTAAAATTACGGTCACTCTCATCACTCTAAATTTGCAGTGGTGTTGGACACCATTATTGGTAGCTTTGAGGCCTACTCATTTCGATGGTGCAATACAGTTTATTCCAATTTGAAGAATTTGAGTTTTCTTCATTTTTTCCTCTTCAGTTTGCTCCTCATCATTATTACATTCTTCCTCACTTTCTTCATCATTAATTTTTACCATTTTCTTCCAATATAATTAAATTTTTCGCGTCTTCATTCAATTATTTGATTTTTTTAATTCTTATAACAATTCTTTCTTTGCGAAAGTTGAATGAACCGAAAGGGAGTAAAAGCCTTGATATATGTTCGTATATTTGAAGTCTATCATATTTTCTCGTGAGGCACTCTAAACCTGCGGACTTGCTTGTTTTTCGCGTTTTGAGCATCTCCATGAAAATAGCATGGATGATGGTCTCGTAGTATTAGCTTTTAGTTAGATTAAGAGACATTATTAAATCAAGCTTCCAAAATCTTGCACTAAAATATGAAAAATTTTAACAAGTAAGATTCCAATGTAAGATTCCAAACACAGCTACAGAAGCTTAAAACGCTATACACATACGCAAAATACAACCATTTTATAGCATAAATATTTATAAAATTATGCGTGACTCTCATAACGAAACCAAGCATGCGCCATGCCTTAGCAACAGCTGTATCAACGTCGCCAATATATGTTGGTTTCACATCAAAGGTAATATCTAAATCCCTAATCTGAGTCACTCTAGGTATGATACTATCATCAAGGCTGTACTTGTCAGTGATCATATTTGCCTTGTAAAAGATATATTAGAGGTCCTAAGACAGTCAGTCCTGCTCAAGTGATCATTGACATTCACCATGAGAGTTGTTCTACGTATATAGAAAGCAAAATAACGTACAAAATATTCGTCAATACCAAACATAGATTCGGTCGAAAGCCTTACTAAAGTCAGTATAAATGAAATCACCTGAGAGAGATAAGCCAGTTCAAACTATAGTGAAAACTCCAGATAGTATGACAGCTATCAGAAAATGTCACAGAATAAAATAGAGATGGTTTATCCAAACCATCAAATAATGTTGTTAAACTTCCAGACCATCATTTTCTTCCAGTAGTCCTTTTCTAATTTGATAATTCTTAATAATTTCCAGATAGCTATTTTCCGTGTCCACTTTTTCCATATGGTTTTTCCCAAACTGGAGATGCATCGCCTCTTGAAATGTCCAATTTTCATGATAGCTCATAGCTAATCTACCAAGAAGTCGACTTTTCCTTCATTGCCTACTTCGCTTATCTGTTGTCCTCCGTTGAATCAATATGGTGTTTTCAGTATCTTCAATTTGATCGTAGAAAAATAATATCCTTCACATCTAGTCTTTTTTTCTTCACAACATTGCTAATCTTTCTTAATCGTTTACAATACCGTCATTCCAAAACTGCTAACAACACTTTTTAAGCCGAAACACTAGTTGGTAAAAATCAGTCTCTTGATGTAGACTTTTGGACGCTACCTCTTTGATAAAATTCTGTCTGAAATTGAACCAGTTTCTGAAGAAGGTTGCAACATGATATCCGAAACGTCAAAAATTTTTTGAAAAAACCGACGGCAAAACCCGAAAGTTTCTAGTTTTAAATCTAGTATTAGTCCCAGTGATAGTTCTAGCGTTAGTTCTGGTGTTAATTCTAATTTTAGTTCAAAAAATATAACAAGTTCAAATTTTTAACTCGTCATAATTCACTAAGTTCATTAATTACAAACTTATCCAAAGCTTAGGGTAAAAACTCATAACTAACCCACACGATTGTCTTTTTTAAAATACTATAATAGCTCCAAAGTAAACATGTTTTTGCTACAAAGTTAATTATAATTTCAGAAAACAACAAAGTTCACGTCTTAATCACTCACGGTTAATTACGTCGAAAAATAGCGTGTAATCGAAATACATTTAAAAATAATAAAAAGTAAATAACATTGCGATATGAAATTTCAATCACATCACGTAACCGGAAGTACTCGACAACTTTATAGATTCATGTCATTTTCTTTTAATTGTAGATAAAATAGCATTTAATTTGTAATTGCTGATTAATAAAGCAAACTACTTACTACTACGGTGTTACGTACTGCACGATAATTTGTTACAAACTCGACAAATCTTAGACATTCCTCTTCATACCTCCTTTTTTAATTATTATGACAAAAAAGAGATAATATTCATGATACATTTTTTTAAGGACTGTGCTTAAAGAAATTTACTTAATGAAAACGACAGCAGAATAGTCATATTAAAACATGGGATATCACGTAATACCATGCGGTATCAGTTCGATCGTACGTACGTGTGATTAGAAGAAATGGAAGAATTATTTTTTTTAATTAACAGAAAATAGTGAATGAACATCAAATAAAAATTCATGAAGAATAACCGGAGCCAGAGACAAGTATGATTGAAAATGTCATATCAGTACCTCAAAGATTAGCCAGCCTTCATTAAAAAATTGCATGGATCTAACATTATGTATAGTATTTGTCGCTACCAATTTAAATACACAACCCGAATAATGTCATTTGAAAAAACAGAGACTAATTTTAATATATACAAAGATCTAAAGCAATTAATAACATAGAAAAAAAATAATTAATCTGCGAGAGAGCGAAATTTAATAATAGAAACCAACGCGACGATGAAAATAAAGCGTTACATAAAGTCATAAACAAAATAACGCGGACAGAACGTGTCAAATGTGTAAATGCGTAATTACGGTACTACGCAATACAATACAAAGAGTAAGCAACAATCCCATAAATGTTTCTAAAGAATAAACATTATTAATACTTCAAAACAAATACAAATAATTTCATCGTCATCATTTATTTACGATGCTCCGCGTCGACATTAACATGACATCCATAAATGAGAAACAGAAATTTTTGTATTTCAAAAACAATCGGTAACGTTTCAGTTTCATCTTGTATAGCTGAGTTGCTTCGAGGCTTTTATAGATATTTTAGCTACAATGCTGGAATTTTTGTATTGTAATAATGATTTTGTCATGTTTTGCGTGGATTTAAATGTTGATATAAACAAAAATACTATGCAATCTAAAATTGTCGGGGATTTATTTCATTCCTATGAACCACACGGATATACGACAGAATATACTAGAATTTGTGGTAATTTAAATGAAGCAGTGAGTAGGTCAACACTTGACTATATTGTTGCAAATTTATCGCCGTCGTTGTTTTTTTGATGTTTTTGACGGAAATATAGCAGACCATTTTATCTGCTGCTTGGTCTGTACTGCTCAAGGCTTGCAAATTGAAAATTTCAACCGAACGGATTCCATTTCTAAGCGAAGATTTTCCTATAATAATTTACCTTTTTTAAATCATAAACTTATTTTGTTTAATTGGGATTATCTCCTCGCTGTGAATATGAATGATGTAAATTCTTTGTACATCAGTTTTTTTAAACATTTCAGTATTACTATAACTTATATTGTCCGATTGTTAGGAGGAAGCTTCCAGTAAAAAGTGGTTCACATAAAAGATGGGTCACATCTGCAATATTGCATGCCGGACAGGAACTAAAAAATTTCCATTGGTTACTAAGAAATGGTTTCTCGGAACTTCGGGCACAATATAACATTAAAAAACAACATAAAGATTCAATTAACCAGGCAAAGAGAATTTTTTAGTAAATAAAATTAATAATTCTTCAAAGAAATGTAGGATGCTGAGGTGTTACATCAACAAGTAGTTATCTATTGATGACAGGTTGATAGATGTGTCAGAGTGTTGTAATCATTTTAGTAACTACCTTTCATCTGTACTTCAGGACTGATTGGTAGCTACTTACGGGTCATCTTTAGGCTATTATTATTAGGCTATTCTTTGTATCTTGCTCCCGTTACGGACATAGGTCTACGATGCTATTAATGGCTTGAAAAATGTTATAGCTGTTGGATAGGATGATGTTTTTGTTGAATGCGTCAAATTTGTGAGTGATAGCTTATGCGTGCCTTTGGCCAAGATTTTGAACAGGTTAATTGAGTTAGGGGTTTTTCTTACTTTATTGAAGATGGCTAGGATAACGCCTGTTTTCAAAAAGGATGATGCGCATGGTATTGAGAACTACAGGCCTATTCTGTTGTAGCGTATTTTCAAAAATATTCGAAAGCATTGTTTAGCAGAGATTGTTAAGTTTTTTTATGCTTTTTTTGATATTTCAAAAAAAGAATTGAAAAAGATTGCGTCGCATGGATTTCGAAGTAGCTTATCAACGGAGACCGCTAAAGTCGATTTGTTTTCATAAGTCTATGATCGGTTTGACAAGGTTAATTATGTGGTAGGTTTCTTTGACCTTTCCCAGGCTTTTGATTCGTTGCCTCCATACTTCACCAAGGAACGGTTATACAATGTGAGTATTCGTGGAAGTCTGCTCGAATGGTTAACTTTTTTCGTTACAAATCGTAATTTGAGGTTGGTTCTGTCGAAGATAGCTTCGGAAGACTCACCTGTAAATCTTGGTGTACCTCATGGTTCCATACTGAGTCCCTTACTGATTTTAATTTTTGTAAATGATTTACCAAGTTTTTCGAAAATGTTTATGTATACAGATGATACCTGTTTCGCTATTGCTGCTTGAGATCCGAGTGAGCTTGAGATCGATTGGTAGCACTGTAGAGAAACAGAATATCTTGTATATACAGAACACAGACTATGTAATTTTTCATATTCGGCGACCTCTTTCCATAGAATATCTTGCTGGTATTCCTTTACAAATGGACGCCAACTTTTTGGGCTTGAACGTTGATACCGAAATGAGTTTCAAAGATTAAATTCGTCGTATTTTACGTTGCTCAAGCTCAAATATTCGTTGGACTGGAAATCAATCCTGGACACATTACGCGCTTTGCTACGCACACATTTCATACAATATTCTTTTGTAGGCCAGAAGTGTGTATTTCTCAGTGAAATACACACTTTACACATTAATTTTTCAGTTATAATGTGGTAAGGTCTGCAGAGAAGTTTTTAGAAATAATAGTATTCTTACCTTCTCTTGTATCTATAAGCTGTGGTGTTTGTCAACGGAAATCGTGAAAGCTTTTGGGCTCTGTTGTTGTCTCAATACGCTTTTGTAAAACTGTATAATATGCTCTAAGACGCTCCTTGTGCATTCAAACATAAAGTTAAGGCGTACTTGTTCGAAAATTTTATATAGTTTATGGCAGTATTTCTGTGTGGTCACGGACCTCTCATAGGTATAAAGCTGTATTTTTTTTTCTTTGTTGTATATTTTGTTATATATTTTGTCTTGTTTTGTTATGTGTATCAATTACGTACTGTATGGCTTATCTCTTAATCTCTTATCATTATTATTATTATATATCTTTTCTCCGCCGTGTTAAAACACAATAATACAAAACCTCTTAATCTATCCTTCATAACGTCTTAATCAGTAAGAGTAATAGTAACAATCAGTATTTTGTTGGGAATATAAAATCTTAAAATAATTGTATCTGAAATCAAAAAATTTTGTTGGTATCGCAACAATCTTAATAAACTTGTTATGTTTATAATTTGCTATATCAAACATTTAATATATGAGTATGTATTTAGAATTTGTATTCATTCATTAGAACAGTAGGAACAACAGTTGGAATAAATTCAAACTAAGAATGGCTGCTCTCAAAAAAAAATGTGTGTAATGGGAAAGATTCTAAATACGCATGAGTGCTTCCGCACCCATGTATACGACGCCTATAGTCAAGGTGAACGTATTGGTGTTGGATTTAAATTAAATTTTTGGTTACTTAAATTTGACATTTATTGTTAATCTTTGAAACTATTTTTAAATTAGTAGATTTCTCTTTTTAGCTCCTCATATAACAAATTATGAATATCCTTCTAACTAGTAAATGTCTAAACAGATTCTGATAAGTAACATAATTGATTATATCCAATAATTCAAAGATACAACGTTTTACGATACAACGGTAGGACATGTTGGCACAAAATTACCATTTTCAAAGCAAAATATGATCAAGAATTTCCTTACACCTTCAAACATATCAATTATTGTAATGTTTTTTCACATTATTAATATTTTAATTATTTATAATTAAAATAAAAATGAACAGTTATATCTAAATAGCCTACGGTATGGATCAGTAATTCTGTTACGGTTGAGCGTGGTATGAAGATTGATCAAAGTCGTCTTAAATTTGTTATTGATATCAATCGACATATATTATGGTATATTGAAAGTCCTCCGCAACTACGCAATCATCAGTCAAGCAACCGAGCGAATTAAACAAATCCAAGACCACTTCAAAATCACCGAATGTGAAAAAAAAATCACGCGGTATAGCACTGATCAACTCAAAGAGATCAAGCCGATTGCTTTTACAGTACTCTTCAGGCAAATTAAAATGCCTCTTCCTCTTGAAATATTAGTTGCAACAAAATTAGGATCCTTTCTAAATACAACATAATCGCCGGGATAAAACTCTTCGTCAAATACATTTTCAGACAACCATGTTTCGGACAGAAGCACAACATTGTAAGAAAACGAACACAAAGAACGTAGTAGAGCCTGTGTTTTACTACGAATACCCCTCACGTTTTGGTAATAACAACGAAAATTCAGATAAAAACATCTAAACTTCAAAAAACAACACAGCACGACATAAAACATGTGCATACGTTCACAAACGATAAATTCACCTCAGTTTATGCTGACAATGAGATAAGTATGGAAAATCTGTAATAATTTTTTTCCTCTTTGTGATTCGATATGGGGATGCAATGTATGTACCAACATTGTGTCTGTACAGTACTGCGTAGTAGGTGCCGTAATATTTTTTTTCAATTTCAATCTTAGAAAATAAATCAACAGGTATTTAATGCTAGTGATTATTTTTCGACAATTATCCGAACTTTGAGAACCTCCTAATGACGCTTTAGAATCGAACGGAGAATGACGCTATGTAATAGATTAGTCGCCAATTTCTGAATAACCTGTATATATGAGGTTACACTAGGTATTTCCCGATTTCTCAAGAGCGATTTTAACTGAATTCTTAGACAATGGTTGGCTCTTATATGAATAACACATATTTTAATCTGTATTTAGAAGCTTACCTTACGGTGGGCTTAAGTAATATTAACCTAAAGGCTAATATTACTTAAATTATCGGTAATATTACTTTTTACAACACTAAATTGCACTGCCTCGACCACACGATAATTTAACTTATATCCCAGCTTTAAAAACTATGCAATTTTGTACCAAGACAGCGTCAATACAGTGCCTCGAATGAAAACGACCTTATCTTTGAAAAAGTGCTTGATTGAAACAGCTGGGTGGCGATCAATATTATATGAAAAATATTAAGATACAAATTAAGTCGAAATTCATAGTGTAAACACTCATTTTAATAATGCGCAGTTACACGCTACACAACACGACAATAAAGTGGTCTATCTATAAATGTTATACACAAAATTTCTTGTTTCTATCTTTTCTTACACAAAAATTACTAATTAATACGTTAAGCCATTCAGATTTTTTGTCTTTAGTTATTACGTATAAATTTTTTCTAGATTTGAAACTATCAAAATTTTCAAACGTTTTTGGATATGTAATGACTAAAGTAAATCATCTAGCGACGCAGATTCTCTTTCAAAAACATCTAGTGTTTTAATTATCTTTAAATTAATACTTGCTTGTAAACTCTACGACGGAATTTGAACTTTATCGGCCATAACAAATTTTGATTTTAATTTTTGTAAATGATTTACCAAGTTTTTCGAAAATGTTTATGTGTACAGATGATACCTATTTCGCTATTGCTGCTCGAGATCCGAGTGAGCTTGAGATTGATTGGTAGCACTGTAGAGAAACAGAATATCTTGTATATACAGAACACAGACTATGTAATTTTTCATGTTCGGCGACCTCTTTCCATAGAATATCTTGCTGGTATTACTTTACAAATGGACGCCAACTTTTTGGGCTTGATACCGAAATGAGTTTCAAAGATTAAATTCGTCGTATTTTACGTTGCTCAAGCTCAAATATTCGTTGGACTGGAAATCAATCCTGGACACATTACGCGCTTTGCTACGCACACATTTCATACAATATTCTTTTGTAGGCCAGAAGTGTGTATTTCTCAGTGAAATATACACTTTACACATTAATTTTTCAGTTATAATGTGGTAAGGTCTGCAGGGAAGTTTTTAGAAATAATAGTATTCTTACCTTCTCTTGTATCTATAAGCTGTGGTGTTTGTCAACGGAAATCGTGAAAGGTTTTTGGGCTCTGTTGTTGTCTCAATACGCTTTTGTAAAACTGTACAATATGCTCTAAGACGCTCCTCGGGCATTCAAACATAAAGTTAAGGCGTACTTGTTCGAAAATTTTATATAGTTTATGGCAGTATTTCTGTGTGGTCACGGACCTCTCATAGGTATAAAGCTGTATTTTTTTTTCTTTGTTGTGTATTTTGTTATATATTTTGTCTTGTTTTGTTATGTGTATCAATTACGTACTGTATGGCTTATCTCTTAATCTCTTATCATTATTATTATTATATATCTTTTCTCCGCCGTGTTAAAACACAATAATACAAAACCTCTTAATCTATCCTTCATAACGTCTTAATCAGTAAGAGTAATAGTAACAATCAGTATTTTGTTGGGAATACAAAATCTTAAAATAATTGTATCTGAAATCAAAAAATTTTGTTGGTATCGCAACAATCTTAATAAACTTGTTATGTTTATAATTTGCTATATCAAACATTTAATATATGAGTATGTATTTAGAATTTGTATTCATTCATTAGAACAGTAGGAACAACAGTGGGAATAAATTCAAACTCAACAGGTATTTAATGCTAGTGATTATTTTTCGACAATTATCCGAACTTTGAGAACCTCCTAATGACGCTTTAGAATCGAACGGAGAATGACGCTATGTAATAGATTAGTCGCCAATTTCTGAATAACCTGTATATATGAGGTTACACTAGGTATTTCCCGATTTCTCAAGAGCGATTTTAACTGAATTCTTAGACAATGGTTGGCTCTTATATGAATAACACATATTTTAATCTGTATTTAGAAGCTTACCTTACGGTGGGCTTAAGTAATATTAACCTAAAGGCTAATATTACTTAAATTATCGGTAATATTACTTTTTACAACACTAAATTGCACTGCCTCGACCACACGATAATTTAACTTATATCCCAGCTTTAAAAACTATGCAATTTTGTACCAAGACAGCGTCAATACAGTGCCTCGAATGAAAACGACCTTATCTTTGAAAAAGTGCTTGATTGAAACAGCTGGGTGGCGATCAATATTATATGAAAAATATTAAGATACAAATTAAGTCGAAATTCATAGTGTAAACACTCATTTTAATAATGCGCAGTTACACGCTACACAACACGACAATAAAGTGGTCTATCTATAAATGTTATACACAAAATTTCTTGTTTCTATCTTTTCTTACACAAAAATTACTAATTAATACGTTAAGCCATTCAGATTTTTTGTCTTTAGTTATTACGTATAAATTTTTTCTAGATTTGAAACTATCAAAATTTTCAAACGTTTTTGGATATGTAATGACTAAAGTAAATCATCTAGCGACGCAGATTCTCTTTCAAAAACATCTAGTGTTTTAATTATCTTTAAATTAATACTTGCTTGTAAACTCTACGACGGAATTTGAACTTTATCGGCCATAACAAATTTTGAACCGCTTACATTATTATTTTTTTTTTTACTTTAGATTTTAAAATTATTTTTCCGACCCGACAGCTTCGTTTTAAAATTTCCATAAGCGATTAATTTTACATTGAATTAATCGCTCAATGAATTTTAAAACTTTAAAAGGTACAACAATAATCTTCGTTTCACTGTATAATTTAAATTCAAGTAACTATCCTTTTGTAACTTTAAGTAGATTGCTTTAATATTGTTTATTTGCTTTATGTCTCTTGTTTTTCTTTATTTCTTTAGATTTAACTTCATAAAATTTTATTTCGGGATTAAACTATTTTCTGATTATTTTAAATATTTTCGTGATTAGAAGTTTCAATAATATTGATATAAGTTTCCTACATATATTCTGCTCCGTTCTTACTTAGTATACTAATCATAGATTCAGTATGAATTACATTACCTTTTACTTCCTTTTGTTGTTAATCAATTGTTTAGGCTACAGTTATAAATGAATTGTTGTTTTCCGTACTTATTCCTTTATTTAAACGTTTTTTAACTTTATCAAGAAGAAAACAAACGATTATTATTAATTTTTTTTAAACAATTTATGAAAATTAGTGATTTCAATCTCATTTACAGAAATTGAAATTTTCTTTTCTACTGAACTTCCTCATTCACGATCGCTTCCGGGGTCTAAACCAGTTCTCCTTGAGGATGCCTAGCTGACAACCGTTGTGGTATCGTAGTGTTGGTATTCGGAATTTGCAAACTCGAACAAGTCGAAAATAACGTGTCAAAAATTACACAATAATCTACCAAATATACTTTGTAATCTACGTCTGTATTCTACCTCTAATACTTCTTTATTCTTTACCTCTTTTACAACTGGTTTTTATAATAATATGCACAAAAATGATCTATAATTATAAACGGGTTTTCAATGATTTCAAGACCTGTGCATGTTCTCGTCAATTAATGTGATAGTAGTATTAATAATATCTTCAGGTTTATGGTAAACTTGTTGTTTCCAATATTCTCAAAAAAAAACATTAAACGGAATGGTAGCAGTAGCGGTATATAATAGCGGATAAAATGTCTGACCAAAAACATTGTTGTTTAATAAACCAACCCAAATGTTTATTGACTCTCGTCATTGGTGTGATCTATAGCGTATTAAATGGGGGTTTACATCGCACCATCAATACAGATTTTGAGCAATTAGAATAACTGAATATCAAAGCATCAATACAAAGATTATCTTCAGCAAAATGTGTTCATTGTTTACGAATATTTACGGAGTACGTTAACTATCTACATTACCTAACTCAAATGACTTTATATCCATCATTCTTTCATACTCTACGAACTGTATCTTTCTGGAATAAGTTTCTGATGATGACTATCCAAGGAACTTGTGAAGTTGAAAAATTCAAGAATTATTTCTTTTTAATAGCTACATCATCAAAATCCAACCCGCTCCAGTATTTTCTTTTTCAAATCTGCACATATTTAAACTGATATTCTGTTCGTAATTTTTGTTAACCTCGGGTGTTCAAGTTTTCACATACTTTTCTTTGATATCTTCCTTCATCTGGGAGGAACTCAAATGGTTAATTACATCACAGAATCTTTTAACAAATTCTATTACTGCACAGCAGTTCTATTGTTTTCCGTTAGTTTTGACAATTTATCAATTCCGAGATATATCAATTCTATAAGTTTGGGCAGTCAACTAAGTTCGATAAACTCCTCAATATACGTCAGCATTTCTGTATTATTTTATATCTATTATGTTATACATGCTTTGAATCTACTACAATAATATTACTTTATTTGTGGTAGTCGATGATTTGTAATTACATTTAGATGATATCACAAATCATCACTGGATTTTGAGCATCAAATTTCTCGTGTTAAATCACTTTTTGATGAGTACAGTAAATACGTACTTCGGATACAGTACCTAAGATATACAGGGTGGTCCATTACTAATGGGACACAGAGCAACAGTGAGTTACTCACATCAAATTATTACAATTTAACCCAATGTATCTTAGTGTAATTGTTAATAATAACGAAGATACAGATGGTTAAAGTTAATACTTTATTTTTGTTTTTGTTGAATAGTTTCGTTTTGTCTTACATTATGAACATGAAGATTGGTACATTAGCATTTTTTAAGATGGTAAATAATAATTTGTTATTAGTGTTGATCTATTGGTCCGATCAAGCTGTCTTCTTTAAAAACACTACTTTAAGGTGGTTATATCTTTTTCATTGTTAACATTTTTACAATTCACATAAAGTTATTTCAAATAAAAAAGTTCCTCGGACATTTTTACATAAATTTGGTATACTTACCAATTTTCTTTAATACTCTCCGTTTTCGAGATAATCACCATTTAAAGGCAATTTGCAAAATCTAACATTTCAATGAGATCAGTTGGCGTTGACAAAGATGCTTCAGAGCGAATACCAAATTAAAATTTATTATCTTAAAAAGTGATAACATGCCAATTTTCCTGTACTATATATCTATCAAACGTACACATTTTTTGCTAATGATCTCGAATGGATACTAAAGTACAAACTATTCTCGGCTTTAGGCAACGTTTCTTTGCTTGTGAATCTTCCCACTTATACCAAGCCTTTTGTGCTGACTTCAATTGTTAATGAGTGCAGATCGAAAATCTTTCGTAACTTTTGCATTTCGTCCTCACTTGGGGGGTGGGACGATAAGCTAGAGATTTAAACAGTTATGACTATACTTATGCACCTAATTATGATTCATCTTTATTAACTTATTAATGGTTTCACATTCTGATTTTGTTTTCAGATGAAATGATTTTATTAAATGTTTTTACTGTTATTTCCAATCTTTAAATTGTGTTCGTCTAAATATTTTAATACTAGTATCGTATGTTCACGGTATGGTATATCAAAACCGGTGATGATGGGTACAGATTGGTACCCGTCATGACTGATTATGACATTCACGATAATTTTGATCATGATAATGTTAAATATTATAAGGCTAAGGCTGCTGTCTTTTCTTATACGTAACAGTACTGCTAGTTTGTTTGTTAGCTCGCTAGCTCTGTTATTACAATACTTCTAGTATATCAATTACTTTCAATATCTCAAAAACTTGGCTAATATTTGTAAGACTCCATAAACGGACATTTAGGAAAGGTTACAATTAAGAGAGTTTCTAATGCGCTCATTATTCACTACAAATATCACAAGGCAGTACTACAGAAGCCGACAAAAATTCAATGGCTAACATATCTTAATATATCAGGTGCAATGAAATCTTGTCGATAGCACTTGATGCTTTACACGGTCTCACATGATTTGATTTATAAGTAAGGACCGTTTTTAAAAAAATGAAACCAGTAGACTTTTCTTAACATTCTTCTTCACACGAATTTCAGCTACTTGTCTATATGGTTCTTATCAGTATTAAGGCACTTATCATAGTTAAGTTTGATAGTTATACAATAAGCTTTTTTATGTCATCCTCGTAGAAATCTGCCGCGTGAGTAGATAGCGACTGCGTCACTGGTATTTTGATATCATCATTGTCGAACTGCTAACTACCCAAATGCCTCTTCAAATGCATGACCACGTAGTAGTCATTGAACGCTATATCAGGGCTGTACAGAGGGTGATTAAATTGTTGATGCACGATCTAACGATGAATTTCAGCCAATTTCACGCCTGTAGCATTAAAAAACGAATCATAGTGGTTCACTTTCGGCGAGATTCTCAATTAGAGGAGTCATTTCAAATGGTCAAAATCAAACGTAAACATGGACGACATTGCCTCAGAATTTTAAAACGATCCTTACTTTACAAATACACCTCGAATGTATAAACTGTTCAATTAAAACGACGTAATTGTACATATTTGAGTAATTGAGTTTTAATTGAGTTTTTTAAGTGCTTTTTCACTAAAAGTTACTGTTTACTAAAGTTGTTGCAGGAATAAGTCAGCGGATACATCGGGGTCCTTTAGGATAGATGAAAACGAAACATATTTAAAAATAACATAATCGGACGAAATGTGAGTCTCAACTCGAAAAAAGAACCCGCGTTCGGCAACCTAAGGACACGTTAAAGGCAATGTTGATAATCTCCCTCTTTTTGATTTTTTATTATTAATATGTTTTTGACGATTATAATAACTCTGTCGTAAAACAAAACCAAAGAGCCATTCAAATCATCAGTGGTTATTTTTAAAACCATCATGTTTGTAAACTTCTTAACTCTGCACACTCCAATTTGAAGATCTATTCTCTATTCTATAATAGGCATATGCTACATGGCCGAGTTAGAGCTACCTTATATTCTTGTTATAGTATTAGTGCTCTCTGTGTTCAATTTTTGCGATGCACTTTACAACTCATGCATTAATGCTGATAACATTCGTCGTATCCAATTGGTTCAAAATGCATACCTTCGCTACATATATGGCATTAGAAAGTACGAAATAGTCTGAAATACTTTTATATAACTAGTTAATTGCGTAGCTCGAATCCAATAACCTCTTAAACGAGTCACAGGTTGGTCTTAGGAAAAATAAATCAACTACGTCAGTAACATGTAAACTGGATTCATATGTTAATGAATGCTTTTAAAACGAACGTTATGCACAGGCGTCCTTTTATGATCTTACGAAAGCCAAATGACATGTATCTTATAATTGATTGTTAATTAAATTGCAAAATTTTGATTTTGATGCTGGTTCTGTTAAGCTAGTTGTATAATATTTAAGAATACATGTAACATTACCGAATCAACTAACAACATAAAGCTTATTTATCAAATTGATTGCAACAAATAATTTATAAAAATAGACTATCTTCAAAATTGTCTATTAAGTATGGCGTACCTCAAGGGTCTGTGCAGGGCCGTATACTTTTTCTGTAATTTATTAATGACTTGACTGATAACGTTCCTGCGTCAAGTAACATTATATTATTTGCTGACGATACAACTACTGTGAATATAAGTGATAATCTCCTAGATCTTTAAAGTGAGGTAGTTTGATCTCCGGGTTGCATTTTTAGCTGGATTTCAGCTCTCAATCATCTGAGCGTAAATGAATCTAAGACGCAGCGATTTATCTTCTCTTTATGTGCACTAAATGATTATGTTGATAACCCTACTATCAAATATCTAGGAGTTCATTTAGATCGTAAACTTACATGGGAACAGCATGCAATACGAATTACTAATAAATTAAACAAAATTATTTACTGTATTAAAAATTTAATTAATGCCGTTCCAGTAATTACAGTAATGACAGTATATGGATATTTTTATGCTCACTTATCACATGCCATTCTCGCTTGGGGCCATTCTGGACATGCAGTTCGGGTGTTTAACGCTCATAGACGATGTGTCCGAATAATTTCGAATTTAATATTAATATTCTAAGTATTGCAGAACTAAATTTGTGGAATTAAGAATCTTAACTGTGCCTTGTATTTATATGTATATTTAACTGTCTCTTATACATTTAAAAAAAAATCTGCAGTATTTCAAAAAGCATGATGAGGTCCATCATTATGGAATCGTGATAACCACGTTATTGACTTTAAAAATAAAATAACATGAATTGTCACAGTAGGAACTCGCAAAAGAGCGTTCCCTATAAGAATTTGTTGCCTATGATGGTAAGATGAGAGCGGACGGTCAGTTAACTCATTAGCGAGAACGTTTGGGTAGTTTTCTAATCTGTTGTTGTAGTCAGAACTTCGATAAGCAATTAACTCTACCAGTGTTGGTATTTGAAACTCCTCATAGATGATATGGTTAGTCACATACGGCCATGTTAATCTTCTCTAATAGATTTAGATTATGCTGATGTTACTCTTATTACTAGTTCAGAGATAGTGGCCATAACTACAAATAAAGGTGGAGATTTTATTACTTTGGGATCATCTCCAGCCTTTACTAGTTGAAATTGGTTTATTCATCTAGTAATCTTTTAATATGGATTGTTTGTTATTTCTATTTTTTGGATTATCGTTATCAATCCGGATTTATTTTATATTTCCGACCATTTTCCAAACATTTGGAATATTTATCTTACTTGAGGTAGATATGTCGACTTCAAATTTTTGTGAGAGTTTACTAGTCATGTCGAGTGAATTACTTCTGGCTCTTGTAGGAGATTTCTGAGAATGACTTTGGATAAACTGTGCACTCTGCATATTTATATTTTATCTTTATTAATCCGTAAAAAGAGAAATAAAAAACTGTTAACCAGGTTACCCTTCGGAAAGCGTAATTCTACTTTGAAAGTAAAAATAATGACGTCGCCAATAAAGAATTATTATTATTACAAAAGGATCGCATACATTAGGGTGGGTTGATTGATTGAGTATGTCGCGATATAGAGAATTACATTCTGCATGTTTATTTCACAGAATTATTTTGAATAAATCTTCTCCTTACTTTACAATTAAATAAAGTTCAAGACTAATGTTCACAACCTTAACATTAGACAGAGATATACTTTAACAATACCAAAACATCACCTTGAAATTTTTAAAAGATTCTACTTTTACTCTGTGTCTAAATAGTGTTTATAATTCAATCCCTAACCAGATTAAATTGAGGAGTGAGCAGTGTTTCAAGATTAAACTTAAGAAACTCTTACCGAGTCGGAACCAATTTTGGCGGGGAATAATAATAAAAATTGTAGTTTTTGCTTTTGTTTTTAATTTATAAATATTGTTTTACTTGTGGAGCTTTTAAATTGTTTCCTTCTCATTAAAAAGAATCGATGAAAAACCTATGTTATAGTACACCCTATAACATTCGACTTTTTCTTTATATTACTTTGATTTTTCTCTATGATTACAACAAAAATTGATTTCTATATTTTTTCTATAGAATTTTTCTGTTAAAAAAATTATGTCAGAAATTAAATGATATTTTCAACAAATTTTTATTTTTAACAGAAAAAGTCTACGTAAGTACTAAATCATTCAATCAAAATATTTTATTGAATTGAAAATGTCTAATTTATTATCTGACAATTACTATTATTAATATGTCAAAAACAAACTTTTTTAATGCTTAATGCCTCCAATTTTTCATATAATTCGGTAAGAAACCAATCATATTCTGTCTTATTATGCTAATGTTAATAACAAAAAAATTGCATACATTTAGCAATCGCCTTTACGATTATGTAACATTTGATTTCGACATATTCAACGAAACACCTTATTACGCAAGACTTCATTCAAAGAATTCCTACGTATTAAACTAATTAATTATTTTATTTTACTTTTTTTAGTGTTGAAGATGTTTTTATTCGCGTCACAGTCTTCAAAAACAGCGCTCTAGACACCTTCTCAATAGTAATCGGATGGTTGTATTTCGTGGCATGGTCGGTTTCGTTTTATCCTCAAATTTACATCAACTACAGGAGAAAAAGGTAAACACATTTTTTTAACAACATGGATCATTAATCTTCCTTTTAAAAGATAGGAATTTTTCTAAATCCTTTTTTGACCTTGATTAAAAAAAAACATTCTTCTCAATGATGAAGACCTTGTAAAACTCGTCAATAAACGATCCGTAGAAAGCTATGGTTTGCTTTCGAATTCGTGCAAGATAGAAACTTGCGGTTTTCGCGGCATGATGAATACGTTTATTCTGCATTGTATAGGAAATAACTACCTTTTCTTCTTACAGCGTGATTGGATTAAACTTCGATTTCTTGTACTTAAATATCGTCGGTTTTATACTTTATGGCACCTTTAATCTTGGATTATACTTTATACCAGAAATCAAAGTAAGTATTAAATTATAATTGAATTTGATTTTGAACGAAACAATCTCCTAAGTAGTTGGGATAAGTCTATTAATATGTCCTAAATGAAACTAGAATGTACTAAATATAACGAAGAAGATAAGTAGACTAGTTGACCTGTTTCACTTACAATTTAAGACTCAAAGAGTTATTTCAACATACTTTAACACTTGCGTATCAACCACAGAATTTGTGTTAAAATAGAGAATAACTTCAACAACCTTGAAATAGAATGACGTCGTTTATTATCGATCGTTTTTGTTCTAATTTTGGATTGATTTTATTAAGCTCATCAACATATTGATTGTACAAACACTTTTATTTTACAGAATGAGTACTTTACAAGATATCCAAGAGGTTTAAATCCGGTCCAAGTGAATGACATAGTTTTTGCTGTTCACGCGGCTTTAGCGTGTCTAATAACAATATGCCAATGTTATTTATACGAAAGAGGAGAACAGAAAGTGTCTTTGACGGCCAAATCAATTCTTGGAGTATTCGCCGTATTCCTATTTATTAGTGTGATTTTGTCGGCAGTTGATGTAATTCATTGGCTTGATTTCTTGTATTACTGTTCCTATGTGAAATTAACAATTACATTAATTAAATATGTACCTCAGGTAATTCAATTTCAAAATTAAAACAAGATGATTTAGTAATACTTTTATTTTCATTCTTAGGCTTACATGAATTACAAAAGGAAAAGTACGGTTGGTTGGAGTATTGGAAATATCTTCCTAGATTTTACTGGTGGAATTTTGTCAATGTTACAAATGATAATTAATGCTTACAATTACGGTAGTTTTTAATTGTTTTATTTAGTAATAATTATTTAATATTTCTGTGTGTTTTAGATGATTGGGTATCAATCTTTGGAGATCCCACCAAGTTTGGATTAGGATTGTTCTCCGTGGTATTCGATATATTCTTTATTATCCAACATTATGTCCTATATCG
This sequence comes from Onthophagus sagittarius, assembly GCA_036711965.1. Classification (NCBI taxonomy): domain Eukaryota; kingdom Metazoa; phylum Arthropoda; class Insecta; order Coleoptera; family Scarabaeidae; genus Onthophagus; species Onthophagus sagittarius. The sequence goes on along the minus strand of JASERS010000003.1, from coordinate 46,694,589 downwards.
GCACTCAAACTATGAAGAAAAATAGTACTTATATTAAAATTTTTATCGCGCATTTTTTGTGAGGTTTAAGTTATTTTATATGATTTATAATAATTGTTATAATATATTTGATAAAAAATAAGTAATTCAACATGTTTTTAGTTCTTAATAAATTTCTAAATTCAAATAAAACCTTTATTTAATTCCCTCAATATTGAATCAAAAATCTATTAGGACGTACACTTACAAAGTTAAATCTTAACCTAGTTTTTACCACTTTACAAACTAATAGCTTGGTTTTAGGTATTAAAGAACATTAAATACAACACTAAAGAAATTGTTCTTTTGCTCACTTAAAATCATATCAGACATCGTCATATTAATAAACGGAAAACGTCGTTAAGTACAGATTGCACCCCAAAATTAAGAAACATGCCCATGTGTAGCCATTATCAAAAAAAGTTTTATCAATTTGAAAAGAACACACTTGTGCTATCTAGATCCAAGGTTTGTTCGGTCAATGTTTATCAGCGTCAGACAAGAAGCAGACAACTTTTCATATTAACAAAAATATATTTGAGCTAAACCACATTTTACAATAAAACAATAAAAGATAAAACTAAGTCGCAGAAAGCAAGAAGAAAATCAGTTAATTGTGTATGGTAAGAAAATATTTCAAACTCATAATTTTTTGTTTAACCTTGCCATGTTTAAAGGTGCAGCATGTTGCTTTACCGTATTTACCGCTCTACTGTATGGACACACCTTAAGATCCACCTAACAAACAAACAAAATTGAGTTTGATATATTCAGAAAATCCACATATAGTGATACGATAATTCCAAAAATCTCACATAGTGATAACCAATACAAACATGCCTCTTTTAGATACTTTTTCAATAGACTAATTAATACACCTTTGAACTATAATGATCACATAAACGAATTAAAGACAATTCTGAAGATAGATATTAATAACAGATATAGCATTTTCAATATAATAAAAGTATAACTCATTTACAACTATTTTAAGGTTAAACAAAGATACATCACACTACCGTTTCACCGGGCCTTGATACACTTAACAAGAAATCTATATAAGATTAACTTGGCCTTTCCTTCTAATAATAAATTAGTTAACATGTTGGTAAACACCTATCATAAATTTGACAAACTTGAGTTAAGTAGTCTCTATAAAATCATATGTAAAGACTGTACTAAGTTCTATATAAGACAAACCGGACGTAATCTAAAAATTAGAGCAAAAGAACATCATCAGAACACATTTCAAGGGCCTCTTCCTCATTCTGTAGACACCTAAAATCGGAAAATCACAGTTCCTGTATTGATAATATCTGTTTGATTAAAAGAATCAACAAATCTAAGGAATTAGATCTCATTGGAGAATTCCAGATTTTATTACATAAGAAACATGAAGAAGACCTAATTCTCAACAACATCACAAAATTTAATAATAACAGATTTTTTAGTAGATTCATGACAGAAAAGTAATACAAAAAAACCCTCTATTTACTTATAATTTAAATTTTGAAGTTTGATAGACCTGCGCACACAATTCTGATTTCCTTTTTACTTTTTATAAATAACCTGTTCCATTGCCAATCGCTTTCTCACATGCAGTTTATAACTTTGAATTGTTTTTCTGTTGTTAAAAAAGTTTAAATTGTTGGTTTTTGATTGTTTTTCACCTTTTATAAACAAATTTGTAAGTACGTTTTGATTTTTTAAAAGATTTATAATTTGTTCCTTTTGATTGTTTTAGTTGTTTGATTTTTCGGCTTTCAATGAAAAAATTTTTAAAATTGATTTTCTCGAGATTCCCAATATATAATATTTGATATATGTACTTTTTATAGTAATTTGACGGCAGTGAATTATAAAAGAATATTTTGTAGATACATTGTACTAATCATATATTTTTACCTTTTAATACAGTCGTGCCTGAAGACGAAATTGATATATCTCGAAACATATGTAGCAGCACCGCTATTTTTTAATAAATATTTTTCATCGTGCCTTATTCAAAGTCTTTTATACACTTTAAGATGTTTATAACACTCGTGTTTCCGTAAATTTTGATAGCTTAAATAAGTGATAGTACTTACTTTTAGATATTTTAGCAACTACTAGGTAAACAATAAAAAAACACAATCAAAGAATAAGTAAAATTATTAACACAATGAACTTTTTTTATTTTCATTAAAAATAGCGACTAGGTTGATAAAATTGTCTACAGTATGTCCCCGGATCGAGTTACAAATAGGAAAAAAAATTTTTCTAGCTATATAAGTTACTTAATTGTTCCCATTTTTCTGTAAAATTTGGACTAAATTGGACTTTTTCTAAACTAAAATTTTTCTGACAATAAGTTCAATTTATGATAGTAACCATAGAAACCATAAAAATTATGACCGATGTTAGTGAAAAGTATACGAACAACTTGAATTACGATATGGCTAAATAATTGAATAAAATATTTCAAATATCAATTTATGTAATAATACACTATATAAGTAATAAATAATATTTATCTGTAAATGAACAAATCAACCATTTATTCATACAAATCACCGCCGAACTTTAAATTCTTTATAAGAATTACGAAATTCTACCAGTGGTAGAGATTCTATGGCATTAATTATTCCTTGATTTAACAGTTCTACATCGTCTTGTAATAAATAGATCACTGTAAACAATTTGTTGCAATCGTCCCCAACAATAAAAATCCATAATTGTAAGATCAGAACTGCGTGTTGGCCATAAAATAGGAATAATTCGGTCACAAAATGTGAATGGTGAGCTGGGCAGCCGTCTTGCTGAAAATACATTGACTGCATAAAATTTAAGGGTAATTTATCAAGTTTTTCACTAAAATAATTTTGTAATATATCCCAATATTTCTATAGATTTACATTTCCATCGAAGAAATATGACCCAATTACCCCATGATATGTTATAGCACACCACACGTTTACTTTTTTAAAATGTTGACTTCGTCTGGAGAGTGTAGATTTTGGATTTAGATCACTCCAATAACGACAATGCTGCGAAGAAAAAATGCCATTTGTTGAAAAGATGCTTTAATCCGAAAATACAATAAATTTATGAAAATTTCGGTTGTTTAATATTTCATTCCCAAACTCAAAAGAAAAATCCAAACGTTTGGCATCCTCGTCAGCACCAGTACCAACAAAATCAATTGTTTCTTTCAAGGTTAGTATCGTATTCAGAGACTTAATCCACTCCCTGAAATAGCTCACATAAGTTGTAACTCTTATGTTTCTATGGTTACATAGCATAAATTTAGAATATACAGTTTGTGCGAATCGGTGGTTTAAACATGTCTGACGCATTATTTATGCTAAGATAAGTTTTAAACATCAGTAATACTTTTTTTTTCCTTTTTGTAACTCGATCCGGAGACATACTGTATATAAGATTAATTTAAATAATAGTTATTTATTATACAAGGGCAAAAAGTATTAGACTTTAGCTCGAAAATATGTTTAAAAGAACAAGAGCTAAAATTTATCTCTTTTCTCGTTATGGAAATGATTTAATATTGAAAAAATTAATTTTCTTAAAAAACATTTGACATGTCATCTCTGTTGACAAATTCTACTTTCTAAAGGGAGGTCTGTTTTTGCATTTCGTTCACCAGGCCCCATGACTTTCCCGACTTACGTCACTCCCGAACTTAAGATGTGCATTTGAATGTATCATATGAACCTAAAAAAATTATCACACATATAGTTGATTATTTATAATTTTCAGTTAAGTTGCGAAAATTGGTTGCTTTGTGATAAAGAGCCGGAATTGAAGGAGATAGATAACTGTCATGGGCAAAAAAAACGATTTTTGAAGAAGAGATTGTGTTCCATTACTTTTAAAATGAAGCTACACGCAATACGTGGGTGCTCTGGATGCTGATGCCTTTAATATTTATCCGAGGGAATACGTATTGGTCTATATTTACAAGGACACAAGAAATTCGCTGTAAATAGCAGTGAAATTCGCTCAAATGCGACTTGATGCTTGTGGCGATTTTTGCGTGGCCAATATATTATGCTCAAATCGCCGAAGTGGCTTGTCACATTAACTCTAGCGCCCCGTGTTAACACAAACTCGACAATTCAAAGGTAATAGGCGACTCGGCCGCAAGGGACCTCGGTGATTTGAGTATAAATGTAATCTTATAAAAAATTTGGTATCTTAACTAACATATGTAATAAACATATCGCCTTAAATCGCTGATAGTGATTAGAGATGTGCAAATTACGTGAATCTCGCCATTCACGTTGGGTAATGCGTGATATCGTGAACAACTGTTCAGTTCCGTATTAACGAAAAACACAAAAACGCAATATTTAACTATGTAAATTGAAAATACGACCATTTATTTAAAATTTGTATTTCTCGAATGTATGCAATAATTAGTACTATAACTGTTTAAGTGTTATTTTATGCGTAAAATAAGTATCTGCATAAAATAAAAAAGAAGTAGAAAAGAATCTCTGAAGAGAAGTTACCGTTTTAATTAATGGCGGTTCTTTTCAATTCCACTGACCAGAAGGCGACTAGAATATGCAGGGGTGTAGTATCTTGTACAGATAATAAAGACTTATCATTCTCCGCCTGACCGGCAATTTTGTTATATCAAAATCTCTCCGAGTACTGAAAATCAATAAAATTTTTGTATTGTTTGTAGAAAATAGATTTAATAAATTTGTTGTGTACTGTCTCAATGATATTCAAATGATAGGCTGCTTCATGATCCCATACACATTATCTCTCCAAAGTCTTGCTCATCAGTTTGAAGTCTAACTTGTTGACTTATTAACAGCATGAGCTATTACTGTTCAAACACTGTACATTATATTACAGACAGTCATCTTGTTGGCAGCAAGTGCTATTATGTTTCCAATATCATGCTCATCATATTGAAGTCTGCCAACTTGTTGGCAGCATGACCAGTTTCTGTTCCAAACACTGTACATAGTGGGCAAATTTTGTTGTTGTTATATGTACCCTCGGAAACTATAAGAAATACTAAAAAAGTAGGTATCATCTCCCGGTCTCTTTTTCCGAGAGATATTCAATCCCGCAAAGACAATACGTAATAAAGTATATAAAGTAATAAATTAAAGATCCGATAGGATCAAATAAAGTTTTAAATGAATGTTAGGATTATGTATCACAATCGCAATAAAAATATGTTCGATCGTTGTTTGAGGTTTGTTCGTTTAGTTTCGATGAGGTCGTTTTTAACGTTGTGATGAGGTTCGCATGGAGCCGAACCATGCCGAGGTTTTGCATTCGATCGATATTTTTTTGCACTAGGAGAGACGAAATACAACAAGTTAAGTCAAGACGTGTATAAAATATGATATTCAAACTAGAGAGATGTGTAAATTACGTGTGGCCCGCCGGGTCACGATGGATCACGCGTGAGCCACAAAAATGCAAAAATGCAATATTAATAACAGGTTATTTAAAGTTTGTATTTTTGAATGTATACAATCAGTGATGGGCGACAGGTAAATACCAGATGGGTAGGTATTTATAAATTGGGTATTTATACGTCTATTTACCCAAGCAGTGGGTACTTAATCAATTTGAAAAATGTATAGTAATAAATGCATTTATTTTTTAATTCGATTAATACACTCCAATAACATACAACCAATCAATTAACACTAGACTTAGTACTACAAAGATTCAGGTTTCAGAAACGAAACTTTCTAGTAGTAGGTCTAGTGTTAGTTCTAGTTTTACTTTGATACAAGTATATCACAATTTAAGATTGAATAACAACTAAAAACAGAACCAACAATAATGCTAGAGTTAATACTAGACCTAGAACGAAAAACATTTAGGATTTAGTCGTACCTCTCTTAAGACGAAACCTAATTCAACCCAACCCAACGTAGCTTTAGAACTAACACTAAACTGAGAATTAGAAACATTAGGGTTTAGCCATCTAAAGAGACCTATGGCTAAACTCTAATGTTTTTAGTTCTACGTCTAGTGTTAATACTTAAGTTACGTTTTAGGTCTAGTATTAATTATACTTTTAATTTCAAAAGCATTTACAACATTTAAGCACTGATATTACAATCATGTCTTTGGCGCGTCTATCAGTCGTCTGTAAGCAGAGATTCGTCTACCTTAAACGTACGCACATGGCGATTATACATAAAACTTCCAACAAGAACATAATAAATAAAACTAAACACTCTGTTTATTCTACCATTCTTAATTATTAATTAAAATCTCCACTATTAATTAATAATCAAATTAACAAATAATCAAACATGATTTATTCATTAGATCACCTGATCGTGCGTGAGTCGCGTGAATTGATGTGACCCACGTGTTTCAGGAATGATATTCACGTGAGTGACATGCGTGACACGCGTAGATCTAAATCGTGAGCGGGCATAAAAAGTCATTCACGCGCACATCTCTAATAGGTACTACTTTGCCAAATTCTAATTCTGAAAGTTGTCCTAATTCTGATTCTAGAAGAGTTTCTACAGAGTTTTTATATCTAACAATAAATTGTATCTGGTTATGGAGTAAGCCTTTATGGTTCATTGCCAACAATGTTCATGCACTAGGTTAAAGAGATTCTCATCTCCTATTTGTTCTATTTTTTGAGTTATGATTGATTTTTATGCTGCAAACCGAAAATTATGATAATTTGAAGATTTTTGCTGTACTCCTGCAATCTTCTCATATCTAAGTTATAAATGGTTATGGATTATGTTTTACCACATCTTATGATCAATTTTAGTGATTGAGGTTCTTGACCATCAATTTTGATTTTTTATGAAAAACTTTTGCAAAGAACAAAATTCTGTTCTGAGAACTAAACTGGTAACTGTTTTGCTTCTTATTTTTTATTGTGCCAGAATCAGTGTTCGTCACATTATTATAGTTCATACAAAAAGTCAAAGCCCCTCACATTAGAGATTGATATCTTCTGTAACTGTTCGTAGAAAAAAATCCAGTAAAGTTTGTTATAATCAATGAACTATTCTGTGTATCATATGTTAATTTGCAGTTAAGTGAAGAGCCTGCAATTTTGTCTACTTTGAAATTTCTTTTCTTAAAAACTATCTGAGGAAAAGATTTCATAATTGAAATGGTTATCAACCGATGTGTTCATATAGTGTTCTGAAAAATCGTGGTTTAGTAGAATGCTTTCATTTCGAAAACGGCCTGGTGAATTTCAACGCGATTTTTACTAAAATATCTTAAATAATGTCGTTTATCGGATTTTTTTCCAAATTTATATATATGATATTGAGAAATGTTCAATGATTATAACAAATTTTACCTCTTTTTTTTTATTGAGCGGTTACAATGATATCGATCTCTAAAGTTAGGGGCCTTGACTTTTTGCACAGACTTTAGTCAGGGGCTACTACACGTGACGTCACGATTAGAATATGTTAGGGGTGTTTACATACAAGTTGAAATTCTCGGGTTGGCCAACCTTGTGGAGTACGGTTAACAAATCTTGATAAAATCGGGCAAATGCGTGTTTCTCAAAAGGACTTTTTTCTCTTTTACGGAAACTGTATCTCAAAACGTAATAAACCGATCAATACGAAAATTGGTAGTATAACTTTTTATGAAATTGCGAAATTTTCGTTTCTTTCTCATATTCTTAAAAAATACTTTAATAATCTAAAATAGAAAACTTTTTGTAATCAAATGCAAATTAAAATGGCTACATATCCCGCAATTTATCCTATATAATACAACGTTCAGCAGGCATCAGTCCTTAATTTCATTTTTGGATAAAACCATTCAAAATAATTCACAAAAAAGGTGTTCGAAATATAAGTAAAATGAAGTCAACATTTAATTAAATTTTAATTAATACTTTCCACTTAAGAAATAATACAAAAAAGTCGGTAAAAATTTGACCTATAATGTGGTTTCCACTCTTAAGTGTTAATAACCAAATGCTAGGATTACGATTTCCAAAACAACAAGTGTCTTATTAATATGTTTACATTTAAAAGAGCCATTTTTAACGACTTTAAGAAAAAAAATTTTTCTTTAATTTTTTTTTATATAATCTAAGCTCATAATCAACATAAAAAATCTTTTAAAATGACACGAAATATTTACCCCAAAAAAATAAAAATATTTTGTTTCATTTTCTTTCTGGATCTTTCGAGTTTGATGAGGTTTTAAAGAATTTCTTAGAAGGAATCTTATTTTTTAGTCTTTAGGGACGTCAAATTGAAGTGCAACTAAAACATAGGTTAAAATGTTTGCAAAAACCGGACCAGCAATTCCCAAATCGATATTAAAAACGCCGCTTGCCGTCAACGGACGATGAATTTTTAATTTATGCACAAAAATTCGAATTTGTTGATGCTCCTCAGGGGTTGAAATCCTCGTGGCAAATTCCAATAAGAAATCGATTAAGTTTTTCACAACATTTTGAAGTTGTTGGGCGTGCTTCAAAAACGTTAATAATCCAATTGTATGTACTGTTACAAAGATGATATTTAAAATATTTATTGTTTTTGTGATTTCCGATGTGAAATTATAAACTAAATACAAAATAACCGCGTACCAATTAATAATTAAGGCAGATAATTCCAAAATAATATGTAACAAAAATTGCGGATCCAAACAATCATTAATTTCGTAACTTAATAAGCTAATATCTTCATGTAAACATCTCAAATACTCGATTATTTCTGAAATAGTGAGGTTATTAATGTTTTTTGGTGGTGAGTGATGTTTGTTACAAATTTTGTATCGAAAAAACCCGAAAAATTCGGCTTCTCTCGATGATTCGTCGACATCTTTTAAGGGATTTTGAGGTTCAAAATTTAAAGATGTTGATGTAATCTGTAAGAAACACCCTGACATTCCAACGATAATCGATGTTAAATTAATAAAAATTATGTGTAACCCAAAAAATAAATTAATCGTAAACTGGTTTAAATAAAACTTATAATTAATGAAATCTGTCAAATAATTTTCAGTTGAGTCTAACCAGAAAATTATAACATATTGCGTCGTTAAAACGAAAAAGAATACGATTATCGTCAGATATTGTACTTTAAATATTCCCATTAAAGCGCTTTGACATAATAAATTATTTTGATTTCGCATCGAAACCAACTTATTTAGCGTTTTTGCAAAACGAGGAAATCGAATTATATTAACAATAGTTAATAAAGCGATAAAAACTGAGTATAAAATATCGTTTATGGCGCTTAGAATAGCGTGCAATGATTTTCCTTTATAAATTTTAAAGATATCTAATATTTCGGTCGTGAAAACTAATTCAACTGACATTAAAAGAACAATTACCAACGAATAAATCAATAACGGAATCGACAATTTAAATTTACAGCGAAACATGCCACCGTTTTCTTCAAATTCTTGATTTGCCTGATGATTTTCTTCGGTTTTCTTTGGGTGTCTTGAAATTATCGGAAATAAACCAAAAATTCGCAACAGATTAAATGTTGGGCTCAAAACTTTGCACAAACACAGACGATTTGTTTTTGGTAAAATCGGTTTTTGTTTACTAACTTTAACAGTTATTATATCATCGATTGGTTTAATAGTTACGTTCTTTTTTATGGCCATTTTGAAACTATTCGTACTCAAATGAGGAGTTACTACAAATTATACGTTTTTATACTAAAACAAAGGTAATCAAAATTACATTTTTAAATAATAAATGATAATTATGTTGATGTAAGATTTTCGAAAAGATGTAATTTCGAAACTACATTATTAAATCAATAATGATTATTGTCTCAACTGAAGTAATTTATAATAAAATTATTAATTTATTATAAAATTAAATTATCTAAACTTTGGCAGTTTCTTTAACAAACCTAAAGTTTATTAATAAAAAGTAGAAAAGGAGAAAAGGGGAAAATTTCTTTGCAATAAATTCATTTTATACATTTTTTCGAAAAAATTCAAAATATTTTTTTCTATTTTAGCACAAAATAGTAAAAAAAGGAAAAACAAATTTAGTAACCATTTAACAGTTTAAACGCCATACATAGAGTTGTCTACGAAATGTGTGTACAACGGAATACTACACACCCCTTCGCTTAAAATAGGTCAATTTAAGTCAACTTCCCTACAGGACTTCAAAGTAAGCAGACAAAATTCATTTATTCTTTATAACTCAAACACGCGTTAATCAATCTAAACCACTTTTGAGATGTGAGCTTCTAGGTTCAACTAACGTCTTTTTATGGTATTGCATAAAATTTTAAAGCCATGTGTTCAGTAGTTATTGCTCCATATTTTTTTCTGGCCAGGCCACAATTACATAAAAGAACTTTTTGTCTCGTATAAGACTTTGATTACATAAGTAGGTAAGCAAGAAAATTGGAATTTTTTAGTAACAGCAAACCTTATTTACGTAATTTTAACTACAAAATGTCAACGAGTTTGACACTTAAGTAAAGAATTGAATACTAAGGAAATTCTTCCTCATAATTCCTGTTCGTTATCAACTAGAGCAAGGACTTTTGATTTCAATGCCCCTCAGAGAACTCACATTCATGGTTTAGATTGACTAACTCATTTTAGAGGTATAAAGAATAAACGAATTTTTATTTGCTAATTTTGAAGTGCTGTATGGGCGAAACAAAGCAACTTTGGATAGAAGTAACTTAAATCAACATAATCTGTGGTCTTCCATCGTGCACGCATTTCATAGACAATCTGTATTTCACCAGTGATACATAAGAAACGATCATATCAGGCCATGTATATCTCTATTAACACACTGATAAAACGAATATTTAAAGTTTCGTTGTATCATCATCAGCTTATAGCATTTTATTATTGTTGTATTGATTTTTAAAAAGGTTTGACCAGCGTTAAAAGTTTTCTATGTTAAATTTTGACTTGAGTTAATTATAAAATTGTATTTAGACTCATGCATATAAAATTGGGTAAGACAAAATGCATTATTCGCAGAGCGGCAATATTCTTCAGTTCACTGACTGACATATATGACTGCTTTTTCTGCATGAGTAATAAAATGTTAATAAAAATCTGTCTTTATTTGACTACATTTGGTTCCGACGGGACCCGGCATGACCCGGTTGGAACAATTTTTGAATATTTCTTTAGTAATAATATTGAAATTGTTGAGCACCCCATTAACAAAAAATACAATATTAATAACAGTTTATTTAAAATTTGTATTTTTGAATGTATACAATCAGTGATGGGCAACAGGTAAATACCAGATGGGTAGGTATTTATAAATTGTGTACGGGTAAATAAACGGGTATTTACCCAAACAGTGGGTACTTAATCAATTTCAAAAATGTATAATGTACACATGAATTTATTTTTCAATTTGAATGAATTAATTCATTCACAAAGAATTTGTATAGTTAGTGAAGAAGAGTATAGAAATGTCAAAAGTTCTTAAGCCTAGTGTTAGTTATACTTTTAGTTCCAGAAGAATTTACAACAACCAAGCACTAAACGGCAATTAAAACTAGAACTAACCCTAGACTTAGTACTGCAAAGATTCAGGTTTCAGAAGCGAAACTTTCTAGTAGTAGGTCTAGTGTTAGTTGTAGTTTTACTTTAATAGAAGTATATCACAATTTAAGATTGAACAACAACTAAAAATAGAACCAACAATAATGCTAGAGTTAATACTAGACCTAGAACGAAAAACATTTAGTGTTTAGTCGTACCTCTCTTAAGACGAAACCCAATTTAACCCAACCCAACGCTTAAAATACTACACAATCCTTCGCTTAAAATAGGTCAATTTAAGTCAACTTCTCTAGAGAACTTCAAAGTAAGCAGACAAAATTCTTTTATTGTTTATAACTCAAACACGCGTTAAACAATCTAAACCATTTTTAAGATGTGAGCTTCTAGGTTCAACTGACGTCTTTTTATGGTATTGCATAAAATTATAAAGCCATGTGTTCAGTAGTTATTGCCCCTTTTTTTTCTGACCAGGCCGCAATTAGCCTAGTAGTTAAGCAAGAAAATTGGAATTTTTTAGTAACAGCACGCCTTATTTACGTTATTTTAACTACAAAATGTCAACGAGTTTGGCACTTAAGTAAGGAATTGGATACTAAGGAAATTCTTTCTCATAATTCCTGTTCGTTATCAACTGTAGAGGCAAGGACTTTTGATTTCAATGTCCCTCAGAGAACTCACATTCATGGTTTAGATTGACTAACTCATTTTATAAGTATAAAGAATAAACGAATTTTTATTTGCTAATTTTGAAGTGCTGTATGGGCGAAACAACGCAACTTTGGATAGAAGTAACTTAAGTCAACCTAATCTGTGGTCTTCCATCGTGCACGCATTTCATAGACAATCTGTATTTCACCAATGATACATAAGAAACGATTATATCAGGCCATGTATATCTCTATTAACACACTGATAAAACGAATATTTAAAGTTTCGTTGTATCATCATCAGCTTATAGCATTTTATTGTTTTTGTATTGATTTTTAAAAAGGTTTGACTAGCGTTAAAAGTTTTCTATGTTAAATTTTGACTAGAGTTAATTATAAAATAGAAGTATGTGATTTTAAAAAATTCAAGAACTTTATTTGTATTTAGACTCAGGCATATGAAGTTGGGTAAGACAAAATGCTGATAAGACTGACATATCTGATTTTGCTTTTTCTGCATGAGTAATAAAATGTTAATAAAAATCTATCTCTATTTGAAGTCAAAATTTTCGGTTCTACTGTGTCTTCTAATAGTAACAAAACTACACTTTATCGAAACATAGTTATGACCATTTTATTTTTGAAAATATAATTTTATGTAAACAGATAAGAGGCATTTAGAAGAAAAGTCTCTGACAGGATTTCTATTAAAACTTTTCTGTACCACTTGTTGTACCTCCATTTTTTTATGGATACATTTCCTATTTGGCTGCAGTATTTTCACTAATAATGTTCTTTGTCTAAGAAGTTTGTAGGTGGGAGGCATACTATTGTAAAAATTGTTTACATAAAGTTTTCGTCCTTCATTTAGTAAACCTATAATTTATAAATAATCATAAATAATGTGATTCTAATGCAAATCTATCATTTACAAGGCTCAAAACAACTTTTGGATAAGATAATACTTTTTCTTATTAGTTTGGCGGTTGCTTACGTATACCAAAACATTCAAGGTGCAGCCTTTCTCATTACATAAGATCTTGTTCCTTTATGTCGGATGTTGTCCAAAGGGACCGAATATTTTGTGTCTTAGGTGATTTATCACACAGTGTGTTCCTTCCAAATCACTCGATGAATAAAATTGCGGAAAAGTTTATTGTAATCGATGAGATGGTTATTTCAAAAACGTCAGTCGGATTTCAACACGATTTTTACCAAAATGTGTTTAATAATGTTATATGTTAGATTCCGTTACCAGTTTTTCAAAATAAGGGCTTACTAATGTTTTAATAATTAAAAAAATTAAAGTTAAAGAGAAACGGAAATAACACTGCGAGAAGAGGTGTTCACGAGGGAGACCTCATTTTGAAAAACTGATTACGGAATCCGACAAACGACATTCTTTAATATATTTTAGTAAAAATCACATTGAGATCCGTCCGGTCGTTTACGAAATGACCGTATCTTACTAAACCGCGATTTTCCACGAAACTGTATGGAATATCGTTAAAATAAAATATACCCTACAGCAAAATTCCTCTTGAATTCCCCACAGAAACACACACATTTTAACAAAACAATTATACACGTACCTTTATCGAGTAGCTTTAATAATAAATTTGTCAATTTTATCATTTCATTGTATTACTCTTTCCATAATTCTCTAAGAACTACCTCAAACTTCAAATGACGAATTAATTTTGATACATACAACGATTTTAGGAAGAAAATAAAAGAAAAGAAAACGAGTTTTTCTATACTTTGTGACGTACATAATTACGTATAAAACTTTATTTTAATTTATTGTTTTAATTTTTTATTTATTTTTATTCAAACAAATATCTAATTTGTTAATTATGCCAGCTTGCAATTCTTCAAAGTTCTTCCTATTGAATGTATAACCTTCAGTGATCAACACTTTTGGTGTTTCGAAATCAAAATTATGACGATTTTTTATAGCGTGTTGACAAAGAGCTGTTTTATTGTTAATTTTATGTTGTTTATGGTTATTCGCCTATACATAATTTATAGCAGTTAATCCATTCTAATTTGTGTAAGGTATTAATTTTGTCTACCTTATCTATTCTGTCTTTCATATTACTCAAAACATTTGTCAATTTATTACTATTATACTGGGCTAATTCAACTTCTTGAAATTCGTATTTCTTAAAAATTGATTTAATTTTATTAGTTATTGTGGAGATATATTTTATTTTATATAATTTACCTTTTTTACCATTATCGATAATATTTGGTGTATATAAATCGCTTGAATCAACTTGATTAATCATATCTGTATGTGGTAAGAAATCTGTAATTTTTGTTTGCGTTTTGTCTTTAATATTATTCTTATTAACATTTGTATTATGTTTATTTAGTATATTTACTGTTATATTTTGACTGATATTTATAGTGACAGTGTTGTGTGCTTACTGATCTTATTTGTTTTATTTAATTATAATTTTTGTACCAGATTTTATTAATTAATTAATGTTTTAGGGTATGCATTTTCTAATACATTTTAGTTTTTATTTCCTTCATATATGTATTATCAATCAAAAGGATGGCTCGACGGATAAAATTGTTAATGGTATTTATTATCTGAGTTCTTGTGTGATTACTGAAGTAATGAAGTATTCTATTACCTTTGATTATATATATCTAGATAACTCACCCAATGCTAAAATTTGGAAATAAAGAATGTAATGTGTAGTAAACTCTTTAGTTAGTAAACTCTGGCGGAAATAATTATTTTTAGATATTGTTTAGGTTATGTTTAAAAGGTAAATGTGAAACTGATGGTTAGGTATTTGGCGTATAGATTGCTTGCTAAACAATGACAAGATTAAAACGTAATAATTTATTTAGTAAAAACTGAAAAATTATAAATATCTAAAATAATTGTAAAACTTTGAATTTTTCTTTAAAGTTGTTGTTAAGTCTAATGGTAAGCGCTATGAAAGGCAATAGTAAATATTTTACGTCCGGTCTCATGTCGCTAGCTGCCGCGCCGTGCTGACTTAGTGGCTACTCAGCAGAGTGGAACACAAAAAGTAATCTGTGCTGGAGAAATTGAGTACAGCCATATCTAGCCATGTCGGTACACGGTTAGACATAGAGACATGGTCTTCCGACAAAATCGATTGTTTTTGGGTTAAAAAAAACTAGCATTTAGTATTTTAATTTTATTAAAATTCTAGATCAGTAGTGGTCATTACACAGGATGATTCACATAAGAACTGACACAGAGCAGGGATATGAGTAGTATAGATTAGCCGATTCTAGAACCTCCTCCTCGAACCTGCGTCCGAGGAGGAGGTTCTAGAATCGGCTAATTGTTGGAGGAGGAGGAGGAGGAGGAGGTTGTTCTATCTACTAATTTTTGGAGGAGGTTGTAGAATCGGCTAATTGTTGGAGGAGGAGGAGGAGGAGGAGGTTGTTGTATCTACTAATTTTTGGAGGAGGTTGTAGAATCGGCTAATTGTTGGAGGAGGAGGTTCTAGAATCGGCTAATTGTTACAAGCCTACTAACCTTAAAAGTTGTAATGTGGGAGGAGTTTCCAATTAAGTTTTAATTATTTGCAACCTCCCCCCAAGTGACACCTTTAAATAGGGAAACCAGAGAATAAAATAATAACGCTCTGTTGACGTGTTAAGACATGTTCGTAGATGGTTACTCTTCGTCGTCTTCCGATAGAATGAAAAATAATCTTGTAATATTTACTAATATATACTAATTAAAATGATTATCCCATCCTACCTGATTTGGATGATATAATGTGAGAGGGTTTAAGCGACTAATTGAAAATCGTGTATATCGAACTTGCTTGCAAAAAGGTTTTAAATCGGCCATAATTATTAAATAAGGGTAGGGTTTTTTATAAATTTATTCAGGTAGTAATACTGCCCAAGCAAGTTTATGTAAAAAAATATATGCAGATAAGAAGTGCTGTTTTGCTCGAAGAAAAGGAATGAGTCATATTTACCTGGCATCATTTGGGTTCATTATGTTCACAAAAAACCTCCTGCATAAAACTCCTGCAAGAATTGGGAGGAGGTGGAAAGGTTTATAAACGGTGGTAAAGTATCACAGGGACGTAGTTATTCGTTGAGAAGTGAAAAAGAATAAAGTCCAAAATGTTGGTGTGTGATAATTGCGCAAAATGTTTCACCCGGTCCGATAACTTGAAGAGACATCTGCGGCAATCATGCATTGGTAAAAGAATCAAACTTGAAGAAATATCTAAATCAAATATGGCAAAATGTGATGCGTGCGATAAGTACGTAAATAAGCAATGTTATTCTGCACATTTGCGCAGTAATGAGCATAAACGCAATGCGTTTGTAATAATTGACGATGGAGTTGAGAGAATCGCTGGGGCATTTGGCGATAAAATAGTAAGCTATAGAATAAACGAACCGGGAAATTTTGTGGATTTGAAGGAATATTCGGATAGAATTCGTGAAAAAATCTTAAATCTAATTCAAAGCGCTATCGATATTCATGGCAGCATTAAATTAAATCTAGAATGTTTTGGAATGTATTGTTTGCAATCCAAAGAAGATTGGGAAATAAAATCGTTTAATACAAAAAATAAAGTAGCATCTTTAGCGACAGATTTGTATAAAATTTATAATGACTTCATCGATGAAATATCATCAAAAATGTCGGAATTTCAAGAACGTGATTCAGGTAAGCGCTCTAAGGTGCAAGGTTTGAAGAATACTAATTAAAACAATTTGTATACAGGGTGGACACTATTACAAATACTGTATATGGAGGTTAATCTCAACAAATATAACCCCACAAGAGCTTCGAGCTACATGGATCTGCCGTACCATATAAAAGCTAAGCGTGCTGTAATAAATATCCAAAATGCTGATGATGCATGCTTTGCTTGGGCGTTAACATCAGCAGTGTGTGAACCGAACGGTTTACCACAGCGGACAACTTCGTATCCTCATTATGAAAATTGTGGCTTTGACTATTCAAATATAACATTTCCGGTTAAATTACGAGACATACCCGAGTTTGAGAAGCAGAACAAAGTTTCGATAAATGTCTATGGTTTAAATGAATATTTTAAAGACGGAGTTATGAATTATGATATAATCACCATGTACATATGTCGACAAAAGGAAGAAAGACATATAAATTTATTATTAATATCGGATGATCTTGGAAATAGCCATTACTGTTGGATAAACAGTTTATCCAGATTACTGTCAGCACAAGCATCTAAAAATGGTCATGAAAAATTTATTTGCGAGGGATGTTTGATATTCTTTTCAACAGAGTGTCAACTTCAGCGACATCAAACGCACGATTGCGGCAAGGTAAGAGCAATTTTACCAACAACAAGTATTAAAATAAATAAATATGGAGAGCAAGAACAGGAGAATGTATTACAATTTGAAAATTTTGAAAAACAATTAAAAATACCATTTGTAGTATATGCAGACTTTGAATCGTTACAGAAACCAATCGTCTGTATCGAGAATACAGAAAAGAACAATGAGAATTCATACTCCGTAAAATGTTTTGAACACGAGCCGTATGCGTTTGCATACTATATTAAATGTTCTTATGATGATTCGTTATCGAAATTTGAAATATATCGAGGGCGTAATGCAGCACAAATTTTTATGAACAAGTTGGAGGAAGATGTTTTAAGTATATACAACAACTATTTAAGCAAGCCAAAAGAAATGTTACCATTAGAAAATCTAGAAAAATTAATACATCATATGGAAGATACGTGTCACATTTGTTCGAAAGAGATAAAAACTGGCAGCAAAGTATACGATCATGACCACCTCACCGGCTTATATCGAGGGCCTGCACATAGTGTGTGTAATATAAATTACCAATTACCAAACTTCATACCAATATTTTTTCATAATCTTTCAAATTACGATTGTCACATGTTCGTAAAAGATATGGCGTTAAAAGAGGAAGATGTTGAAGTTATAGCACAAAGTAAAGAGAAATACATATCGTTTTCAAAAAAAATTGTCGTAGGAGATTATGTTGATAGCAAGGGAAAGCTAAGAAGAGTGTCGATGAAATTAAGATTTGTCGATTCATATAGATTTATGGCTTCATCGTTAGAAAAATTGGGATCATTTTTGGAAGATAATCAATGTGTCGAAATCAGAAAGCATTTTAAAAATGAAGAACAGTTTCGATTAGTGCGTCAAAAGGGAGTATTTCCATACTGTTTTGTAGACTCATTCGAAAAGCTAAACTTCAACTGTTTGCCAGATCAAAAAAGTTTTTATAATACATTATGCGATGAAGAAGTAACTGAAGAAAATTACTGTCGAGCACAAAAAGCGTGGAAAGTGTTTAATTGTCACACTTTAGGAGAATATAGTGACATATATCTAACGTCGGATGTTTTACTTTTGGCGGATATATTTGAGAATTTTCGAACCATATCGATTCAGAACTATGGTTTGGATCCGTGTCATTATTTCACATCACCGGGTTTCGGTTTTGATGCCTTACTACGCATGACTAGGGTAAAATTGGAATTGCTAACCGATATAGATATGTTGCATTTCTTTAAAAAGGGTATTCGCGGTGGTTTGAGTATGTGCAGCAAGAGAAGTGCTGAAGCAAATAACAAGTTTATGCCGGAATTTCTACCCAATAGAGAAACATTCTATATTTTATATCTTGACGCTACAAATTTGTATGGGCACGCGATGAGAAGAAAACTTCCAACCGGAGGATTTCGATGGCTGTCAGATGAAGAGATCCGTAGGCTAGATATTGACAATATGAATGAAGATTCAGGAAAGGGTTACGTGTTTGAAGTTGATTTAGAGTATCCGGAAAACTTGCATGATGAACACAACGATTTACCATTTTGTCCTGAACGAATTGTACCTCCAGGCTCAAAAAATGCAAAGTTAATAGCAAATTTATATAATAAATCAAGGTACATCATTCATTACATGAACTTAAAGCAATGTGTACGGTTTGGTTTGAAGTTAATAAAGGTTCATAGGGCGTTAGAATTTAAACAATCAGAGTGGATGCGGAAATATATTGATTTCAATTCTGAAAAACGTGCGAAAGCGACAAATGAATTTGATAAAAACCATTACAAGTCGATGAATAACAACGTGTTCGGTAAAACAATGGAAAATGTAGAAAAGCGGGTAGATATAAGATTAGTTACACACTGGGAATGTCGCCATAGGAAACCGGGCGTAGAAGCTCTGATCGCTAAACCAAATTTCAAATCTTCAAAAGTATTCAATGATAATTTGGTGGCAATTCAGCTGAATCTCGCAGAAGTACGTTATAATAAACCGCTGTACGTAGGATTCTGCATATTAGAGCTTTCGAAAACGGTAATGTACGATTTCTTCTATGGTTATTTAAAAGAAAAGTATGGAAACGACGTATACCTCTTGTACACCGATACGGATTCGTTGATTCTAGAAATATTTACACCAAACGTATATGAGGATATAAAAGAAAATATTGATGTCTTTGACACGTCGAATTATCCGTTAGACAATATACACGGTATACCCCGCGGTGTACCGGTATTGGGAAGAATGAAGGATGAATATCCAAATAGGTGTATCACCTCATTTGTTGGAACAGGAGCCAAAGCTTATTGCATAACTTTGCTCGACGATAACGTAAAGAAGGCTAAAGGAGTGAAAAAGTATGTTATTGATAAACATTTGAGCGTAACCGATTACAAAGCTGTGGTCGAACGTGGTGGATTGATACGTAAGGAAATGTACCTATTTAAATCGGAATATCACACAATGTACACAGAATTAAAAAACAAAATCGCTTTATCATGTAGTGATGATAAACGGCACATATTACCAGATGGTTCTAGTACATTGGCTTGGGGGCATAAGTCATTGAATGATGCAACACAAAATATAGATAATTAAAAAATATAATATAAATAATCAATACAAAATAATACATATACTGTAATCTCAGATAGTAAATAAATTATTTAACGTGTATTAGTAATTGTTTTATTGTTTCTTAAATAACGTTACTTTTTGAGATCCAAGAATTATGAGACGGTCCCAAACCCAACCATTTAACAAGCACTTGTTGTCCTTTTCGTCTTAGCACTTTTTCCACCAAGTAAACGTCTGGATGCTTAACGTTTTGTAATTCTTCTCTATAGAATCCGCCAGAAATAATTTCACCGGAAGCATCTTTGAGAAGGTATGTTGTGGGGTTAGTATTACGAACGGTATGTATAGTAAATACTTCGTTAGACCAATTTGGAGTGTAGTTTTTGGTGAAGGCGTGTCGATGCTTGCTTATTCGTACGTAATCACCGACTTTAAATCTTTTTCTAATAGGGTCGACCGTCTTTATGTAATTGTAAACAGATTTCAACAGAATTGAAGCATTTCTGCTGTTTACTTCGCTTGGTTTCATTCCTATCGTCCGGTGCTCTCGGTTGTTATAATCCTGAATTAATTTAGGTAGTATTTCCAACCAACGATAATTACCTTGCATACTAAATTCTTTCCACATCTTTTCCTTTAGTGTTCTATTGAAGCGTTCGACAATTGAACTCTTTAAATTAGAAAATGTGCTGTAATGATTAATACCATAGCGTGTCATAAGGTTCTTAAAGTTTGCGTTATAAAATTCTGTTCCGTTATCTGTCTGTAGGTTCTTCGGTATATTGTTTCGCTTGTCTAACAGAATCGTTTCCATAGCCCGCGTAACTTCCTTACCCGTTTTGTTTTTTAGTGGTACAGCCCATCCGTACTTGGAAAATGCATTAATAACGGTTAATATATATTTAAAATTATCATTAGCTTTTGAATAAGGAATCATCTCTACCAAATCAGCTTGAAATAAGTCCCTTAAACCCTTTATAACAACACGCCTGCGTCTGTAGTTTTTCCGTACTGGCGCGTGCAACTCATTTACAAGGGATCTCTTGATATTACTCATTTTGTGGACAATTCAATGAGTAATTCAACACTAAATGGATGCTTCAATAAAGTGGGCGTTACTGTAGGCTTGCATACTATTTTATTCCCGAAGGATAGATAATTTAAGTCATTTGGATCGAATTGCTTCCCATCAATTATGAGTTGTACGTTTCCCTCAAATCGGGAAGAAACAATTTCACCAACATAAAAATAGTTAACATACTGTTTAACGTATCCTAAATTTTGAATAATGAAATAATTATCAACCTTATCTGTAGTTCCATCTCCGCTAAATGTTAATATAATTGATGGTCGTAAATATCGACGCTTCTTCAAATGAGTAACAATGTTGTGACCATGTACATGCTTACCAAACTTATCGATTACCATACTGGACGAGTGCTTTCCGAACCGGTTTAAACTCATCTTTCCTACTTCATGGTCGCTGACGTTTTAAAATAGAAAGTATGAAGCATGTATATTTATGATTTAACGTATAATCTTTGCCTCTGCTAGTTCAGATATGATAGATGTAATTTCGTTGACATGTGCGGAATTACCTGCAGCTTGAGAAGCCATTAACAATCGCAATCTATTGACCAGCTCATTGGGATCGTCCCAGTACTCGTACTCGATAAGAGCGTGAGGAACAACTTGTTTCTGCAATGTACCACCCAAGGTTTTTTTCTTAGGATTCGGCCAGTACCTCGCCCAATGCACCCTGGGTTTGTCACCCTCCATGATAGGCTTGATAATATCTTGAAACTTTTGACTTTCATCCTCCGTGGTCAAACCTGCCTCTGGAATGTAATTCATGTAAGCTGCATTCGAACGTTGCAAGATATCTTTGTAATTGCGCACATCTTGAATTGTAAATCTGCCAGGATTGTTTTTAAATAATAAATCATATAATCCAGTGGTTCCCGCATATTTAAATTTTCCAACGAGAATATCCTTGTCGTCAAATTCAACAGGGCTAACACCTATGTAAAAGCCTTCCGGAGTCTGACGAACACCGTATACTTGATCATACTCATCTGCCACATCCTTAGCCAAACCAACAATATACCTTCTGGGTAAAGGATCAAACATATCCAATGCAGCTTGTACATCGGGACTTGCCAATTGTTCTTCCAATTCATCTTTAAATCGTTCCACTCGATCTTTTCCGTAGGTTATAAGGGCTGCAGTATCATCGCTGGAATCTGAATACTCTTCATCGATATCCTCACCCGGTTGACCTTCAAATATCTCTTCTTGTACCTGGAATGATGGTATAGTTGGAGTAGAAATTACTTTTTTCTTTTCAGGAGTAGAGGTGATTAATTTTCGGCGTGTAGGTTTCAATGGAATTTTAGGTTTTTGTGTAAAATGTTCATCCTCGTATTTGGATGCTATGTCAGAAATGTCGTCCGTGAAACGTTCCATTTTAGAGATCTTTTCGGTCTTCGGATACAGACGTGGTTTTGAATCGGATAACAAACCAACTGTTTCTATTTTTGCAGCAATATCTTTTAATGGTTTCGTAATCGGAGAGTACGCCGTTTCCGTCCGAATTCTTGATTCTGCTACGTCCTCTTTTAACGAGCGAATTTTGTCTCGCAAGGCTTCGCGAGCAGTGATAAGTTCCGCAGCAATCGTCTTCTTCATAGTGGGATGTACTTCAACGTAATGAAGTAAGTACTGTTTAAATAGACACTTTTAAACTGCAATGAATTTGTCAAAACCATAGCGGAACCGACCGTTAGACAAAGTACAGTCCAGGTCAATTACTAGGACACCATGTCTATTCTTCCAACAAGCATCGGCAATTCGCTTTAGATTATTAAATTCTATATCAGCCATTAGATGATCTTCGAACACGTGTTTTAAATTTGTTAGGTCCTGTTTAAACAACACCAACAAATTGCAGTTGTCACGAATTAACTGTTTAGGAATTGCGCTATAACTTTGACAAATCAAGAAACAATCAATATTCTTATGGCGACCATATGAAAAAAAATCCTTAATTACATTCTGACCAGTACAAGGAACATCGTCAAATATGACTACCGAATATTCTTTCACTTCTTCCGGAGTAATAAACGAATCTATATTAGAAAATTCATAGTAACCACAATCTTTTATAGGTTCTAACAGATGTCTTAAAAAATCATACTTATTTTGGTACAATGAATTAGAACATAAATATATGTTTAGGAAGCGCAGGCCATTACGAGCAAGTAAAACCGATAGCATGACATTCGTTTTACCGACACCAGACGGTCCCACAATTATACCTCGCTTACACTTTCCGCCGAACAAGTCACTATGTCTCACAAAGTATTCTTCGGCTGCACCTTTACTAAAATTAATTATTGGTAGAGTTAGCGGTTGCGATGAACACTTTACCTTCTCGACAATCATTACTCACGACCTACCGCATTCAAAAGTTAACAGGGTAATACTGAACTAAAAAACATAACTCAACATATAAGTAATAATAATATAATATGATATAATATGATATAAAATAATATGATATAATATGATATAAAATAATAATAATAATATAATAATAATATAAAAATAATAATTAGCCACCTAGGGGTGGCTAATCCCACACCTCCTCGGGTTCGTCAGGGGGTGCAACCGGCTCCGTCGGCGTAGGCGAGTGGTTGGGAGATGCATCCGGCCAAGGGTCAGGCGGTTCTGTATTGCGCGGTGGCAGTTCCCGATATACATTTACCGCCTCTATATTTACCGTCGTCGCTTTTATTGTCGACGACTCCTTGACCGCTTCTTTGAGCATCTCCATCTCCGCTCTTAAATGATTTAACTGAAAATTTTAAATTAGTAAAACATGTATATAAATATGAATAACTAACGTACTACATCTTTCATCCCTCTTATTTGGGCATCCATCACGGCCGCCCTCCTTTCAAATATTAACAGTTTGGCCAAGGTGCGAGGGCTAATAGTGGTCATTCTGTTAAAAGATAATGTATTAGCTATAAAGAAAATAATTTTAATAGGTTACTGTAGAAGAGAAAGAATTTGTTTGTCCTTCGCAACCTCTGCAGTCAAATCCTCAATGGTTTCGTTAAGAGAAATTTTTAGAGGATCATCATCAACCATAAAAGACGTCATTCCTTCTTTAAGCCGCAATAAATACACTAAAGAATGATTTAACTCAGTAACCTTTTGTTGAAGGTTATTGCTATAATTTCTGTGTAATAATTTGACATCTTCCAAAAGCAAGCTTTTAGTTTTTTCCAATGTAGAACTTATTGCAGTTGAAAAAAGGTTGCCTAATACTTCTGAATGTACAGCAGAAGTTGATGGAATGTTAGAGGTAGGAGGTAGAGTACTTGTAATCATTGTGGTCTGTACTTTTGGCACATTACCGATCTTCGAAGAAGAAGAAGAAGAAGCAGAAGAAGGAGAAGTATGGCTAGCGACAACCAAGGAATCTTTCTTGTTTAAAGGAACTTGAAGAGAGGACAGGTCAGAAGTCCTTACTGCGCAGAATTGTGATACCGCCATTGCATTAAGAGAGTCGTCAGAAATGTGCTCGTTAATGCTGGAGGCGACTTTTCCAGCGTCAATTATAGACGCTTCCGTCGGTTCCTCATCAGAAGCACGCTTACGTTGTATTGATCTTGAACGAGCACGTTCCCGTCGTTGCTCTCTATATGTATCCTTCGGTAACCACAATCCTACACCCTTCTTCCAATGCTCACGTTTCCTTGAATTCTGACGAAGTGACAGACTTTTCACTCCACCGGTATTCGAGGAAGCCGTGCCGCTCGGAACTGGTAAGGGCGTCTGTACTTCATCTGTAGGTTGGACGACGCAGGAATCTCTAGCCTTCTCAGCAGAGGTTATGTCCAACAACTCAACGTTGAAATTATTTAAAATTTCAACCTCTTGGCTGTTAGAAAATCCCGGTTCTGTCAAATTAATTTGACTGAAACCATCTTGAGACATCTTAATGAAAAGAATTTATTAGTTTAAATGAAAATAAACAAGAGAAAAAATTAATCTCTACTTACTTTGGCGATAGATGTAAAAAGTTGAAAAAAAAAAACTTGTAGCTGTAAAACGATATAAAAAATTAACTTTTGTTTGCTGATGCTCGGGATCGAACCCGAACAATTTTGCTAAAAGCCAAGCGTCCTATACGCTAGGCTATTGAAGGGCACGAGATAAAGTGCTTAATTACTTTACTTACATTGACGAGGGATGTAACGGTTATAGTGGTAACCGTGAAGCAGCTGCAAAAAAAAATATATGGAATATAATAATAATTTCTTGCCAGCGCTCCGAATCGAACCCGAGCCATCTGGTCGAGAGCCTGACGTACTGTACTGTTAGGCTATCGAAGGAATCGGCTTGAGGTGTTTAAGATTACTTATAGTTTACGAACGCTCAAATTATTCTACTTACATTGACGATAGGCGATGGAATTGTAACCGTGACGCAGCTGTAAAAAATATAGAAAATAATAAAAATTTCTGCCAGCGCTTGGGAACGAACCCGAAGCATCTGGTCGAGAGCCTAACGCACTGCACTGTTAGGCTATCGAAGAAATTGGCTTAAGGTATTTAAAATTTAGTAACATTTTCACCAACGCTCGGGATCGAACGTTTTAGAAAGTAAAAGTATAGTAAATTGTACTTACCAAAAGGTTGCGCTGTTAGTGAACAGTGGACACTAGAAACTGGACACTAGAAAGTGGGAACTAGAAACTTGACACTACAAAGTGAACAATAGAAACACTAGAATAGTAGAAAACTGTGAGGAATTGTTGTTCATTCTTCCTTTTTATACAAAAAAAGTAGGTTAGTAGATGTGGTAGGAGGCGGAGTAGGGGCGGAGTAAGGGGCGTGGTGGGGAAAGGGGGCGGAGTTAGAGTGGGGGAACTTTTTTCCTGGTGCTTTTTTGGCCGGCACCGGGGGGGGGAACTAAGCACCCCCACCCCAAAACCCCACTCCCATCCCTACTCTTCCCTTTCCTCTTTCGGGAGGAGTTTAAGGAGGAGCTCCTTTTAAAAGAACTCCTCCCCTTTTCTTTACCATTTTTCCTTCCCTTTTTTCCTTTCTTTTCTTCCCTTTCTTTTCTTCCCTTTTTTTCCTTTTTTCTTCCCTTTTTTCCTTCTTTCTTTCTTCTTTCCTGCTTTTCTTCTACAAACCCAACCCAACCCAACCCAACCCCCCCCCCAACCCCTTTCATTATTCACCCTTTTGTACTAATAAAGACGCAACATTTTTTCGTTATACAAGAGAACCTTTATTTCGTTAAACAATTTACATATAATACATATACAAATTACACATTACAAAAACCACAATTTCCTCGGGTTGGTGGTGGTCCGTCAATATGCGTATCCATATGATCCATATTGTAATGCTTGAAACAAGGTAGCTTACATTGCAGTCGTTCTTCATTTCTGTATTTCGAAGGTAATTTGAACCAAACAGCTGCAAGGTCCAATGGTTTCACTTTATCCAAATAATACTCCATTGGTAAATAACAAAGTTCATATAGTAAATAGCAAAGTTTCATATCTTTGCATAATGTCCCACACTTTATTTATTATGAAAGTTGAAAGCCCCAACCGCGTAACTAAACGCCAAATACGTTTCATCTCGAACTGTACGCTGTTCTACGTTTCTCAGTTCATTTATACCCTCAAATTTCTGAAGATGTATGAAAACAAGTAAAAAACGTTTGACAGAGAGCACATGCTTGGTGTCTTTTTATGGAAGGGGCACATTGGCAAGCCAACCTCTAATTTACATTCGTGTTCGGGCAATTCTTTGACTGGTATCGTTACAATTCTTTTTAAAAAACATGCTTTTTCATGCCCTTTTACGTAAACTACTTTTGCTGATCGACACAGATAATAAACGATGTCATCGAAACTGGATACCGGGACAAAGCCGACATTCCAATCGATGCAGTGATGATAATTCATTAACCAGTTGGCCGTATTGCGAAATTTGGTAGGTAAAGATGAAAAACTTCGAATTGGTTGGAATATGTAATGACTTACACGGTTCTTATTATCATAGGAGGCCAATTCCTTAGGAATAAATTCTTCATCATTAACCATAAAACCTTGAATATCAATTATAATAAAATCGTTTTCGCAAAGCATGCTCAACCCACTTTTAGACAGGCGTTTTCTTCGACGTTTAGACAAACACTAATTGATTATGGTTAACAAACGTTACTATATCAGTTGCTTGACAATTTTCGTCAGAGGTGAATATGTGAATGCTCTGTCATGTAATATTAACGCGTAGGCCGTAGTGCCCGCCGGAATCGCAGCTTTTGTTGAATACTCAATTTTTATTTCTACACCACTTTTATGTACTGCTTCCTGTTGGTACGTACAATCGATTCCAATTAACGGAGCATACGTTTTAAATTCTTCGGGAGAAAACAAAGGCTCGCTTTCTTGATAGTAGTACGCTTGCTGGAATCTTGAATACATATCATATAACACTGCATAATGATTATTATCAAAATCTACATTCAAATTATCATACGGGAAACGTTCGCCGTTCAGAAATACAGTTAAATTTGTTAAATTGATGTTATCAAACAGAGACAAATTTCCTGTAAAAGCACCCTTACGATTAATTTGAAATCCAATAATTATAAACCTCGGAGTTTCTAATTGTGGTGCTGTTTTTACTGCCCACGTTTGCTTCGTAGTCTGTGGTAATTGAGGATATTCGTGTATTTCCCAAGAGCGAAAAGGAACGTGAATATCCAAATTTCTTTCAGAAATTTTAGTTAATGTCAACTGCTCCCTTAGGCCAACGACCACGTGTGGGACTCTCCATACAATCTTAGTAATAATCAACTTCAATTTTTCATCGACCGGAGCTGTTGCAGGTTGGAAAATAACGTCGGTATCATCGTGTCCACGAATTAATACGAGCTCCTGTCGGACGTTCATCATAATTTTTCTAAAATCTTCAGCAAATCCCAACAATGTTTTCAATGGAACGCTTATACCGAAATTACCATTCTTATCTAATGCTTTCGAAATACCGACTTGATCATTCTCACCCGGTGTAATGTGCCAGCCGGCGTTCTCTAATTTTATAACCTCATTCCGGGTACATGAAAAGTAACCCTTCATACAAGATGTTATACCGACATTTCGTACGCTATCCACTAATATTCCATTTATAAGATACCTAATGTCGCTAAACATAAATGCAACAGCATTGCTAACCAATTGAGCTGTTGCACTAGCATTTTTTGTTACACTACCATCCGCAGCGATTTTACGAACGCTGCCTTCGACGTATAAATAACTCTCGCTCGGTAAAGTGTAATTATCTATTTCTGGAATTGAAATTCTTATTTCATCGTTGTTATCGTATGTCGTCGAACCAAATGGTTGATGAGAATGTAGTTCGTAACTCACAATTGATTGATCAGATTTTATTTTATCAGTCACTTTTAATATATCCATTACAATAAAACTTCGTATCCTAGTTGACTTAAATATCTTCGATTGCTAGGTGTTAATCGACTAATGGACTGTTCTCTACTAACGTTGCGCTCTCCTACAATACGCGCTTTATAGTTTCGACCATTGTACGTTTTCCCGTTTCTATCTCTTCTTGCCCACCTTTTCCTTTTACTTTGATATACTACAGACATAGTCTTTTCAATTTATGGATTTCAAGTGAACTCTCACGGTTAATTCCTCTTCTCTGAAATCAACCAATTTTCCGTCCTGGTCTAGTATGCGTACTGTTACACTACTAATCACGTTCGTTGAAACCGGCAAATAAATAGGCAGCTGTGGCGACTCAATTATTTTAAAACCTGCCGGAACGTTTGGGAAAAAGTGGTATAAAACGTGAACGGGAACTCCGTTGTTGTACGAACCTGTCACCAAGTTACAATAAATTTGTAAAGCGTTTGTTTTGTTTATGTTTACTACGTAATCCGAATACCGTTCCGTATGTTTAGGCACTATTCCAGGCTTAAAGCCCAGTAGGGATCCTATTGAGTTATCGCACGCAAAATTAATTCTTCTAGTACTTTTTATACGAACGTGTTGAGTATTATTATTTCCCGTAATGTCTATAAAGACTCCTTTAGCGTATCTCCTCAGTAACTGTTCATTCACAACTCCGGCAATATCATCAATATCGTACGTTCCAACCGGTATTTCTATATTGTTTTTAAAATTACCTGTCTTATCTTCGTATTGTAAAATATTGTTACTTTTATCTACGTTTGCCAAACTATTGAACGTTTCGAAATTTAAGAGAGCCAACTCGTACCTTCCTGATTCATTCAAATATATTGGAGGGTTAAAATTACAAGATAACTCCGAAGATTTTCCAGACAATGTAAATGTGTAACTTGTATGTCCTGCTTCTTGCTCCATTATGTTTCTAACTGAACATGTTTTTTACCTACTACATGTTTTATTCATTAGGAATTTCAAACATAATTCGCCACAATTTTTCTCTGAACCTCTTTGATATTGACGATAGTTATATTTTATCACATTACCCCTACCATCTGATAACAAATACCGTTCAACTTCTAATGGTGGTCTTAAATCACCGTAACTATCAAAATACTGTATGTCTTTACCATCCTTCTTATATGCAATCCAGTGTGTACCTCGCCCATTCGAATTGTCAAGATTAACTATACCTCTTTCTACTTTTTTCACGTGCTTCGGAAGATCGTCTTTCATAAAAACACCGCGAAAATTTGGAATTTTCAGTATTTTTACGAACCTTTCCAATTCTTCGTTATTTAACGCATGACGAGGTATCTGAATTAGTTTTTTGAATTATTTGTAATACCACAACCTTTCTTATACGGTTTAATATAGAATCCTCTCCCTGCAACGCTAGCCTCTTTTCTATCGACATATAAACCACATCCTTTCTTATATGGCTTTATATAAAACCCGCTGCCTACAGGTTTAGCTTCCAACGCCCTGTTGTGTCTCTGATCTTCTTCCAAACGTTCCTTAGCCAACTTTGCGTCAGTGACAGTTTTCGCAATGGCAGCCGCCCCGCCACCGAGACTACCTAGAGCTCCCAAAGCGGCAAATAAAGGTACTAATGGTAGAAAACCTCCCTTTTTCGGGATTCGAATTATCCTGCCCCTAGGCTCAGCAATTTTTCGTCGTTTACTTTTTAATGTTCCGTATGCAGCTTTCACATTCGCTAATAGATTTTTAGTACCGGTTTTCGCAACTGCATTACGAGCAACCTTGAGCGCTTCTGAAAAAGATAAAGCTCCTCCACGCTTTGAGCGCTTCAATTTTCGATCTTTCTTCTTCACCGATCTTTTTCCAACACCCATGCCTATTGCTACTTTGGCTTTCATTAATGCTGCTACTGCAGATGATGCCGCCTTTTCACCAAAACTAGAGTCCTTACTGAATATTCGTTCCTTCGCCGCTTTATATAATTCCTTATCTGCACCGTGTCTGAATTTTAAATCAGAACTGTGTGTATACGCGATGTCGTGTTTTTTACACGCTTCGTCCAATGGATTCACACCGTGATCTCCTCTTTTTAATCTTTTTTCCAATTTCGTACCCGGCCCACAGAAATTATATCCAGGCAAGTGTAGTTCTATCGGAAGTTTATCAATCAATTTATTGAAAAAACCGTGACCAATTCGTTTACCCCTCAAACGCCTACTGCGACGCTTCGATAGTGTCGATGTCATTTTATATTTTTTTCACGCGCGGTCCTTCTTTCTCTACACAATTATAAACAGCAAATGAATCATCGCTTTACTATCATATGCTTTATATTCTTTATTAAGAAGCATATTATACATATAGCTACTAATTTATAATACTGAAACGCTCTCGATACATCTTCAATCTATGTTCTACACTTAAATATTTTGCTAACAACTCATTTACGATTCTTATTCTACCCTTAAATCTAATTTCATCCAACATTCTTTCTTCCCAATCACCTTTCCTCGCTTTTCGGTAAGCGAACGACCATTGACACATTCTATACACTTGATTTTTAGATTCGCAAATTGTTACTTGTTTAACCATATTAAATTCACTTATTCTACAAAAACTTTTAACTTATAGCTTTCTAATATTAATACATATTTATAATGAAATATTTTTAACACATTCTCAATAAAGTATACAAGTCTATATCCAACAATATCTTGTCCATACCATACACTAGCAACTCTTGAGCTATGCACGACTGCTCACTTGGTCCAGTATTACAAGCTGCCCATACATTCGATTTTATGTCACCTTGCATTCCACTCACAACCTCAATCATATTATCATAATACGTATGGTATTCAAGACTTTTCAATGCGTCTAGCCTCACCGAAACTAATTCGGTTAATTTCCACAATTCATGCAACGAGTCATAAGCTAGGTAAAATACTTCTGAACCCCTATCCATTTTGAATACTTTTCTCGTATTCTCTATCCACATACTGCTGCAAGACACTCCACTTATAAGGAACTTTGCTGGAGTAGATAAATCACCGACAAAACTGTTTAAAATCAATTGTTTGCTGTTTACTATGTTCTTCCATTCAGGTTCAGATAAACTCAAGCATTGTCCTTTTCCCATTAACCGTATCACGGGTTCAAAATGCTGATTCGCGCACAGTCCAGCAGATATCCATTTGGTTCTACTTTTGTTTAAATAATAGGTGCTTTCCGAGAACAGCGGTCCTTGGTTACCTTTCTGGTTTATCGCAGATTCATTGGATACAGTACTACTTATTACAGATGGCTGACCAATATTTTCGATAATCTGTTGACTGCTGGGATACACAAACTCTCCCAATTCTGTTGCCAATACATTAGTTGTTTCCGATACTACATTTTGCTTTGCATTTCCAGACGATATATTTGGCAATGATGAGCAACCTTCATTTTTTGTGGTCACAAGTGACTTCTTGTTTTCTCCCCTCCCCAACACATTTGGCGCAGGTCTCTTGTTTGAGCATTTGGAGTTCGGTTTGGATGCCACTATATTTAAAAATCTTTTACGTTAATTCATTATCTACTTGATATTCAATTTGAATTACTTACTTGTATATTAATTACACTAAACGTGCACTCGTTGTGAATCTCACCACTGTATGAATCACTATCACCAGGCATTTTGTATTTATAGCTGAAGTAATAGAGTGGGGGGAATCTTTTTCACACAAGAATTGTGGGAACACATTTTCATTGATATTAATTAATATTACAACATTATTTACATTCTATCAGAAGACGTCGATGGGTGACCATATCGAACACGTTGGCATATAGAACGTTGTCATAATTTATTCTCTGGTTTCTTACTTGGAGGAGTCACTTGGGAGGAGGTTGGACATTAATTGAAACCTCATTAATTGGAAACTCCTCCCATATTGCAACCTCTAAGAGGAGTAGGTTTATACCAGTTACCCGAATCTAGAACCTCCTCCTCCTCCTCCTCCTCCTCCAACAATTAGCCGATTCTAGAACCTCCTCCTCGGACGCAGGTTCGAGGAGGAGGTTCTAGAATCGGCTAATCTATACTACTGATATGTAGAAGACAATAAATTAATGATTTAACGGACTTTATTCCTGTACTAAGTGTACTCCTGAAGAGTTACAGCCCTTCAAAGGTGGATTATAAATTTTTTAACATTGATATTGACATATAACTCTCGGAGACACATCTTTGTAAATTGCATTAAATGATCTTAGTTTATAGTCCTTTCCATATCTCTGCTCTGTGTCGGTTCTTATGTGAATCTTCTGTATTGACAATTATTATATACGTAATTTAATTTGCTCAATAAGTTTTTAATTTTAGTTATCAAGCAGTGTTCACAATTTTTCGTAAATCTGTATTTACAGAAAACTAAGAATTATTGTTTTTATTACTATCTTCCTTTGAAATCGATTCATTTTACCTCAAGGGGTTTTTAGTGTTTTGTGGCGTAATTGTAATATCGATTAATATCAATTCATTAACTAAGGTCAATTTTAAGGAAACTTGACTTTTGTAAATTAAATTTGTCCCGAGTCCTATATCTCTAACAGTCGAAATATTTCTGTAATTTTTTATGTCATTTATAGTATGTAGTTTATATGTCTATGGCTATTTAATATACCTACACGGGAAAAAAGTACTAGATTTAAACATAAAAAACATTCGGTTTCTGTAAATATCGTCACATTATGAATTTTTTTCTCAAAAAGT
Source organism: Onthophagus sagittarius (assembly GCA_036711965.1). NCBI lineage: Eukaryota > Metazoa > Arthropoda > Insecta > Coleoptera > Scarabaeidae > Onthophagus > Onthophagus sagittarius. The sequence continues at coordinate 46,661,240 of JASERS010000003.1, read as the reverse complement.
ATGAGAACAAAAAATTTGGTATGTTAACAGGTAATAGCCTATGTTCTACATACAAGGCATACTCTATTTATTTATTTTCATATTTTGAACAGGTTCGGGAAGTTTTGCAGATTAAGGGAATTTGTTGTTATTTTGAAAATGGTTTGATGGATTTTACCACTTTTTACACTGAATTGTACGCGATAAATCGATATGTTTATCGTCAGTAATAGTTTTTCAAAATAAAATTTTAATAATAAAAAATAATAATAAAATTTAATTTTTAATTTTTTTTTAAATAAAATTTTTCCGATTTCTTGAAGCGAGTAAAGTATTTGAAAGAAACCAGAATTAATCAGGCTAAGGGACGCCAGTGCGGGGTAACGGGCCAGCGATAATCGTCCTCAGGGAACCCGAGAAACCAGAATCACTGAAGTGACTGAATGTCTGATGCAGTGTCGAAGATGCATATCAAGGTTATTATCCATAGTATAACATTAATTTGTTGATAAATATTGTTTACATTACTGTAAATGTTAAACAAACAAATATAATTTGTTGTAATTTGTGTTTATGCTATACAAAATAGATATGGTATGTATCTTCGGCTCTGAAGCAGACATTCAGTCACCGCGGCCATTCTGGTTTATCGGGTTCTCTGAGGGCGACACTTGATTTTGAAAAACTATTATCGTCACTCGATACACAAAATTATTCTACATAATTTAAAATATGAAAAAAAGATATATACCTCACATTCAGAACATATTAGATTATTACCTGTTCAAATACCAAATTTTTCGTCTTATAGTTTTTGCTAAAAAAATTCATAACGTGGAGGCATGCACGAGAAACTAACAAATCTGTTGTTTTATGTTTAATTTGCTATAAAAAGAACTGGGGAACCAACCATTTTCAACTTGAAGTCAAAACTGCAGAAAAGATCACTTATTATAACAAAGTTTACTGAACATTTTTTCGTTGAGCCGTTGGGAAGATATCGATCTTTAAACAGAAGGCAAGCAATTTTGTGAATGTATCTGCTGGATAAGACAGCTCAAAGAAACATGTATTTCTTTAATGTTAATTAAAATCATTGAAAATTCCGTAGTCAACTGAAAGCCTGAATCAAAACGTCAAAATTAACAAACAGTTTATAAAATTATTTCTAAAATTTTTAAGCAGGTGTCACAACATCGTAAATGCAAAATATTGTACTGTTTTTATGTACGGCATAAGGTTTATGTGTACTAACATTCAGTTTTTTCATAACTGAAGTGTTTCCTAGATCCTAATCCCAGGTGATAACTTTGAGAAGAAAACCACAATCTTCAATATAATCTATTGCATTAGTAATTAACTCCTGTAGGTTCTCGTTGTTTACTCCTGTTTCGGTAAAGATGTATGCAATTGGCAGTGTTCATCTTTCAAATAATCTACTTATCATAAATACCATTGCCTTTATTGGGTATATATTACGTCGTCCTAAGCCTAAAGCTTCATAACCCTTTATCAGATCAAGGGCCTTCGAGTATTCTAAAAAATTTTTTGTAGATATCTCGTCAAAACAGAGAACACTTCGAACCAGTTTCTGAAGAAGGTTGCAACATGGCATCCGAAACGTCAAACATTTTTTCAAAAAACACACGTCAAAACCCGAAAATTTCTAGTTTTAGATCTAGTGTTAGTTCTAATTTTAGTTCAGAAAACGCAAACTTTTTGAATTTTAGTCATTGTCTGAGTCTTCATCAGTAGCTGTTTTTTAATGCTAATATAGTACTCGGGCAAGATGGTTGCGCAGCCTACCCATCGTTTTATGGTACTTAGACCAGGAAGAATAATTTGTGTTTTCATTGTTCGGTAGGCACTTGGGCTGGAATAAAATAGCGAAAGCGACAGTTGTTTTTCCACTATGACGTTGATCCGTTATTTTTATTCATACTAAATTATTAATTAATTTTTAATAATTTTAATATTATCACACTCAAATTTCTTCTCAAACTAAACTTGAGGTTCGCATAAATTGAACTACTAATACACAAATAACGAGTTAATGCTTTTTTGCCTGGTGCCTGGACACCTTCCCAATCAAACTCAGCAAAGACGTTGTCACTTCCTTGTAAGGTAATAAAAAAATAAGTAAGAACGTTACAAGTTCGAATTCGACGTCAATGCGTCGTTTCAGTACCATTGGAAAATATTTTTATAACGTTGCTTAGGTTTATTAATAATTTGAATATTAAGTTATCGTTATTTATTATTTTATTATTGTTTTAATAAAACAATAATTGTGTAGGTACGTTATATTTTTATTAAAAAAATTAATACTTAAAATTAGCCCATTATCATAAAGAACTAACATATAAAATTATGAATTATTATTATTTTATAATTTATCATCATAAATCACTTTATGGTTTAATAACTAATTGTAACAATTAATATTCTATAAATATAAGCTACGTTATCAAGTAATGTCATCACACTTGAACAAATTTTATCACAATACTTCATATTAGGAATTTCATTTGAAATCGTAAGACAACTCTTGCATTTAACCTAACTGGCAAAAAAATCGAAACGAAATTCGGTGGTAAACACCCTCCGAATCTCGATACCAGTCACGAATCGATCGATACGTCGCGCCAAGAGTAAGCTGTCTCGCATCAAGCGGGATACATTTTTATGAAAAACTAAAAACTATATAAAAAATAAAATAAAAATAACAAAAATTAAGCAATGGCTGAATAAAGCGTTATTTGTGGGTTTAGGTATTACATAATTCACTCAAAAGAGAATGTTTAATAGTACTTTAAGCAGAGACATCTAGTATTGAATAGGAGAAGCTTTGTATTCAGTGCCGATTACACTGCCTACTTTATCGTACTTTAACTCGCGTCCCACAGCTGTTATACTCGCGTCCCATTATATGCAATTATTTGTTTCCCAATTTTACCATTAGGTGAGCTATCTATATATGTATAATCAAAGCTATTAATGCTAATATCCGTTTTGTTCCCTATTTATTATAATATTCATATTCAAATATGCAATTTGTTCATTATCCAACGTTACAGCTGTAAATTGTAAACGTGGGTTATACTCATTAAATTTGTCTAAAAGTTGCTTATATTGATTTTTAGGTAGAATAATTAGCAGATCATCTATATATTTTGTAATTAAGAAAGGTTTGATGGAAATGTCATTTAATTGTATATCTAATAACGTGTTCATCACTATGCCACTCAGATTAACACTTAAGTTGGAACCCATTGGATGCCTATAGATTTGTTTATAATAGGTGTCATTATATTTGAAATAACTATTATGTGCACAAATATTTCCTTTATATTTCCTTTATTTCCTTATTTCCTTTATTCCTTCTAAAAATATTTTTTTATCTTTTATGTCACTAAAACTCCGAATTTTATCCTAATTTTCATCTCTGATTCTAAGCATCAGTTTTAAAGGAATATTTGTAAAAAGGGACTTAACGACAAAACTTACAATATCAATTAAGGACATTGTTATTTTAAATGGAACACCCTATATTTTTTCAATGTCTCAAAAGGCTTTGTTAATTACCTGTCATTTTTGTGAAGCATATGGTATGTCTAACACATATACTTTTTGAGATGATTAGACTATTTCAAAAATGTTGGTATAAATCTGATTTTTTTCAGAAGAAATAAGTTAAGAAGAAGACATTTTTAAACAAAAAAAAACTAGAATTTTCGAAATGGGTTTTAGAAAAAGATCAGCAACAGTATAGTTTTTTGATTATCTTTTACACAACGAAGAAGCGATGTTTCGTAAAAATAACTATGTTAGCCAGCTTAACCTTCAATACGACAATATTGTCAACAGTAAGTTTATATGAGCAGTAGTCCACTAACATTGGTCCTAAACTATCTGGGCAGAGATTCAAAGTCTTATTTGACCAGCTCGTGTTTCTTCGAGGCAACCGTCAATGGATAATCTTTTTGAATTTCTTAGAAAAACAATTGCCAAACCTTTTTAAAGATGTTTCACTATTCGTTTGACAAAGAACGTGGTCTCAGCAAGATGTTATACCTCCTCACTATGATAGGAATTTTGCAACATATTTAGATAGAATTTATGAAAAGTTGCTTTCTTAATACTATTGTCTGTACACAGATCCATACTTTTAAATCTTTTACGAAATAAACTACTTGCATTTGTTTTTAAATGTCTTCTTCGTAGTTTATTTCTTGTGAAAAAAACAAGTTTATGCCGACATTTTTGAAATAGTGTAAACAAAAATGAAAGATAATTAATAAAACCTTCTGAGGCATTGAAAAAATATAGGGTGTTCCATTTAAAATAAAAAAGTTATGGTCCCCCAAACATTTCATAAATTAACCGGTTCTGATACCACTCTGTTTAAAATTATCCAATAATATTAGTGGGATTTCAAAGACCAAAGCTTTGTTTATCGATATGCCAAATTACAATCTTCAATATTTAATAATAATAATGATGATAATGAATTTTAAGTCACCACAAGATTTTTCAAAAATTTTCACAAAATGATTAATAACTTGGCAACCTTGCATTCAAAATTTGTAAACAAGATACGCATTTATAACATTTTAAGACTGGTAGGATTCTGGAATTACGAAACATCCTGTATAGTTGAAAATTATTTTAGTCGATGCAGCTTTGATAGTAATGTAGAATGACATAAAAACATTCAACAATAAGACTAAAAATCAGATGAAGTTAAGATTATTTAAGCATTTATGATTGTTTAAAAAACAAAAAATATAATAAACAAATAAACGCAAAATCTTGTAACTTTGAAAGCGACCTTTAATTTATGTTAGGTTTGCTAACATAAATTAAAAAAAAACTAAAAAAACTAAAAATAAACTAAAAAAGACCATCTGCTTAAAAAGATTGTCAGAGATTAGAATGTTCACAAATGAATATCCGTACGTTGGTGTTAAATTTATAAATATGTTTTTAATTAACTCATGATCATCGAGCATTTCTTTATTATTTCTTTTGTCCTGTAAGTACTGTATTATTAAACTTTCGTTTTGTGGTACATTAAAGTACAAAACCAGCACAATACTTTAGCGTAAAGATTTTTTATTTTTGTTTGTGTCAGTGGACTATCTGCATGGACCTAGTTATTTCACGTAGAAGCTGTTATAAAACACCACAAAATCTTTATAATTATCACTAAGTGTTTCTAAATAATTAAAATACATACAAGCTGTCTCTGAAATGCATGTACAACGAAATACCACAGATTCCTTGGCTAAAAATAGGCCGATTTAAGTTAACTTATCTATATCTAAAGTTGCTTCGTTTCGCCGCTAGAGGACCTCAAAGTTAGCAAAAAAAATTCGTTTATTCCTCATAACTCGAAAACGCGATAATCAATCAAAACCATTTTTGAAATGTAAGTTCCTAGGTTCAATTAACGTAACTTTTTATGGTTTTAGGTGAAGTTTTAAAAACACAGAAATGATCGAGTGTTTTCAGCAGTTGTTACTCCATTTTTTTTTCTGAGTAGGCGATGGCTACATAATTAAAATTTCTGAATTGCCCATTTAGTTCTGGAACTTTCTTGTCCCTTATAAGATTTTGATTACATTAGTGCTTAAGTCAGAAATTGGATTTTTTGATCATCTGCAAGGCATTTTTACGTCATTGCAATTACAAAATCTTATCGTAATTGGTACTGATTTCTCAGGGGGCATTGAAATCTACAGTCCTTGCTTCTACAGTTGATTATGAACAAGAATTATGAGGAAAAAATTCCCTAGTATTTAATTCCTTATTTAAGTGTCAAACACATAATGATTGTGTAGTCAAAATGACGTAAATAAGGGTTGCAGATACTCAAAAATTCCTTTTTTCTGGCTTAACTACTTACGTAATCAAAATCTTATAAGAGACAAAAAAGTTTCAGAACTAATTGGGCACTTCAGAAATTATAATTATGTAAGCGCCACCTACTCAGAAAAAAAAATATGGACTAATATTCGTCAAATACATGGCTTTTCCATCATTTCCGTATTTTTAAAATTTTATCCAAAACCATAAAAACACGTTGATTGAACCTAAGAACTCATTTCTTAAAAATGGTTTAGATTCATTAACGTATTCTCGAGTTATAATGAATAAACGAATTTTTTTTGCTAACTTTGAAATCCTCTAGCGGCGAAACGAAGCACTTTGGATATAGATAAGTTAACATAAATCGGCCTATTTTGAGCCAAGGAATCTGTGGTATTCCGTTGTACACGCATTTCAGACACACCCTGCATAATATTTAAAAATAAATTAAATTGATTTTCGACTTGATTTCGATCGGCGTGATTTTTATATCTAAGAAACCGCGTGCAATATGTTGCGAGTTAAAATTCAGCCTTGAATTTTAATTTTTAAAAAGTTTGTTATGAATTTTAACACAAAATCTACAATATTTAAGTATAAATTTAACTTTTACAAAGAATTAAAATTAATTGTTTAATATTTATGATTAAAAATTTTAACTTGTTTTCTTAAATCTAAGTATCGAATTTTACCGATTGCGGGACGTCGCGATTAGAGATGTACAAATTACGTGAGCCCCGCCGGATCACGATGAGTCATGCTTGTCCTACCGTGAACGGGCATCAATTTGTGTACCACTCACGTGAACATGCGTGATCGTGAACGACTTTGGTTTCGACGGAATCCGGCGTAACCCGGTTGAATCGATTTTGAGACGGAGTTATAAAAACCAAAGTTGATATGAAAGACGTGTAAGTTGTTATCTATACAAGCACTATGCTTTTGTCCCAATAATTTTTATTCGTCCCAAATAACATTTTTTGAATATACAGTGCATACGCGATTGAAGGAATAAATTCGGTACATTTTTAGCAATTGCTTTTGGACAGAAATTATGCACCAGACTAATTTAAACGTTTGATTTGTCATATATACGAATTTTACGTTAACACTAGATATTAGTTGATGACCTTAACCCACAGCTGGTTAGCATAAAATATTGGTTGGGTTGGGTTGCGCCATCAATGAATAGAACCCAACCAAACGACTTACTTAGTGCTAGATAATAATTGGGTTTGGTAACTGAGCTATTAATTTTAATCCAACCCTAGTTGGGTTAAAGTTACTAGTTAGTTAGCTATACTCTGTTCACCGAACAGAGTCAGTAGCCGTGAGCGAAACAACGCCCATAACCCCCACTATTGAAACACAATAGCCAGTTTCACAAACAAAAAAAAATAAAGAAAGAAAATTGGATATATAAACATGCAGTGTCATTTCAGTGACACATGGCGACACAGGTTATGTGTCATTTCAAAATTTGGTTTATGTAGATATTTTTAGAAAAACAATGGTGACAACCATACGACTGCCATTATTTGAAAATTTAGTGTAACTCATGTGCGGTCAAAGTAATTTGTGAATTTAATATACAAAATGATTTTTAACCTGTTATATAAAAAAATAAATATAATGCAAACAAAATTTTATTTATGTATACAATTTTAACAATAAATGTTTCAATAATACGTGTAATATTATTCGGCACCATCTTATACGTATAATATTTAAAATTAATATCCATTTTAACAAGTAATGATAGGCATTAAAATAATAATAGAAATGGTCTTCTTTTGTACGTTGACTGGTTAATTTTTAAAAATGATTGTTTCATGAATCTGTAACGAATGTGAAGTACTTATCATATAAAAAAGATAGACTGTATGAAAATTTTGAAAATATATGTAGGTTAAGTACCACTTCCGGTTGTTCGATTACACAAAAATTGCACACTTCGTTCTTTCTCATTGTTTCTGTAGCGAATGTTAAGGTCTTGTCTTATATAAAAAATATATCATGTTATGAAAAAAATTGAAAAAATGACTAGGTCAAGTTCCAATTCCGGTTATTCCATCGTGTTGAAATTACATATCTGCTGCTTTTTCATCGTTTCATAGCGAATATGAAATACTTATCATATATAAAAAATCAACTTCAACACTTTGTATGAAAATTTTTAAAATGTGTTTAGGTTAACTAGCACTTCCAGTTGACGAAATCGTCCATAAAGTGATACCGATCTACGATTTTGTTATAATTAATGTACGTAAAATTTGGTAATTCATCATACGCTTCATTTTCGCGTGATCGCGTTCACTTTTTTTATACTTACGTATACGAGAAAGTTAATAATATTTTACACTATTTTATGCATCATCACTTCGCTGTAAAATTGGGGTAATCTAACTTAGTTCGAATCAGTTTCGGAGGGAGTTTTCTCTTCGGAGGAAGAATCATCACCCACATTAATTTGTAGTTGCTCGATTCTAACCTCCATTAAATTGTCGACTTGCCATAATTTTTCTTCCTCGCCTTTGGCATGACGAATAGCATTTCTCCAATTTTCTGCGGTAACATTGTTTAAAGCTTGTTGAAATAACGTGTGTAGGTCTTTCATTTTAAATGTTTTGTTATTTCTTGCAACTTCTCCTTTTATTTGCGCCCATATTAACTCAATAGGATTTAATTCGCAGTGATATGGGGGCAATCGTAGTATCGTACGATTCTGTTGTTCTGCCATTTCATCGACCACATACTTTGGTGTAATAGCCGCCCGTTTTACAAGGTCCAGCAGTTCACATTTTAGCATGTCAGCTTCGCAAGTAAATAAATTATTCGTTAACCAGACTTGAATATCAGCTTTTTTAGTGGCATTATTGGGTATTTTCTCTGTTTTTCGACTATGGTAAGAAGCATTGTCCATTACAACCACGGCATGTTCGTCTAAATGTGGTAGAATTTTGGCAAACCATTTTTCGAAGACTTCAGCATTCATCTCTTCATGATAATTTCCAGTCTTCTTTGACTCAAAACACAGTAATCCATTTTCTAAAAAACCGTCTTCTGATCCTATGTGGAGAATTATCAACCGCCCACCTTTTCCTGAAGGATCTTTTAATCCTGTCGTCAAGCCTTCAATAAAAGCCTGCCTTGGCGTTATTACTGACATGTCCTTCCATACCTTGTTGACAGTATGTCCAGCGTTCACCCAAGTTTCATCTAAAAAGTATAATTTTCTACCCTCTTCTCGGTGTTTTCGCACTTCTCGTATGAAACGTCTACGCCAGATAATGATTTCGTGCTTTTCCTTAAGTACACTATTGCGTGACCTTTTTGAGAACCTATTACCAAACATAACTATATTAGAACATGTGATAATAAAAAAAAAGGATGATCACCGAAAATCAATTTCTTTCATCAATTTCCATAAACAAGTTCGCTTAAAATCAGGTATAGCATCATTTTCTTGTATCAGTGCTAAAATTTTATTCAGCGTAGGTGGTTCGTTTTCTTCAAAAAAAGAATGAATCAATCGTCTGAGAGCGCTTTTGGTGTCATCGTCAACATTATCTAAAACTATTCTTTGACGCTGGTATCTTTTCGGTGGTTGAAATTTATTCATTCTTGTGTGTTCATTAAGTATTCTAAATACAGTACGCTCAGACACACCTGTAGAGGACTTTTTTTTAAATTTATTTTTCCAAAATAAAGATGTACCTGCAAATTACCTGCTGCCGTTGCTGTAAATTGGACCTTTTGCATCTTTGTTTTATGTGGGTTTTCACTATCATAAGTATTAAAGATGTTTAATACACGCTGTTTATCGTCAACTGAGAAATGTTTAGCCGGACGCTTTTTTACTAAAGGAAGAGCAGCGGCTTCATCCATAGTAGCAACACGTTATATAAATACTACAAAACGTGTACTGTACGTACTGAAAAGTACGGAGATTAAGAGATAATAACAATAAATCGAAGAAGAATTAAAAGCAAATTAGCGCGAAATCACTTGAAATTCAAATGACAGACGTCAGAAACATACGTAATGACAAGGAAAGTAATAAAAAAGATAGCCGGTCTTGGTTGATCTATGTAAACCGGGCTTACCAATAAAAAAAATCTATTCAAAGTTCGCGCGTGTTTGTGGGAGGAGTTATAATGTCAAATCGCTGACTCTGTTCGGTGAACAGAGTATAGTTACCTTTAAATATTAATTGGGTTGGGTTCAACCTTCAACCTTTTTTTCTTTCTTTTTAACGAGATCGGGAAAATCTGTAACCAGACTTCCGGCCTTCCGGTCCATCTTTGGATCTCCGACCCACTTAAAACCTCTTTCCTCGTATTCCCCTTCCTCTTCTCTCCTCGTCTCCTCTGCATTTTCCCAGCTCTTCTCCAGGATTCCCCCCATCTCTGGCTCCATACTACCGCATTTCTCTCCTCACCACGTCCCAGATGATATAGCCACATCGAATTCTCCTCCTCTCTCTCAGCCAATCTGTCGTTTCGTGCAAGGTAGTACTCCGCCAAGACATCGTTTATCATTTATCAGTACAAGAACGTAGGCACCGATTAACTTTTAAATTATTGATCATTGAAAACGTACCTAAGCGGGGGGATCTGGTTTCAACCCCATCAACATTTTTCAAACATTTCAATCAACATTTTTTTTCAAAAAATTAACCATCAACCTTGTCTGAATCCAACCCAATCTAACTAACTAGTTAGCACTAAATATTAGTTGAATTGAGTCATCAACCTTATCTGATCCCAACCCAAACCAATTAGTGCTAGATATTAATTGGGTTGGGATGACACATTAATTTTAGCCTTATCCAACTAGCTACTTAGCATTAAATATTAATTGCGTTGGCTTGAACCATCAACCTGATCTGAACCCAACACAACCTAATTAGCTAGTTAGTGGTAGTTATTATATGGACTGGGTTAGGCCAGTAATCTTAACCCAACCCAACTCAACTAACTTGTAGGCAATAAATATTAGTTGGGTTCATCAACTTCATCCTAATTAGCGATTTAGCACTAGATATTAGTGTTGGTTGGATTGATTATTAATGTACAAAAATTAATATCATTTCATTTTACATGATTTGCAATTAACAGGACATTGTCCAAAATAATTAACCGGTCCACGTAATTTTTGAATAAATTCTATAGATCCATAGCTCAAAAAAAGTTGAGAAACGCTGATCTATATCATAGATTTTAAAGGTTTACAACTTCCGCACAATACGTGATTTTTTTTCGATGATACTCGTTAATTCAAGGATAATTTGATGTTTTCCAGATTAACATTTAAGCAACTAAATGTTGAGGTCAAAATTTTAATCCATTTTAAATTAAATATGATTATAGCAAAGTGCAAAATTTAATTTAAATTTATGATGAATGAAGGAAGACCTTTAAAACTTTAAAGGAAGTACGACCCATAAGAATATTCTAGGTGTTATTGTTTATTTTAATTTTATAACAGTCTTATTTATTTCAGAACATGATAAATTAAACTAAACACCGCGTTAATTCTGCCATTTTCTCAAACACGATCACTTAACACCATATATTTGATCACCTGATCAAGAGTGAGTCACGTGAATTGACGTGATTCACTTGTGACATTCACGTGAGTGGCGTGCGTGAGCGGACATAAAAAGTCAGTCACGCGCACATCCCTAGTCACGATTATGGTTTGTATATTATAATAAATACTTATTCGGTATTTATTCTTTAGGAGGGCATCTACAACTCGCGGAAGTGGGTTTTGGTCTTAACATAACTTTATCCTTTCATTATGGGTTATTTTAAAAGTTTTGACATCAAATAAACATTTTACTCAGGAAAAAAAGATGTGAGTTTTATTACATTTTTACATTGAATCTAAACCATAAAAAAATACTTAATAAATACATATTTTTCAAAATAGAAAAGCTAAATATTAACTAGGTTTATTTTGTTGAAAATTAACAGAATATCCTCCACTATTTGGATCTTGTTGTAATTGAAAATTAGCAGTTGACAATCCAAAAGGTTTCAAAAGCAAATTCCCAAAATCTTTCAACTTCCCTAGCATTTCCGTTTTAAGTTTTTCATTCCTTTCGTGTATCATAGGAGGTAAACGAACACAAGCTGCTCTAGCCTCTCCATTTCCAGGATCTAATTCCAAGATTTTTTTGTAATCTTCCAAACTCTCATCTAATTTTTCTTTCCCCTCATACAATTTAGCTCTACGAGCATAAGCTTTCAAATAATTACCATTTAAACTAATTGCTTTGGTGCAATCATCAATGGCTAAATCATTTCGTTCTAATTTTATTTTGGAAGCTGCTCGATTACAATAAAAAATTGCTCTATCATTGGAATATGTTAAAGGGCAAATATTTAATGCTTTGGTATAATTATTTATAGACTCTAAGTACTTTTCTGTTTTAAATCCTTCATTACCAATTTGTTTAAATTCCAATGCTTGTTTGTGGAGTGATTCTTTTTGGTCTTCTGTTAAACTTTCTTGTTGAAGTTTTAATTCTTCTTCGTCGACTTCGTCGATTATAAAAGGATCTTTAGGGACATCGTCGTCTTTTTCAAAGTCATCCGGGATGATATTGGACGTATCTTCAGATTTCACTGATTCAGTGTTTTCTTTGTTAATGTCGTTTTTAGTGATGTGCAAATCGTTTATGAGACTTTCAACTATTTCTTCGTTTTGTTGAGTTTTTTCTTGTTGAGTAGTATCTGACATTGTAATTAATTGATTGTATTATTTTTTTATGGAGAAAAAACGAACATTATTTAACGTCAGATCGAAAAACTAACCTCAAATTTATGGAAATGACATATTGTGGTATGTAGGTAAACTGATTTTTAGGTATTTTAACTAGAAATATTATTTTAACATTAATAAATATTATTCAATTGCTACTATTTTATTAATAATTGTTTAAATAGTTAATTGCAATTTTGAAATATAATTGAACGTTTTTCTGAAAATATGTTTAATATGTATATTAGAATATTAATGTGTATTGTGGGTGGCGCGTTTCTTCATTATATTTAAAATCAAATTAAAATTGTTGTTTTTCTGATATTTTACAAGATGCAAATGATAAAATTTGCAAATTTCCTACTTTAATTTTTTTACGTCCGCTACTACAAAGTGTAACTTTGGTTGCATATATTGTCAGACACCGCATATCCCACATTGAGAATTTTGGAAATAATGTACAGGGTCTGCCACGACGAGCTGAGTCTATATCCATTTGCTAAACTACTGGTATTATTTTTGTGAAATTTTGCATACAGGGTTTATTCGAAGCGTTGTTTAAGTTAAAATATGTTCAGCTTTCTTCAACTTATATCGGAAATGGATAGCAACTTATCTTTAAACTAACTAGCGGTGGTTATATCGATTTTAAACGCTCCCATTCGCTTATAGCGAATGGGAGCGAATTATATTTTATTTATTAGGTAAATTAAACTAATGAAAGAACTTCTTTCTCTAAATAACTTAATTCGATGATGTTTTTATTTGTTTATCGTTCCTTACATGTTTCGGCCTTGTTCAGATATCATCAGAGGGTTTCTGTTATAGTATGGTGACATTTTGAATGTTAGCAGTTGGCAACAAGAGAGAACAGTTTTTAGTTTATGTCAGATCGAGTCAGATCATATGTATTGTACTGAATGTATCTATAAGAAGATATAATAAAGAAAGTTAAATTAAGTAGATGTATCATTTATATTACATCATATAACATGGTGTCAGGTGGAAAGAAGTTTCAATAGAGTTGAAACATTAAAAAAAAAAAAAAATCTCGTGAAAAGACTGAGAAGAGAGGTTAGGTTCATCGTAAAATTGAATCTATCTAAAAACGGCGACGTGGAGTTAAAGATTGAAGAAAAATTATTATTAAATTATTATTGATATTTGCCAATTGTTTGGTTGGAAAATACTAAGTTTACATATATATATATATATATATATATATATATATATATATAATGGAAGGGTTAGCAGAAATATTACAAAAACAAACTGAGTTATTAACTCTTATGGCACAACAATATCAGCAACCAATGCAAAATCAGGAAAATGCAAAAATTCCTTTACCGGGACCTCTAAATGTTAAAAAAGGGGATGTTGCTCAAAATTTTGAATATTTTGTAAAAACATGGAACAATTATATTATTGCAACTGGTATTGATAAGTGGCCAAGTAAAGATGAAGATAAAAAAGTACATACATTCATTACAGCACTTGGTGAGGAAGCCATGATAAAGTACAATGATTTTAATCTTACGTCTGAAAATAAGATATCTTGTACGAATGTGATATAGGCAATACGTAATATTTTAATGAAAAAGAAAAATGTTATTTATGAACGTGCAATGTTTAATAGTGCAAATCAGAATGAAACTGAAACTTTTGAAGAATATATTTTACGGTTACAAATACTTATCGAAACATGCGAGTTTGGTACGTTTAAAGATGATTTACTCAGGGATCGTATTGTTTTGGGTATAAGAAACAGAGATATCAGGAAGAAATTAATGACTAAACCAGAATTGACATTACAACAGGCCATGGATATCTGCCGAGTTGAGGAAATAACATCAGAAAGGATGAAAAATTTAGATAATACTGATAATTTAGTGAATAAACTAAGAAGAAAAGAATTTAATTCAAGATCATGTTTATTTTGTGGAGGAAAACACAAATTTGAAAAAGGTTTATGTCCTGCGTTTGGCAAGAAGTGTACGGAATGCAGTGGAAAGAACCATTTTGCAAAAGTATGCAAAAAGAAAGATAAAAAACGGAATAAAGAATATTTAATAAAGAAAAAGAAGATAAAAGAAATCAAAGACGATGAAGAGGTTAGTGACCAGAGCTCAGAAGTCACAGAAAATGATAATACAGATTCGGAAACTGAAATTAAGAAAATTAGAGATGATTCATATAAAGGAGGAGCATTGAAAGCAGATTTAAAATTTTTGATTGAGGGGAAACAAAAAAAACTGATATGTGAACTCGATACAGGAGCAAATGTAAGCATTATTGGACAAAGATATCTGAATAATATTATGAATAATACGAATGTAAAACAATCAAAACATAAGTTGTATTCCTTCGGAGGTAATGAAATTAAGGTTATTGGAGAGAAAACTCTAATATGTCTTCACAAAGAAAAAGAATATCCTATTAACTTTCAAGTGGTTGATGTTAAACATGGTCCACTTCTGTCAGCCGATAAATGTGTAAAACTGGGTCTTGTAAAATTTTGTAATACAATTAAAATAAATAATTTGGACTCTATCGAAGACTTAGAAAAAGAAGCTCACAGGATTATAGAAAAATACAAAGATGTATTCCAAGGCTATGGTTGTTTAGAAAATGCAATCAATTTAGAAGTTGATGAAAACATAACACCTAGTATTCAAAAACCTAGACGTATACCGATACATCTCCGAGAACAATTAAAAGAGGAATTAGATAGTCTCATAAAAAACAAAATAATAGAAAAAGTAGATGAACATACCGAATGGGTGAGTAATATTTTAATAGTACAGAGAAATAATAAATTAAGAATTTGTCTCGACCCAATACCTTTAAACAAAGCTCTTAAATGACCAAATACACAGTTTACTACTATCGATGAGATACTTCCCGAACTAGGAAAAGCAAAAATTTTTAGTACCGTTGACGCTAAAAAGGGATTTTGGCAAATAAAATTATCCGAAACTAGCAGTAACCTTACAACATTCTGGACGCCTTTCGCAAGGTATAGATGGTTGCGAATGCCATTTGGTATCTCGCCCGCACCAGAAATATTTAAAAATAAAATGTGTGAAATATTGAATGGTTTGGAGGGGATTGAGTTGCTAGCAGACGATATTTTAATAATAGGATATGGAGACGATAAAAAGAAGCATTAGAGAACCATAATAAAAATTTGGAAAATCTACTAATTCGTCTCAAGGCACATAATTGTAAATTGAATTTAGACAAATTATGCCTTTGTAAAGATAAGGTAAAGTTTTATGGACATGTATTGACAGACCAAGGACTAAAACCAGACGAAAACAAGATATTGGCAATAAAAAATTTTCCAGAACCGAAGAACAAAAATGATCTACACCGTTTTCTTGGCATGATTACCTATCTTAGTAGATATGTAAAGAATCTGAGTAGCGAAATTCAACAGTTGAGAAGATTGTTGCGAGAAAATGTGGAATGGAATTGGTCAGAAATGGAAAAACAAGAATTCGAAAATATTAAGAATTTACTAACATCCAATATAACGTTGAAATACTTTGAAAAGAATAAACCCATTGTTGTAGAATGTGACGCGAGTGACTATGGATTGGGAGCAGCTGTTTATCAACAAGACAAAATTATTGGATTTGCTTCGAGAACTCTAAGTAGCACGGAAAGAAAGTATGCACCCATAGAAAAAGAGATGTTGGCAATCGTGTTTGCGTGTATCAGATTCGATCAAATGGTTGTTGGTAATCCGCAAACTATAATAAAAACAGACCATAGGCCATTGATTAATATTTTTCAGAAACCTCTAATAACTGTGCCAAAAAGACTGCAGAAAATGCTCATGACGCTGCAGAGATACAATTTAAATTTACAATTTGTTGCAGGAAAAGAAAATATAGCAGCAGATGCACTGTCTCGCGCACCTTTACCGTGTTCAAAAAAACAAAATAATGATATTATTCTATCTACCATTTATAAAACATCGGAAAAAAGAATTTGCAAGGCGTTAGATGGAATAGATCTTTCGAAACAAGTCAGTGTGTCTGAAGAACGATTGGACGAAATCAGAAAAGAAACATTAGTTGATCAATGTCTTATCAAAATAAAAGACTACATATTAACGGGATGGCCCAATACGATATATGAGTTACCAGATGAAGTAAAGAGATATAATTCTTATAAATACGAACTTACTTATCAAAATGGAATTATTTACAAGAATCAACAAATAGTTATTCCTTTCAAACTTAGACGAAAAATTTTAAAAATTTTGCATACAAGTCATAACGGTATAGAAGGAACAATTAATATGGCAAGAAGAAATGTGTTTTGGCCAGGAATGTCTGCAGAAATCAGGAATGCTATTAAGGAATGTACTATATGTACAAAGTTGGCTAGTTCACAAACAAAACAATCCATGCAAACACACCCAATTCCTGAGTTTCCTTTTCAATATATATCTATGGATGTTTTAACCACAACATACAAAGAAAAGAAAACATATTTTCTGATTACAGTTGATCATTACTCGGACTATTTTGAGTTGGATATTTTAAAAAATTTGTCTTCGCAGGTACTTATTGATATATGCAAGCAGAATTTCAGTAGGCATGGAATACCACAAAGAATAATAACAGACAATGGAACTAACTTCGCTAGTGAAGAATTTAAAACTTTTACGAAGAAGTGGAATATTTGCCATTGCACGTCATCACCTCATTATCCGCAAGCAAATGGGAAAGCTGAGGCTACTGTGAAAATTGCGAAACAAATAATTAAAAAATCAGAAATGAATAAAGAAGATATATGGCTAAATTTACTCCATCACCGAAATATACCAAATAAAATCGGTACAAGTCCTGTAGAAAGATTATATAGTAGGTCAACTAGAACGTTATTACCATCTGCAACTAAAAATTATTTACCAATGATGATTGAAGATGTACCGTTAAAAATTGAGGAAAGCAGAAGAAAGGCAAAATTTTATTATGATAAAGGAAAGAAAGATCTTCCAAAGCTGGTTATAGGTCAGCCAGTGGTAACTCAACTGAACCCTAAAATAAACAAAGAATGGACACCCGGCAAAGTACAAAACAAATTAAGTGACAGATCATACATTATAAATGTAGAAGGTAAAGAATATCATCGTAATGCGGTTCACGTTAAACCCACGATTGGTACTGCTGTTGTTTCCTATAAATATCCTGATGAAACAACTCAATGTGGACATGAGATAAGTGAGATGAAAGAGGGATAAAATATGGAAGAACAAAAATCAGAACATGTAAATGTTGCAGAAGAAAATGAATCAACCAACATTCATCCAGAGAAGGTAGAAAATGAATCAACCTACATTAATCCAGAGAAAGTAGAAAGCCAGGAGAATGTAATGAAAAGCCCCATTAGGTCACGACCGAAAAGAGACATTAAATTACCAAAAAAATTAAAAGACTTCCTTATGTAAAAAAAAGGGCATGTTATAGTATGGTGACATTTTGAATGTTAGCAGTTGGCAACAAGAGAGAACAGTTTTTAGTTTATGTCAGATCGAGTCAGATCATATGTATTGTACTGAATGCATCTATAAGAAGATATAATAAAGAAAGTTAAATTAAGTAGATGTATCATTTATATTACATCATATAACAGTTTCTAAAACCAAATCTATAATTATTAAAGCTAATAACATTATTTAAGTGACATATTTATAACATTTAACATTGAAAAGTCTTAAAATAATCTAAAAATTGTGAACATTAAGGTTATGACTTCTTCTAACGAACATTATACACAAACATTCTAACTAAAAAAACGATCAAAATATTAGAAGATATAATTGAACCACAAATATCACACAATTGTGCCCAAGCAATCGTCAGACTCATTAAAATATGCCTAAAACAAAATTTCTTCAAGTTCAATGAAAAAATGTATAGATATAATGAGGGAGTTCCTATGGGGTTACCATTGAGTGGCATATTGGCAGACATCTTTATGAATAAATTAGAAAACGAAATTATAAGTAATACAACTAACTCAAACTTATTACTCTGGCGTCGACGCGTCGACGACATATTCATCTTATGGAAAGGCAACAACACAGAAGAAATAGTGAACTTCAAAAACAACATTAACAAAATACATAAAAACAAAAAGTTTACCCTAGAAATCGAAAATAAAGAAACAATAAATTTTCTAGACTTGACCTTAAAGAAGAATCAACGTCAAATCACATTCGATATTTATAGGAAACCTACTCAAACCGATGTTATCATTCCACATGAGTCTTTCCACCATCATACCCACAAAAACGCAGCTTTTCAATCTTAAATGCACAGAGCGTTCTCAACCAAACTAAATGAAGATAACTTATGCAAAGAAATTAATAATATCAAGAAGATAGCTAACAACAATGGTTACTCATCGGAATACATAGACATATTAATAAAGAAATACAAAACAAGGCAACACCTAAATAATTTAACAACCCTAAACAACGGAAATGAAAAACAAAACACGCAATACAGATCATTACCTTACTGTGGTAATCTTGCTCATAAAATTAGTAACATCTTCAACAAGAACAATGTAAAAATAGCGTTCAAATCAAATAATAATATAAAAAACATATTAAACAACACAAAAGAAAAGACCGATAAATTAGATAATAACGGAGTATATCTACTAGATTGTATCACATGTGGTGCATTCTATATAGGTGAAACAGGGAGAGCCATCAAAACCAGAGTACAAGAACACTTAACAAGCACAAATTCCAACTTTGGTCGACATTTAATAGAAAATAACCATGAATTTAACAAAGAAAATAACGTAAAGGTTCTACACAACATTCAAAAAGTTATAAACTACTTATTTATGAAAACTATGAAATAAACCGCCTCAAGATTAAAAACCCAAATCTCGAAAATCTCAACGTCAAAACATAGCTTAGACACAAACCATTATATAAAGACCTTAGATACCCATTCAAAATTTAAATAATTTCCCGGTTACACGAGTTGATCTTTCAGTGTTCTTTTAAATATAAAAAAGTTCTTAACCTAGTATAATTTTTTAAATAGTTTTTCATTTAAATACAAAATTCCTCCTGTGATGATATTGAACTTTAAATTTGATTTTACATATCTCCAAATTTTGACGATGTAAGTTGAATAAATTATTTTATTTAATATAGAATAGAAAAAGAAGTCATAACCTTAATGTTCACAATTTTTAGATTATTTTAAGACTTTTCAATGTTAAATGTTAGATATATGTCACTTAAATAATGTTATTAGCTTTAATAATTATAGATTTGGTTTTAGAAACCCTCTGATGAAGGCTGAACAAGGCCGAAACATGTAAGGAACGATAAACAAATAAAAACATCATCGAATTAAGTTATTTAGAGAAAGAAGTTCTTTCATTAGTTTAATTTACCTAATAAACACTTATCGATGAAAAAAATGGATTTAATAAAAGACTATAATATTATATTTTATTTTATTATTATATTTTATTTTTATATTTCATTTTTATATTTTATTTTTAAATTATATTTTTATTGATTTTTTGAGATGCCCGTTAATTTTAATACAATTTTATATAAATTATTATATGGCTAGAGTGCACCATTTTTGAATTATTTCAGTTTTTTCAAAATTCTGACAGATACAACAAATAATTTTTTGTACTTACACTCGAGTCCTGTCAAATATTCTCAGGATTTGCACAGAAAGGAACCGTAGCTTACATCAACCATGAAAAGTTTTTTAAAAGAATTATATAGTGGTCAGAAATTGCACAGAACTTCCCATTCTTTTTGAATGGCATCACCAATTTTTTCTTTCACCTTTCTACGCCAAAAAATAACTTGGGAACTATATCAATACATCTCTATATTTAAAATGTATGGTTTTCTTAAAAACACGAAAAGCTTTAAATTTTATCAATTATTAGTATATATATAATTGTTAGTTGGATTTGCTTTGATGAAAATAAAATAAAAGCTATTGTACACTAGAATAGAAAGAAGATACAGCCCATTAGTGAAGTCTACTTTCAAAAATTATCCTCAAAGCCCGATTTCTACACATTGGATGATACCTGGACGCCAACCCTAAAACCCCGGTTTCTATCAAGGCGTTGGATAAGTCCATATTGGACACACCTCCGACTAAAACAGCATCAGCTGATGAACTCGCCTAGTCGCAATAACGGGAACAGGTGATGTACACAGGGTAGGTGAATTAAGGGTGCAGTGCAAACTACATCACAGTAAATCAGCGACCCTCTGTCGCCACCTTGATATGATGATTAACAATATTACACTGATCCAAAAACCTTGGGTTTTTAAATCCAAGGTCTGCAGTTTCAGTGCCCTATTTTTAGCTGCCCAGCCAGTAACAAAGTGAAAACTGCGTAACGTAAACTTACGTACCGAAATTGTAAACGCTCACCTATTGCCTCAGCACACAGGAAAAGCCGTTGCGTCGATTAGAATACGCTGTACCATTAATCGGAAGGTTAACGAAATCAAGAACACATTAGTTCACCTGCTGTTTGAAGGCCAGCCTCCATCGCAAGGGTTGGAGCGGCTGGCTGAGAACGCTAGAAAAGGCAACTCTAATCTTGTCATCGGATGTGACTCAAATGCACATTCTACTGCTTGGAATTGTGCTGATGATAATAGAAAAGGTAAGTCCTTTCTTGAATTCATTTTTAGTAGTAATTTAGATATACTTAATCGAGGCTTTGGGTCGATTTTTATAACCGCTAGAGGTGAATCAGTTATTTACATCACTTTCACATCGATGAGTATCTCGTCCACGATCCGCGATTGGACGTTTAATCTTGTTTTAATCTTGGTACCATAAAGATTGGAAAGAACCTAAAGGGTAACCCCAGGAGGACGGATGTGGACGCGTTGAGATCTATACTAACTGGGAGTTTGAGTGAAATCGGTTTACGTAAGACAACTGAAAGCTTTAAAGTTGAGGAGTACTTAAATACCAATTACGACTTTTTAATTAAAGCTTACAAAAAGGCCTCTTCTCAAACAAGAAGCAAGGACAGCCTTCAATAGAGCTAAAAACTCAAAATTACACTCCGACTGGAAAATTTATAGAGGTAAGATAATAGAGTGCAAAGAAAGCGTTTGTCATAGAAAACGAGCAACGTGGAGGAAATTTTAAAGAAGTAGAACCTACTGCAGATGATTGGACCTTAGCTACAAGGAGGAAAAAATACGGTGGGTAATTAGTAGTTTTTCGACGTTCAAAACACCAGGACCAGATGGTATTATACCAGCCCTTTTACAATAAGGCTTGGAGGATCTCGTATCTCACCTAGCGAGGAACTTTCCAGGCTTGCCTGGCGCTACCCAATCGGTGGCGTAAGGTTACGGTAAACTTCATACCAAAATCGGGTAAGTTAGATTATTTCACATCGAAATCGTTTATACTATCAACCTCTCCATCTTTCTTTTGGAAACCTTTGAGAGACTGTGTGATCGCTATATTAGGGATTTCTATTTTCCACATACACCAGTAAATCCTAATCAACAAGCCTACACTCAGGGCAAGTCCACACTAACTGTTCTTCACTCGAATACGAATAAATACGATTGCTTCATCGTATTTATAGCAGCGCTGGGATGAAGCGGAGCTATCATGCTATCATTCTTTTCATGGTTATTCCTGTCTCTACATGTGTTAGGTAAAATTTCTTTCCTTCTGTTTTCATTTATATATGTTACACGTAAAAAAGAATTCCAATTAATATTGATATAGCAAAGTCTGACAGGTTTCAGTTATCAGTAAGCTTTCAAGAATTCAACTAGTAGTTGGATTAGCAATCTCTGGTGCCATAACCACTACACCAACTCTAGCAATGCATGTTCTACTTGTCCTAACTCCTTTACACGTGCATATAGAGAAAGTGACCAGAGCTATCATTTACAGATTTGCAATGCTGTCAGGTTTGATGGGGCCATTGTCATTATTTAATGCTCAATATCAAATTAAACTACCTGAATGGCAGTCCTGGATTGAAAATGAAGATCCTCTGGTTCAGACACATGGTTGTATGTTCACAAATGGATCAAAAATGCTAGAAGGAGTAGGGCAGAAGTACACTGTTTGTCACTTTGCGTCAAGCAAGCTTACAACCTGCGTACTTACTATACTGTATTTCTGGCGGAGGTACACAGAGAACATGCAATACGATTTCTCTCGGATAGTCAAGCCGCTATCTAGGCGCTGCAAGCTATGTAAACGGCGTCAGCTCTGTTTAATAACTGTTCAAGTACACTAAGTAGTGATAACAGAAATTCTCTGATCTGAGTCACAGGTCACTCGAGCTGGCAATGAAGTGGCAGATGAGTTAGCACATGTAGACATCTCAACACTGTCCTGCTGCGTATCGGATTTTCGATTTTTGAGACGCAGTTTATCTCCCCTAAACATTTGAAAAATTTTTAATTAAGAACATTGGACTGCACGGTGAAATATGATAGATCATTAGGGTTGCGGTGCAAGGTTGGTTGGTTCGCCTACCCGATATATAATTTATGTAATGTAATGTAACGCAATTATAGCATATAAGACAACTAATTAGCAGATGTAAAAAGATACAAAAATTTAAACATCCTGTATAATTTTAATTACAACCAGCACAACCATACTTTGTTCCTTCCCTCTACTACTTCCATTAAATACCCAGGAATTTTTTATGTTAATATGACCTTATACTTGTTATGGTATCTCTACTCCTCCACGTCAGCAAGCCATATCTCCGTTTCCACATCTTTACCTCTTCTACAGTGAGTTTCCGGGTCACGATGGATCACGCGTGAGCCACAAAAATGCAAAAATGCAATATTAATAACAGGTTATTTAAAGTTTGTATTTTTGAATGTATACAATCAGTGATGGGCGACAGGTAAATACCAGATGGGTAGGTATTTATAAATTGGGTATTTATACGTCTATTTACCCAAGCAGTGGGTACTTAATCAATTTGAAAAATGTATAGTAATAAATGCATTTATTTTTTAATTCGATTAATACACTCCAATAACATACAACCAATCAATTAACACTAGACTTAGTACTACAAAGATTCAGGTTTCAGAAACGAAACTTTCTAGTAGTAGGTCTAGTGTTAGTTCTAGTTTTACTTTGATACAAGTATATCACAATTTAAGATTGAATAACAACTAAAAACAGAACCAACAATAATGCTAGAGTTAATACTAGACCTAGAACGAAAAACATTTAGGATTTAGTCGTACCTCTCTTAAGACGAAACCTAATTCAACCCAACCCAACGTAGCTTTAGAACTAACACTAAACTGAGAATTAGAAACATTAGGGTTTAGCCATCTAAAGAGACCTATGGCTAAACTCTAATGTTTTTAGTTCTACGTCTAGTGTTAATACTTAAGTTACGTTTTAGGTCTAGTATTAATTATACTTTTAATTTCAAAAGCATTTACAACATTTAAGCACTGATATTACAATCATGTCTTTGGCGCGTCTATCAGTCGTCTGTAAGCAGAGATTCGTCTACCTTAAACGTACGCACATGGCGATTATACATAAAACTTCCAACAAGAACATAATAAATAAAACTAAACACTCTGTTTATTCTACCATTCTTAATTATTAATTAAAATCTCCACTATTAATTAATAATCAAATTAACAAATAATCAAACATGATTTATTCATTAGATCACCTGATCGTGCGTGAGTCGCGTGAATTGATGTGACCCACGTGTTTCAGGAATGATATTCACGTGAGTGACATGCGTGACACGCGTAGATCTAAATCGTGAGCGGGCATAAAAAGTCATTCACGCGCACATCTCTAATAGGTACTACTTTGCCAAATTCTAATTCTGAAAGTTGTCCTAATTCTGATTCTAGAAGAGTTTCTACAGAGTTTTTATATCTAACAATAAATTGTATCTGGTTATGGAGTAAGCCTTTATGGTTCATTGCCAACAATGTTCATGCACTAGGTTAAAGAGATTCTCATCTCCTATTTGTTCTATTTTTTGAGTTATGATTGATTTTTATGCTGCAAACCGAAAATTATGATAATTTGAAGATTTTTGCTGTACTCCTGCAATCTTCTCATATCTAAGTTATAAATGGTTATGGATTATGTTTTACCACATCTTATGATCAATTTTAGTGATTGAGGTTCTTGACCATCAATTTTGATTTTTTATGAAAAACTTTTGCAAAGAACAAAATTCTGTTCTGAGAACTAAACTGGTAACTGTTTTGCTTCTTATTTTTTATTGTGCCAGAATCAGTGTTCGTCACATTATTATAGTTCATACAAAAAGTCAAAGCCCCTCACATTAGAGATTGATATCTTCTGTAACTGTTCGTAGAAAAAAATCCAGTAAAGTTTGTTATAATCAATGAACTATTCTGTGTATCATATGTTAATTTGCAGTTAAGTGAAGAGCCTGCAATTTTGTCTACTTTGAAATTTCTTTTCTTAAAAACTATCTGAGGAAAAGATTTCATAATTGAAATGGTTATCAACCGATGTGTTCATATAGTGTTCTGAAAAATCGTGGTTTAGTAGAATGCTTTCATTTCGAAAACGGCCTGGTGAATTTCAACGCGATTTTTACTAAAATATCTTAAATAATGTCGTTTATCGGATTTTTTTCCAAATTTATATATATGATATTGAGAAATGTTCAATGATTATAACAAATTTTACCTCTTTTTTTTTATTGAGCGGTTACAATGATATCGATCTCTAAAGTTAGGGGCCTTGACTTTTTGCACAGACTTTAGTCAGGGGCTACTACACGTGACGTCACGATTAGAATATGTTAGGGGTGTTTACATACAAGTTGAAATTCTCGGGTTGGCCAACCTTGTGGAGTACGGTTAACAAATCTTGATAAAATCGGGCAAATGCGTGTTTCTCAAAAGGACTTTTTTCTCTTTTACGGAAACTGTATCTCAAAACGTAATAAACCGATCAATACGAAAATTGGTAGTATAACTTTTTATGAAATTGCGAAATTTTCGTTTCTTTCTCATATTCTTAAAAAATACTTTAATAATCTAAAATAGAAAACTTTTTGTAATCAAATGCAAATTAAAATGGCTACATATCCCGCAATTTATCCTATATAATACAACGTTCAGCAGGCATCAGTCCTTAATTTCATTTTTGGATAAAACCATTCAAAATAATTCACAAAAAAGGTGTTCGAAATATAAGTAAAATGAAGTCAACATTTAATTAAATTTTAATTAATACTTTCCACTTAAGAAATAATACAAAAAAGTCGGTAAAAATTTGACCTATAATGTGGTTTCCACTCTTAAGTGTTAATAACCAAATGCTAGGATTACGATTTCCAAAACAACAAGTGTCTTATTAATATGTTTACATTTAAAAGAGCCATTTTTAACGACTTTAAGAAAAAAAATTTTTCTTTAATTTTTTTTTATATAATCTAAGCTCATAATCAACATAAAAAATCTTTTAAAATGACACGAAATATTTACCCCAAAAAAATAAAAATATTTTGTTTCATTTTCTTTCTGGATCTTTCGAGTTTGATGAGGTTTTAAAGAATTTCTTAGAAGGAATCTTATTTTTTAGTCTTTAGGGACGTCAAATTGAAGTGCAACTAAAACATAGGTTAAAATGTTTGCAAAAACCGGACCAGCAATTCCCAAATCGATATTAAAAACGCCGCTTGCCGTCAACGGACGATGAATTTTTAATTTATGCACAAAAATTCGAATTTGTTGATGCTCCTCAGGGGTTGAAATCCTCGTGGCAAATTCCAATAAGAAATCGATTAAGTTTTTCACAACATTTTGAAGTTGTTGGGCGTGCTTCAAAAACGTTAATAATCCAATTGTATGTACTGTTACAAAGATGATATTTAAAATATTTATTGTTTTTGTGATTTCCGATGTGAAATTATAAACTAAATACAAAATAACCGCGTACCAATTAATAATTAAGGCAGATAATTCCAAAATAATATGTAACAAAAATTGCGGATCCAAACAATCATTAATTTCGTAACTTAATAAGCTAATATCTTCATGTAAACATCTCAAATACTCGATTATTTCTGAAATAGTGAGGTTATTAATGTTTTTTGGTGGTGAGTGATGTTTGTTACAAATTTTGTATCGAAAAAACCCGAAAAATTCGGCTTCTCTCGATGATTCGTCGACATCTTTTAAGGGATTTTGAGGTTCAAAATTTAAAGATGTTGATGTAATCTGTAAGAAACACCCTGACATTCCAACGATAATCGATGTTAAATTAATAAAAATTATGTGTAACCCAAAAAATAAATTAATCGTAAACTGGTTTAAATAAAACTTATAATTAATGAAATCTGTCAAATAATTTTCAGTTGAGTCTAACCAGAAAATTATAACATATTGCGTCGTTAAAACGAAAAAGAATACGATTATCGTCAGATATTGTACTTTAAATATTCCCATTAAAGCGCTTTGACATAATAAATTATTTTGATTTCGCATCGAAACCAACTTATTTAGCGTTTTTGCAAAACGAGGAAATCGAATTATATTAACAATAGTTAATAAAGCGATAAAAACTGAGTATAAAATATCGTTTATGGCGCTTAGAATAGCGTGCAATGATTTTCCTTTATAAATTTTAAAGATATCTAATATTTCGGTCGTGAAAACTAATTCAACTGACATTAAAAGAACAATTACCAACGAATAAATCAATAACGGAATCGACAATTTAAATTTACAGCGAAACATGCCACCGTTTTCTTCAAATTCTTGATTTGCCTGATGATTTTCTTCGGTTTTCTTTGGGTGTCTTGAAATTATCGGAAATAAACCAAAAATTCGCAACAGATTAAATGTTGGGCTCAAAACTTTGCACAAACACAGACGATTTGTTTTTGGTAAAATCGGTTTTTGTTTACTAACTTTAACAGTTATTATATCATCGATTGGTTTAATAGTTACGTTCTTTTTTATGGCCATTTTGAAACTATTCGTACTCAAATGAGGAGTTACTACAAATTATACGTTTTTATACTAAAACAAAGGTAATCAAAATTACATTTTTAAATAATAAATGATAATTATGTTGATGTAAGATTTTCGAAAAGATGTAATTTCGAAACTACATTATTAAATCAATAATGATTATTGTCTCAACTGAAGTAATTTATAATAAAATTATTAATTTATTATAAAATTAAATTATCTAAACTTTGGCAGTTTCTTTAACAAACCTAAAGTTTATTAATAAAAAGTAGAAAAGGAGAAAAGGGGAAAATTTCTTTGCAATAAATTCATTTTATACATTTTTTCGAAAAAATTCAAAATATTTTTTTCTATTTTAGCACAAAATAGTAAAAAAAGGAAAAACAAATTTAGTAACCATTTAACAGTTTAAACGCCATACATAGAGTTGTCTACGAAATGTGTGTACAACGGAATACTACACACCCCTTCGCTTAAAATAGGTCAATTTAAGTCAACTTCCCTACAGGACTTCAAAGTAAGCAGACAAAATTCATTTATTCTTTATAACTCAAACACGCGTTAATCAATCTAAACCACTTTTGAGATGTGAGCTTCTAGGTTCAACTAACGTCTTTTTATGGTATTGCATAAAATTTTAAAGCCATGTGTTCAGTAGTTATTGCTCCATATTTTTTTCTGGCCAGGCCACAATTACATAAAAGAACTTTTTGTCTCGTATAAGACTTTGATTACATAAGTAGGTAAGCAAGAAAATTGGAATTTTTTAGTAACAGCAAACCTTATTTACGTAATTTTAACTACAAAATGTCAACGAGTTTGACACTTAAGTAAAGAATTGAATACTAAGGAAATTCTTCCTCATAATTCCTGTTCGTTATCAACTAGAGCAAGGACTTTTGATTTCAATGCCCCTCAGAGAACTCACATTCATGGTTTAGATTGACTAACTCATTTTAGAGGTATAAAGAATAAACGAATTTTTATTTGCTAATTTTGAAGTGCTGTATGGGCGAAACAAAGCAACTTTGGATAGAAGTAACTTAAATCAACATAATCTGTGGTCTTCCATCGTGCACGCATTTCATAGACAATCTGTATTTCACCAGTGATACATAAGAAACGATCATATCAGGCCATGTATATCTCTATTAACACACTGATAAAACGAATATTTAAAGTTTCGTTGTATCATCATCAGCTTATAGCATTTTATTATTGTTGTATTGATTTTTAAAAAGGTTTGACCAGCGTTAAAAGTTTTCTATGTTAAATTTTGACTTGAGTTAATTATAAAATTGTATTTAGACTCATGCATATAAAATTGGGTAAGACAAAATGCATTATTCGCAGAGCGGCAATATTCTTCAGTTCACTGACTGACATATATGACTGCTTTTTCTGCATGAGTAATAAAATGTTAATAAAAATCTGTCTTTATTTGACTACATTTGGTTCCGACGGGACCCGGCATGACCCGGTTGGAACAATTTTTGAATATTTCTTTAGTAATAATATTGAAATTGTTGAGCACCCCATTAACAAAAAATACAATATTAATAACAGTTTATTTAAAATTTGTATTTTTGAATGTATACAATCAGTGATGGGCAACAGGTAAATACCAGATGGGTAGGTATTTATAAATTGTGTACGGGTAAATAAACGGGTATTTACCCAAACAGTGGGTACTTAATCAATTTCAAAAATGTATAATGTACACATGAATTTATTTTTCAATTTGAATGAATTAATTCATTCACAAAGAATTTGTATAGTTAGTGAAGAAGAGTATAGAAATGTCAAAAGTTCTTAAGCCTAGTGTTAGTTATACTTTTAGTTCCAGAAGAATTTACAACAACCAAGCACTAAACGGCAATTAAAACTAGAACTAACCCTAGACTTAGTACTGCAAAGATTCAGGTTTCAGAAGCGAAACTTTCTAGTAGTAGGTCTAGTGTTAGTTGTAGTTTTACTTTAATAGAAGTATATCACAATTTAAGATTGAACAACAACTAAAAATAGAACCAACAATAATGCTAGAGTTAATACTAGACCTAGAACGAAAAACATTTAGTGTTTAGTCGTACCTCTCTTAAGACGAAACCCAATTTAACCCAACCCAACGCTTAAAATACTACACAATCCTTCGCTTAAAATAGGTCAATTTAAGTCAACTTCTCTAGAGAACTTCAAAGTAAGCAGACAAAATTCTTTTATTGTTTATAACTCAAACACGCGTTAAACAATCTAAACCATTTTTAAGATGTGAGCTTCTAGGTTCAACTGACGTCTTTTTATGGTATTGCATAAAATTATAAAGCCATGTGTTCAGTAGTTATTGCCCCTTTTTTTTCTGACCAGGCCGCAATTAGCCTAGTAGTTAAGCAAGAAAATTGGAATTTTTTAGTAACAGCACGCCTTATTTACGTTATTTTAACTACAAAATGTCAACGAGTTTGGCACTTAAGTAAGGAATTGGATACTAAGGAAATTCTTTCTCATAATTCCTGTTCGTTATCAACTGTAGAGGCAAGGACTTTTGATTTCAATGTCCCTCAGAGAACTCACATTCATGGTTTAGATTGACTAACTCATTTTATAAGTATAAAGAATAAACGAATTTTTATTTGCTAATTTTGAAGTGCTGTATGGGCGAAACAACGCAACTTTGGATAGAAGTAACTTAAGTCAACCTAATCTGTGGTCTTCCATCGTGCACGCATTTCATAGACAATCTGTATTTCACCAATGATACATAAGAAACGATTATATCAGGCCATGTATATCTCTATTAACACACTGATAAAACGAATATTTAAAGTTTCGTTGTATCATCATCAGCTTATAGCATTTTATTGTTTTTGTATTGATTTTTAAAAAGGTTTGACTAGCGTTAAAAGTTTTCTATGTTAAATTTTGACTAGAGTTAATTATAAAATAGAAGTATGTGATTTTAAAAAATTCAAGAACTTTATTTGTATTTAGACTCAGGCATATGAAGTTGGGTAAGACAAAATGCTGATAAGACTGACATATCTGATTTTGCTTTTTCTGCATGAGTAATAAAATGTTAATAAAAATCTATCTCTATTTGAAGTCAAAATTTTCGGTTCTACTGTGTCTTCTAATAGTAACAAAACTACACTTTATCGAAACATAGTTATGACCATTTTATTTTTGAAAATATAATTTTATGTAAACAGATAAGAGGCATTTAGAAGAAAAGTCTCTGACAGGATTTCTATTAAAACTTTTCTGTACCACTTGTTGTACCTCCATTTTTTTATGGATACATTTCCTATTTGGCTGCAGTATTTTCACTAATAATGTTCTTTGTCTAAGAAGTTTGTAGGTGGGAGGCATACTATTGTAAAAATTGTTTACATAAAGTTTTCGTCCTTCATTTAGTAAACCTATAATTTATAAATAATCATAAATAATGTGATTCTAATGCAAATCTATCATTTACAAGGCTCAAAACAACTTTTGGATAAGATAATACTTTTTCTTATTAGTTTGGCGGTTGCTTACGTATACCAAAACATTCAAGGTGCAGCCTTTCTCATTACATAAGATCTTGTTCCTTTATGTCGGATGTTGTCCAAAGGGACCGAATATTTTGTGTCTTAGGTGATTTATCACACAGTGTGTTCCTTCCAAATCACTCGATGAATAAAATTGCGGAAAAGTTTATTGTAATCGATGAGATGGTTATTTCAAAAACGTCAGTCGGATTTCAACACGATTTTTACCAAAATGTGTTTAATAATGTTATATGTTAGATTCCGTTACCAGTTTTTCAAAATAAGGGCTTACTAATGTTTTAATAATTAAAAAAATTAAAGTTAAAGAGAAACGGAAATAACACTGCGAGAAGAGGTGTTCACGAGGGAGACCTCATTTTGAAAAACTGATTACGGAATCCGACAAACGACATTCTTTAATATATTTTAGTAAAAATCACATTGAGATCCGTCCGGTCGTTTACGAAATGACCGTATCTTACTAAACCGCGATTTTCCACGAAACTGTATGGAATATCGTTAAAATAAAATATACCCTACAGCAAAATTCCTCTTGAATTCCCCACAGAAACACACACATTTTAACAAAACAATTATACACGTACCTTTATCGAGTAGCTTTAATAATAAATTTGTCAATTTTATCATTTCATTGTATTACTCTTTCCATAATTCTCTAAGAACTACCTCAAACTTCAAATGACGAATTAATTTTGATACATACAACGATTTTAGGAAGAAAATAAAAGAAAAGAAAACGAGTTTTTCTATACTTTGTGACGTACATAATTACGTATAAAACTTTATTTTAATTTATTGTTTTAATTTTTTATTTATTTTTATTCAAACAAATATCTAATTTGTTAATTATGCCAGCTTGCAATTCTTCAAAGTTCTTCCTATTGAATGTATAACCTTCAGTGATCAACACTTTTGGTGTTTCGAAATCAAAATTATGACGATTTTTTATAGCGTGTTGACAAAGAGCTGTTTTATTGTTAATTTTATGTTGTTTATGGTTATTCGCCTATACATAATTTATAGCAGTTAATCCATTCTAATTTGTGTAAGGTATTAATTTTGTCTACCTTATCTATTCTGTCTTTCATATTACTCAAAACATTTGTCAATTTATTACTATTATACTGGGCTAATTCAACTTCTTGAAATTCGTATTTCTTAAAAATTGATTTAATTTTATTAGTTATTGTGGAGATATATTTTATTTTATATAATTTACCTTTTTTACCATTATCGATAATATTTGGTGTATATAAATCGCTTGAATCAACTTGATTAATCATATCTGTATGTGGTAAGAAATCTGTAATTTTTGTTTGCGTTTTGTCTTTAATATTATTCTTATTAACATTTGTATTATGTTTATTTAGTATATTTACTGTTATATTTTGACTGATATTTATAGTGACAGTGTTGTGTGCTTACTGATCTTATTTGTTTTATTTAATTATAATTTTTGTACCAGATTTTATTAATTAATTAATGTTTTAGGGTATGCATTTTCTAATACATTTTAGTTTTTATTTCCTTCATATATGTATTATCAATCAAAAGGATGGCTCGACGGATAAAATTGTTAATGGTATTTATTATCTGAGTTCTTGTGTGATTACTGAAGTAATGAAGTATTCTATTACCTTTGATTATATATATCTAGATAACTCACCCAATGCTAAAATTTGGAAATAAAGAATGTAATGTGTAGTAAACTCTTTAGTTAGTAAACTCTGGCGGAAATAATTATTTTTAGATATTGTTTAGGTTATGTTTAAAAGGTAAATGTGAAACTGATGGTTAGGTATTTGGCGTATAGATTGCTTGCTAAACAATGACAAGATTAAAACGTAATAATTTATTTAGTAAAAACTGAAAAATTATAAATATCTAAAATAATTGTAAAACTTTGAATTTTTCTTTAAAGTTGTTGTTAAGTCTAATGGTAAGCGCTATGAAAGGCAATAGTAAATATTTTACGTCCGGTCTCATGTCGCTAGCTGCCGCGCCGTGCTGACTTAGTGGCTACTCAGCAGAGTGGAACACAAAAAGTAATCTGTGCTGGAGAAATTGAGTACAGCCATATCTAGCCATGTCGGTACACGGTTAGACATAGAGACATGGTCTTCCGACAAAATCGATTGTTTTTGGGTTAAAAAAAACTAGCATTTAGTATTTTAATTTTATTAAAATTCTAGATCAGTAGTGGTCATTACACAGGATGATTCACATAAGAACTGACACAGAGCAGGGATATGAGTAGTATAGATTAGCCGATTCTAGAACCTCCTCCTCGAACCTGCGTCCGAGGAGGAGGTTCTAGAATCGGCTAATTGTTGGAGGAGGAGGAGGAGGAGGAGGTTGTTCTATCTACTAATTTTTGGAGGAGGTTGTAGAATCGGCTAATTGTTGGAGGAGGAGGAGGAGGAGGAGGTTGTTGTATCTACTAATTTTTGGAGGAGGTTGTAGAATCGGCTAATTGTTGGAGGAGGAGGTTCTAGAATCGGCTAATTGTTACAAGCCTACTAACCTTAAAAGTTGTAATGTGGGAGGAGTTTCCAATTAAGTTTTAATTATTTGCAACCTCCCCCCAAGTGACACCTTTAAATAGGGAAACCAGAGAATAAAATAATAACGCTCTGTTGACGTGTTAAGACATGTTCGTAGATGGTTACTCTTCGTCGTCTTCCGATAGAATGAAAAATAATCTTGTAATATTTACTAATATATACTAATTAAAATGATTATCCCATCCTACCTGATTTGGATGATATAATGTGAGAGGGTTTAAGCGACTAATTGAAAATCGTGTATATCGAACTTGCTTGCAAAAAGGTTTTAAATCGGCCATAATTATTAAATAAGGGTAGGGTTTTTTATAAATTTATTCAGGTAGTAATACTGCCCAAGCAAGTTTATGTAAAAAAATATATGCAGATAAGAAGTGCTGTTTTGCTCGAAGAAAAGGAATGAGTCATATTTACCTGGCATCATTTGGGTTCATTATGTTCACAAAAAACCTCCTGCATAAAACTCCTGCAAGAATTGGGAGGAGGTGGAAAGGTTTATAAACGGTGGTAAAGTATCACAGGGACGTAGTTATTCGTTGAGAAGTGAAAAAGAATAAAGTCCAAAATGTTGGTGTGTGATAATTGCGCAAAATGTTTCACCCGGTCCGATAACTTGAAGAGACATCTGCGGCAATCATGCATTGGTAAAAGAATCAAACTTGAAGAAATATCTAAATCAAATATGGCAAAATGTGATGCGTGCGATAAGTACGTAAATAAGCAATGTTATTCTGCACATTTGCGCAGTAATGAGCATAAACGCAATGCGTTTGTAATAATTGACGATGGAGTTGAGAGAATCGCTGGGGCATTTGGCGATAAAATAGTAAGCTATAGAATAAACGAACCGGGAAATTTTGTGGATTTGAAGGAATATTCGGATAGAATTCGTGAAAAAATCTTAAATCTAATTCAAAGCGCTATCGATATTCATGGCAGCATTAAATTAAATCTAGAATGTTTTGGAATGTATTGTTTGCAATCCAAAGAAGATTGGGAAATAAAATCGTTTAATACAAAAAATAAAGTAGCATCTTTAGCGACAGATTTGTATAAAATTTATAATGACTTCATCGATGAAATATCATCAAAAATGTCGGAATTTCAAGAACGTGATTCAGGTAAGCGCTCTAAGGTGCAAGGTTTGAAGAATACTAATTAAAACAATTTGTATACAGGGTGGACACTATTACAAATACTGTATATGGAGGTTAATCTCAACAAATATAACCCCACAAGAGCTTCGAGCTACATGGATCTGCCGTACCATATAAAAGCTAAGCGTGCTGTAATAAATATCCAAAATGCTGATGATGCATGCTTTGCTTGGGCGTTAACATCAGCAGTGTGTGAACCGAACGGTTTACCACAGCGGACAACTTCGTATCCTCATTATGAAAATTGTGGCTTTGACTATTCAAATATAACATTTCCGGTTAAATTACGAGACATACCCGAGTTTGAGAAGCAGAACAAAGTTTCGATAAATGTCTATGGTTTAAATGAATATTTTAAAGACGGAGTTATGAATTATGATATAATCACCATGTACATATGTCGACAAAAGGAAGAAAGACATATAAATTTATTATTAATATCGGATGATCTTGGAAATAGCCATTACTGTTGGATAAAAAGTTTATCCAGATTACTGTCAGCACAAGCATCTAAAAATGGTCATGAAAAATTTATTTGCGAGGGATGTTTGATATTCTTTTCAACAGAGTGTCAACTTCAGCGACATCAAACGCACGATTGCGGCAAGGTAAGAGCAATTTTACCAACAACAAGTATTAAAATAAATAAATATGGAGAGCAAGAACAGGAGAATGTATTACAATTTGAAAATTTTGAAAAACAATTAAAAATACCATTTGTAGTATATGCAGACTTTGAATCGTTACAGAAACCAATCGTCTGTATCGAGAATACAGAAAAGAACAATGAGAATTCATACTCCGTAAAATGTTTTGAACACGAGCCGTATGCGTTTGCATACTATATTAAATGTTCTTATGATGATTCGTTATCGAAATTTGAAATATATCGAGGGCGTAATGCAGCACAAATTTTTATGAACAAGTTGGAGGAAGATGTTTTAAGTATATACAACAACTATTTAAGCAAGCCAAAAGAAATGTTACCATTAGAAAATCTAGAAAAATTAATACATCATATGGAAGATACGTGTCACATTTGTTCGAAAGAGATAAAAACTGGCAGCAAAGTATACGATCATGACCACCTCACCGGCTTATATCGAGGGCCTGCACATAGTGTGTGTAATATAAATTACCAATTACCAAACTTCATACCAATATTTTTTCATAATCTTTCAAATTACGATTGTCACATGTTCGTAAAAGATATGGCGTTAAAAGAGGAAGATGTTGAAGTTATAGCACAAAGTAAAGAGAAATACATATCGTTTTCAAAAAAAATTGTCGTAGGAGATTATGTTGATAGCAAGGGAAAGCTAAGAAGAGTGTCGATGAAATTAAGATTTGTCGATTCATATAGATTTATGGCTTCATCGTTAGAAAAATTGGGATCATTTTTGGAAGATAATCAATGTGTCGAAATCAGAAAGCATTTTAAAAATGAAGAACAGTTTCGATTAGTGCGTCAAAAGGGAGTATTTCCATACTGTTTTGTAGACTCATTCGAAAAGCTAAACTTCAACTGTTTGCCAGATCAAAAAAGTTTTTATAATACATTATGCGATGAAGAAGTAACTGAAGAAAATTACTGTCGAGCACAAAAAGCGTGGAAAGTGTTTAATTGTCACACTTTAGGAGAATATAGTGACATATATCTAACGTCGGATGTTTTACTTTTGGCGGATATATTTGAGAATTTTCGAACCATATCGATTCAGAACTATGGTTTGGATCCGTGTCATTATTTCACATCACCGGGTTTCGGTTTTGATGCCTTACTACGCATGACTAGGGTAAAATTGGAATTGCTAACCGATATAGATATGTTGCATTTCTTTAAAAAGGGTATTCGCGGTGGTTTGAGTATGTGCAGCAAGAGAAGTGCTGAAGCAAATAACAAGTTTATGCCGGAATTTCTACCCAATAGAGAAACATCCTATATTTTATATCTTGACGCTACAAATTTGTATGGGCACGCGATGAGAAGAAAACTTCCAACCGGAGGATTTCGATGGCTGTCAGATGAAGAGATCCGTAGGCTAGATATTGACAATATGAATGAAGATTCAGGAAAGGGTTACGTGTTTGAAGTTGATTTAGAGTATCCGGAAAACTTGCATGATGAACACAACGATTTACCATTTTGTCCTGAACGAATTGTACCTCCAGGCTCAAAAAATGCAAAGTTAATAGCAAATTTATATAATAAATCAAGGTACATCATTCATTACATGAACTTAAAGCAATGTGTACGGTTTGGTTTGAAGTTAATAAAGGTTCATAGGGCGTTAGAATTTAAACAATCAGAGTGGATGCGGAAATATATTGATTTCAATTCTGAAAAACGTGCGAAAGCGACAAATGAATTTGATAAAAACCATTACAAGTCGATGAATAACAACGTGTTCGGTAAAACAATGGAAAATGTAGAAAAGCGGGTAGATATAAGATTAGTTACACACTGGGAATGTCGCCATAGGAAACCGGGCGTAGAAGCTCTGATCGCTAAACCAAATTTCAAATCTTCAAAAGTATTCAATGATAATTTGGTGGCAATTCAGCTGAATCTCGCAGAAGTACGTTATAATAAACCGCTGTACGTAGGATTCTGCATATTAGAGCTTTCGAAAACGGTAATGTACGATTTCTTCTATGGTTATTTAAAAGAAAAGTATGGAAACGACGTATACCTCTTGTACACCGATACGGATTCGTTGATTCTAGAAATATTTACACCAAACGTATATGAGGATATAAAAGAAAATATTGATGTCTTTGACACGTCGAATTATCCGTTAGACAATATACACGGTATACCCCGCGGTGTACCGGTATTGGGAAGAATGAAGGATGAATATCCAAATAGGTGTATCACCTCATTTGTTGGAACAGGAGCCAAAGCTTATTGCATAACTTTGCTCGACGATAACGTAAAGAAGGCTAAAGGAGTGAAAAAGTATGTTATTGATAAACATTTGAGCGTAACCGATTACAAAGCTGTGGTCGAACGTGGTGGATTGATACGTAAGGAAATGTACCTATTTAAATCGGAATATCACACAATGTACACAGAATTAAAAAACAAAATCGCTTTATCATGTAGTGATGATAAACGGCACATATTACCAGATGGTTCTAGTACATTGGCTTGGGGGCATAAGTCATTGAATGATGCAACACAAAATATAGATAATTAAAAAATATAATATAAATAATCAATACAAAATAATACATATACTGTAATCTCAGATAGTAAATAAATTATTTAACGTGTATTAGTAATTGTTTTATTGTTTCTTAAATAACGTTACTTTTTGAGATCCAAGAATTATGAGACGGTCCCAAACCCAACCATTTAACAAGCACTTGTTGTCCTTTTCGTCTTAGCACTTTTTCCACCAAGTAAACGTCTGGATGCTTAACGTTTTGTAATTCTTCTCTATAGAATCCGCCAGAAATAATTTCACCGGAAGCATCTTTGAGAAGGTATGTTGTGGGGTTAGTATTACGAACGGTATGTATAGTAAATACTTCGTTAGACCAATTTGGAGTGTAGTTTTTGGTGAAGGCGTGTCGATGCTTGCTTATTCGTACGTAATCACCGACTTTAAATCTTTTTCTAATAGGGTCGACCGTCTTTATGTAATTGTAAACAGATTTCAACAGAATTGAAGCATTTCTGCTGTTTACTTCGCTTGGTTTCATTCCTATCGTCCGGTGCTCTCGGTTGTTATAATCCTGAATTAATTTAGGTAGTATTTCCAACCAACGATAATTACCTTGCATACTAAATTCTTTCCACATCTTTTCCTTTAGTGTTCTATTGAAGCGTTCGACAATTGAACTCTTTAAATTAGAAAATGTGCTGTAATGATTAATACCATAGCGTGTCATAAGGTTCTTAAAGTTTGCGTTATAAAATTCTGTTCCGTTATCTGTCTGTAGGTTCTTCGGTATATTGTTTCGCTTGTCTAACAGAATCGTTTCCATAGCCCGCGTAACTTCCTTACCCGTTTTGTTTTTTAGTGGTACAGCCCATCCGTACTTGGAAAATGCATTAATAACGGTTAATATATATTTAAAATTATCATTAGCTTTTGAATAAGGAATCATCTCTACCAAATCAGCTTGAAATAAGTCCCTTAAACCCTTTATAACAACACGCCTGCGTCTGTAGTTTTTCCGTACTGGCGCGTGCAACTCATTTACAAGG
This sequence comes from Onthophagus sagittarius, assembly GCA_036711965.1. Lineage (NCBI taxonomy): Eukaryota > Metazoa > Arthropoda > Insecta > Coleoptera > Scarabaeidae > Onthophagus > Onthophagus sagittarius. Next base: position 46,622,094 of record JASERS010000003.1, on the reverse strand, counting down.
GATCTCTTGATATTACTCATTTTGTGGACAATTCAATGAGTAATTCAACACTAAATGGATGCTTCAATAAAGTGGGCGTTACTGTAGGCTTGCATACTATTTTATTCCCGAAGGATAGATAATTTAAGTCATTTGGATCGAATTGCTTCCCATCAATTATGAGTTGTACGTTTCCCTCAAATCGGGAAGAAACAATTTCACCAACATAAAAATAGTTAACATACTGTTTAACGTATCCTAAATTTTGAATAATGAAATAATTATCAACCTTATCTGTAGTTCCATCTCCGCTAAATGTTAATATAATTGATGGTCGTAAATATCGACGCTTCTTCAAATGAGTAACAATGTTGTGACCATGTACATGCTTACCAAACTTATCGATTACCATACTGGACGAGTGCTTTCCGAACCGGTTTAAACTCATCTTTCCTACTTCATGGTCGCTGACGTTTTAAAATAGAAAGTATGAAGCATGTATATTTATGATTTAACGTATAATCTTTGCCTCTGCTAGTTCAGATATGATAGATGTAATTTCGTTGACATGTGCGGAATTACCTGCAGCTTGAGAAGCCATTAACAATCGCAATCTATTGACCAGCTCATTGGGATCGTCCCAGTACTCGTACTCGATAAGAGCGTGAGGAACAACTTGTTTCTGCAATGTACCACCCAAGGTTTTTTTCTTAGGATTCGGCCAGTACCTCGCCCAATGCACCCTGGGTTTGTCACCCTCCATGATAGGCTTGATAATATCTTGAAACTTTTGACTTTCATCCTCCGTGGTCAAACCTGCCTCTGGAATGTAATTCATGTAAGCTGCATTCGAACGTTGCAAGATATCTTTGTAATTGCGCACATCTTGAATTGTAAATCTGCCAGGATTGTTTTTAAATAATAAATCATATAATCCAGTGGTTCCCGCATATTTAAATTTTCCAACGAGAATATCCTTGTCGTCAAATTCAACAGGGCTAACACCTATGTAAAAGCCTTCCGGAGTCTGACGAACACCGTATACTTGATCATACTCATCTGCCACATCCTTAGCCAAACCAACAATATACCTTCTGGGTAAAGGATCAAACATATCCAATGCAGCTTGTACATCGGGACTTGCCAATTGTTCTTCCAATTCATCTTTAAATCGTTCCACTCGATCTTTTCCGTAGGTTATAAGGGCTGCAGTATCATCGCTGGAATCTGAATACTCTTCATCGATATCCTCACCCGGTTGACCTTCAAATATCTCTTCTTGTACCTGGAATGATGGTATAGTTGGAGTAGAAATTACTTTTTTCTTTTCAGGAGTAGAGGTGATTAATTTTCGGCGTGTAGGTTTCAATGGAATTTTAGGTTTTTGTGTAAAATGTTCATCCTCGTATTTGGATGCTATGTCAGAAATGTCGTCCGTGAAACGTTCCATTTTAGAGATCTTTTCGGTCTTCGGATACAGACGTGGTTTTGAATCGGATAACAAACCAACTGTTTCTATTTTTGCAGCAATATCTTTTAATGGTTTCGTAATCGGAGAGTACGCCGTTTCCGTCCGAATTCTTGATTCTGCTACGTCCTCTTTTAACGAGCGAATTTTGTCTCGCAAGGCTTCGCGAGCAGTGATAAGTTCCGCAGCAATCGTCTTCTTCATAGTGGGATGTACTTCAACGTAATGAAGTAAGTACTGTTTAAATAGACACTTTTAAACTGCAATGAATTTGTCAAAACCATAGCGGAACCGACCGTTAGACAAAGTACAGTCCAGGTCAATTACTAGGACACCATGTCTATTCTTCCAACAAGCATCGGCAATTCGCTTTAGATTATTAAATTCTATATCAGCCATTAGATGATCTTCGAACACGTGTTTTAAATTTGTTAGGTCCTGTTTAAACAACACCAACAAATTGCAGTTGTCACGAATTAACTGTTTAGGAATTGCGCTATAACTTTGACAAATCAAGAAACAATCAATATTCTTATGGCGACCATATGAAAAAAAATCCTTAATTACATTCTGACCAGTACAAGGAACATCGTCAAATATGACTACCGAATATTCTTTCACTTCTTCCGGAGTAATAAACGAATCTATATTAGAAAATTCATAGTAACCACAATCTTTTATAGGTTCTAACAGATGTCTTAAAAAATCATACTTATTTTGGTACAATGAATTAGAACATAAATATATGTTTAGGAAGCGCAGGCCATTACGAGCAAGTAAAACCGATAGCATGACATTCGTTTTACCGACACCAGACGGTCCCACAATTATACCTCGCTTACACTTTCCGCCGAACAAGTCACTATGTCTCACAAAGTATTCTTCGGCTGCACCTTTACTAAAATTAATTATTGGTAGAGTTAGCGGTTGCGATGAACACTTTACCTTCTCGACAATCATTACTCACGACCTACCGCATTCAAAAGTTAACAGGGTAATACTGAACTAAAAAACATAACTCAACATATAAGTAATAATAATATAATATGATATAATATGATATAAAATAATATGATATAATATGATATAAAATAATAATAATAATATAATAATAATATAAAAATAATAATTAGCCACCTAGGGGTGGCTAATCCCACACCTCCTCGGGTTCGTCAGGGGGTGCAACCGGCTCCGTCGGCGTAGGCGAGTGGTTGGGAGATGCATCCGGCCAAGGGTCAGGCGGTTCTGTATTGCGCGGTGGCAGTTCCCGATATACATTTACCGCCTCTATATTTACCGTCGTCGCTTTTATTGTCGACGACTCCTTGACCGCTTCTTTGAGCATCTCCATCTCCGCTCTTAAATGATTTAACTGAAAATTTTAAATTAGTAAAACATGTATATAAATATGAATAACTAACGTACTACATCTTTCATCCCTCTTATTTGGGCATCCATCACGGCCGCCCTCCTTTCAAATATTAACAGTTTGGCCAAGGTGCGAGGGCTAATAGTGGTCATTCTGTTAAAAGATAATGTATTAGCTATAAAGAAAATAATTTTAATAGGTTACTGTAGAAGAGAAAGAATTTGTTTGTCCTTCGCAACCTCTGCAGTCAAATCCTCAATGGTTTCGTTAAGAGAAATTTTTAGAGGATCATCATCAACCATAAAAGACGTCATTCCTTCTTTAAGCCGCAATAAATACACTAAAGAATGATTTAACTCAGTAACCTTTTGTTGAAGGTTATTGCTATAATTTCTGTGTAATAATTTGACATCTTCCAAAAGCAAGCTTTTAGTTTTTTCCAATGTAGAACTTATTGCAGTTGAAAAAAGGTTGCCTAATACTTCTGAATGTACAGCAGAAGTTGATGGAATGTTAGAGGTAGGAGGTAGAGTACTTGTAATCATTGTGGTCTGTACTTTTGGCACATTACCGATCTTCGAAGAAGAAGAAGAAGAAGCAGAAGAAGGAGAAGTATGGCTAGCGACAACCAAGGAATCTTTCTTGTTTAAAGGAACTTGAAGAGAGGACAGGTCAGAAGTCCTTACTGCGCAGAATTGTGATACCGCCATTGCATTAAGAGAGTCGTCAGAAATGTGCTCGTTAATGCTGGAGGCGACTTTTCCAGCGTCAATTATAGACGCTTCCGTCGGTTCCTCATCAGAAGCACGCTTACGTTGTATTGATCTTGAACGAGCACGTTCCCGTCGTTGCTCTCTATATGTATCCTTCGGTAACCACAATCCTACACCCTTCTTCCAATGCTCACGTTTCCTTGAATTCTGACGAAGTGACAGACTTTTCACTCCACCGGTATTCGAGGAAGCCGTGCCGCTCGGAACTGGTAAGGGCGTCTGTACTTCATCTGTAGGTTGGACGACGCAGGAATCTCTAGCCTTCTCAGCAGAGGTTATGTCCAACAACTCAACGTTGAAATTATTTAAAATTTCAACCTCTTGGCTGTTAGAAAATCCCGGTTCTGTCAAATTAATTTGACTGAAACCATCTTGAGACATCTTAATGAAAAGAATTTATTAGTTTAAATGAAAATAAACAAGAGAAAAAATTAATCTCTACTTACTTTGGCGATAGATGTAAAAAGTTGAAAAAAAAAAACTTGTAGCTGTAAAACGATATAAAAAATTAACTTTTGTTTGCTGATGCTCGGGATCGAACCCGAACAATTTTGCTAAAAGCCAAGCGTCCTATACGCTAGGCTATTGAAGGGCACGAGATAAAGTGCTTAATTACTTTACTTACATTGACGAGGGATGTAACGGTTATAGTGGTAACCGTGAAGCAGCTGCAAAAAAAAATATATGGAATATAATAATAATTTCTTGCCAGCGCTCCGAATCGAACCCGAGCCATCTGGTCGAGAGCCTGACGTACTGTACTGTTAGGCTATCGAAGGAATCGGCTTGAGGTGTTTAAGATTACTTATAGTTTACGAACGCTCAAATTATTCTACTTACATTGACGATAGGCGATGGAATTGTAACCGTGACGCAGCTGTAAAAAATATAGAAAATAATAAAAATTTCTGCCAGCGCTTGGGAACGAACCCGAAGCATCTGGTCGAGAGCCTAACGCACTGCACTGTTAGGCTATCGAAGAAATTGGCTTAAGGTATTTAAAATTTAGTAACATTTTCACCAACGCTCGGGATCGAACGTTTTAGAAAGTAAAAGTATAGTAAATTGTACTTACCAAAAGGTTGCGCTGTTAGTGAACAGTGGACACTAGAAACTGGACACTAGAAAGTGGGAACTAGAAACTTGACACTACAAAGTGAACAATAGAAACACTAGAATAGTAGAAAACTGTGAGGAATTGTTGTTCATTCTTCCTTTTTATACAAAAAAAGTAGGTTAGTAGATGTGGTAGGAGGCGGAGTAGGGGCGGAGTAAGGGGCGTGGTGGGGAAAGGGGGCGGAGTTAGAGTGGGGGAACTTTTTTCCTGGTGCTTTTTTGGCCGGCACCGGGGGGGGGAACTAAGCACCCCCACCCCAAAACCCCACTCCCATCCCTACTCTTCCCTTTCCTCTTTCGGGAGGAGTTTAAGGAGGAGCTCCTTTTAAAAGAACTCCTCCCCTTTTCTTTACCATTTTTCCTTCCCTTTTTTCCTTTCTTTTCTTCCCTTTCTTTTCTTCCCTTTTTTTCCTTTTTTCTTCCCTTTTTTCCTTCTTTCTTTCTTCTTTCCTGCTTTTCTTCTACAAACCCAACCCAACCCAACCCAACCCCCCCCCCAACCCCTTTCATTATTCACCCTTTTGTACTAATAAAGACGCAACATTTTTTCGTTATACAAGAGAACCTTTATTTCGTTAAACAATTTACATATAATACATATACAAATTACACATTACAAAAACCACAATTTCCTCGGGTTGGTGGTGGTCCGTCAATATGCGTATCCATATGATCCATATTGTAATGCTTGAAACAAGGTAGCTTACATTGCAGTCGTTCTTCATTTCTGTATTTCGAAGGTAATTTGAACCAAACAGCTGCAAGGTCCAATGGTTTCACTTTATCCAAATAATACTCCATTGGTAAATAACAAAGTTCATATAGTAAATAGCAAAGTTTCATATCTTTGCATAATGTCCCACACTTTATTTATTATGAAAGTTGAAAGCCCCAACCGCGTAACTAAACGCCAAATACGTTTCATCTCGAACTGTACGCTGTTCTACGTTTCTCAGTTCATTTATACCCTCAAATTTCTGAAGATGTATGAAAACAAGTAAAAAACGTTTGACAGAGAGCACATGCTTGGTGTCTTTTTATGGAAGGGGCACATTGGCAAGCCAACCTCTAATTTACATTCGTGTTCGGGCAATTCTTTGACTGGTATCGTTACAATTCTTTTTAAAAAACATGCTTTTTCATGCCCTTTTACGTAAACTACTTTTGCTGATCGACACAGATAATAAACGATGTCATCGAAACTGGATACCGGGACAAAGCCGACATTCCAATCGATGCAGTGATGATAATTCATTAACCAGTTGGCCGTATTGCGAAATTTGGTAGGTAAAGATGAAAAACTTCGAATTGGTTGGAATATGTAATGACTTACACGGTTCTTATTATCATAGGAGGCCAATTCCTTAGGAATAAATTCTTCATCATTAACCATAAAACCTTGAATATCAATTATAATAAAATCGTTTTCGCAAAGCATGCTCAACCCACTTTTAGACAGGCGTTTTCTTCGACGTTTAGACAAACACTAATTGATTATGGTTAACAAACGTTACTATATCAGTTGCTTGACAATTTTCGTCAGAGGTGAATATGTGAATGCTCTGTCATGTAATATTAACGCGTAGGCCGTAGTGCCCGCCGGAATCGCAGCTTTTGTTGAATACTCAATTTTTATTTCTACACCACTTTTATGTACTGCTTCCTGTTGGTACGTACAATCGATTCCAATTAACGGAGCATACGTTTTAAATTCTTCGGGAGAAAACAAAGGCTCGCTTTCTTGATAGTAGTACGCTTGCTGGAATCTTGAATACATATCATATAACACTGCATAATGATTATTATCAAAATCTACATTCAAATTATCATACGGGAAACGTTCGCCGTTCAGAAATACAGTTAAATTTGTTAAATTGATGTTATCAAACAGAGACAAATTTCCTGTAAAAGCACCCTTACGATTAATTTGAAATCCAATAATTATAAACCTCGGAGTTTCTAATTGTGGTGCTGTTTTTACTGCCCACGTTTGCTTCGTAGTCTGTGGTAATTGAGGATATTCGTGTATTTCCCAAGAGCGAAAAGGAACGTGAATATCCAAATTTCTTTCAGAAATTTTAGTTAATGTCAACTGCTCCCTTAGGCCAACGACCACGTGTGGGACTCTCCATACAATCTTAGTAATAATCAACTTCAATTTTTCATCGACCGGAGCTGTTGCAGGTTGGAAAATAACGTCGGTATCATCGTGTCCACGAATTAATACGAGCTCCTGTCGGACGTTCATCATAATTTTTCTAAAATCTTCAGCAAATCCCAACAATGTTTTCAATGGAACGCTTATACCGAAATTACCATTCTTATCTAATGCTTTCGAAATACCGACTTGATCATTCTCACCCGGTGTAATGTGCCAGCCGGCGTTCTCTAATTTTATAACCTCATTCCGGGTACATGAAAAGTAACCCTTCATACAAGATGTTATACCGACATTTCGTACGCTATCCACTAATATTCCATTTATAAGATACCTAATGTCGCTAAACATAAATGCAACAGCATTGCTAACCAATTGAGCTGTTGCACTAGCATTTTTTGTTACACTACCATCCGCAGCGATTTTACGAACGCTGCCTTCGACGTATAAATAACTCTCGCTCGGTAAAGTGTAATTATCTATTTCTGGAATTGAAATTCTTATTTCATCGTTGTTATCGTATGTCGTCGAACCAAATGGTTGATGAGAATGTAGTTCGTAACTCACAATTGATTGATCAGATTTTATTTTATCAGTCACTTTTAATATATCCATTACAATAAAACTTCGTATCCTAGTTGACTTAAATATCTTCGATTGCTAGGTGTTAATCGACTAATGGACTGTTCTCTACTAACGTTGCGCTCTCCTACAATACGCGCTTTATAGTTTCGACCATTGTACGTTTTCCCGTTTCTATCTCTTCTTGCCCACCTTTTCCTTTTACTTTGATATACTACAGACATAGTCTTTTCAATTTATGGATTTCAAGTGAACTCTCACGGTTAATTCCTCTTCTCTGAAATCAACCAATTTTCCGTCCTGGTCTAGTATGCGTACTGTTACACTACTAATCACGTTCGTTGAAACCGGCAAATAAATAGGCAGCTGTGGCGACTCAATTATTTTAAAACCTGCCGGAACGTTTGGGAAAAAGTGGTATAAAACGTGAACGGGAACTCCGTTGTTGTACGAACCTGTCACCAAGTTACAATAAATTTGTAAAGCGTTTGTTTTGTTTATGTTTACTACGTAATCCGAATACCGTTCCGTATGTTTAGGCACTATTCCAGGCTTAAAGCCCAGTAGGGATCCTATTGAGTTATCGCACGCAAAATTAATTCTTCTAGTACTTTTTATACGAACGTGTTGAGTATTATTATTTCCCGTAATGTCTATAAAGACTCCTTTAGCGTATCTCCTCAGTAACTGTTCATTCACAACTCCGGCAATATCATCAATATCGTACGTTCCAACCGGTATTTCTATATTGTTTTTAAAATTACCTGTCTTATCTTCGTATTGTAAAATATTGTTACTTTTATCTACGTTTGCCAAACTATTGAACGTTTCGAAATTTAAGAGAGCCAACTCGTACCTTCCTGATTCATTCAAATATATTGGAGGGTTAAAATTACAAGATAACTCCGAAGATTTTCCAGACAATGTAAATGTGTAACTTGTATGTCCTGCTTCTTGCTCCATTATGTTTCTAACTGAACATGTTTTTTACCTACTACATGTTTTATTCATTAGGAATTTCAAACATAATTCGCCACAATTTTTCTCTGAACCTCTTTGATATTGACGATAGTTATATTTTATCACATTACCCCTACCATCTGATAACAAATACCGTTCAACTTCTAATGGTGGTCTTAAATCACCGTAACTATCAAAATACTGTATGTCTTTACCATCCTTCTTATATGCAATCCAGTGTGTACCTCGCCCATTCGAATTGTCAAGATTAACTATACCTCTTTCTACTTTTTTCACGTGCTTCGGAAGATCGTCTTTCATAAAAACACCGCGAAAATTTGGAATTTTCAGTATTTTTACGAACCTTTCCAATTCTTCGTTATTTAACGCATGACGAGGTATCTGAATTAGTTTTTTGAATTATTTGTAATACCACAACCTTTCTTATACGGTTTAATATAGAATCCTCTCCCTGCAACGCTAGCCTCTTTTCTATCGACATATAAACCACATCCTTTCTTATATGGCTTTATATAAAACCCGCTGCCTACAGGTTTAGCTTCCAACGCCCTGTTGTGTCTCTGATCTTCTTCCAAACGTTCCTTAGCCAACTTTGCGTCAGTGACAGTTTTCGCAATGGCAGCCGCCCCGCCACCGAGACTACCTAGAGCTCCCAAAGCGGCAAATAAAGGTACTAATGGTAGAAAACCTCCCTTTTTCGGGATTCGAATTATCCTGCCCCTAGGCTCAGCAATTTTTCGTCGTTTACTTTTTAATGTTCCGTATGCAGCTTTCACATTCGCTAATAGATTTTTAGTACCGGTTTTCGCAACTGCATTACGAGCAACCTTGAGCGCTTCTGAAAAAGATAAAGCTCCTCCACGCTTTGAGCGCTTCAATTTTCGATCTTTCTTCTTCACCGATCTTTTTCCAACACCCATGCCTATTGCTACTTTGGCTTTCATTAATGCTGCTACTGCAGATGATGCCGCCTTTTCACCAAAACTAGAGTCCTTACTGAATATTCGTTCCTTCGCCGCTTTATATAATTCCTTATCTGCACCGTGTCTGAATTTTAAATCAGAACTGTGTGTATACGCGATGTCGTGTTTTTTACACGCTTCGTCCAATGGATTCACACCGTGATCTCCTCTTTTTAATCTTTTTTCCAATTTCGTACCCGGCCCACAGAAATTATATCCAGGCAAGTGTAGTTCTATCGGAAGTTTATCAATCAATTTATTGAAAAAACCGTGACCAATTCGTTTACCCCTCAAACGCCTACTGCGACGCTTCGATAGTGTCGATGTCATTTTATATTTTTTTCACGCGCGGTCCTTCTTTCTCTACACAATTATAAACAGCAAATGAATCATCGCTTTACTATCATATGCTTTATATTCTTTATTAAGAAGCATATTATACATATAGCTACTAATTTATAATACTGAAACGCTCTCGATACATCTTCAATCTATGTTCTACACTTAAATATTTTGCTAACAACTCATTTACGATTCTTATTCTACCCTTAAATCTAATTTCATCCAACATTCTTTCTTCCCAATCACCTTTCCTCGCTTTTCGGTAAGCGAACGACCATTGACACATTCTATACACTTGATTTTTAGATTCGCAAATTGTTACTTGTTTAACCATATTAAATTCACTTATTCTACAAAAACTTTTAACTTATAGCTTTCTAATATTAATACATATTTATAATGAAATATTTTTAACACATTCTCAATAAAGTATACAAGTCTATATCCAACAATATCTTGTCCATACCATACACTAGCAACTCTTGAGCTATGCACGACTGCTCACTTGGTCCAGTATTACAAGCTGCCCATACATTCGATTTTATGTCACCTTGCATTCCACTCACAACCTCAATCATATTATCATAATACGTATGGTATTCAAGACTTTTCAATGCGTCTAGCCTCACCGAAACTAATTCGGTTAATTTCCACAATTCATGCAACGAGTCATAAGCTAGGTAAAATACTTCTGAACCCCTATCCATTTTGAATACTTTTCTCGTATTCTCTATCCACATACTGCTGCAAGACACTCCACTTATAAGGAACTTTGCTGGAGTAGATAAATCACCGACAAAACTGTTTAAAATCAATTGTTTGCTGTTTACTATGTTCTTCCATTCAGGTTCAGATAAACTCAAGCATTGTCCTTTTCCCATTAACCGTATCACGGGTTCAAAATGCTGATTCGCGCACAGTCCAGCAGATATCCATTTGGTTCTACTTTTGTTTAAATAATAGGTGCTTTCCGAGAACAGCGGTCCTTGGTTACCTTTCTGGTTTATCGCAGATTCATTGGATACAGTACTACTTATTACAGATGGCTGACCAATATTTTCGATAATCTGTTGACTGCTGGGATACACAAACTCTCCCAATTCTGTTGCCAATACATTAGTTGTTTCCGATACTACATTTTGCTTTGCATTTCCAGACGATATATTTGGCAATGATGAGCAACCTTCATTTTTTGTGGTCACAAGTGACTTCTTGTTTTCTCCCCTCCCCAACACATTTGGCGCAGGTCTCTTGTTTGAGCATTTGGAGTTCGGTTTGGATGCCACTATATTTAAAAATCTTTTACGTTAATTCATTATCTACTTGATATTCAATTTGAATTACTTACTTGTATATTAATTACACTAAACGTGCACTCGTTGTGAATCTCACCACTGTATGAATCACTATCACCAGGCATTTTGTATTTATAGCTGAAGTAATAGAGTGGGGGGAATCTTTTTCACACAAGAATTGTGGGAACACATTTTCATTGATATTAATTAATATTACAACATTATTTACATTCTATCAGAAGACGTCGATGGGTGACCATATCGAACACGTTGGCATATAGAACGTTGTCATAATTTATTCTCTGGTTTCTTACTTGGAGGAGTCACTTGGGAGGAGGTTGGACATTAATTGAAACCTCATTAATTGGAAACTCCTCCCATATTGCAACCTCTAAGAGGAGTAGGTTTATACCAGTTACCCGAATCTAGAACCTCCTCCTCCTCCTCCTCCTCCTCCAACAATTAGCCGATTCTAGAACCTCCTCCTCGGACGCAGGTTCGAGGAGGAGGTTCTAGAATCGGCTAATCTATACTACTGATATGTAGAAGACAATAAATTAATGATTTAACGGACTTTATTCCTGTACTAAGTGTACTCCTGAAGAGTTACAGCCCTTCAAAGGTGGATTATAAATTTTTTAACATTGATATTGACATATAACTCTCGGAGACACATCTTTGTAAATTGCATTAAATGATCTTAGTTTATAGTCCTTTCCATATCTCTGCTCTGTGTCGGTTCTTATGTGAATCTTCTGTATTGACAATTATTATATACGTAATTTAATTTGCTCAATAAGTTTTTAATTTTAGTTATCAAGCAGTGTTCACAATTTTTCGTAAATCTGTATTTACAGAAAACTAAGAATTATTGTTTTTATTACTATCTTCCTTTGAAATCGATTCATTTTACCTCAAGGGGTTTTTAGTGTTTTGTGGCGTAATTGTAATATCGATTAATATCAATTCATTAACTAAGGTCAATTTTAAGGAAACTTGACTTTTGTAAATTAAATTTGTCCCGAGTCCTATATCTCTAACAGTCGAAATATTTCTGTAATTTTTTATGTCATTTATAGTATGTAGTTTATATGTCTATGGCTATTTAATATACCTACACGGGAAAAAAGTACTAGATTTAAACATAAAAAACATTCGGTTTCTGTAAATATCGTCACATTATGAATTTTTTTCTCAAAAAGTATGAGAACAAAAAATTTGGTATGTTAACAGGTAATAGCCTATGTTCTACATACAAGGCATACTCTATTTATTTATTTTCATATTTTGAACAGGTTCGGGAAGTTTTGCAGATTAAGGGAATTTGTTGTTATTTTGAAAATGGTTTGATGGATTTTACCACTTTTTACACTGAATTGTACGCGATAAATCGATATGTTTATCGTCAGTAATAGTTTTTCAAAATAAAATTTTAATAATAAAAAATAATAATAAAATTTAATTTTTAATTTTTTTTTAAATAAAATTTTTCCGATTTCTTGAAGCGAGTAAAGTATTTGAAAGAAACCAGAATTAATCAGGCTAAGGGACGCCAGTGCGGGGTAACGGGCCAGCGATAATCGTCCTCAGGGAACCCGAGAAACCAGAATCACTGAAGTGACTGAATGTCTGATGCAGTGTCGAAGATGCATATCAAGGTTATTATCCATAGTATAACATTAATTTGTTGATAAATATTGTTTACATTACTGTAAATGTTAAACAAACAAATATAATTTGTTGTAATTTGTGTTTATGCTATACAAAATAGATATGGTATGTATCTTCGGCTCTGAAGCAGACATTCAGTCACCGCGGCCATTCTGGTTTATCGGGTTCTCTGAGGGCGACACTTGATTTTGAAAAACTATTATCGTCACTCGATACACAAAATTATTCTACATAATTTAAAATATGAAAAAAAGATATATACCTCACATTCAGAACATATTAGATTATTACCTGTTCAAATACCAAATTTTTCGTCTTATAGTTTTTGCTAAAAAAATTCATAACGTGGAGGCATGCACGAGAAACTAACAAATCTGTTGTTTTATGTTTAATTTGCTATAAAAAGAACTGGGGAACCAACCATTTTCAACTTGAAGTCAAAACTGCAGAAAAGATCACTTATTATAACAAAGTTTACTGAACATTTTTTCGTTGAGCCGTTGGGAAGATATCGATCTTTAAACAGAAGGCAAGCAATTTTGTGAATGTATCTGCTGGATAAGACAGCTCAAAGAAACATGTATTTCTTTAATGTTAATTAAAATCATTGAAAATTCCGTAGTCAACTGAAAGCCTGAATCAAAACGTCAAAATTAACAAACAGTTTATAAAATTATTTCTAAAATTTTTAAGCAGGTGTCACAACATCGTAAATGCAAAATATTGTACTGTTTTTATGTACGGCATAAGGTTTATGTGTACTAACATTCAGTTTTTTCATAACTGAAGTGTTTCCTAGATCCTAATCCCAGGTGATAACTTTGAGAAGAAAACCACAATCTTCAATATAATCTATTGCATTAGTAATTAACTCCTGTAGGTTCTCGTTGTTTACTCCTGTTTCGGTAAAGATGTATGCAATTGGCAGTGTTCATCTTTCAAATAATCTACTTATCATAAATACCATTGCCTTTATTGGGTATATATTACGTCGTCCTAAGCCTAAAGCTTCATAACCCTTTATCAGATCAAGGGCCTTCGAGTATTCTAAAAAATTTTTTGTAGATATCTCGTCAAAACAGAGAACACTTCGAACCAGTTTCTGAAGAAGGTTGCAACATGGCATCCGAAACGTCAAACATTTTTTCAAAAAACACACGTCAAAACCCGAAAATTTCTAGTTTTAGATCTAGTGTTAGTTCTAATTTTAGTTCAGAAAACGCAAACTTTTTGAATTTTAGTCATTGTCTGAGTCTTCATCAGTAGCTGTTTTTTAATGCTAATATAGTACTCGGGCAAGATGGTTGCGCAGCCTACCCATCGTTTTATGGTACTTAGACCAGGAAGAATAATTTGTGTTTTCATTGTTCGGTAGGCACTTGGGCTGGAATAAAATAGCGAAAGCGACAGTTGTTTTTCCACTATGACGTTGATCCGTTATTTTTATTCATACTAAATTATTAATTAATTTTTAATAATTTTAATATTATCACACTCAAATTTCTTCTCAAACTAAACTTGAGGTTCGCATAAATTGAACTACTAATACACAAATAACGAGTTAATGCTTTTTTGCCTGGTGCCTGGACACCTTCCCAATCAAACTCAGCAAAGACGTTGTCACTTCCTTGTAAGGTAATAAAAAAATAAGTAAGAACGTTACAAGTTCGAATTCGACGTCAATGCGTCGTTTCAGTACCATTGGAAAATATTTTTATAACGTTGCTTAGGTTTATTAATAATTTGAATATTAAGTTATCGTTATTTATTATTTTATTATTGTTTTAATAAAACAATAATTGTGTAGGTACGTTATATTTTTATTAAAAAAATTAATACTTAAAATTAGCCCATTATCATAAAGAACTAACATATAAAATTATGAATTATTATTATTTTATAATTTATCATCATAAATCACTTTATGGTTTAATAACTAATTGTAACAATTAATATTCTATAAATATAAGCTACGTTATCAAGTAATGTCATCACACTTGAACAAATTTTATCACAATACTTCATATTAGGAATTTCATTTGAAATCGTAAGACAACTCTTGCATTTAACCTAACTGGCAAAAAAATCGAAACGAAATTCGGTGGTAAACACCCTCCGAATCTCGATACCAGTCACGAATCGATCGATACGTCGCGCCAAGAGTAAGCTGTCTCGCATCAAGCGGGATACATTTTTATGAAAAACTAAAAACTATATAAAAAATAAAATAAAAATAACAAAAATTAAGCAATGGCTGAATAAAGCGTTATTTGTGGGTTTAGGTATTACATAATTCACTCAAAAGAGAATGTTTAATAGTACTTTAAGCAGAGACATCTAGTATTGAATAGGAGAAGCTTTGTATTCAGTGCCGATTACACTGCCTACTTTATCGTACTTTAACTCGCGTCCCACAGCTGTTATACTCGCGTCCCATTATATGCAATTATTTGTTTCCCAATTTTACCATTAGGTGAGCTATCTATATATGTATAATCAAAGCTATTAATGCTAATATCCGTTTTGTTCCCTATTTATTATAATATTCATATTCAAATATGCAATTTGTTCATTATCCAACGTTACAGCTGTAAATTGTAAACGTGGGTTATACTCATTAAATTTGTCTAAAAGTTGCTTATATTGATTTTTAGGTAGAATAATTAGCAGATCATCTATATATTTTGTAATTAAGAAAGGTTTGATGGAAATGTCATTTAATTGTATATCTAATAACGTGTTCATCACTATGCCACTCAGATTAACACTTAAGTTGGAACCCATTGGATGCCTATAGATTTGTTTATAATAGGTGTCATTATATTTGAAATAACTATTATGTGCACAAATATTTCCTTTATATTTCCTTTATTTCCTTATTTCCTTTATTCCTTCTAAAAATATTTTTTTATCTTTTATGTCACTAAAACTCCGAATTTTATCCTAATTTTCATCTCTGATTCTAAGCATCAGTTTTAAAGGAATATTTGTAAAAAGGGACTTAACGACAAAACTTACAATATCAATTAAGGACATTGTTATTTTAAATGGAACACCCTATATTTTTTCAATGTCTCAAAAGGCTTTGTTAATTACCTGTCATTTTTGTGAAGCATATGGTATGTCTAACACATATACTTTTTGAGATGATTAGACTATTTCAAAAATGTTGGTATAAATCTGATTTTTTTCAGAAGAAATAAGTTAAGAAGAAGACATTTTTAAACAAAAAAAAACTAGAATTTTCGAAATGGGTTTTAGAAAAAGATCAGCAACAGTATAGTTTTTTGATTATCTTTTACACAACGAAGAAGCGATGTTTCGTAAAAATAACTATGTTAGCCAGCTTAACCTTCAATACGACAATATTGTCAACAGTAAGTTTATATGAGCAGTAGTCCACTAACATTGGTCCTAAACTATCTGGGCAGAGATTCAAAGTCTTATTTGACCAGCTCGTGTTTCTTCGAGGCAACCGTCAATGGATAATCTTTTTGAATTTCTTAGAAAAACAATTGCCAAACCTTTTTAAAGATGTTTCACTATTCGTTTGACAAAGAACGTGGTCTCAGCAAGATGTTATACCTCCTCACTATGATAGGAATTTTGCAACATATTTAGATAGAATTTATGAAAAGTTGCTTTCTTAATACTATTGTCTGTACACAGATCCATACTTTTAAATCTTTTACGAAATAAACTACTTGCATTTGTTTTTAAATGTCTTCTTCGTAGTTTATTTCTTGTGAAAAAAACAAGTTTATGCCGACATTTTTGAAATAGTGTAAACAAAAATGAAAGATAATTAATAAAACCTTCTGAGGCATTGAAAAAATATAGGGTGTTCCATTTAAAATAAAAAAGTTATGGTCCCCCAAACATTTCATAAATTAACCGGTTCTGATACCACTCTGTTTAAAATTATCCAATAATATTAGTGGGATTTCAAAGACCAAAGCTTTGTTTATCGATATGCCAAATTACAATCTTCAATATTTAATAATAATAATGATGATAATGAATTTTAAGTCACCACAAGATTTTTCAAAAATTTTCACAAAATGATTAATAACTTGGCAACCTTGCATTCAAAATTTGTAAACAAGATACGCATTTATAACATTTTAAGACTGGTAGGATTCTGGAATTACGAAACATCCTGTATAGTTGAAAATTATTTTAGTCGATGCAGCTTTGATAGTAATGTAGAATGACATAAAAACATTCAACAATAAGACTAAAAATCAGATGAAGTTAAGATTATTTAAGCATTTATGATTGTTTAAAAAACAAAAAATATAATAAACAAATAAACGCAAAATCTTGTAACTTTGAAAGCGACCTTTAATTTATGTTAGGTTTGCTAACATAAATTAAAAAAAAACTAAAAAAACTAAAAATAAACTAAAAAAGACCATCTGCTTAAAAAGATTGTCAGAGATTAGAATGTTCACAAATGAATATCCGTACGTTGGTGTTAAATTTATAAATATGTTTTTAATTAACTCATGATCATCGAGCATTTCTTTATTATTTCTTTTGTCCTGTAAGTACTGTATTATTAAACTTTCGTTTTGTGGTACATTAAAGTACAAAACCAGCACAATACTTTAGCGTAAAGATTTTTTATTTTTGTTTGTGTCAGTGGACTATCTGCATGGACCTAGTTATTTCACGTAGAAGCTGTTATAAAACACCACAAAATCTTTATAATTATCACTAAGTGTTTCTAAATAATTAAAATACATACAAGCTGTCTCTGAAATGCATGTACAACGAAATACCACAGATTCCTTGGCTAAAAATAGGCCGATTTAAGTTAACTTATCTATATCTAAAGTTGCTTCGTTTCGCCGCTAGAGGACCTCAAAGTTAGCAAAAAAAATTCGTTTATTCCTCATAACTCGAAAACGCGATAATCAATCAAAACCATTTTTGAAATGTAAGTTCCTAGGTTCAATTAACGTAACTTTTTATGGTTTTAGGTGAAGTTTTAAAAACACAGAAATGATCGAGTGTTTTCAGCAGTTGTTACTCCATTTTTTTTTCTGAGTAGGCGATGGCTACATAATTAAAATTTCTGAATTGCCCATTTAGTTCTGGAACTTTCTTGTCCCTTATAAGATTTTGATTACATTAGTGCTTAAGTCAGAAATTGGATTTTTTGATCATCTGCAAGGCATTTTTACGTCATTGCAATTACAAAATCTTATCGTAATTGGTACTGATTTCTCAGGGGGCATTGAAATCTACAGTCCTTGCTTCTACAGTTGATTATGAACAAGAATTATGAGGAAAAAATTCCCTAGTATTTAATTCCTTATTTAAGTGTCAAACACATAATGATTGTGTAGTCAAAATGACGTAAATAAGGGTTGCAGATACTCAAAAATTCCTTTTTTCTGGCTTAACTACTTACGTAATCAAAATCTTATAAGAGACAAAAAAGTTTCAGAACTAATTGGGCACTTCAGAAATTATAATTATGTAAGCGCCACCTACTCAGAAAAAAAAATATGGACTAATATTCGTCAAATACATGGCTTTTCCATCATTTCCGTATTTTTAAAATTTTATCCAAAACCATAAAAACACGTTGATTGAACCTAAGAACTCATTTCTTAAAAATGGTTTAGATTCATTAACGTATTCTCGAGTTATAATGAATAAACGAATTTTTTTTGCTAACTTTGAAATCCTCTAGCGGCGAAACGAAGCACTTTGGATATAGATAAGTTAACATAAATCGGCCTATTTTGAGCCAAGGAATCTGTGGTATTCCGTTGTACACGCATTTCAGACACACCCTGCATAATATTTAAAAATAAATTAAATTGATTTTCGACTTGATTTCGATCGGCGTGATTTTTATATCTAAGAAACCGCGTGCAATATGTTGCGAGTTAAAATTCAGCCTTGAATTTTAATTTTTAAAAAGTTTGTTATGAATTTTAACACAAAATCTACAATATTTAAGTATAAATTTAACTTTTACAAAGAATTAAAATTAATTGTTTAATATTTATGATTAAAAATTTTAACTTGTTTTCTTAAATCTAAGTATCGAATTTTACCGATTGCGGGACGTCGCGATTAGAGATGTACAAATTACGTGAGCCCCGCCGGATCACGATGAGTCATGCTTGTCCTACCGTGAACGGGCATCAATTTGTGTACCACTCACGTGAACATGCGTGATCGTGAACGACTTTGGTTTCGACGGAATCCGGCGTAACCCGGTTGAATCGATTTTGAGACGGAGTTATAAAAACCAAAGTTGATATGAAAGACGTGTAAGTTGTTATCTATACAAGCACTATGCTTTTGTCCCAATAATTTTTATTCGTCCCAAATAACATTTTTTGAATATACAGTGCATACGCGATTGAAGGAATAAATTCGGTACATTTTTAGCAATTGCTTTTGGACAGAAATTATGCACCAGACTAATTTAAACGTTTGATTTGTCATATATACGAATTTTACGTTAACACTAGATATTAGTTGATGACCTTAACCCACAGCTGGTTAGCATAAAATATTGGTTGGGTTGGGTTGCGCCATCAATGAATAGAACCCAACCAAACGACTTACTTAGTGCTAGATAATAATTGGGTTTGGTAACTGAGCTATTAATTTTAATCCAACCCTAGTTGGGTTAAAGTTACTAGTTAGTTAGCTATACTCTGTTCACCGAACAGAGTCAGTAGCCGTGAGCGAAACAACGCCCATAACCCCCACTATTGAAACACAATAGCCAGTTTCACAAACAAAAAAAAATAAAGAAAGAAAATTGGATATATAAACATGCAGTGTCATTTCAGTGACACATGGCGACACAGGTTATGTGTCATTTCAAAATTTGGTTTATGTAGATATTTTTAGAAAAACAATGGTGACAACCATACGACTGCCATTATTTGAAAATTTAGTGTAACTCATGTGCGGTCAAAGTAATTTGTGAATTTAATATACAAAATGATTTTTAACCTGTTATATAAAAAAATAAATATAATGCAAACAAAATTTTATTTATGTATACAATTTTAACAATAAATGTTTCAATAATACGTGTAATATTATTCGGCACCATCTTATACGTATAATATTTAAAATTAATATCCATTTTAACAAGTAATGATAGGCATTAAAATAATAATAGAAATGGTCTTCTTTTGTACGTTGACTGGTTAATTTTTAAAAATGATTGTTTCATGAATCTGTAACGAATGTGAAGTACTTATCATATAAAAAAGATAGACTGTATGAAAATTTTGAAAATATATGTAGGTTAAGTACCACTTCCGGTTGTTCGATTACACAAAAATTGCACACTTCGTTCTTTCTCATTGTTTCTGTAGCGAATGTTAAGGTCTTGTCTTATATAAAAAATATATCATGTTATGAAAAAAATTGAAAAAATGACTAGGTCAAGTTCCAATTCCGGTTATTCCATCGTGTTGAAATTACATATCTGCTGCTTTTTCATCGTTTCATAGCGAATATGAAATACTTATCATATATAAAAAATCAACTTCAACACTTTGTATGAAAATTTTTAAAATGTGTTTAGGTTAACTAGCACTTCCAGTTGACGAAATCGTCCATAAAGTGATACCGATCTACGATTTTGTTATAATTAATGTACGTAAAATTTGGTAATTCATCATACGCTTCATTTTCGCGTGATCGCGTTCACTTTTTTTATACTTACGTATACGAGAAAGTTAATAATATTTTACACTATTTTATGCATCATCACTTCGCTGTAAAATTGGGGTAATCTAACTTAGTTCGAATCAGTTTCGGAGGGAGTTTTCTCTTCGGAGGAAGAATCATCACCCACATTAATTTGTAGTTGCTCGATTCTAACCTCCATTAAATTGTCGACTTGCCATAATTTTTCTTCCTCGCCTTTGGCATGACGAATAGCATTTCTCCAATTTTCTGCGGTAACATTGTTTAAAGCTTGTTGAAATAACGTGTGTAGGTCTTTCATTTTAAATGTTTTGTTATTTCTTGCAACTTCTCCTTTTATTTGCGCCCATATTAACTCAATAGGATTTAATTCGCAGTGATATGGGGGCAATCGTAGTATCGTACGATTCTGTTGTTCTGCCATTTCATCGACCACATACTTTGGTGTAATAGCCGCCCGTTTTACAAGGTCCAGCAGTTCACATTTTAGCATGTCAGCTTCGCAAGTAAATAAATTATTCGTTAACCAGACTTGAATATCAGCTTTTTTAGTGGCATTATTGGGTATTTTCTCTGTTTTTCGACTATGGTAAGAAGCATTGTCCATTACAACCACGGCATGTTCGTCTAAATGTGGTAGAATTTTGGCAAACCATTTTTCGAAGACTTCAGCATTCATCTCTTCATGATAATTTCCAGTCTTCTTTGACTCAAAACACAGTAATCCATTTTCTAAAAAACCGTCTTCTGATCCTATGTGGAGAATTATCAACCGCCCACCTTTTCCTGAAGGATCTTTTAATCCTGTCGTCAAGCCTTCAATAAAAGCCTGCCTTGGCGTTATTACTGACATGTCCTTCCATACCTTGTTGACAGTATGTCCAGCGTTCACCCAAGTTTCATCTAAAAAGTATAATTTTCTACCCTCTTCTCGGTGTTTTCGCACTTCTCGTATGAAACGTCTACGCCAGATAATGATTTCGTGCTTTTCCTTAAGTACACTATTGCGTGACCTTTTTGAGAACCTATTACCAAACATAACTATATTAGAACATGTGATAATAAAAAAAAAGGATGATCACCGAAAATCAATTTCTTTCATCAATTTCCATAAACAAGTTCGCTTAAAATCAGGTATAGCATCATTTTCTTGTATCAGTGCTAAAATTTTATTCAGCGTAGGTGGTTCGTTTTCTTCAAAAAAAGAATGAATCAATCGTCTGAGAGCGCTTTTGGTGTCATCGTCAACATTATCTAAAACTATTCTTTGACGCTGGTATCTTTTCGGTGGTTGAAATTTATTCATTCTTGTGTGTTCATTAAGTATTCTAAATACACTACGCTCAGACACACCTGTAGAGGACTTTTTTTTAAATTTATTTTTCCAAAATAAAGATGTACCTGCAAATTACCTGCTGCCGTTGCTGTAAATTGGACCTTTTGCATCTTTGTTTTATGTGGGTTTTCACTATCATAAGTATTAAAGATGTTTAATACACGCTGTTTATCGTCAACTGAGAAATGTTTAGCCGGACGCTTTTTTACTAAAGGAAGAGCAGCGGCTTCATCCATAGTAGCAACACGTTATATAAATACTACAAAACGTGTACTGTACGTACTGAAAAGTACGGAGATTAAGAGATAATAACAATAAATCGAAGAAGAATTAAAAGCAAATTAGCGCGAAATCACTTGAAATTCAAATGACAGACGTCAGAAACATACGTAATGACAAGGAAAGTAATAAAAAAGATAGCCGGTCTTGGTTGATCTATGTAAACCGGGCTTACCAATAAAAAAAATCTATTCAAAGTTCGCGCGTGTTTGTGGGAGGAGTTATAATGTCAAATCGCTGACTCTGTTCGGTGAACAGAGTATAGTTACCTTTAAATATTAATTGGGTTGGGTTCAACCTTCAACCTTTTTTTCTTTCTTTTTAACGAGATCGGGAAAATCTGTAACCAGACTTCCGGCCTTCCGGTCCATCTTTGGATCTCCGACCCACTTAAAACCTCTTTCCTCGTATTCCCCTTCCTCTTCTCTCCTCGTCTCCTCTGCATTTTCCCAGCTCTTCTCCAGGATTCCCCCCATCTCTGGCTCCATACTACCGCATTTCTCTCCTCACCACGTCCCAGATGATATAGCCACATCGAATTCTCCTCCTCTCTCTCAGCCAATCTGTCGTTTCGTGCAAGGTAGTACTCCGCCAAGACATCGTTTATCATTTATCAGTACAAGAACGTAGGCACCGATTAACTTTTAAATTATTGATCATTGAAAACGTACCTAAGCGGGGGGATCTGGTTTCAACCCCATCAACATTTTTCAAACATTTCAATCAACATTTTTTTTCAAAAAATTAACCATCAACCTTGTCTGAATCCAACCCAATCTAACTAACTAGTTAGCACTAAATATTAGTTGAATTGAGTCATCAACCTTATCTGATCCCAACCCAAACCAATTAGTGCTAGATATTAATTGGGTTGGGATGACACATTAATTTTAGCCTTATCCAACTAGCTACTTAGCATTAAATATTAATTGCGTTGGCTTGAACCATCAACCTGATCTGAACCCAACACAACCTAATTAGCTAGTTAGTGGTAGTTATTATATGGACTGGGTTAGGCCAGTAATCTTAACCCAACCCAACTCAACTAACTTGTAGGCAATAAATATTAGTTGGGTTCATCAACTTCATCCTAATTAGCGATTTAGCACTAGATATTAGTGTTGGTTGGATTGATTATTAATGTACAAAAATTAATATCATTTCATTTTACATGATTTGCAATTAACAGGACATTGTCCAAAATAATTAACCGGTCCACGTAATTTTTGAATAAATTCTATAGATCCATAGCTCAAAAAAAGTTGAGAAACGCTGATCTATATCATAGATTTTAAAGGTTTACAACTTCCGCACAATACGTGATTTTTTTTCGATGATACTCGTTAATTCAAGGATAATTTGATGTTTTCCAGATTAACATTTAAGCAACTAAATGTTGAGGTCAAAATTTTAATCCATTTTAAATTAAATATGATTATAGCAAAGTGCAAAATTTAATTTAAATTTATGATGAATGAAGGAAGACCTTTAAAACTTTAAAGGAAGTACGACCCATAAGAATATTCTAGGTGTTATTGTTTATTTTAATTTTATAACAGTCTTATTTATTTCAGAACATGATAAATTAAACTAAACACCGCGTTAATTCTGCCATTTTCTCAAACACGATCACTTAACACCATATATTTGATCACCTGATCAAGAGTGAGTCACGTGAATTGACGTGATTCACTTGTGACATTCACGTGAGTGGCGTGCGTGAGCGGACATAAAAAGTCAGTCACGCGCACATCCCTAGTCACGATTATGGTTTGTATATTATAATAAATACTTATTCGGTATTTATTCTTTAGGAGGGCATCTACAACTCGCGGAAGTGGGTTTTGGTCTTAACATAACTTTATCCTTTCATTATGGGTTATTTTAAAAGTTTTGACATCAAATAAACATTTTACTCAGGAAAAAAAGATGTGAGTTTTATTACATTTTTACATTGAATCTAAACCATAAAAAAATACTTAATAAATACATATTTTTCAAAATAGAAAAGCTAAATATTAACTAGGTTTATTTTGTTGAAAATTAACAGAATATCCTCCACTATTTGGATCTTGTTGTAATTGAAAATTAGCAGTTGACAATCCAAAAGGTTTCAAAAGCAAATTCCCAAAATCTTTCAACTTCCCTAGCATTTCCGTTTTAAGTTTTTCATTCCTTTCGTGTATCATAGGAGGTAAACGAACACAAGCTGCTCTAGCCTCTCCATTTCCAGGATCTAATTCCAAGATTTTTTTGTAATCTTCCAAACTCTCATCTAATTTTTCTTTCCCCTCATACAATTTAGCTCTACGAGCATAAGCTTTCAAATAATTACCATTTAAACTAATTGCTTTGGTGCAATCATCAATGGCTAAATCATTTCGTTCTAATTTTATTTTGGAAGCTGCTCGATTACAATAAAAAATTGCTCTATCATTGGAATATGTTAAAGGGCAAATATTTAATGCTTTGGTATAATTATTTATAGACTCTAAGTACTTTTCTGTTTTAAATCCTTCATTACCAATTTGTTTAAATTCCAATGCTTGTTTGTGGAGTGATTCTTTTTGGTCTTCTGTTAAACTTTCTTGTTGAAGTTTTAATTCTTCTTCGTCGACTTCGTCGATTATAAAAGGATCTTTAGGGACATCGTCGTCTTTTTCAAAGTCATCCGGGATGATATTGGACGTATCTTCAGATTTCACTGATTCAGTGTTTTCTTTGTTAATGTCGTTTTTAGTGATGTGCAAATCGTTTATGAGACTTTCAACTATTTCTTCGTTTTGTTGAGTTTTTTCTTGTTGAGTAGTATCTGACATTGTAATTAATTGATTGTATTATTTTTTTATGGAGAAAAAACGAACATTATTTAACGTCAGATCGAAAAACTAACCTCAAATTTATGGAAATGACATATTGTGGTATGTAGGTAAACTGATTTTTAGGTATTTTAACTAGAAATATTATTTTAACATTAATAAATATTATTCAATTGCTACTATTTTATTAATAATTGTTTAAATAGTTAATTGCAATTTTGAAATATAATTGAACGTTTTTCTGAAAATATGTTTAATATGTATATTAGAATATTAATGTGTATTGTGGGTGGCGCGTTTCTTCATTATATTTAAAATCAAATTAAAATTGTTGTTTTTCTGATATTTTACAAGATGCAAATGATAAAATTTGCAAATTTCCTACTTTAATTTTTTTACGTCCGCTACTACAAAGTGTAACTTTGGTTGCATATATTGTCAGACACCGCATATCCCACATTGAGAATTTTGGAAATAATGTACAGGGTCTGCCACGACGAGCTGAGTCTATATCCATTTGCTAAACTACTGGTATTATTTTTGTGAAATTTTGCATACAGGGTTTATTCGAAGCGTTGTTTAAGTTAAAATATGTTCAGCTTTCTTCAACTTATATCGGAAATGGATAGCAACTTATCTTTAAACTAACTAGCGGTGGTTATATCGATTTTAAACGCTCCCATTCGCTTATAGCGAATGGGAGCGAATTATATTTTATTTATTAGGTAAATTAAACTAATGAAAGAACTTCTTTCTCTAAATAACTTAATTCGATGATGTTTTTATTTGTTTATCGTTCCTTACATGTTTCGGCCTTGTTCAGATATCATCAGAGGGTTTCTGTTATAGTATGGTGACATTTTGAATGTTAGCAGTTGGCAACAAGAGAGAACAGTTTTTAGTTTATGTCAGATCGAGTCAGATCATATGTATTGTACTGAATGTATCTATAAGAAGATATAATAAAGAAAGTTAAATTAAGTAGATGTATCATTTATATTACATCATATAACATGGTGTCAGGTGGAAAGAAGTTTCAATAGAGTTGAAACATTAAAAAAAAAAAAAAATCTCGTGAAAAGACTGAGAAGAGAGGTTAGGTTCATCGTAAAATTGAATCTATCTAAAAACGGCGACGTGGAGTTAAAGATTGAAGAAAAATTATTATTAAATTATTATTGATATTTGCCAATTGTTTGGTTGGAAAATACTAAGTTTACATATATATATATATATATATATATATATATATATAAATAATGGAAGGGTTAGCAGAAATATTACAAAAACAAACTGAGTTATTAACTCTTATGGCACAACAATATCAGCAACCAATGCAAAATCAGGAAAATGCAAAAATTCCTTTACCGGGACCTCTAAATGTTAAAAAAGGGGATGTTGCTCAAAATTTTGAATATTTTGTAAAAACATGGAACAATTATATTATTGCAACTGGTATTGATAAGTGGCCAAGTAAAGATGAAGATAAAAAAGTACATACATTCATTACAGCACTTGGTGAGGAAGCCATGATAAAGTACAATGATTTTAATCTTACGTCTGAAAATAAGATATCTTGTACGAATGTGATATAGGCAATACGTAATATTTTAATGAAAAAGAAAAATGTTATTTATGAACGTGCAATGTTTAATAGTGCAAATCAGAATGAAACTGAAACTTTTGAAGAATATATTTTACGGTTACAAATACTTATCGAAACATGCGAGTTTGGTACGTTTAAAGATGATTTACTCAGGGATCGTATTGTTTTGGGTATAAGAAACAGAGATATCAGGAAGAAATTAATGACTAAACCAGAATTGACATTACAACAGGCCATGGATATCTGCCGAGTTGAGGAAATAACATCAGAAAGGATGAAAAATTTAGATAATACTGATAATTTAGTGAATAAACTAAGAAGAAAAGAATTTAATTCAAGATCATGTTTATTTTGTGGAGGAAAACACAAATTTGAAAAAGGTTTATGTCCTGCGTTTGGCAAGAAGTGTACGGAATGCAGTGGAAAGAACCATTTTGCAAAAGTATGCAAAAAGAAAGATAAAAAACGGAATAAAGAATATTTAATAAAGAAAAAGAAGATAAAAGAAATCAAAGACGATGAAGAGGTTAGTGACCAGAGCTCAGAAGTCACAGAAAATGATAATACAGATTCGGAAACTGAAATTAAGAAAATTAGAGATGATTCATATAAAGGAGGAGCATTGAAAGCAGATTTAAAATTTTTGATTGAGGGGAAACAAAAAAAACTGATATGTGAACTCGATACAGGAGCAAATGTAAGCATTATTGGACAAAGATATCTGAATAATATTATGAATAATACGAATGTAAAACAATCAAAACATAAGTTGTATTCCTTCGGAGGTAATGAAATTAAGGTTATTGGAGAGAAAACTCTAATATGTCTTCACAAAGAAAAAGAATATCCTATTAACTTTCAAGTGGTTGATGTTAAACATGGTCCACTTCTGTCAGCCGATAAATGTGTAAAACTGGGTCTTGTAAAATTTTGTAATACAATTAAAATAAATAATTTGGACTCTATCGAAGACTTAGAAAAAGAAGCTCACAGGATTATAGAAAAATACAAAGATGTATTCCAAGGCTATGGTTGTTTAGAAAATGCAATCAATTTAGAAGTTGATGAAAACATAACACCTAGTATTCAAAAACCTAGACGTATACCGATACATCTCCGAGAACAATTAAAAGAGGAATTAGATAGTCTCATAAAAAACAAAATAATAGAAAAAGTAGATGAACATACCGAATGGGTGAGTAATATTTTAATAGTACAGAGAAATAATAAATTAAGAATTTGTCTCGACCCAATACCTTTAAACAAAGCTCTTAAATGACCAAATACACAGTTTACTACTATCGATGAGATACTTCCCGAACTAGGAAAAGCAAAAATTTTTAGTACCGTTGACGCTAAAAAGGGATTTTGGCAAATAAAATTATCCGAAACTAGCAGTAACCTTACAACATTCTGGACGCCTTTCGCAAGGTATAGATGGTTGCGAATGCCATTTGGTATCTCGCCCGCACCAGAAATATTTAAAAATAAAATGTGTGAAATATTGAATGGTTTGGAGGGGATTGAGTTGCTAGCAGACGATATTTTAATAATAGGATATGGAGACGATAAAAAGAAGCATTAGAGAACCATAATAAAAATTTGGAAAATCTACTAATTCGTCTCAAGGCACATAATTGTAAATTGAATTTAGACAAATTATGCCTTTGTAAAGATAAGGTAAAGTTTTATGGACATGTATTGACAGACCAAGGACTAAAACCAGACGAAAACAAGATATTGGCAATAAAAAATTTTCCAGAACCGAAGAACAAAAATGATCTACACCGTTTTCTTGGCATGATTACCTATCTTAGTAGATATGTAAAGAATCTGAGTAGCGAAATTCAACAGTTGAGAAGATTGTTGCGAGAAAATGTGGAATGGAATTGGTCAGAAATGGAAAAACAAGAATTCGAAAATATTAAGAATTTACTAACATCCAATATAACGTTGAAATACTTTGAAAAGAATAAACCCATTGTTGTAGAATGTGACGCGAGTGACTATGGATTGGGAGCAGCTGTTTATCAACAAGACAAAATTATTGGATTTGCTTCGAGAACTCTAAGTAGCACGGAAAGAAAGTATGCACCCATAGAAAAAGAGATGTTGGCAATCGTGTTTGCGTGTATCAGATTCGATCAAATGGTTGTTGGTAATCCGCAAACTATAATAAAAACAGACCATAGGCCATTGATTAATATTTTTCAGAAACCTCTAATAACTGTGCCAAAAAGACTGCAGAAAATGCTCATGACGCTGCAGAGATACAATTTAAATTTACAATTTGTTGCAGGAAAAGAAAATATAGCAGCAGATGCACTGTCTCGCGCACCTTTACCGTGTTCAAAAAAACAAAATAATGATATTATTCTATCTACCATTTATAAAACATCGGAAAAAAGAATTTGCAAGGCGTTAGATGGAATAGATCTTTCGAAACAAGTCAGTGTGTCTGAAGAACGATTGGACGAAATCAGAAAAGAAACATTAGTTGATCAATGTCTTATCAAAATAAAAGACTACATATTAACGGGATGGCCCAATACGATATATGAGTTACCAGATGAAGTAAAGAGATATAATTCTTATAAATACGAACTTACTTATCAAAATGGAATTATTTACAAGAATCAACAAATAGTTATTCCTTTCAAACTTAGACGAAAAATTTTAAAAATTTTGCATACAAGTCATAACGGTATAGAAGGAACAATTAATATGGCAAGAAGAAATGTGTTTTGGCCAGGAATGTCTGCAGAAATCAGGAATGCTATTAAGGAATGTACTATATGTACAAAGTTGGCTAGTTCACAAACAAAACAATCCATGCAAACACACCCAATTCCTGAGTTTCCTTTTCAATATATATCTATGGATGTTTTAACCACAACATACAAAGAAAAGAAAACATATTTTCTGATTACAGTTGATCATTACTCGGACTATTTTGAGTTGGATATTTTAAAAAATTTGTCTTCGCAGGTACTTATTGATATATGCAAGCAGAATTTCAGTAGGCATGGAATACCACAAAGAATAATAACAGACAATGGAACTAACTTCGCTAGTGAAGAATTTAAAACTTTTACGAAGAAGTGGAATATTTGCCATTGCACGTCATCACCTCATTATCCGCAAGCAAATGGGAAAGCTGAGGCTACTGTGAAAATTGCGAAACAAATAATTAAAAAATCAGAAATGAATAAAGAAGATATATGGCTAAATTTACTCCATCACCGAAATATACCAAATAAAATCGGTACAAGTCCTGTAGAAAGATTATATAGTAGGTCAACTAGAACGTTATTACCATCTGCAACTAAAAATTATTTACCAATGATGATTGAAGATGTACCGTTAAAAATTGAGGAAAGCAGAAGAAAGGCAAAATTTTATTATGATAAAGGAAAGAAAGATCTTCCAAAGCTGGTTATAGGTCAGCCAGTGGTAACTCAACTGAACCCTAAAATAAACAAAGAATGGACACCCGGCAAAGTACAAAACAAATTAAGTGACAGATCATACATTATAAATGTAGAAGGTAAAGAATATCATCGTAATGCGGTTCACGTTAAACCCACGATTGGTACTGCTGTTGTTTCCTATAAATATCCTGATGAAACAACTCAATGTGGACATGAGATAAGTGAGATGAAAGAGGGATAAAATATGGAAGAACAAAAATCAGAACATGTAAATGTTGCAGAAGAAAATGAATCAACCAACATTCATCCAGAGAAGGTAGAAAATGAATCAACCTACATTAATCCAGAGAAAGTAGAAAGCCAGGAGAATGTAATGAAAAGCCCCATTAGGTCACGACCGAAAAGAGACATTAAATTACCAAAAAAATTAAAAGACTTCCTTATGTAAAAAAAAGGGCATGTTATAGTATGGTGACATTTTGAATGTTAGCAGTTGGCAACAAGAGAGAACAGTTTTTAGTTTATGTCAGATCGAGTCAGATCATATGTATTGTACTGAATGCATCTATAAGAAGATATAATAAAGAAAGTTAAATTAAGTAGATGTATCATTTATATTACATCATATAACAGTTTCTAAAACCAAATCTATAATTATTAAAGCTAATAACATTATTTAAGTGACATATTTATAACATTTAACATTGAAAAGTCTTAAAATAATCTAAAAATTGTGAACATTAAGGTTATGACTTCTTCTAACGAACATTATACACAAACATTCTAACTAAAAAAACGATCAAAATATTAGAAGATATAATTGAACCACAAATATCACACAATTGTGCCCAAGCAATCGTCAGACTCATTAAAATATGCCTAAAACAAAATTTCTTCAAGTTCAATGAAAAAATGTATAGATATAATGAGGGAGTTCCTATGGGGTTACCATTGAGTGGCATATTGGCAGACATCTTTATGAATAAATTAGAAAACGAAATTATAAGTAATACAACTAACTCAAACTTATTACTCTGGCGTCGACGCGTCGACGACATATTCATCTTATGGAAAGGCAACAACACAGAAGAAATAGTGAACTTCAAAAACAACATTAACAAAATACATAAAAACAAAAAGTTTACCCTAGAAATCGAAAATAAAGAAACAATAAATTTTCTAGACTTGACCTTAAAGAAGAATCAACGTCAAATCACATTCGATATTTATAGGAAACCTACTCAAACCGATGTTATCATTCCACATGAGTCTTTCCACCATCATACCCACAAAAACGCAGCTTTTCAATCTTAAATGCACAGAGCGTTCTCAACCAAACTAAATGAAGATAACTTATGCAAAGAAATTAATAATATCAAGAAGATAGCTAACAACAATGGTTACTCATCGGAATACATAGACATATTAATAAAGAAATACAAAACAAGGCAACACCTAAATAATTTAACAACCCTAAACAACGGAAATGAAAAACAAAACACGCAATACAGATCATTACCTTACTGTGGTAATCTTGCTCATAAAATTAGTAACATCTTCAACAAGAACAATGTAAAAATAGCGTTCAAATCAAATAATAATATAAAAAACATATTAAACAACACAAAAGAAAAGACCGATAAATTAGATAATAACGGAGTATATCTACTAGATTGTATCACATGTGGTGCATTCTATATAGGTGAAACAGGGAGAGCCATCAAAACCAGAGTACAAGAACACTTAACAAGCACAAATTCCAACTTTGGTCGACATTTAATAGAAAATAACCATGAATTTAACAAAGAAAATAACGTAAAGGTTCTACACAACATTCAAAAAGTTATAAACTACTTATTTATGAAAACTATGAAATAAACCGCCTCAAGATTAAAAACCCAAATCTCGAAAATCTCAACGTCAAAACATAGCTTAGACACAAACCATTATATAAAGACCTTAGATACCCATTCAAAATTTAAATAATTTCCCGGTTACACGAGTTGATCTTTCAGTGTTCTTTTAAATATAAAAAAGTTCTTAACCTAGTATAATTTTTTAAATAGTTTTTCATTTAAATACAAAATTCCTCCTGTGATGATATTGAACTTTAAATTTGATTTTACATATCTCCAAATTTTGACGATGTAAGTTGAATAAATTATTTTATTTAATATAGAATAGAAAAAGAAGTCATAACCTTAATGTTCACAATTTTTAGATTATTTTAAGACTTTTCAATGTTAAATGTTAGATATATGTCACTTAAATAATGTTATTAGCTTTAATAATTATAGATTTGGTTTTAGAAACCCTCTGATGAAGGCTGAACAAGGCCGAAACATGTAAGGAACGATAAACAAATAAAAACATCATCGAATTAAGTTATTTAGAGAAAGAAGTTCTTTCATTAGTTTAATTTACCTAATAAACACTTATCGATGAAAAAAATGGATTTAATAAAAGACTATAATATTATATTTTATTTTATTATTATATTTTATTTTTATATTTCATTTTTATATTTTATTTTTAAATTATATTTTTATTGATTTTTTGAGATGCCCGTTAATTTTAATACAATTTTATATAAATTATTATATGGCTAGAGTGCACCATTTTTGAATTATTTCAGTTTTTTCAAAATTCTGACAGATACAACAAATAATTTTTTGTACTTACACTCGAGTCCTGTCAAATATTCTCAGGATTTGCACAGAAAGGAACCGTAGCTTACATCAACCATGAAAAGTTTTTTAAAAGAATTATATAGTGGTCAGAAATTGCACAGAACTTCCCATTCTTTTTGAATGGCATCACCAATTTTTTCTTTCACCTTTCTACGCCAAAAAATAACTTGGGAACTATATCAATACATCTCTATATTTAAAATGTATGGTTTTCTTAAAAACACGAAAAGCTTTAAATTTTATCAATTATTAGTATATATATAATTGTTAGTTGGATTTGCTTTGATGAAAATAAAATAAAAGCTATTGTACACTAGAATAGAAAGAAGATACAGCCCATTAGTGAAGTCTACTTTCAAAAATTATCCTCAAAGCCCGATTTCTACACATTGGATGATACCTGGACGCCAACCCTAAAACCCCGGTTTCTATCAAGGCGTTGGATAAGTCCATATTGGACACATCTCCGACTAAAACAGCATCAGCTGATGAACTCGCCTAGTCGCAATAACGGGAACAGGTGATGTACACAGGGTAGGTGAATTAAGGGTGCAGTGCAAACTACATCACAGTAAATCAGCGACCCTCTGTCGCCACCTTGATATGATGATTAACAATATTACACTGATCCAAAAACCTTGGGTTTTTAAATCCAAGGTCTGCAGTTTCAGTGCCCTATTTTTAGCTGCCCAGCCAGTAACAAAGTGAAAACTGCGTAACGTAAACTTACGTACCGAAATTGTAAACGCTCACCTATTGCCTCAGCACACAGGAAAAGCCGTTGCGTCGATTAGAATACGCTGTACCATTAATCGGAAGGTTAACGAAATCAAGAACACATTAGTTCACCTGCTGTTTGAAGGCCAGCCTCCATCGCAAGGGTTGGAGCGGCTGGCTGAGAACGCTAGAAAAGGCAACTCTAATCTTGTCATCGGATGTGACTCAAATGCACATTCTACTGCTTGGAATTGTGCTGATGATAATAGAAAAGGTAAGTCCTTTCTTGAATTCATTTTTAGTAGTAATTTAGATATACTTAATCGAGGCTTTGGGTCGATTTTTATAACCGCTAGAGGTGAATCAGTTATTTACATCACTTTCACATCGATGAGTATCTCGTCCACGATCCGCGATTGGACGTTTAATCTTGTTTTAATCTTGGTACCATAAAGATTGGAAAGAACCTAAAGGGTAACCCCAGGAGGACGGATGTGGACGCGTTGAGATCTATACTAACTGGGAGTTTGAGTGAAATCGGTTTACGTAAGACAACTGAAAGCTTTAAAGTTGAGGAGTACTTAAATACCAATTACGACTTTTTAATTAAAGCTTACAAAAAGGCCTCTTCTCAAACAAGAAGCAAGGACAGCCTTCAATAGAGCTAAAAACTCAAAATTACACTCCGACTGGAAAATTTATAGAGGTAAGATAATAGAGTGCAAAGAAAGCGTTTGTCATAGAAAACGAGCAACGTGGAGGAAATTTTAAAGAAGTAGAACCTACTGCAGATGATTGGACCTTAGCTACAAGGAGGAAAAAATACGGTGGGTAATTAGTAGTTTTTCGACGTTCAAAACACCAGGACCAGATGGTATTATACCAGCCCTTTTACAATAAGGCTTGGAGGATCTCGTATCTCACCTAGCGAGGAACTTTCCAGGCTTGCCTGGCGCTACCCAATCGGTGGCGTAAGGTTACGGTAAACTTCATACCAAAATCGGGTAAGTTAGATTATTTCACATCGAAATCGTTTATACTATCAACCTCTCCATCTTTCTTTTGGAAACCTTTGAGAGACTGTGTGATCGCTATATTAGGGATTTCTATTTTCCACATACACCAGTAAATCCTAATCAACAAGCCTACACTCAGGGCAAGTCCACACTAACTGTTCTTCACTCGAATACGAATAAATACGATTGCTTCATCGTATTTATAGCAGCGCTGGGATGAAGCGGAGCTATCATGCTATCATTCTTTTCATGGTTATTCCTGTCTCTACATGTGTTATGTAAAATTTCTTTCCTTCTGTTTTCATTTATATATGTTACACGTAAAAAAGAATTCCAATTAATATTGATATAGCAAAGTCTGACAGGTTTCAGTTATCAGTAAGCTTTCAAGAATTCAACTAGTAGTTGGATTAGCAATCTCTGGTGCCATAACCACTACACCAACTCTAGCAATGCATGTTCTACTTGTCCTAACTCCTTTACACGTGCATATAGAGAAAGTGACCAGAGCTATCATTTACAGATTTGCAATGCTGTCAGGTTTGATGGGGCCATTGTCATTATTTAATGCTCAATATCAAATTAAACTACCTGAATGGCAGTCCTGGATTGAAAATGAAGATCCTCTGGTTCAGACACATGGTTGTATGTTCACAAATGGATCAAAAATGCTAGAAGGAGTAGGGCAGAAGTACACTGTTTGTCACTTTGCGTCAAGCAAGCTTACAACCTGCGTACTTACTATACTGTATTTCTGGCGGAGGTACACAGAGAACATGCAATACGATTTCTCTCGGATAGTCAAGCCGCTATCTAGGCGCTGCAAGCTATGTAAACGGCGTCAGCTCTGTTTAATAACTGTTCAAGTACACTAAGTAGTGATAACAGAAATTCTCTGATCTGAGTCACAGGTCACTCGAGCTGGCAATGAAGTGGCAGATGAGTTAGCACATGTAGACATCTCAACACTGTCCTGCTGCGTATCGGATTTTCGATTTTTGAGACGCAGTTTATCTCCCCTAAACATTTGAAAAATTTTTAATTAAGAACATTGGACTGCACGGTGAAATATGATAGATCATTAGGGTTGCGGTGCAAGGTTGGTTGGTTCGCCTACCCGATATATAATTTATGTAATGTAATGTAACGCAATTATAGCATATAAGACAACTAATTAGCAGATGTAAAAAGATACAAAAATTTAAACATCCTGTATAATTTTAATTACAACCAGCACAACCATACTTTGTTCCTTCCCTCTACTACTTCCATTAAATACCCAGGAATTTTTTATGTTAATATGACCTTATACTTGTTATGGTATCTCTACTCCTCCACGTCAGCAAGCCATATCTCCGTTTCCACATCTTTACCTCTTCTACAGTGAGTTTATACAGTACTTCACCCTTCATTTCTTCTTCTTTGTACTTCCCTAGTCGAGGAATATTATAGAGGAATATGATACTAGAGTGATACTCTAGTATAATATTCCTTTTTTTCTTGTTGGCTATACTCACCAATATTAAGTACCAGTGTTAAACTCCCTCCGACAACAACCCATACCACTACTTTACCGCCATTTTATCTGCTTTCACTTTCAATATCTCTTCTGGATTTCTGCTACCCCCATATTTCGATTACATATATTAACAAATTTTCAAACGTGCATTAAATATTATTTTCCTCCTGCACAAATCTATGCCAAATATTCGTTCCACTAGGCTGCAGAAAGAAAAATTAAACCCAAGTATGTAAGGAGGCATTCTCTTTATTTCGTCTCCTGCTCTTAGAGAAGTTGATATTCTTCATCTTACCAACGTTCACCTCCAACTTGTTGTCCAATCATTATCCCTTTCAACTATTTAGCCTGTGTTGATCTCCTATCTACGTTGCTAATAAACTCGGACTTAATGGACATGCTTATCTCAATCCTCCAGTTGTATAAAACGCAAAACAACGGCAAATCTAGATCATCACAAAGCGAACATGATGTTTATAAACCCTCTTCCCCTACTTAAGTAAAAAAAGGGAAAACATAAAAGTTTTATTCTTAATTTGTATTTAAAATTTTATTTTGAATCAGTATCCAAAATACTGTGCGAGTTATGAATCGCCTTATGTAAACAGAGGAAAAATAAAGTAATCTTTAATATTTTATTAAAGAAAAACCACGGGCTTATTATTCATTTTAAAACTATCCTGTCTCATATTTAAAAGTACTCATAATAAAGAAAAATCGTTTTTATTTAATTTCTTTTATAAGCATACAAGTTGATAAAGAAAATTAATTATCCTATAAATTACAACCTACGTTCACGAACGGTTAACATTGATTATAAAGAAAATGGCTGGGATAGCAATTAAATTACTTTCATGACGAAAGTATGGCTCCTGAGAGAATTTTTAGCATATGTTTTATAACATTACTGCTGGTAAGTGAACTAACAAAAATGTTTACTGTTATCAACAAAGTCATAAATTTTAGTTAATTAGCTTTATCAACGCACAACCAAATCAAATAGACAGCAAAAACAACCGATCCGGTTTAAGCATTAAAGAAGCACTTTTAGCAGATTCAAGTCCAATTGATTTTTTTTCGAAACTAATAAGATCCAAAAGAAGAGAAGATGTAAGCAACGACTGTCAGAACACTAAATCGAAACTACACGAAGATGTTTTTAAAATAATATTACCTCTGATAAGTTTAAACAAACCAGTCCCAATTAGAGATTTACTAATTTTACTAAACTTTGTATTTATCCCAACATTACCAAATGAAAGAAAATCGATTGAAGATTATCTTTCATCACCATATATTTCAGAAACATTAAAAAGAAATTACGAAATTTATTATAACCAAATGTCGGATGATGACGTAAGAAGTATTGCTAAAGCATTTCGGATTGAATATCCCAAACCAATGATATTGGGAACACCAAACGACGAAGAGAAGCTTAATAAGGATTATTACAATTATGAACGTGGCGACGAAGATGTAACTGACACTCCGGACCACAGTACTCCAAGTGAAGAAAAATCTCGTGGTGAAGATGATGCGGAAGTACTCATGGATCCATCGGGAACAGAAACAGCTAGAGGTGAAACTGATGAAACAACCACACAATCGCAAAATGAAAGAGGCGAAGAAGATGAAACCACCACGTCAAATCCAGATGAAAATAAAGAAAGGGGTGAAAATGAATCAGATGAAAACAAAGATGACATGACTGACAGATCAGAAGAAGATGAATCAGATGAAAAAGACGACAAAGG
This sequence comes from Onthophagus sagittarius, assembly GCA_036711965.1. NCBI lineage: Eukaryota > Metazoa > Arthropoda > Insecta > Coleoptera > Scarabaeidae > Onthophagus > Onthophagus sagittarius. The sequence continues at coordinate 46,584,533 of JASERS010000003.1, read as the reverse complement.
TAATTATAAATCTTTAACATTAAAATAATATTTTGATATTTGGAGAGTATTGAGTAGTGATAAAGATATATTTTAAGAAAGATTATTTTTATTTTATTGTTATTTTTTTTAATGTTCGCGATTTTTGATATCATGTATAATTATTTTTTAATAACAACCAACCGTAGAATTCATCTGTATCTTTGGGCTAGCTTTTCAGAACAAATGGGTAAACCTATAAGTGTTTATAATAAATAATAAATTTTAATTAATAATAAGTAATAATAAATAATAAGTGTTTTGTACCCATTATGATCAAAAAATGCGATCATTCAATAAAACTTACTAAACCTTATATGGTTAGTGATAATATTTTACAAGAAGATGTTTAATATATTAAACATCTCTCTCTGAAATTATTTCGATTGGTGGAACGATAAATAAACACAAACTCCAAATATTCAATAACGAAATGAATATAATATGATGATGTTCAATAAAAAAACCTTCTGAGTGGCAACCACATTATGTAAATTAATTTTCAAAAGCGTTGCGCTATAAATTGTTGAAAAGTTAGGTTTCATGAAGTGCCTCATTAAATAATATATCATATAATCTAATTGTAAGATGTTTCTGATCAAACTTTTGTTAAAAAATATAGTCAGAAACTTGAAACTCAAAACTAACCTCAGTCCAAGTCTTATCTACCAGTAAAACAGCCTGATAAATATTATAGCAAACTTTACAGAAGTCTTTTAATTTTAAATTGGTCTAATTTGTGATATCGACACACATTCAAAACATGTGTTCCGTACACAGTTTCTTTAAATTGGATTCTTAAATTTATCTTCTTAAATTTACATTTTTCTTTACTTCCAATCCTATTATCCATCGGAATTACTCATGCCGTAGCTGTAGAACGCCCCATCACTGGTAAACTATCTGTACACAAGTAGTACACAAAGGTACTATCTACGCTTTTACAAAGAAAGAGCGTAAGTCTATCAGGGGCATATACTCATCTGCTGCTTTCCTACTCGAGCTTCCTGCTTTATCATGTCTACCGAACCATAACGTTTAAAACGTCAAAACCACACTGAAGATGCTAGAATATCTTTTCGATACTGAATCTTTCGTTAGGTGTATGTAAACTTCATCCGCCATTTCATAAATAACAAATTATAACTAAGTATTAGGGAATACCGCTACATAAGACGCTTGGGAAGACCACCGTTGCTTTGGAAAACATTTCGATATTACCATTGTCACATGAACTATGATAAGAACAAACAAGATAAAAGTGCTAAAGAAGCGAAGACTCATAATCACAACAAAGAAACGGAGAAGATGTTGACAAAATGCACACATGTTAACATACTGAATTTGCGGAACAAATTCATAAAATTATAGTTGGCCAGAGTATTGAACTTATCAAGTAGTCGTTTTCTAGAATTACAAAAGTTGTAGCAATCTGCGACTACCCTGGATAATTCTAATAGGCTCTCTAGTATGTTTTCTCTCTATCCTCATTCTCAAATATATGTACAGCGAGGAGTTAAATATACACTCTAGTTCAAATATACACGCTGTACAAATATACAGCGTGGAGAGTATTTGAATATTCATCGATTTTAATAGCAAAATTAAACATTTATCTATCAATAACTAGACACTGCACCACCTTTAACCTAGTTTAGATTATTTCATTAGGTGCTGTGGTATCTCTCTAGACTAGCTGCATCCAAAGATTTGCTTTTAATGCATCCAGTTCTCTGATATCCTTCTAGGCCGTACGGACCAAAGAGTGATTTTTTTAAATATTCCTCGTTGTTAATAATTTAACTGTTTTCTCAATAACTAGAGACTAAATCTAGAAGAAACTTTAATCCAAAATAAATGTAAAAACCGGCTACCAGAGGCAACCGTACTTTTTTCAGAATAAAATACACAGAAATCACTAAGATACCACATAGTGGTGGTTAAAATATAATAATGGTCTATATAACAAAAATGCAGAAAATATATTGTCCTAAAAATAGAACAAAAGACAAGAAACATTACACAAAAATACAAACATATTCAAATATCAGTTCTAAGTGACAATCAGCTAGAAATCATATCGCTGTTGCAGAAGAATAATAACGTAATTGTAAACAGGAAAAATATTATATGAATAAGTAATATGTGATGTGGAAAAATATCACATGAATGAAACAATTTAAAATTTTATAATAGATTAAACTATACAATATAATTAAGACGTTCATTACAAGTTAAAATTTTATTTAAAGATGACATGTTACGAGAAAAGAATGAGAGAGAAAAAAAGTGTACACTTTTTGAATTATTTTATTCATGTGATCCTTTCAAGTGATGTTTTTACAACTCTTTCTAAAAAATCCTGTTTTTATAAAGATTTGAGAATTTGATTGAAGATGAGTTTAATAACTAGAAGCTAGTTCCGTATAAATTAAATAAATTATACCAAAAAGAAGTTTTGATATTATTTTAAACACATATCTGGGATGTTTTTATTTTTTCGAAAAGATGCTATCTACCACCTAATAGTATTATTTGGAGGTCCTATGTAACTTTGGCACCGAAAAAAATTTTTTAAATTACTTACAAGGTCGCCTTAATGCTAAAAAGCACATATCTGGAACGTTTTTATTTTTTGGAGATTTTTTATATATAAGAGTTTTATTATGTACATAAAGTATAAAATTGATTCAATACTTTATGTACACACTGTAAATATTCAGCAGGGAATATTGATTCAATTAGGAATAGTTGACTCAGTTGGAAATTATTGATTCATCACAACGATTAAACACATATGAGAACGCCTCCGCATTCTTCAGGAAGCATTATATTACATGACATCGAATACTTATAGGGTAAGCAGGCCAACCAATCTTGCACCGCAACCGTAAGGATAAATCCTGGATAGATAATGGTGCCAAATTTCACCCTGCAGTCTAATACTTTTAACGAACATTTATACCTTGCTCGCTAAAAAATTGTTTCGATACTTAAGGGAGATAATCTGCGATACAAAAATCGAGAATATGATACGATTAATAGCAGGACAGCGACATTATACATGCTCAATGTCTGTCTTCTCATCCTCCGCATATAGACATTGAATAGGCATTGAACTTCATCGGCTAAGCCCAACAAGTTAAGGTATTTCGTTAACTGATTGTGAACCTATGTCATAAATAAGTCCTGGATTTATATGTTACAAAAATAAGTAGCATAAGTTGCAAGTAATATTATTTACTTGCAGTAACATTATATTAGTAATATTGCAGTGTAACAAATAGTGTGTAAGGTGCTTCAAGTTTTTTTAACAGTCGATAGATTTATTAATAGTTATTAATACAAAAATTGTATAGTTTTACTATAGTCAGCAAGGAGCGCTCCGTAACATATTCTTTACGGATTAAAATAACTATAACATTTCGGAAGCTGTATCTGCAGAATTCATGTCTTTAACTTCTTCATCCTTTCCTCTGAGTTTATTATAGTTTATATATATGATAATTCGTAGTGCTTCACGGATGGAGAAGTATGTGTCCTGGCTTTATCGTAAAGTCTTGCTGACAGACCGAGGCACTGCGGTGTTCTGGCTCGTTTTTATAGTAGGTCGTCTTGCTCATAGATGATAGCGATTGGTCCGGGGTGAGGTGGTGGGAATGTTTATGTTCGACGTGATGTGAGTCGTGGGTGGTGGGGGGAGGTCATTGACCTGCAGTACGGCGGTTAACGATCCTGGGGATTTTCCAATGGATATAGCTTTGGTGACGTCATCCATGGGCGGGAAGAGGTCACTGACCCGCTGCTTGGTGATTGCTGGACAAAGTGTGCATCACGGACCTATTCTGTTGGGAATGGTGATGTGATGTTGCCTCTAAGTTCCGATACACTCCTAGTTCCATGTTACCATTTCTCGTCCTAATGACCAATATATCTAAGAAGGGAAACTGCCTTGCAAATTCCGTTTCCATTATAAACTTGATTATGAGATGTTGAGCATTTAAGTGATCTAAAAATTCATAGAGGCGTGCTCTACCGTGTTATCATACTACAAACGTGTGGTCCACATATCGGAGCTATAGCTTTGGTTTCTACTGACTCTTCTTCAAAGCATCTTCTTCGAATAACACCATGCAAAAATTCATAAAACTCTCCTTTCCAACTAAAATACGTCGACGATAAACAATATTCCACTAGATCTGGTACATATTCTGGTAATCCCTCTGGAATGAGTTTTTGGCTAAGACACATCGAAACTAACCAAAATATTATCAAACTTTACATTTTGTACTGATTCCACAAAATATGTAGAGTCCCTACATTGATTTCATGTTGCCTATAACAGGAGAAATAATTTTCACGAAATGTTTGGCCAGTAGGTACGTTGGGGAGTTGATGGTACGGACGATAGGATGAAGGGAGACGTCTGGTTTATGGATCTGCTGCACAAACAAACCTTTCTGGTGTTCCGGTGTAATTTTTGTGGATTTTACAAGGTTCTTCATTTTTCTTACGATCTCGCCTGTAAGGTCCTTCTTGATCTTCCTTTAGATAACCGGGTCCAGTAGGTCCATCATTTCGTGTTATATTCTTCTTTGTGCATCTCGACGGTGGCATTCCCCCTTGTCTGCTGGTAACACGAGGATTTCCGATTGTTCTTTAATAGATCAGAGTGCCTTCTTTTCACTAACTGTTAAGTTGGATTTCCGTGATTTTGCCAATTTTAACACCCTAGCAACTTCTTGTCGGTCAACCCTCGAACCGCTGCTTCCACTTCGCACATTACTTCTTCCTTCGGGACCTTCTTTGGGGCGATTACTTAATTCAGTTCTTTGGTCAATACCATTGTTTCTTCCTTCGTTAGTGGGACACTTGATCTGTTGATGACGATCGTTTCTACTGGTATACTGTTGTTCATTTTTCTGTACCCTGCGCTCCAATGATTAAAACTTCTTGATATATGTGTCGCGGGTCTTCTGGAATTCACGATTAGCTTTCTCCATTGTTAATCTGTCCACTTTATCCCAGTCTTCTCCAGACATACTATTGGAAAATGAGAGGTGGAGTCGTAGTAACCTCTCACTTACTTTCTGTAGATCACTGTAGATTTTGTATGTCGTTCTATTCCTATCTTTCTCGTAGTAGTACCTGTTCTATCCTAATCAAGATTCTACGGGCTGCAGCGGAGTCGATGTGGTGCTTCACCTTCAAGAACGTTGGTGTAACTTTCTTCTCTCTGCATCTTCGTAGAAAGGCTAAAATGCTTAACAGCTTGTCCAGTTGTCTAATCCGTGAGTTATCGAAGTTCTTGATGAACCCTTGATTATTGAAGTTCTTGCCTTTCACCAAATAGTCTTCGACAAAACAAAGGTTCTGGCTAGGACTAATAAATATCACTAAAGACCGACAAGGGAAGCTATAGAAATCCATCGACATAAAAACAAACGTCAACAGAGAAGATGGCTGGGAACTTAGCAGGACACGAAAGATGGTGGAGAACACGAACACGACTCGCAAACCGGACGCGATGCAGTAATTAGTTGGTAGTTAGCTTGTATTGGTATAAATTAATTATTAATTAGTTTTCGATAGATATATTGTTTTACGATTCCCGATATTATCATTTCGAACTAGTTTCTGAAGAAGGTTGTAACATGGCATCCGAAACGTCAAACATTTTTTCGAAAAATTCACGAAGGTTTCTATTTTTAGATTTCGTATTAGTCCTAATGATAATTCTAGAGTTAGTGCTAGTGATAGTTCTAATTTTAGTTCATCTTAAAATATAATTTAGAGACTGTAACATAGCCGAAGAAAATTGTGGACAAAACTATAATCACATAAAAAACAGTGAGAAGATATTAATATTTTGTTTTTGAAAGGATTGTAAGAATTCAATGTAATCGTTATGATGATGGTCACATCTTTTTACTTCACCTCAAGTTTAAACAATTCTTAATACAATTCTTCTTAAATTCTCTTTATTTATTGCTATATGGCCGAGAATGTAAACAATTATTTGTCACGAGTATAATACCCAATTCTAATATAAATAAAGCAACAAAACACTTTGCGTTTCGTTAACTATTTTGTATAATAAATTCTTGAGTGAGCACATATATTTACAAACACAGACATGAGTTGCTATAATCTCTGTTTTTAAATCTGAATGCATATAAATATTTTCTATAATTCTTGCTAAATCTAAAATGGCATGCTCTACATGTTTTTTTATTGAACACACAATGGTACATGATACCTTTTTAATTAAAAAACAATTACTGAAATAGGAAAACCTTATCGATCGGGAAGTTATTTTGCACGACGATATAAACGTCCCAAATGGAAATTGGGATATGGAAGACCTTTAAAAGACCTTTCACAGTTTCAAGGAAGTCGATTTAAACCTCCCAACGGAGCAGGACAGATGAAACGACGTCGTTATGGTTATTTAAATAGATGGAATTCTTCAATATTTAACAGACAAGGGGATACTTACCCAGAGAAACCAACTCGATTACCAACCATAATCGAATTAACCACACAGAAAACTATTAGTTATGATTTTAGTTTGCAGGGTGGGGATGGAGAATATAAACGACATCCTATTTACAATGTAAATCGAACCCAAAATAAAATTGTTCCTGAAGTTAACGTTACGACTCCTTATTTAAAGGGGGATAGATTGAGGAAGAAAAAGAAAGATTTTAATAACAACGATGTCGATGAAAAATATTATAACAAGCGAAGAGAATTTAAAGAATTTCCAAATGTGAACGTTATCCCTCCTTCTAATGATCGATTTAAAAGAAAAAGAAAACCTAAATCCGATAATAATGAAAAAGGAATAAAAACTTTGCCGATAACCCCCGAAAGTTTTAATATATTTAAGAAATTGTTTATAAAAGGAATCTTAAAAGTACGTCCTTTCCATCAACTAAGAAAACTACCAATTGAGGTAATTTCAAAATTAAAAGACGAACCAAATCTTATCGCTTTATTATCGGGCATTTTAAACAAAATCGGAAAGCAACCAAATAAAATGATGGATATTTTATTCAAAAATCGAAATAGTACGGATAAAAGCTTCAAAAAGAAATTGGTCCAAGTTGAAAAGGAACTCTTTGAAGCAATTGAAAACGTAAATAATAACGAAATTGTTTACCAAAAACCTAACACCCCCAATTTCATTACAATACCAGATCAAGATTATGAATCAACTAAAAAGTTTACCAACAAATTAAATTATAAAGAAGAAACCCCAATGAACCACGACGATAATATCGATTCCGAATATGATTCTTTGGAACAAAGCAAAACGTATAAAAATGAAGTTAAAATTGATATTGATGAAGAAGATTCTTTGTTACATAACTCTTATGATGTCGCTGAAAATTATGAAACACCAATAAATGGTACAAATCAAGAATTTGATTACGATAGTAATTCAGATGATGAGTCTTCATTAGAAGAAAGTAAACCATACAAAAATGGGGTTAAAATTGATATTGACGAAGAGGATATATTATCAGAAAATATCCCTCATGTATCTGAAAGTGATAATGAAATTCCAAGCTATGATGTATTAGAAGAAAACAAGCCGTACAAGAATGGAGTTAAAATTGATATTGATGAAGAAGATATTTTATCAGAAACTGCACCTGAAAGTGATAATGAAGAAAACAAGGAGTATGAACTACCAGAAAGTAATGAAGAAGATAATTTAGTCTTGTCTGTAATCAGTAAAGATAAAACTAAAATCGATATTGACGAAGAAGATGAGATATCACATAATGAGTTGTTACCTGGTGATGACAACGAAGAAGAACAAATTATGGGTGGAAGTAATGAGTTCAATATTGAAGAAGCACAACCAGAAAATGATCAAAGTTATGATTCTGAAGTGGAAGAAGGTGAAACGTTTAAAAATGGAGTTAAAATTGATATTGACGAAGAAGATATTTTAATAGAGGATAATCCTGAAAATGTTACCGAAGGAAATCAAAACGATGATTCTGAGTTAGAAGATAGCACAGAGTTTCAAACTGATGTTTCCGGCGAATTACCAAGTGAAAATTCAGAAGAATCTGAAAATAATCCCGAAGAATCTGAACATAATCCCGAAGAATCTGAAAATAATCTCGAAGAATCTGAAAATAATCCCGAAGAATCTGAAAATAATCTCGAAGGATCTGAAAATAATCCCGAAGAATCTGAAAATAATCTCGAAGAATCTGAAAATAATCCTGAAGAATCTGGCAATAATACCGAAGAAAGTGAAAATAGTTTAGGAGGAAGTATTGAATCTGATAATGAAATTAGCATTGGTGTTGATGAAGAACCACAAGAAACTGATGCCCCTGAAACTGAACTTCCTGAAGAGTCAATACAGGAAAAATCAGTTATCGATTATGATGAAGACAGTTATTTAGCCAATAATGTTCTTTTAGGAATTTCATCGAACTATACGAATAGTACCACCCGCGATATAAAAAGAACAAATCGAATAGAAACAAATTTCGGGATAAATTACGAGGACAGTGTCAAAACAACTTTAATACCTATCAACGAATCACCGTTAAATTCAGAAAAGCCCAAGTCTCAAATACAAACACGAAAGCAGCAAAAACCAAGATTAGATTCAAAACAAATTCAAAAAGGTGGATCCAAAAACGGCGTTGAACTTATTTACGAGGACTTGGTAATAACACGAAAACGCCCAATTAACTCGATAGATGAATATGATGAATATGATAATGAAATGTACGGTGATTATAAGACGACTAAAGAAATGATTCAGCCGAGTTCTTCCTCAAAAGAAAACAGGGGTGCTAAAAAAATTAAGAATGCGCATAATAAAGCAAAAATTGAGTTGATTTACGAAGATGTTTTGCACGTTGTTACAAAGAAGAGGAATAACATAAAAGATTTTGATGATGACACAGAAAATGATTTTACTGCCAAAAACGAAATTAAAACCACGCCTTCTCAAAATGGTTTTAATTATCCGAATAAACTAAAAAGAACTAATCAAGAATTGCCTCAAAATAAACCGGATAAATTTACTCCCCCCGATGTTAACGTAGAACCATCCCAATTGTTTTCAACCGAGTTTGTTGCTGATTTAAACGAAGATGAAAACGAACATTTTGAAATAACTTACGAGGATACGTTATTAGTGAAACATCACAATAAAGAGTTGGGTTAGTAAATAAATATAATTATTATTTTTTTCTTTTTAATTTCTTTTTTAACAGGAAATAAATTGATTCCAATTCAAAAATGGATCAAACGCAATCAACCTCAAAAATCGAAACAAAATTCCGATACAAAACGAGTTTTCAAAAGAGACTCGCCTAATAACAACACGATTATTTCGGAAAATAATTTACAAAACACTCCAGATCTGAATCAATCAAATTATCGAAGTTCCAGACCGTTATTGCTTAGGAAAAAGACGCGAAAGTCGACGAAACCGGGGCTTGTAACTTCGTTAAATCCTAAAGATTTTCGGTACCGCGATATTTCACCCGAATACGATGATATGAATCAAATGGGTAAAGTGATTTTTAATAATAAATTAAGATTGTAATAAAATAATTAATCATAATATTCATAATTGTTAGAAAATGGACTTATTATAGAAGAAAATGAGAATACGGTTGATCGTAATAATAGAACTGGCAATAAAAAGGAATACTCTTATATTATCGAAGAAACTGAGATGCAAAATAATTATAATCCATTAGGATTTTCTGCTGAGGTTGAAAACGGCGAAGAAGATGAAAATTCTTTCAATGAATCTCAAATTAAAATAATTATATAAATAAAAAATAATAAATAAATAAATGGTGTATCAAATATGTGTTTTCTTGACAATATATTTTTTTTGACCCACAATTAAAATAATAAATGCTCATCTTTTTCCTGAAATTATACCATAATATTAATACATAAATAACATGAAATATGCATTCATTCAAATGGGGTAGCATTCAACGTTGTTGAGTATAAATAGGCTTACCAGATGTCCCATATCCCTTCTTTCAGCCTCAAAATCAGTTTACATCCCGTGCTTTTAATAAGAAATAGGACTTTTATTAAATTATGTATGATTTCAGGTAACCCTTGATTAGCGCGGTTCTTAAATTGTGACCATCCCTTAATTTGTGCGGTATAAGATTTAATTATCGCGGCGAGCTTTGTCTATCCCATACTTTATATATTTCATTATGGTGGTTTAGATTTTGGCGATGACATTAAGGGACGAATTATTCGCGTTAATCAAGGAATGCCTGTATTGTGATTCTAAATCCCGTAATTCTAAATCTAAATTTTGTCTAAATCAGTCCCGTAAAACAAAAGATGGAGCTGGTCAGCTTACTTATAACCAACAAATGCCATATTCGGTACATATAATTGAATTCAAAATACAAACTAATAAAGTAAACCACCTTTCCATAAATAATCCTTATTGTGTACCCGCATATTGCGTGGCAAAGTCTACCCCATTTTCTTTTTACAATGGAATATCTAAGAGTAAGCAATATAAGAGAGAATTCCATCTGGTCCCTCTGTGCGCTTAGACTTTAGTTTATTTATAGCCTCACCAATTTCGTTCATTGGGAAAGTTTCCAAGTTGAACAAATCCAAAGAACTATCATTAATCATATCATACTTCTCCAAGTGATTCTTTGCCTTAATATCCTTTATTATGCCTTGATCGAACCTGTTTTAATGATTAAATTGTTTTTTATGTACACAATCAGGTAAAATAGCATACAGTGTGTCATAGAAATACTAACTGCATCGTCCACGTTATGACAAGTACTCAAAAGAGAAAAATTGGTGTCAGTTAAACGTTGATACAAAAGCCAAAAATTAGCCCTTCCATAATCATTTATGTAAGTCCTTTGCACAGTAAAATTATTCACGCGTCTGCGAGATAACATAACCTCAAGATAAGGGTAGTAAAGATCTTCCACCACAATTTGAAAATCAAAGTGAGTAACATGAAGCGCAACATTCGACAACACTAAATCCAAAGTTTTACCATGAAGATTAGCTGTACTGTTGTGAGTTAAAATTGCAAGAAATTAAGAATATCAGCTACCATGTTATATTTCACACTGTTAACTGCATAAAAATCAAAGTTAGAATCATTCACCAGAGGCAAATTGAAATCACCAAAAACTATAAATCTTGCGTCATGTAACATACACAAATCGTTCATAAGAACGGCAAACTCCTGATGCACCTCAATACTGATGGATGGCTTAATGTAGACCACAACAAAGACCATACAGATGCCAGAGAAATGTATCTTGGTTGCAACGATCTCCAAATTCGTGTTCAACGGAATGAGAGATGGTGAAAATCTAGAGTCCAGAGCCAACAGTACACCCCCATCCAGTAAACCTTACTCACGATCAACTCTGTACACTTTGTATTAACCATGTTTCAGTGAGATAAATTGCTGAAAAATTGTGACTGAACACTTTTAATAAAAAGTTTAGTTCACAACCCCCGCACATTCTGACAATAAATCAACAATTCCTTAAATTAAGTTGACGAAGTATTGTCGACTAAAAAGAAAGAAAAGAATTAACACAAAAAAAAGGAAAACTATAACAGCAAAAATTGACCAAAACAATTTTTTTCTTAAATATCGTGTAAATGGAACATGGCATCTGGAGATGCCCATTATGTATGAAATATATCTAGGTAAATATTCAATTTACAAAAGAACCTTTTATATAAAAGATTTTTAGCGTTTTATTTACCGCGATAAGACAGTATTCAAATGTTTGTATTCCAGAATGGAAATGAAGAATGAAACGCCAGACACTTAATTACATATATAGCATAATATACGTAACATGTGAGATACATTAAGGCAAGTTGCAATATTATTGCAGGCACTTTGTGTAGAACAAATATTGGATCTCTAAATTCTCAGTACCCTGACATCCTTACACTTTACAAAGCTCAATTCAAAAATATCGAATTGTCAAGTCTGTTACATAAACAATTTTCTTACAACTACTCCCTATCAATTATTGCTACAACCCACTTCGCCCACTGTCATAATTTATCCCATCCTGGCATTCATTTAGTAAAAATCACATTGTTTTGGCCTCATATGTCAAAACAAATTTGTATTTGGACAATATTATATTTATAATACCAAAAGGTACAAATACAAAGATATACAAAATTATGAATTTTCAAAATTAAGTTACCAAAAGTTCGCTTTGAACATATTCACATTAATTTGGTTGGCCCACTAGCTTTATTCCTTGGATATACCTATCTGCTCACAATCATTAAGCGTTCTACTCAATGGCCAGAAGCCTATTCCTTAAAATATATATCAGCAGCACCTATTGCAAATACTCCTTTCAGGTATTACTTTAGCCATTTCAGTATTCCTACCACGATCACCCACGATTAAGGACTGCAATTCTAATTAATACTATTTTCAAAATTGCAATCACTTTTAGGTACATATCAAATACATACTTCGGCTTATCACCTACAATATAACGGTATGGTAGAACGATTTCACCAACTTCTTTGATTTTCGTAGCTGGACGTAAAAGACGTAACCCTTTTACGTCCGGGACGTAAAAGACTTTTACGTCCTGTGAAGAAAAAAGTAGCGTTTTAACAGTCGTTGAGCACTATGCAAAAGTGAACTTTTAATAATAGTTTTCGAAAATAGTAATGTTTGATTCTAGACAGCGAAATGAACTCGTTAAAGCTCGCAAAAAACTTCAAAAGAATAAATTCAAAGGAATTCCACAAAATTAATTGACGACATTCGGAATTGGGTTAATGTTTTGTCAATCCACCATTTATTTTAGAACGTCGGATATTTACAAATATCACAATTTTACTATTATAAATTTGCATTTTAACAGGAAATGAAATGATAATACAATTAATTGTCAGTTATGGTGTGTTTGCAATTTGTCCATAACAATAAATCAACCATTAATAGTACCAATTTCTTTGATTTTCGAGCTGGACGTAAAAGTCGTTTACTTCCCGGACGTAAAAGGCTTTTGTTCAATCCTACCTTTGAAATTGTCAGTTTCTAGCGTAGATACGAGTGTTGAAAGTTGTTATTTTCACTCACTCTGTTTACATTCGTAGCAACGAGTGAGTGAAAATTTTTTTCACTCACTCTAATTTTCTTAATAACTCGCTGTTTAAACATAATGGATGTTAACTAAAAAACTACGAGAGCGCACATGGAAAATTAAATTAAGTATTTCACTTGTATAAATTGTTAATTTTAATTAGTTTATTAATTTTATTCGTAATGATAACAATTAACAATTCGACACAATTGGTTGTTTATCAATCAATTAAGAGCATGACAATGTCAAAAACTGTCGTCTCCGACATATCGACATGACATAACCCAGAAATTAACAAATTCTAAGACCGAGTTTTCTCTAAATAGTAACCTCTGGTGTTATTGTTTAGAGTAGTGTTTCCCAAAGTCTTTTGGCCCACGGACTTTTCTTAGTCAAACCATGCCGACGGACCCCCAGGGTGAAAAACTACATTAAATACATAATAGAAAAATGTAGACTTTACCTTTGTTGTCTTAATGGTAAATGGTGACGTAAAAATAAAATATAAAGTAAACATTTTGTTGAAGAAGTATTTATTGATTATAACTTTTGTACTAAAATACAATAAAATATTAATGGCTTGTATGAACCTGATGGGATGTTATGAGTTTATTTATGTCCTGCTCGATGTTTGTCAGTAGCAACCGCAAATCCCCCCGATTACTAATTTAAAGTCTGTTTCTTTTCTTTGTGACGAGGCTCATAACGTTCTACCAAATACGAAGACGGAAAAGCAATCAACAGCTTCTCTACAATAACCGATAATGCTGGATATAAAATTGGGATCTGTTTTTGTAACCAAAAATTTTCGTATCCTTGCTTAAACATTGGTTTCAGCTCCTCATCTGTGGATAATTCAATAAGTTGCTCCTGTACTGGCATGTACTCATCTGCATTTGTGCTCTGAGTTTGACTACTTACAAAAAGGTTCAACACCCAGTCGGGAATATCCAAGTGAAGTATGGCTTCAAATCTATGAGTAAAGTCCGAATGGAGTGCCGTTAAGTGTTGACAATAAGCAAGCAAATCTTCGTCTCTATTTTGCAATTTTGAAAGATTTGGAAACAGAACATTCTCCTCTTCCCAAGTTTTGTTTGTAGAGCAAAATTTTTTAGTTTTGATTAAATATAATTAGTCTCGTTGAATCTGGCAAATAAATCAGTCATATAGGCGATGTCATTTTTCGAGATACTTAAATTATGACGTAAATCATTGTCTTTACTCTCCAGAATTTCCAACACTTTAGACAACACATTCACACACGCACCTTTAGACAACCATCGTATTTCTGTGTTAAGTAGTTAACGATTATAGTCATCATCATTTTCCAAACAAAGTTGAGCAAATAGCAAAGGAGATGATATTAGTCAAGGGTATAGCTTTTACATCAAATCTTTTTAATTCAGTAAATTTTAATTCAGTTTGGAACCTTTCGTATCCGTTTCCAAACATTTAGCAAATTACAATTCTTGGGAAATTTTTTCTTCTTTTACAAATCTCACATAAGCTAAAAGTAAAGCCTCATATCCAGGTAACGTTGACTCGTCAAGCTGTATAGAGAATTGAGATTACATTTTTAAGTAGTCACATAAACAGTTTTCCACACTCAGAACCATTTCGTCGATCCTTCTTCGTACTGTATTATTACCCAATGGAATTCTAAATTTAATATCGTAAGCTGGTTTGTGCACCACGGTACGTATTACCTCACTTATAGCTGGTAGAAGAAGTTGTTCGCCAATAGTGTGCGTCTGTCCGGACTTCGCAATCATTAAAGATATATTATAAGAAGCACGCAGTCCATCGTCATCTCTCTGATATCTCTCTGATGTTATCCCTATGAGTTCTTGCAATTTCGGTGTTTTCAAATATTTTTCTTTGAGTGTTTGAGAAAACGTTAAATCCTTATCTTTTTTATCACTATGGATTTTTATTAAATGTTCTTTAAGCTTAGAAGGTTTCATTGAATCGTTTGACATCGTTTTATTACATAGAAGACAGAAAGGTAAAGTACTATTTCCTAGTGACGGAATAAAGCCAAATTTAATATATTCAACACTGTATTGTCTGCATTTTTTCTTCGGTTCACTCATACTGTTATCTTAAAAGAGGGCACAAAACGATACAGGAAAGTACTATGTATATGCCGCTTATCGTCGAAGAGCCCCGGTCTTCAGTGCGGCGGCTGCCACGGCAACTTCCACGCCAAATGCGTCTAGATTCCATCCGATATTCTCGCTCAGATCAAATCGGGTGACGTATTTTGGAAATGCTCTAAATGCCAGGGTGATCATGACAGATCCGTCATTATTGAGGATGAAGCGTCTGATCTCTTGTCTTCCAGCGGTCCCAGTAATGCCCAACTGTTTCAACTTATGTCTTCCATACAGACTGAGGTGAAGAAATTATCTGAGGGGGCGCAATGGCTCAGCGTGTTAACTCTCGAGTTAACACGTAGACGTCCCGGGTTCGAATCCCGGTCGGTGTAATCACGTTGGGTCGCCCCCCGTCCTTCGGAGGGGACGTTAAGCCGTCGGTCCCAGTCTAACATCTCTGGTTGTCGTTAATACACATGTGTGTTTAGGAGGCTCGATCATCAGGGGCGAATGCGCTTTAGCGCCTTCTGACCCCCCGCCCTCGCCTAGGCTTCGGCCGAAAGCAAATCGAGGTCAAACAAATCGATACAATGGTGGTTGATAATTTGAAACTCAGGGCACGTTTGGCCGTTCCAGATAACCGTCTGGATCACCTAGAGCAATATTCTCGTTTAAACAATTTAATTATTTCTGGAGTCCTCGAACGTCTAGGTGAAAATCTTCCTGATATTATTCCTAATATTGCATATATTATTAAGTCTCCCATAGCATTTTCCGATATCCATGCCGTACACCGATTGCCTCCAAGAACATCTACCAGAGCTGATAAACCGCAAGCTAAGGCAATCATCGTTAAATTTGTGTCTAGAATGACACAGGACCGCTTTTTTAGTGCGGCTAAATTGCATCGTCGGGGTGTCAACGGTCGTGGCATATCGGTTTCTGATATATCAGAAAACTCATACATAAACGAACATCTAACGGTTAAGAATATGAAACTTTTCAACAGAGTGTGGGAAATTGCACGGGAAAAAACTATAAATACGTTTGGACAAAGAGCTGTTTGATTCATGTAAGAAAAGATGACCGGGCTAAGGTATTGGTGGTTAAGTCTCTGTCAGACCTAAATAAATTATAAGACAGGACTCGTTATTGCATTTGATTTTCTTTTAAAGTATAACATCACTATTCATGGGCCTTAGCTTCTATTACCAAAATCAACGGATTTTATTTGTCTTACTGAGACCTTTCTTAAGTCTACAGTGTCCGACGGGGATCTTCTCAATCATTCATATATTTTATATCATCGTGACAGAGAATTGACCGCTTCTACTAAGCGGGATGGCGGAGAAGCCTTGTCGTTGTCAAGAGAGGTCTTCGCGTCATCCCTATGCTGTGTCTGCATTCCGATGCCGAGGAATTGTGGTTAAAAGTATGTTGTGGTCAGTGTCATTTTCTTTTGGCGATCGGTAGAGTCTAATCTTGTGTCATATGTAAGCTTTATTCATTCTGGTTTGCACGAGGATGCTCAAATTGACGCAATCTATGTAGACTTTTCTAAGGCCTTTGACAAGATCGATCATACAATTCTCGTACAGAAACTTTTCTCCTTTGATATTCCTGATGGTCTTGGTAGCTTTGTATCTAGTTATAAACCTATCACATCCGGTGTGCCTCATGGTAGTCATCTTGGACTCCTACTATTTATAATGATAATGATATTTCTTCTTGCTTTAAATTTTCTATGTTTCTACTCTATACCGATGATAAAAAATATTCGCAAAAATTAGGTCGAGTCTAGACCGTTTAAGACTGCAGGAGGATCTTGACCGATTGCACGATTATTGTCGTCTTAACAAAGTTTATCTAAATTATGACAGATGCTAAAAAATTACATTTGCTTGGAAACGTTATCCTTTCAACTTTCCGTACAACTTTAACGGTACCGGTATCCGGTCTACAGATAACGTAAAGGACCTTGGCATTATATTAGATTCTAAGTTGCGATTTCATCATCATATTGAATTCTTGATGAGGAAGTCTCTACGTAATTTGGGGTTTGTTATCAGAATCAGTAAGAATTTTACAAATTTTTGGTGTATAAGAACCCTCTATATGGAACCCTGTGTATGCAGTGTATCGTGATCGTATTGAAGCCATTCAACAACGCTTTGTCCGTTATTTAGCACATAAATTTTATCTTCCTTACTGCGATTATGATGAACATTGCAAGGTTTTCAACTTATTGTCTTTGCAGCAACGTCTAGTTGTATCTGATTTGGTATTTCTTTTTAAACTTGTAAATGACATGCTGGATACCACCGATCTTCTGCTTGAGTTGAGCTTCAATGTACCGCAGCGGCTCACTCGCAATAACGCCACAGTTCGTCTTAACGTAGCTATCGCTAACTTGTATCAAAACTCGCCATTAGTTCGTATTCTTAACTCCTATAATCTGAACTTCAACCATGTGCCTCTCTTCGACATTAATTTGCAATCTTTTAAAGAAAATGTAATATCTAATTTATAGCGGATGTTTTTTTTGTTGATAGAATTATTGTGTTTATTTTACTTTATATCGGTATTCATATACTAATTTTCGTTTTATTTTTTTTAAGAGGATGCTTTGTTGGGGATATCGTTCCTGTTTGCATCCCAAATATGTATATAAATAAATAAATAAACATTTTACGTGTTTTCCTGTCCCTAGTTCTTTATGTAATAACAACCTTTGTCAGCATGCAAATATTTAGAAATTTTTAACCCAACTTACCTCGTAAATCTTTTTTGTCTTTCCCGTCAATTATTGTTTGCAATTAAGTTGCCTTTTGCACGAGGGAAATTTGGCTCTTTATTTAGACTAGCAGAACAAATCTTCAATTTGATTGGCAACTTTACATTTTCAACAAATTTTATTGAGAATATTATCCATACACTTATGTAGTAAGTCCAACCACTCATATAACACTACATATTACAGCCAAAGCATTTATTATTATTATTAGTACTTATCACATATTTGTTAGGGCTGTAGCTATTGCTTATGATTTATGACAATCACACATATGTTGACTGAGTAATAGAAAGAAAAGAAATATACCACAAGATGCACAATTATATTTTTAAGAAGAAAACAATAATTTGATTAAAGTATAATAATTAATAAAAATAAAGCTTTTCTAAATTGTACAATTAATAAATAAAGCAATAAATAATAGTAGGTCTAAAAATAAATCAATAATCCGGGAGAAGAATTATCACAAACGTCAGTAACCCAATGGTTAAAACGCAAACACGTTATTTACATCAACAAAAGAGAACGAAAAAAAAAATTACAGGACGATTTAATTTCAAAAGAATAATATCATTTTTTTACAATTTTCAAGTATCGATTATTATCGAATCCTAAAATTTAGATTTTATGGAAGTTATCCATATTATTATTACCTGTTTTCTTTCTTTTAAAAAGCACATTACAAGTACAAAAATGTGAAGCTCATATCTAAATACATATGTATATTAAAAAACGATTTTACTAAAAAATATACAGATTTTGAAAAATGTTTTTAAAAAATGAATTAAGGCTTTTCGCTATTTTTTTAAATCATATTTTACGCTATTATTACCTAAAAACTGTAAAAAAGTTATTATCAGCTTCCAATTTATTATTATACATGGTCTTCGTTGCCGCCGTTTTCTTTACAAATGTGATGATTATTGTATATTTTTTGTAATGGAACGTGAAGTAATTCTACTATCCTTGTATAATGTGTTTCTAAAAATAAATTATAATTTAATTTAATTGGATTAAAATTTATTGACTAATAAACATACCGTTTTCGGGCGATATTACTCCGTGACGTAACAAAAAATCTAGCGCGACCGGTATACTAGTTGTTTTAAAATCTGAACTGAATAACCTTTCTAAACATTTTTTCGCAGGTAGGAGTTCAAACTTTTGCACTTCCCCATCAGCATTTTTTGGGACAAAATCCACGGGCAGTTCCACATCAAACACAAATTCTGTGTTTGGAAATAATCCTTGTTCTGATTCAAAGTAAAACCTATTTTAAAAAGAAAACCATCAATAAAGTAATAAACAAAACAAAATCATATTTTAAAATACAGTAAAACCAAGATATAATGGGATAACACGGAAAAGGGAATGCCCTTTTGGCAAAAAACCGTTATATGAACATTTATTTAATCTGCATTTTACTTGGCAATATTATCAGTAATCATATCACATGTAACCAAAGATTTGTTTTGTTAATAATATAAGTGTCGTTGGTTGATAAACCAGTGACAGCACGGTGGTGAGGTAGTCCAGTAGAAACGACAGCACGAAATGTCGCCGAATATGTGGGTGGCCTGGGTGCGCAAGCACCATAGAAAATTTTGAATAAGTGCAGAAAACCCATGTGGATAAGCGCCGAATATGTAGGTTCTTCTTCTTCATATAGGATTGTTAATGGTTTTAGCTGGATTGAAGTTGCTATTTTCAATTGATTTTTTAATAAATATTAAACTTTTTCTTCCCAATTCAATCATCAACCCTTTGAAATGCCTCAATTGCTATAACTCCTCAGGGGTACATCTTATTACAGAAATAAGTTGTATTAATTCATCTTAATTTTTGCCCTCTATATGCCCCTGCTCTGTGTCAATTCTTATGTGAATTGCCCTGTTATAAGCAGAGTGAGTTATTAGTATCCCGCTGGACGATAGTCAATAAACCACTTGAAAAACCTCATCACTTGAGATGACTTGAGAAGACTCACCACTTTCTATTACCTAAAATTATTTTCATTTATACAAGGTCCTTCAGCTCAGCTCCCGCCTTCTATAGCTCAGTTATTAATTAAGTTAGGAGTTTGATATTTTGCAGGCTTGTACTGTATCAGACCGCATTTCAGGAAATTATTTTTGATTATACAGCTATCCCAAAAAAGCGTGACCCCATAATAATATATTTTTTAAATGGCATGATATACAAATTGTTTTACCTTATTGCAATTACAAAATCTTATCGTAATTGGTACTTATTTCTCTGGGGCGCATTGAAATCAACACTCCTTGTCTTTACAGTTGATTATCAACAAGAATTATGAGGAAAAAATTACATAGTATTCAATTTCTTACTTACGTGTCAAACACATTGTAATTTTGTAGTCAAAATGACGTAAATAACGGTTGCAGATACTCAAAAATTCTTTTTTTTTCTGGCTTGACTACTTATGTAATCAGAATCTGATAAAAGACAAAAAAGTTTTGGAACATGATGGGCTATTCAGAAAGTATAATTATGTAAGCGTCCCCTACTCAGAAAAAAAATATGGACTAATATTCGCCGAACACATGGCTTTACCATCATTTCTGTGTTTTTAAAATTTTATTCAAAACCATAAAAAGACGTTGATTGAACCTAGGAACTCCCTTTTCAAAAATGGTTTAGATTCATTAACGTGTTCTCGAGTTATACCTTAAATCGGCCTATTTTGAGCCAAGGAATCTGTGGTATTCCGTTGCACACGCATTTCAGAGACAGTCTGTATATTTAAAATTTCATGAATATTTTTGTTTATTAATTTTAGGGGGTACAATTTAAAATAAGGAAGATAAGATGCTTTGAAGTTTGGAAGATTTGACACTAGATTTTGGCCACCCTATATAAATTAGAACCAATAAAACTTGGTTAACGAAATCACTAGACCTTACGTAATAATTCTTATTTATTTATAAAACATTATTCAATTATTAACATTATTTATTTAACATTACTTAATTATTTATAAGCATCTGTGCTAGAGAGGACCTTACTTAGTAAGTTTGTTATTAAATTTTATTCATGAGACACTGTTACATTATAATTTTAATTAATTTTTAAAACCAGCGATGCAAATACGATTTTTTTTCGTTTCTATTTATTTGTGCTGCTGTGTGTAGGCACCCATAAAAGACACTCAAAAATGTGAGAAAACATATCGTGCAATTTAAAAAAATATATCATGGCGCCACACTTTTTTGGAACATAATAATAATAAATGGTTTTATTAATCAAAAAAAAATAATGACAAAATTATACAAAAGCAATATGTAGGGAGGAGTTAGGAATCAAGTTCCTCTCTACCACTCAACCCTACAAATAAAAATAATAATAAATTAAAATAGAACAAAAGAAAAATAAAAATGAAATTGAAAAAAAAACACTGTTTACGAAATTAATCATATTAAACAAATAAAATAAAAGTAAAAGCAATAAATATTAATTGCGATACATTGCGAAATCAGCTATACGCAAGATTGTTCATCCATCAACATCTGTCGCAGTTTCCTCTTAAATGCATTCAAATTTAAAGATTTCAGAGAACCTGGTAGAGGATTATAATATTTAGGAAGGCAATATGAGAAAGATCGTTCAAATAATGAGGTCGCGTGTTTAGGCGGTGTAATAATACCTCTATTTCTAATATTGATATTATGAACGTCCGTCCTGAATGATATTTTGTTATACAGATACGGGGGCTTCTTCAGTAGGAGAAGCTTATGGTAGAACGATAACAAATGCAATTTTCTCCTGTTGGACATACTCAACCAACCAGCATCTATCAATTTATGAGAAACATGATCATAACGTTTTAAACCATATACAAGGCTGAGGCAAGCATTTTGTATATATATTATTGATAGCGCTTCAGCATGTCGTATACCCGTTGTATACGACATGCTGAAGCGCTATCCAGACAAGTACCGAAAACCTTATCACAAAAAGTAAAGTGACTAAGTACAAGGGAATCGCAAAGTTTCAACATTATATTTCTAGGTACTGCATGCCTAATTCCATACATTAATTTCAACGTTGCATATGATTTGTTGGTTTTTGAGCGATATATCTTTTAAACCTAATATCCGAGTCCTGATACAATCCTAAATTACGAAAACAGCAACCAACACTGATTCGCTGACCATCAACTTCTACTCCGAAATGAGGAGAATATTGCTCTCGCAAATTCCGCCTACCGAAAAGCATCAATGCCGACTTGGCACCATTTACTTTCAAATTATGTCCAGACGAAACTTCCACTAAGTTCTACTACACTAAGCTACAGCGTTCCAATCTGTTCGAAAAGTTGGATGTATATAAAGAAAACAGAAGTGGCCTCAATATAGATCCCTGCGGCACACCCGCCAACACCCTCCGAGGCTCAGATATGGAATTACTTATCTTAACCTTTTGGTATCGATTGCACAAATAATTCGAAATTAATAATATAGCATTACCGCTAAACCCAACAAAATTTAAGACAGAACTTCACAAGGAATGGTTTACAGTATCAAAAGCTTTGGAGTAATCTAACAGAACTAACGCAGTCATGTCGTTTTCATCAATAGCTTGGAGAATGTCGTCGGTAATATGCATTAACGCTGTTTCGCAACCATAATGTTTACGAAATCCAGACTGATTCTGAGGTAGGATATTATAGCTCTCAATAAAACTTCTAATCTGCCAGTCCATAACTTTTTCCACAACATTAGCAAGAGCCGGAAGGATTCTAATAGGTCGTAAATCTTTATATTCTTGGGGATTAGAAATTTTTGGTAATGGAGTTATCAGAGCGGTTTTCCAACAGGAAGGGAAAACACATTTCTCTAAACAGTAATTAACTATATGTGTTAAATGTGGGAGTACAAAAGGACAGTAGTATAAGAGCATTGACAACGAAATACCATCATCTCCGACAGAATTAGATTTCATTTTAAGTAAATAACTTGCGACAACGTTTTCATGCACAGGTTCAAAATTAAAATGCTTCTGAAATTCACATTTTTTGTTGCGGTTATAGAAGTGCAGACACTGTATAATCTGTGTGTAATCTCTACTGTATAATCAAAACTAATTTCCTGAAATGCGGTCTGAGATACAGTATAAGCCTGCAAAATATTAATCTTTTAACTAAAAACTAATAAAATAAAGGTTGTTATAGTCAGAGGTATATGAGAGTATTCAAATATTTTAAATACAGTGTGCAGCGACTTTCATAGAGTTTACTTTCTTTTGATATTTTTTTACTTACTTTGCATACTATCATGCACCTATTGATTTTGACTATTATCTGGCTTAATTTCAAAGCAAAATCTGGAAAAATGTCATTTTTACATCATTTTATACAGATGTATTAACAAATTTAGGGGTATTCATAACATGATAAAATATATTGGATGTTCCATTAAAAAAAATAACATAATGTCTGTTACACCTAAATAGAACAGCCTGTATAAGTGAAAATAATTTGAGGTAATAGAAAGTGGCGAATCAAACGAAAAAATTAGTCAAACGAGTGGCGAAAAAATTAATGGCGGATTCTGTGTAGCGCATTCTATTATGCCTCTGTGCAATTTTTCTAAGTTTAGGCTAAGTAGGACCTCCACAAAATTAAGCAAAAGTTCTCTACCTCTATGGAGGAGTAAGTAAAAAACGAAGATTTCTGTGCTCGCTAAATTTATATCTAAAGAGAAACAGAGCTTTCTCATTTCGATTATCGTTATACAGACTGCACGCGGACGACCTGCGGATTGCTGCATATATCGAAAGCTTTAAGAATCGGTATTATATGTTAAAATTACTTATCAATTCTTTTTTTTCTAACCATAATTTGTAAAATTATGTAAAAAGGAGGATTTAGTTAAAATCAAAAAGAAAGAAATCCGTCGTACATAGTACTAGTAGTTTTCTTAGTTATGAATCATCAGATCATGTCAAATGAAA
This sequence comes from Onthophagus sagittarius, assembly GCA_036711965.1. Taxonomy (NCBI): domain Eukaryota; kingdom Metazoa; phylum Arthropoda; class Insecta; order Coleoptera; family Scarabaeidae; genus Onthophagus; species Onthophagus sagittarius. The sequence goes on along the minus strand of JASERS010000003.1, from coordinate 46,560,507 downwards.
CATAATTCTGCTCATCTATTTATAATAAATACTCAAATTAATTCCATGACGGTAATCCAATCGGTTGTACAAATTTTGTCGGATATTCGGATACATCTAGTGTACTAGATACTAAAAAGGCCACAAAAACAGTCGTTGGAGGGCTAAATCGAAGGATCGCGCTAACCATTTAATACAACCTGAATTACCTATCCACCTGTCTTCAAAAGTGTTATGTAAAAATTCATAATGCCTGTATTATCAGCAGGATAGTTATTTTGCTGAAACCAAATATTATCAATATCAAATCATTCCTGCATTGCAGGAATAGGCTACTCCAACCATAAATAACTTTTATAATACAGCATTTTAAGAAAATTGCTCAATAAATTTAAGCAAAATTGCTAATCACCCTAACCCAACCACAATATACCTACAAATAAAAAAGAATGAATGAACCAAAAATTATAAACTAATAGTTGTTGTACATTAAATTTTGAATTTGGGAAGAAGATCTTGAATAAAATTTATGTATAAAATAATCAAACATCAGACGCACTTTTATTATGGTGAACGTGTACAATCTACCTAATCTAGCTATCCAGCACCTTGCCAAGCGGCGCTTCTAGATAAATTAGTCTGATGCCACCAATTGGCTTTGGAAGCCACACTACCCTAGTCAATGTCCACGAACCGGGAAAAATGCCGGCCTTAAGACATTCTCAGACCATATTTAACCACTCCTCTGAGAATCTAATCCACGTCTCCTTAATGCTTGTAATTCCATAACATCCCAGAGCCTTGCCGTCTCTCATACTTCCTATGATTTCATCTAGCTCATTCTCATACACGCTCTCTACCTTCCACTCTAGTTTTCTACTTTCATAATCCTGTAACTTCCTCTTAATTTCCCTTCTAATATCCCTCTGAATTTCTGTATAATGGGCTACGTTTATCCTCAGTTAATAAATGCCTAGCATTATACTTGATATATAATTCATAAATTGTCAATATCAAGTAAATTGTCATTTTAGTTGATATTGGTTCAGCACCAAATTTAAAAAGTATACCGTAAACAGTATTTAAGATGTTTAAAAAATGTGTTAACATTTTCTAAGTCTGATGACCAGTGTTTTATATTTGAGGTCTTTGATATTTTATATGAATCGTCATCATTTTTACATGCATATAGTTCCACACTTGTACTGTAATATCGAATTTTGTACCTACCCTTAGGGCACGTTTACGTTGAAGCTGCGATAAAGGATAAGACCAGCGCTAAATTCGTTTCTATGGATTTGGATACAGCAACACATGCTTTAATTAGTTGCTCCAATTTTCGATTCAATAATATTGGTTTTCTATGTTAATATCGTCGCTCTTATCGTTTATCGCAACTCCAACATAAACCTACCGTAATCTAAGTGTGTATAGGTTCGATATTCCTCCAATATCTCCTATCGACCCTTTCAGAAACCTAAGTGACTCATATCGTTCGAGTCAGCGATCGACGACGCAATATCGGTTCAATATTGACCTTGACATAAGAATTTTTACGAGAAACCGATTGTAAATGAAGTTAATCATACGTATACAGGTGTCCCATCGGTTGTGGTATTGGCATTTTTGACGTCTAAATTTCAAGATACAAACTTCAAATTCGGTATGTATTAAACCACCCTACTTGGGCAGGTGGTGATCATGTTAAATATGTTTTTTATTGCACGGTTTGCGAATAATTTGCAAAAATGTCAAAAATGACAAAATTTGTGGTTTTGTTTTTTAACAGTTCATATACCATATTGTGTGGTAGTGATAGTAAAGTAAATTCACACAAAATATTTGAGATTCGTTCATTATTTTGGATAAAAATGAAATGACAATTAAATTTATGGTACAGTGGTTCTAGACTACTACCCTTACTAGGAGCCGCTTGTTTATAACCGGTAGGGTAATAAACCAACCGACCAGCTCAATGATGATTTGTTCTTTTTACCTGGTGAGGATTAATATTAAACTTATTTTTAAATGAACATAATTTTTTCTCAATCTAGTAAAATTTTATTGTTAAAAAGCTTCAATTGCCATTTTCACCTGGACAAAATTGTCATCTAATTTGTAAAAAATTAACCAACAACATGTTGCACATTATTTGCTAAGTGCCGTCGATTAATTTCTTGAAACGTAGCAATAATTCGTTGCTGCATATCTTCTCAGGTTGTTGGCACTCTTTGATAAACAATGTTTTTCACCATACCCTACACAAAGAAATCCATCGGCGTCAATTCCGGTGAACGCACTAGCCAGCAAATGGGACCGTTAAGTCCTATTCATCTTTTGGGAAATTTTTGGTGGATAGCATCTGTTCCATTTCTGGAGTAATCTTGTTGCATTCACAAATTGTTACCTGCCATATTTAATAACGGAATGTCCTCTAAATAATTGTCCAATTCATTTTGAATAAAGTTCGCGTACATGTCTCTGTTTTCCTTCTCGCATCCAATGTAAGTTATGTTTATTGACATTTCCAGACAATTTAAAACTTGCTTCATCGGTAAATAATACGCTTTGAAAGAAGTTCTCATTCATATTCATTTGATTTAAACTCCACACAGAGAAATTTTTTCGACACAAGAAATCATCACCATGTAACTCTTGGTGCAGGTTGATATGATATGGGTGATATCTATGAATAAAGGTGAGCACTCTCTGAACTGACGTCTTCATAACTCCACATTGACGACTTATCTCTCGAACACTTACCTGTGGATCGTTATCCACAAGGTTTAGTACTAGGGTCTGATTAATTTCCTGTGTAGCATGCTTTTCTGCCACAGTTCTCTGCTTTAGGTTTAAAGGAGCCAGCTTCTGTAAGAGCATCCACAAGCCTTTGAAATGTTCTCGGATCAGGTGTCATACCTTTCTATCCGGAAATCTTTCTGAATAAATCCGCGATGCTAAGCAAGCATTGAACCTTACCTCACCGTAAGTTAAAATCATATTCGTTTTTTCATTATTCTAAAACGTAAATGGCATTTTAAACAATGAGTGGCTTGCACAACATTTAAGTCAACTCTAAGAAAGTCACATATAAACTGAACCAAAAAAATAAATGCACCTCAAATTATACCTGCGAAGGTATAAAAAGAAAAGAAAATAATAATTCTGTGAAACGTAATTTTTGTCCTAATTATTTTCTTCAGGTACAATCTCTAGGAAATTCCGAAAAATTTTGTATTGAACTGACAAGCTCCTATCATATTTTTTGTTATTAACATTATTGTTGTTCATTTCATTAGGTAAAAAATTCGTCCCGTAAAACCAGAAGAATTTAACCTTTAACCATTAATTTTTTAACCTTTCTAACAACATGGTTTTGACACCTTAAAATACATTTAAATTCCTGAATATTAAATTAAAAAATTATGTTCATTTAAAAATAAATTTTAAATAAAGCCTCACCAGGTTAAGACCAAAAATGAAAATTGAATTGGTCGGTTGGTTTATTACCTTACCGTCAATAAACGGGCGGCTCCTGGTAAGGGTAGTAGCCTGGAACCACGGTACCATAAATGTAACTGTCATTTGATTTTTCTTCGTTTTTATCCAAAATAATGAACGAATCTCAAATTTTTTTGTCTGAATTTACTTTAATATGACTCCCACATAATATGGTATATGAACTGTTAAAAAATAAAACCATAAATATTATCATTTTTTACATTTTTGCAGATTTTTCGCAAACCATGCAATAAAAAAAATATTTGACATGATCAACACCTGTTCAAGTACGGTGGCTTAATTCATACCGAATTTGGAATTTCTACCTTGAAATCTAGACGTCAAAAAAGCCAATACCACAACCGATGGTACACCCTGTACAGTAGAACCTGGCTATTCATACAATTCGTTCTAGCAAGCAGTTCGAATGGCGATTTGTACTAATGTCGAATCATTTTTTCGCATAAACTCTTTATTTAAACTAATGAATTGAATAGTAGAAACAAAAAATGTACAATTATATAATTCTCTAATACGATTTTTATTATTTAAACTCTACTTACATATTACAATTCCTCATCACTTTCTATATTTAAAAAACAGATGACTTTTCCCTTAATTCTTTTTTCTGTGTTTTTGGTTCTATATCTAATGTTGATTGTTTTTGTTTTTTAAGAATCCTCCTAAAATACTCCATCACATTGCCGTTAAACATGTTAACGCTCCTATTCGCCACAGCTGTGTTTGCATGCCATTCTTGGACAATGTGTTCTATATTTTCCCATTGGTTACACAATTCCTTAATTTCCTTAGTTGAAATGTTTTCCTCTTCTTCTGAAGACTCAATCACTCTCTGCAGTTCTCTCTAAAGTTCTTCTGTTATCAACTCATTTCGGTGATCTCCAATCAACTCCTTCACATCATCGCTGTCTACATCCAAATCCATGAATTTTCCCAGGGACATAATTTCATTCACTACAACAGGTTCCGTGGCAGTGTCTTCTAAGTCTTTCAGTGCCACACAGCCTGATCGCAGATTTCTACAGGATGATTTCAGTGTCCTCAAAGAAACTTCTTCTCATACTTTGTCTATTATTTTCAAGCAATGGAGAATATTAAAATGGTTTCTCTAAAAGTCTTTGAGGGTGAGTTCTGTGTCAGAGGTCACTTCAAAATATCTTTGAAACAGTGCTTTTGTATAAAGTTTTTTGAAGTTTGAAATAACCTGGCTGATCCATGGGCTGTATAAGTGGATTGCTGTTTGGGTGGCAAAAATCTCACCTGAATGAAACTGTATTCACCAGTGCTCTTCCTCCAGGGTGAGCAGAAGCGTTCTCCAGAACCAAAAGAGCTTTGAGTTGTAAATTTGTTTGCTCTAAGTACGTTTTCACACTTGGGACAAACACTTGATACATTCAGAAAATCCAACTTGGATTTAAATCTATCAAACCATCCCTACTTGTTTTGAATTCATCACTTCTTGTACCACTAGTTCCGGGAGTGTCTTGTTTTAGGTCGTCATGAATAGAAGAATATTTCACCTGCAAGTTGCTTCTCGTTGACACAAACTAACAATAGTTTTTCAACTTGTTCAATTATAGGTGGTCTATTGACGGCAAGAATTATCACTCCTTTTTCTATATTAGCCTCTTTTAATACATTTTTATTTTTTAATAGAGACGATATTTTTGACTTAGCCATTGACAAGTCGTTAACAAGTTTGTCACACGAGTTCCACCTTCAAACTTCTCACTGCTTTCCGTTTGGAAGAATGACTGTATTTTTGGACCCATAGCAACACTATTATTATTTAAAAAAAAATAGCATACAAAACTGAACATATTGAAGTAAACAGACTTGATCCGAACTTGATCTAAAGCGGACAGTATTGCGAGGAATGGGAAGAACGCAAAAACAACATAAAAATACTTATTAGAAAGTATCATGAATGTGTATCAGTTAAGACCTCAAGCATACAGTAATTAAGAATAAGGCTTAACATTCTGACTTAAATATATGAATGTGTCAAAAAGGTAATATTAATTGTAGAACATAAACATATTTTGTCCGTTATATTCAAAGTCCGTTACATCGAGATTTTACTGTAATATACTTTTTATATATTATTTTTTAATGCAAAATAAAAACCGCAAAACATTTTTGTAACGCGATAAGTTTATCTTGACATTCTAACCAAGAATCAAGCAAATAACAGTGAAACAGGATTAGCTGAAGGTCAGTTTTTTTTTGCACTATTATTTGTGTGCAGCGAAAATAAAAATGTAATGTGACCATTTTATTACTTACGAAATTGTTCCCGCGCTAACAATTTTATCTCTAAGTTCTCTAGGCAAAGAGGCTTCTTCTTCAGCCTCCTTAAAAGCCGTTTCTAAAATTCCATAACCAACAGATAATCCACCTCCAACCATATTATCCCATTTACCTTAAATCAACAATATTAACACATTCCATATTTTAGATTTTAAACAATTACCCTACCGGGCCATCGTTGTTTTGTCGCTGATCTTTGTTGTAACCATATACACAACCCCAATTTTGGATGTCTAACATAACCGTTAATATCAACGCCGTAATTCCTAATTCCAAATAGACACGTAGCCGATCGGTCCATTTTTAATAAACTCTGTTTATGAAATTCTGTTTTAACTTCGTATTCCTATATTACCAAAAAAAATTTTAAAAAAACATTTTTAATAAGACAGTGATTAAAAACCTCATCTCGCCAACCGCGTAGCGTGGAAAACTTATTTTCTTCTCGTAACTTCTTGAGTACTTCGTTTATTCGGGTGCTGCGCTCCTCGTAGTCTCGGAACGCCGGGTTTAACTCGACGAAACCCGACGTGACTCTGAAAACCTAAACTATTTGGTAACAAAGAACGAATTGACAACGGAATGCCAAAAGAAATATTGATTTAAATAATGATTTAAAATGTTAAAAAACTAAGAATAAAGACTACAATAAAAATATTCAGATAATTACAGAAGTCAAACCATGCCAAAATTTTAATTGATCTTAAAATAATCTTGGAAGAATTTTATATAAGATTTTTAACCTTATAGAATATCCAAAAATTTCTATTTGAGAAAATTATTTATTATAAACATAATTTTGTTGAGGTATCCTTCATACTCTCTTTTAAAAATTAAATTACGATTTAGGCGAATTGCTAATTACCCCAGGTTATCCAATTACTGTTTAAATTTAATCTATTTTATGGTTTGACCTCTCTAAACCTAAACATTAAGAATACTCCTTGAGAAAGAATTCTTAATTTTTAATTAGTTTAAAAATCAGCGCTTTAAATTAAAGATGTTTCTGGAAAAGTTGAGTGACCGAATAAATGGGGGGTCTAGAGTTATCAATATTTTCGTATTTTATCATACAAGCAATGTAAGTAATCTTTGGGAACTATTTTAAGATTTTTTTACAGTAGTATCATAAGAGTGGCACGTCGCAATCACGTTTGATGTCATGTCTGGTATCAGGTCCAAATATTGGCATCGTGTGAATGTCACGTCGCCATCACGTTGTGTATAATGTCGGAGTCATTAATTATATGGCAGGAGTACTTACATTTAAAGTTAACTATTTAAATACGTTACCGAAATGATTTTAACGAATCGACTCTATTAAACGAATTAATGGCATGATAAAAACTAACTAAAGTAATTTTAAATTTAGAATATGCTGTTAACCTTACAAAAACCTAATATAATAAAACATTCGTAATTGCTTAATAATAATAACAGCACTATTATATAAAATCAATAAGACAAGTGAAACACATGCTAGTAAAATAAAGCCTTGATTTGCACTGTCTTAAACATTATTTCAAAATGACATAAGTAATAGATTATACACTGTGCTGCAAAACTTTACATTTTTTTGTGTCCAATAGATCAATTGAGCGTTTTTAGTTAATTTTTAATTGCTGGTTTCAAATATGCTACTCACTGTTTTGTAACACAGTGTATTATATTTTTATTTAGGTGTCTTACTGCGACTAACAGATCCTATCAAATCCTTAACAAAAATAAAAGGCAGTGAATAAAATAACCCGAAGTCTTAGAAAAATGCCGAGTGTTCTATTTAAAATAATAAAGTTATGGTTCTCCAAATATTGAGTAAATAATCCACAAGGGAAGTGTCACAACTGTTTCTCACCGATTTCGATGTAATTTGGTACAGACATAATATGGACTAAAATAAGGTTTACGTATTTTTTATATGTGCCCCTGATAAAAGCCCCTGAGTCGAGTTATGGGGGTTGAAAGTTTAGGGAAAACTACACTTTTGTTTATATCTCAAAAACGAAAAGTGCTATGGAAATTTGGTAAATTGAAACATATTCAGTTTTAATAACCTTTCATTTGATGTATTACACATATACCAGAAGGTTAAGAGGGGCAAACTACTCCTATTTTATCGGAATTATTATGAAACCACCCTATCGATTTTGGCGGCATTAAGTATATTACATACTATACGTTCAAAAATATTAGCAATGGTTTCTTCCTATTCACCTTAGACGAACCCCACCGAAGTTACGGGGGTTAACATGTAACCACTTTTCGTAACAATGATGTGATTAAATTGTCAGGTATTTTGAAAATACTATAAACAAAACCGCAAGTTAATCGCGCAATAAAATGTTTAATGTAAAATAAGATACAAAGGGCTATATTTAAAAAAATTAAGTTGAGTATGGGCCCTGAAATAGTGAAAAATCTTGTATAGTTATAAATAATGATGACATAAAAATATTTTAATTTTGAACACTAAAGCACTATTGAATCACCCTGTATGTGTGATTCATTGAAAAGAAGCTTATTAAAAATGAATATTAGGTTTACCTTACCTAGTTATACCTTCATATAAGATGAAGATGTTTTCGTACAGTTGATCATAACTTTTAGCGCCTATAACACGCTTCAGGGGTGTTTATAAACCTTATTTTGATCTATTCTATGCAGTGGTGTAAAATTACGGTAATTTATAATTTGCGTAAATTTCTGTTATAAATTTTTTTTTTTTCTCAAAATTTATTCTGGCGTAATTTAATAATCTTTTTGATAAATTATACGGTGACCTTTTTACTATTTTGATTTAATGAAACCATGTGGGTAAACTTTATTTTATAATTGTGATTAATATTAGATAATTGTGAATAAAACCTTCATGTGAACTACAAGCAGTAATTTATGAAGAATTTGTTCGATAATTTATAGTAAATTACGATGAATATTCTGGTATTTACAAGGTAAATTCATATCATTGATCCGTAGAATCAATATGCAAAATATGCAAAATTTCTGGACAAATCGGATGATGGAGCATCCACTAAAGCTTATCCTACATAAAGCTTTTATATTAGCGAACAATATTTATTGTTAAAAGTTAGTAAATATAAAACTTACCAAAAAATTAATGAAATGTATGTGTAATTATCGATAATCAATATCGATAATTTGTCAAAACATCTTATTTAGCATTAAAATAAAATAATAAAGACTACTATCTATTTATATGTGGGAAATTTGATGATTAAATGTGATGACCTTTTTAAATTTAAAGTCCAATTAATCTAACTATAAATCAACTGCTAATGATAGTTCTTATCACATTAAATCATCTATCAAATAGTCTGCAGATAAACATATTATTGATAATTAAAAATCGACCGAAATTTCCGTTGCAGCCTAAAATTACGTGAGACACCTGTATAGTGTATGTGTTAAATAAACATGTTAGATTGTGATTAGAATTTTAACACAGAATCTAACCTTATATCGTCCATTATATTTGTGTTCATCTTATGCCGTTTTTTACGCTGGTGTCTCTGGGGACGGAAGGCCGGCGTATAACAACGTTTACCTGTATAGTATATGTGTAATACATCAAATGAAAGCTTACTAAAAATGAATATCAGTTTTAATTTTTTAATTTAACTGTACTGAGAAATGTACTTTTTCGAATTATATCGAAATCAGTATGCCACAGTTGTGTTATTTCTCTTATGAGAATTTTATGTAAAAAAACGAGTTAGTCATAGAAGTCATAGCCGGAGATTAGATTCTTTTGGTCTATTCTGCTACAGTGCAAAATTCTGGACAAACTGAATAATAAAGTACAACTAAAGTTTATCCTACATAAAGCTCAATGTTAACAATATTTATTGTTATAAGTTGGTAAAATCTAAAACTTACCAAATGATTACTAAAATGTATGTTATTGATTATTGATTAATGTGCAATTACATTACGTTCGGAAGCAAGAAGGCAGAATTTATTACGTAGAAAACATCAAATATTTCGTCTTCTAGGCGTGTTTATTTACATTTCGTGCGAGAAATACGAATAATTTTTTGTAGCAAAGAAATTAGAGAAGGACGAGGAGATAATCACTATCACTTATCGTTGTACAGACTATACACAATGTTTAATCAATTGCATTGTGTATTAAATTATCATTCAGCTCGAATACAACCATTTTTCAGATGGGACTTCTTGCTATAAATTACTACACCGTTTTAGACCTACAAAAGAGACAGAAAGGTGCATTCATAAACATTTTCACAGATAGTCTTGCCGCCTCGAAGGCATTTCAGTTATTTACGTGTGACTTGACACCGATCAGAGAACGAACCAGGAATCTGAGAGAACTCATTAGAATCCATGATATTACTCTATAGTGGGTTCCAGGTCACAGTGACATGAGTGCAATGAAAAGGCAGACCAAACAAAAGCTTGTCAAAGAGGCAGCGAAACCGAAAAACAAACAAGCGAAAATAGATGATAACTCCGTCGCAAAACTCAAAAGTTTTATGCCCGAGCAAAGAGGATCTAAAAACGTCTTCAGGTTTCAAATACACCCCTTAAATGCCACCTCTTCCATATTGGCCAAGCCGACGATCAAACTTGTTGACTTTGTAACGGTGAGTCAAAAACAACAAAAATTTCGGCACAGCCTTTTGACACCCACCAACATTCATTTTTTTCAATTATACAGGCTGTTTCACTCTTCCAGACCGGTATTCAACTTCATTTTTTAAATGAAACCCTATGTATCTTTTCACATATATTAATTAGTTGTATATCTTGTTTTCAAATTTTAAATACAAGGTTGCATTCATACATTCTTCGAAGTAACCGTCAACGGAGAATCTCTTTGAATTTCTTAGAAAATCAATTGATTTCAGAACAATGGTTCACCTCGTCACTATGATAGTATTTTTTGGAAAATAAAATAATAAGTAAGCAACTTTTATACCTTTGAATCTTTTATGAAATAAACTTACTTGCATTTGTTTAAAAATGTCTTTTTGATTGGTATATTATTTTAATAACAGTAAAAAATAAGAAAAAGTACAAAAACATATAATTTTAACTTAAATGAAATCCATTCACTGGTCCAAAAGAAGTACATGCCTTAGTCGCTTATCCGATCCGCCATGAAAAAAGCTTTTAATCTACGGTTAAATAGCTCAATAGATGTGGAATCTCTTATCTGAAAAGGGATTCTGTTATAGATGTGAGTAATCTGGTAGCTGTAGCTGCCCATCAATAAATACCCTCAATCCATCCCCGAACGACAAATACATTCCTTTTTTTAGAACCAAATAAAATTAAATCAGTTTTATTGGGATTTAAACATAAAGAATGCTTAAAGTACATAACGCGTAACTGCTCAATATCGTCGTTCAATTTACTACATGCAGCATCAACCTCTTCGAGAAAGAAGGACAAAAAGTTTATGAAGGAGGACATATAAATAGAATACAAAAGTGATCTGGGCAGAGAACCCTGCGCCACACCGCAAAAAAAACGTTGAAAAAGGTGGACCTGCCGCAATCTATTTCAATACACTGCACCCTATCACAAAGATAACTCCGCATAAGAGATGCAGCTGAAGAACTTAGTCCAATGTATTGCAAAATCGCAAACATTATTGAATAATTCAGTGTGTCGAAAGCTTTGTTATAATCAAGCAGGCAGAGCAAAGTCATCTTGCCTTCATCAGATGCTCGCAACACATCGTCCACTATCGTTAGCAATAATGTTTTCTAAAACCTGATTGTACACTGAGCAGAATATTATATGTACATATAATATTCATATAAATATAATATACATATTGCTTTAATCGCATCTCAATTACTCTTTCCGTCAGCTTTCCCAGAACAGGCAAAATATTTATTGGTCTTAAGTGACTAAAGTCAGTACCATTCAACTTTGTTAGCCACGGTTTAACTAAGGATTTCCAACACACAGGGAAAATACTCTCTACAAGACATGTATTTATTAAATGTGTAAGATAAGGCACTATAAACCATCCACGCCAGCGCTATTGTTACAAAGTGATCGTCTTTAAATGATTATAAAAAATTAAAAAATTATATCGAACACGGATTCCTCGCTAATGGCATGAAATTTAAAAGAATTTAGATTGATGGGATTGAACCAATAAAAATCGTACAACTCACGTCACATCGGTATAGTAGGGATAGAATCAACAAAAAATTTTGTTAAAAGAATGTTTTTTCATCTTTTACAAATTAAAATATTTATTTAATTGTTTGTACTTTTTTATTAAGACGAATGTTATTTGCTTTGCTATGGTTCAACCGGTTTCTTTCAACAATTTCATCTTTCAACAATACTTCAACAATACTCGAAAGATGGAATTCCTGAAAATGGCCTAAACAGGGCCGAAACCGGTTGAATCATAACAAGCAAATAACATTCGTCTTAATAAAAAAAAGTACAAAAATAATTAAATAAATATTTTAACAAAAAATTTGTTAATTTTTTCAGAATCCTTTAAGCATTGAGCGATGAATGATTTCTGTTTTGGCGACGATACATTCATGTCTTTCAAAAAATTCCACATTGCACGACCGACGGTAAGCACACTTACCAAGCCTGTACTCTAAATAAGTACGTTTTTCCTACAAATTGCTTCATTAAACTGAGTTAAATTCCGCAAGGATTTGTAATAATCCCAAGTCTCTTAATTATTATTTCTTTTAAAAGACTTATATGCGGAGTCTCGATGACGCTGCATTGTTTTAATTGCATAAGTTAACCACGGAGCTGACGGTTTCGTGAAATTTGTAAATTTGAAAAAGAAGACTACTAAGAAAATAAGCTTTATAATTTACGTCAATCATATCATCTATGTTAAAAAATGGCAATTGAAATAAATCAAATTGAAGATGACTGTAGTCAAAATTGCTAAAAAATCTAAAAGTTCGCGAATAATCAGAAACCATTTTACATCTTGTTTCCATTCTGTTTACTGTCTGTTTTATATCAAACAGTAAACTAAATCGTGATTGGACGCATTAAAATTCCTAACAATGCTATCAAGAACTAAGTTAATGTCGGATACGAAGATTAAGGCCCAGTTTATTCACCTTTGGTTATATTTATCTAATGGATATTTTCCATGGTTACTGTAATTTCACTTGCCATGATTAGCTATTTGACTAGTAACTATGGTAAATATCTGATGGCTAAATTTAACTAAAGGTGAATAAACTGGGCATAAGTCTAATAAAGTGGAAGATAAAGTAGTAACATGAGTAGCCACTTGAATTATTTGCGATAAACCAAAAGAATGCATCGAATCAAGCAGAAGTGATACAGTTCGAGTGCTACCACTCGTCATCATATCAATATTAAAATCTCCTAGTACTGCTAGGATATCATGTTCAGAGGTTGTCACGCTTAAATCTGCCTCTAGTTCTGAAAGAAAAGAAGTTATAATCAGAATTAGGGGATCTATACAGTATGTCCACGAATTGAGTTACTAGGAACTTATCTCAGCATAAATAATGCGTCGGATATGTTCAAATCACTAAATAGTACGAATTTTACGAGTACCAATTTATGCTATGTATCTATCGTAACCATAAATATTGAATAATAAATAAACAATTAATTAATTATGAATTTCCACCGTGGTAGAGATTCTGCCGCCTTCTTAGTTTTAATAGTTCTGCATTGTCTTGTAATGGTTCACTGTAAACAATTTGTTTCAGTCGTCCCCAAAAATAAAAATCCATAATTATAGGATCAGAACTCGTAACTTTTATTGTTTCCATGGTTACATATCACAAATTGAACTTAGAAAATTCTAAATTTAGAAAAATTGTTCAATCTTTACATAAAAATGTGAATAATTTATTAACTTTTTTAGTTAAAATATAAAAGTTATGCGGTTTGGTGATTTGAACATGGCCGTCGCATTATTTATGCTGAGATAAGTTGGACAAATCAGTAATCAATCTTTTTTTGCAACTCGATCCAGGGACATACCGTATATTACACCTATAGCTATATTGTAAGATTCACTTGTGATTAAAAACGAAAGCTGTTCCATATTGGTGTTCGATTTAAACTAACAAAATTATCTTCCTTCAAACATTGCATAAATGAACCAGTTCTGGTAACCATCCTGTATAATATTATCCTTGCTTTGTTTATCAACATAACAGATTGCAATCTTCACTATTTAACAATAATGATGATAACGAATTTAAAGTCATAACATGATTTTTCAAAAATGTTCTCAAAACACGATACGCATTTAAAAAATTTAAGTTTAGTAGAGCTACAGAATCACGGAATAAATAATTATGTGGTAGAGTTCTGGAATAGTGAAACATCCCGTATAGCTGAATATAAATTTAATCGATGCAACTTGGATGGTAATGTATGCTAATATAAAAACATGTTTTTTTTTTTTATTTTTAACAGTAAGGCCACAATTTCCATTGTATACTCTTGTAGAAAACCGATACTCTTGTTTTATCGGCGTCACTTACAATTAGTCAGCAACAAGCGGGACTAACGCGGTGGTAATGCTACGTGGGAATCTTGACCGATAATAGTTTTAGACGGTTTTAGGTTACGGCTCTGCAATTTTAGCAAATTACAAACTATTCCTATATTCCTAAAAACTCAAGAAAATTTCATTTGAAAAATATTTTCATTTTCAAGTATACTATCACGCAAGTTAAAAAAGAAACGACAAAATTGTGATGTAGCTGTAGATTCAGATTCGAATCTGAAACAGATTCAGATTAATTTTTTTACAGTCGACCAAACAAATACCTATAATGAACAGTAAATAATTATTTTTATATTTAGGGAATGTGGCACCCTGAAACCATGTTAGAAAATTAACCTAACGATTTTTTCACCCCTCTGCAAGGGGCAGACAGAGATTTAGAGGGGGGCCTAGGGTGAACAATTTAAAGTAAGTCGTTCTTAGGTATAAAAAGTGAACAATCATTTTCTCAAAATCTGGGAAGTGTAGCACCCTGGAACCTTATTAGAAAATTCACTTAACCCTCCTAGAACTCCTATGTAAAGAGACACACAAATATTTAGAGGTGGGGGCGGGGGATGAATAATTTAAATTAATTCGGTTTTAGGTGTAAAACGTAAATAATTTTTTTCTCAAAATCTAGGAAGTGTAGCACCCTGGAACCATATTAGAAAATTCACTTAACCCTCCTAGAACTCCTCTGCAAAGGAACAAAAATTTAGAGGTGGGGGCGAAGGATGAACAATTCAAAATAAGTGGTTCTTATGTGTAATTAATTGTGTTTTTTTCTCAAAATCCAGGAAGCCCAACCCAACCCCTAATAGGAACATATCATGGATACTCATCACTACAAGTAGTGATGCATTATTGATTTTAAAATTTGCATTATTATTGTGCGTTACATCAGGTAATTGAATTGTTGCTCTCGGAAAAATTAATGAACTATACGGTCGATGAATTTCATGTACAAGAGCTTTCGATGTCGGGTATAACTGTAGCGGACAACGCGGCCGCTGGGGCGGTATGCATAGAGCGGGCTATTTGTTTCTCATTTCAATCGCTAAGCTCACTTATTCGCTGTTTCGCTACCATCCACTGCTCTCGTTATAAGTTGAATTTTTGCGTTTTAATAGATGCTGCTGTTTTTGCTGCTTTCGATTTACGGATTTAAAGAATCTGTAAACAAAATGTTGATGAACCCAAGAAGCATTGTTCTTTTATTACAAAGAAGTTTTAATTCTTCTGAATATGATGTTGATTCAGTTATTATAGAGGAGGAAAAGTTTTTTACAGCTAATTTAAGAAATTTAATTGATAATGCTATAGATGCAGAGGTATTTGTTGAAAGTATCGATACTTTAAGTTTTAATGAAGAAAATGTATGTCCTGCAACAATTTCTTGTGATTATGTTTCTGAAAGTGATTTCGAAGAATCACGAAAGGATCGGAAGGAAACTATAATTGATATTGATAATGAATATAAAAAGAAGGCTATACAATTTTGGCGTTCCAGTAGAACAAACGCTTTGCCTTTAAAGTCAGTTCAGCACAGATTTAGGAAAGTTCCTGATTTGAAATCATTATATAGGTGGAGCAAATTAGAAAATGTGGCTCCAGAAATGAAAATCAATTTAAAATGTTCTGAGAGATTACTTCCTGCTCATTATATTAAGCTAGCTATATTAAGCTGCTCATTATACTAGCTTATAAAAAGATAGGCCTTACGGGCTAGGAAAGAAGACAATTTGCATCCGACATTATTCACTGCTTCCACATTTTGGTTACATAACTTTAAAGTGAATCAAGGAATTGTATCACAAAAAATAAATAAATTTGTGACTAAACAGCAAATGTCATCAAAGAAACAATTACCACAAACATCAAGCGAATTTGTTTCTAAAGTAAAGTCAGAGATTACGTCGGTAGGTAAAGACAATGTCTATAATTCCGATCAATCGGGATTTAATTTAGAAACACATTCAGGTCGCCTCTTGTTATAAAAGGATCATTGAAAGCCGAGTGTTTAGCGCAATCTTTAAATTCTTTGATGCACAGCTACACTATTCAGCCAATCATTCCTGCCAACGGAGATTGAAAGTCACCTTTATTAATAGTTCTGAAATAGACTAATGGTAAATTTGGATCAACCGTTGAAAAAATTTTATACAAGGCAGACAATATTGTACGAAGGCTATCACGACCGGTGTTAATTGAACTAAAATTAGAACTAGCACTAGCACTAACACTAGAACTATCACTAGGACTAACACTACGACTAACACTAGATCTAAAACTAGAAACTTTCGGGTTATACCGTGCGTTTTTTGAAAAAAATGTTTGACATTTCGGATGCAATGTTGTAACCTTCTTCAGAAACTGGTTCAAAGTGACTTCGAAAAATCCCGAATGTTTCTAGTTTTAGATCTAGTGTTAGTTCTAGTGATAGTTCTAGTGTAAGTACTAGTGTTAGTTCTAATTTTAGTTCAAAAAATCAGATAAATTAACATCTGATCTTGCCATTAATTGGTTCAAACACGTTCTTTTTACCAAACACCCAGGAAAGCTCTGTTCTTTTGCTAGACTCTTGGCCAGGACAGACTGAAAAGAAATTTGACAACATTGATAAAAGCAATAAAACCATCAACATTTTTACGAATCCCGTTGGAACCACTGAATTCATTCAACCGGTGGACGTTTATATTTTTAGACCTTGGAAGAAGTTTTTAAAACAATTTTTTGATATTGTTATGTTACATAATTAAATAACATCTAAATAACTCTCCCGAAATTTAAAAACATATTTCGATACGCTTGATGGAAGTGTGGCTATATTGCAGAAAAACACGACAAATGCGAAACCACTACAGACTTGAGTTTCAAAAACTGCAATAGGTTATGTGAACTCTGCAATGATATTGCAATAATAAAATGTGCTTGGTGTTTTATGTCAATGTGCATGCAGCACTACTTTGCGGTAACAAACGAGCACTCTCCACATTACTGTACTAATTTTAAGATATAGGTAAAAAAAAATGAGTTAAGAATCATACTCAACTCATAAATAACTACTTGTAGTGATGAATTTCCACGATTCGTTATTGTTAGGGGTAGTTTTTGATATAAACCGTTTTTCTAGAAATCCGCCTTGAAATTATCCTCACTTCTTACATTTATTTTTAATTTTTCCCAAGTTTTAACAAGTTTTAACAAGGGTGTACAATTTTTGAAAAATGCGCATACATGCATTGTTTTTCGTGGAGCCGCAAATTTTTGTGCAGGGGCTCTTCTAAGAGTACTAAAGGCGAATCTGATTTTTAATTTTAGTTTCGAGTTGCAGAAATTGGTCATTTTTCGATTTTAGTCTAGAGGCATACGGCGCACGTGATATTCATAACTTTGGGAATTTTTTTTCTCCCTTAAATAATTAAATTTTCTCCGGCAATTTTTTTTGTAGAGGTTGTTCTAAGAGTGCTAAATGCGAATCTGAATTTTAATTTTAATTTCGAGTTGCAAAAAGCGGCCATCTTTCGATTTTAGCGAAATAGTATATGGCGCACGTTATATTTATATCTGTGGTAATTTTTTTTCCTTTAAATGAAAACACCCCCCACAAATTTAGTGTAGGGGTTGCTCTAAGAGTACTAAACTCAAACATGAATTTTAATTTTAGTTTCGAGTTGCAGAAATTGGTCATTTTTCAATTGTAGTCGAGCGGCATACGACAGACGTGATCTTCATAACTTTGGGTATCTTTTTCTCAATTAAATGAAAACTCTCCCCGCAAACGTTTGTGTAGGGGTTGTTCTAAGAGTGCTAAATGAGAACCTGAATTTTAATTTTAATTTCGAGTAGCAGACATTGGTCATTTTTCGATTTTAGTCGAGCGGCATACGGCGCACGTGATATTCATAACTTTGGGCATTTTTTCTCCATTAAATGAACACACCACACGCAAATTTTTGTGTAGGGGTTGTTGTAAGAGTGCTAAATGCGAATCTGAATTGTAATTGTAGTTTTGAGTTGCGTAAATTCGTTTTTTGATTTTAGCGGAATAGTATATGGCGCACGTGATATTCATAACTTTGGAAGTTTTTTCTCTCTTAAATGAAAATACAGCCCCCCTCAAATTTTTGTGTAGAGGTTGTTCTAAGAGTGCTAAATGCGAATCTGAATTTTAATTTTAGTTTCGAGTTGCGGAAATGGGTTATTTGTCGATTTTAGTCGAACGGCATACGGCGCACGTGATATTCATATATTTGGGAATTATTTTCTCCCTTAAATGAAAACACCGCCCGGCAAATTTTTCTGTAGGGGCTCTTCTAAGAGTACTAAATGCGAATCTGATTTTCAATTGTAGTTTCGAGTTGCAGAAAGTGGTCATTTGAATGTCATTTTGATTTTAGTCGAGCGGCATACGGCGCATGTGATGTTCATAACTTTGGAAATTTTTTTCTCCCTTAAATGAAAACACCCCCCGCAAATCTTTGTGTAGAATTTGTTCTAAGAGTGCTAAATGCGAAACTGAATTTTAATTTTAGTTTCGAGTTGCAGAAAGTGGTCATTTTTCGATTTTAGCGAAATAGTATATGGCGCTATGAATATCACGTGCATGGTGCACGTGATATTCATAGCTTTCTAAGTTTTTTCTCCCTTAAATGAAAACACCCCCCCCTCAAATTTTTGTGTAGAGGTTGTTCTAAGAGTGCTAAATGCGAATCTGAATTTTAATTTTAGTTTCGAGTTGCGGAGATTGATCATTTGTCGATTTTAGTCGAATGGCATACGGCGCACGTAATATTCATAACGTTGGCAATTTTTTTCTACCTTAAATGAAAACACTTTCCCGCAAATTTTTGTGTAGGGGTTGCTCTAAGAGTGCTAAACTCAAACATGAATTTTAATTTTAGTTTCGAGTTGTAGAAATTGGTCATTTTTCGATTTTAGTCGAACGGCATACAGCGCACGAGATATTCATTACTTTGGGATTTTTTTCCCTTAAACGAAAACAGCCCCCGCAAATTTTTATGTAGGGGTTGTTTTAAGGGTGTTAAATGCGAATCTGAATTTTAATTTCAGTTTCGAGTGGCAGAAAGTGGTCATTTTTCGATTTTAGTCGAGCGGCATACGGCGCACGTGATGTTCATAACTTTGGGAATTTCTTTCTCCCTTAAATGAAAACACCCCCTCGCAAATTTTTGTCCAAGTGTTCTAAGAGTGCTAAATGTGAATTTTAATTTTAGTTTCGAGTGGCAGAAAGTGGTCATTTTTTGATTTTAGTCGAGCGGCGTACGGCGCACGTGATGTTCATAACTTTGGGAATTTTTTTCTCCCTTAAATGAAAACACCTCCCCGCAAATTTTTGTGTAGGGTTGCTGTAAGAGTGCTAAACTCAAACATGAATTTTAATTTTAGTTTCGGGTTGTAGAAATTGGTCATTTTTCGATTTTAGTCGAACGGCATACAGCGCACGAGATATTCATAACTTTGGGATTTTTCTCCCTTAAACGAAAACAGCCCCCGCAAATTTTCATGTGGGGGTTGTTTTAAGTTTTTTTCACCCCTTTTTTTTCAGTTACAGAAAAAAATCAAAACTAAAAATTCTACAAATAACGGGTATGCAAAAATCTGCGTACAAGTCAGGACAGTATTTATAAAAAATTCATAACTGAGATCATTGTTTCTATATTAATATGAGGTCGGATAACCTTTACGTTTAATGACCTCCCTTAAATGTTTAGGCATGGAGTGCACTAATTTCTTCGTTTCGTCCGAACTGATTTTGGCCCATTCCTCAATCATAACATTTTTTAACGTTTCCTTCGACGTTATGTTGTGTTGCCGAATCCTGCGTTCCAGTAAATCCCAGAGGTGTTCGATGGGATTCAAGTCCGGCGATTGTGGAGGTGTTTTAAGTTGCTTTTGGGGTATTGTATAGTAGCCAAAGCTTAGTGTTGTGGGCCCAATGTTTGGGGTCATTATCTTGTTGAAAAAAGTATTCGGGCCCCAAGCCCAAGTTTTCGATGCTAGGCTTCAAATTTTCTTTTAAAATGTCTATATACATTTTATGGTCCATTGTCGATGTTATGAAAACCAACCTTCCCACCCCTTTGGTGCACATACATCCCCAAACCATAACTCCACCACCTCCGTGTTTTACAGTCGCTTTCAAATTTTTGGGATTAAGGGCAGTATTAGGTTTTCTCCATACAAGTTGTTTACCCTTAATGCCGAAAATGCAAAATTTGCTCTCATCTGTAAAGAGAACTTTCTCCCAGAATTCAATGGGCTTGTCTAAGAGTTTTTTTGCAAAGGCGATCCGCTTCTGACGATTGACCTCTGACACAAATGGCTTTTTTCGTGCAACGCGACTGTGATAGTTAGCTTTTTTAACGTCCTTCTCACCGTATCTTTGCTGATAGTTTTATGAAATTCTTCTTGTACATTTTCTACTATTTTTTTTGCCGTCAGCCTAGGTTCTTTTCTAACCTGCTGTACAATTTTTCGCTTCTCTCGGTTTGTTAAAAGGGGTGGTCTACCAGATCGCGGACGTGAGAGGTAATCTTCAGTGTCTTTATAATTACTCTTTGAATGGAAGAGTGTGACCTGCCGACAGTTTCTCCTATTTTTCGAAAAGATTTTCCCTCTTTCCATAACTTTACAATAATTTTTCTCTCTCCCAATTCAATTTCCTTTCCTTTCGTGTCCATTCTAACTTTTAGCTTCTAAGCCTCTGCTAATATAATTGACACCGATTATCTTTTATTTAAATCGGAAAGCGTACATCGCCAACTACGTATTTAAGTAAATAAGTATATTTTGGAGAAGGCGTCTTTATTTGTACGCAGATTTTTGCATACGCATTATTTGGAGAATTTTTAATTTTAATTTTTTTTGTAACTAATATTTCTGTTTTATTGATGCATATTTTGTTAATAGAACATGAGATCATGACCCTTATTTTTTCAGTTAAAGTGTTAGAAGTTTTTTGTACGCAGACTTCTGCTGCTAAGTGTATATGAATTTTAATTTTAGTTTCGAGTTGCAAAAATTCGTCATTTTTCGATTTTAGCAGAACAGTATATGGCGCACGTGATATTCATAACTTTGGGAATTTTTTTCTCCCTTAAATGAAAACACCCTCACGCAAATTTTTGTGTAGAGGTTGTTCTGAGAGTGCTAAATGAGAATCTAAATTTTAATTGCAGTTTCGAGTTGCAGAAATTGATCATTTTTCGATTTTAAAATCTATTGCTAGTATCTGTGGCTAACTTCACAACCGTTTCGGAATTTAATTATTGATTTTTTATTTATTTGATATTTCTTTGGAATACAACACATTAAAAAATTAATAACAACATGTTCAAGTATTAAAAGATTACCTTCCCCCACTTTAAAATACAAGTTTATGATTTACATGCTGAGTCATAAAATCTCCATTTTAAAAATAAAATGGCATTCCGACACGTGTAATAAATAACAATAGATATTTTATAATGTAAATTTACGCTTAATGATGCAAATATTATATTTTTTACGAATTTAGTTTGTTCTCTATATTTGTACCGTTTGTATGACTTTAATATTATAATTTAATTTTAGATATTCTTGATAATGAGCTGATTAGGTTCGAAATGTCGACAATTTAAACGTTTTAATTTCAAAAATTGAAAATTATACTGAATCACATTAAAAACAGCTTTCTTTTTGGAAAATTAAAAAAATTCACTATGCGTTATGTAGAATTATTAGAAGAACCTGTTTATAAAATTTCATTCAATTATTTTAATAAATAATGTATGTTTTTCGTAAATTGCCGAATTGCATGGTAAAGTAGCCTCTTAAAATAAACTAATAAAGTCTGATATCTATTTATAAATGGGGAAATTTGATGTTTAAATAGTAATGATTTTTCAAATTTAAAGTCCAATTAATCTGACAATAAACCAAATCTCTCTAAATCAATGTATAAAATTGTCTGCAAATAAATATATTATTGATAATTAAAAACATCAATATCTTCTGCTTTATCAAAGCAACAATTAATATTTTTAATTTTTTTTTTTCACAGAATTATTTGGTAAATATACTCGGAATAAAACGACATAAACAAATATAGTTCTTATCACACTAAATCATCTATGAAATAGTCTACAAGCAAATGTGTAGTTGACAATTAAAAACATCAATATCTCCCCTTTTATCAAAAGCAATAATTAATATTTTAATAATTTTTTCATAGAATTATTTGGTAAACATACTACATACAAAACAACATAAGCAATATTTGAGATTGTCATTAAAATCAAGGTTTAACTTCTATTTTACATAAAAATTAGTGTTTTAATGAATTTAAAATAAACTTAATTTGATGATATTCTTATGTAATTTACTTATTGAATTATAAATTCCCTTAGGAAAATCTAAACTCTTAATAATTACACTTTCCACTTCAAACTAATTGAACTTAACTAATCCCACATTTCCTAACCATAAATGTTTGTGGTAGTCTTATTTTGGACTTACCTCAGGATAGGATAATAATTCCTGCATGACATCATGTCTAATTAGTCCCACCTGGAAGCCCTCAACAATAAAAGGTTTGCAGTCTCCGGTGGTTAATCCTAAAAAAAATTAGTACAAATTAAAAGAAATAAAATCATACCAATAGAGTGTCGCCTTATGGGCGGGTTAGTGCATATGATCAATATAAGCCCATAATTCGACATCCATGACGATAATTCCACTGATTTCTAAATGAAACGACCGTCAACGACTTTACGTAGATTATCTATACGACTTCCACTTGCCTGACAAGTAAAAACAATTAAATTTATGTGCCAATTTAAGTAATCTTGACATGCTCGACTTTTCTTCACTCACTGACATTCTGAACGACGAGTTGAATTTTAACACACTGATCCGACGACAGTTACTTTTAATTTTTGTATGTTGTCGCGAAATTTTTCTATCGATGGCTTTTAAGCTCGCACCATCATTCTATTATCATCGAAAATTACAATTAACTTTTAAAATGAACCCAAATTAATTTATTACGAGGTAATATACCCAATTTATGAAATGACTTATAATTTTTCAAACGGCGTTGTCATTTGGAGATTTTTAATTGCGCAATGTTGGCAGAACCAATAATATTGACGTGTCAAAATACTGTCAAAAACAGCTCGCCTTCCACGGTTTTGTTGACGTTGCCGATATTCTTGTAATAATTATTAAAGATGAGCTCGTTTAAACGCGAAAAGAAAGAGGAGGAGGATGGTAAATACATTTTTAATTAATTAATGTTAAAAATTTACGTTGAAATAATTTTAGGTGGAGGTAATCCGTTTCAAAACATTGAAAAGACCACCGTTTTACAAGAAGCGCGAACTTTCAACGAAACCCCCGTTAATCCGCGAAAATGCACGCATATATTAACAAAAATATTGTATTTATTAAATCAGGTATGTACAATATTAAATATCGAGATTATTTATAATTTTATTTTAATTTAAATAGGGCGAAATTTTTGGTAATACAGAAGCAACTGAAGCTTTCTTTGCAATGACGAAACTGTTTCAATCAAAAGATGTTATCTTAAGAAGGATGGTTTATTTAGGGATTAAAGAATTGAGTTCTTTAGCTGATGATGTAATTATAGTAACGTCCAGTCTTACTAAAGATATGACTGGTAAGGAAGATTTATACAGAGCCGCTGCTATAAGAGCTTTATGCAGCATTACTGATTCTACAATGTTACAAGCAATCGAAAGATACATGAAACAAGCAATTGTCGATCGTAATTGTGCCGTTAGCAGCGCCGCTTTGGTTAGTTCTTTGCACATGACTAAAATGGCAGGAGACGTTGTAAAAAGATGGGTTAATGAGGCACAAGAAGCTGTTAATAGCGATAATATTATGGTTCAATACCATGCTTTGGGTGTTTTATATCACATCCGAAAATCAGATAGACTTGCTGTTACAAAATTAGTGGCAAAATTAACTAGAATGTCATTAAAATCACCATATGCAGTTTGCATGCTGATTCGTATTGCTGCAAAACTACTTGAAGAAGATGACTCAGGAAGTGGGTCAAATCAACTCTTTGAATTTATTGATTCCTGCCTAAGACATAAATCTGAAATGGTTATTTACGAGGCAGCCCATGCAATTGTAAACTTAAAACGTACGACAAGTCGCGAATTGGCACCAGCTATAAGTGTTCTACAATTATTTTGTAGCTCCCCAAAACCTACATTGCGTTTTGCCGCTGTTCGTACATTAAATCAAGTCGCAATTTCACACCCAGCTGCTGTAACAGCTTGTAATTTGGATTTGGAGAACTTAATTACTGATTCTAATAGATCCATAGCAACTTTGGCTATAACAACCTTATTAAAAACCGGCGGGGAATCTTCTGTTGAAAGATTAATGAAGCAAATATCAATGTTTGTCTCTGAAATAAGCGACGAATTTAAAGTTGTCGTTGTACAAGCGATTCGAGCGTTAGCTTTGAAGTTTCCACGTAAACATAGCGTTTTGATGAATTTCTTATCGGCTATGTTGCGAGAAGAGGGTGGGTTTGATTATAAAGCTTCTATTGCTGATACTATTATTACAATTATTGAGGATAATCCTGATGCTAAAGAAACTGGTTTAGCGCATTTATGTGAATTTATTGAGGATTGTGAACATACATCTTTAGCTGTAAGGATTTTGCATTTACTGGGAAAAGAGGGACCACGCACCAAACAACCATCAAGGTGAGTATACGGCCAAATACAGGGGGATTTTTTTGACAACGAATATACGTGAGAAATTTGAGAAATCAAAAGGAAACTGAAAATTTCCGAAAACTGGTCCACTTATATTTCAAGGGGGAAACGCTTTGACCTATAATTGACACTTGTGACGTTCTGGGCCCCTGGGAATACCTTCCTAAACATCCAAATCATTAAAACCATTGTATGGTATCATAAATGAAAGTTTATCTTTCATTATGCTGATGAAAAGGTCAATTTTATGATAGGATAAGAATTAATTTTTTTTATATTGCGACTCCCTTTACAAATTGTACTTTTTTGCAACGCCCTTCTAAATGGACATATTTGTAGCTCTAACAAGCATTAAGACTTTATTTATTTAGTATTTTTATTGAATTGAAGAAAACTCTAAAGATTTTAATTATTATTGTCTACTTATTAGAAATACAGGTTTTTTGAAAACAACTTTTAGATAACGTTATAGGGGTAGTACTACAGCTGAAAACAAGTCGAAAAGTGTTAATAAACATGGGTCTGAAAATCAAATGTTTTCGAAATACAGGATGTTAAATTTTTTGGGACTCTATGTTTTCTCTTTTAAACTATAACCACTACACATTTGATACTGTTATTATGACTCTTTTTGAGTAGTACGATATGTCCATTGCTTCTGGTTGAATTATTATCCGTGCCAGAAGTCAAGACCACTCACTTTAGAGATCGATACCGTCGAAATCGCTCGATGCAAAAAAATTGCTGTAATGTATATTGTAACTAATGAACATTTCTGTGTGTCATAGGTTAAAATTTTCGGATCCGCTGTTTTTTTCTATCGCGAGTTAATTGAAAAAAGTACCCGATTTTTGAGAGTGGCGACAACTTTGTCTATTTTGCGATTTTTTTTCTCAAAACCTATTTGAAAAAACATTTCAAATTTGAATAAGTGGCAACCTTGTGTTCTTAATGTGGAGCATATTTTATTTTAACACTTTCGCTGCGGACGACACTCATGTGCGTCCAACTGAGCCCTTCCCATGTGCGAATGACGCTCATACGCGTCCTCTGCTTATCTTCCCAACCCAACCCAACCGAGAGTATGGTGCAAGTATTCGTGAAGGACTGTTTTTTTGTATTTAGTGTAGTGGTTAACGACTTTTGACACACTTTCGTTCTGTGTTTACACTTATAAAATGGATAATAACCAACCGGGACCTTCAGGCATCAAACGCCGTAGAGCAGTTTCTTTTACCGACTCTAATAGCTCTACAGATGAAAAAATGAAAAGTTTCTTATCTGAATCCGATAATGAAGATTACGGTCAAAGATAGGAAGAAGAAACGGAGTCCAAGAATGAAGAATCTGGAGAAGAAAACGTGCAAGACGACATGACAGAAATTCCTTTCTTGAACGAAAGTAAATTATTATTGAGACCAGAAAACGAAGAACCATACGATTATTTTCACCTAATACTTGACGATAATTTACTAAATCAAATTATCGCCGAAACCAATAAGTATGAGGAAGATTATTTTTTGAATATAAATTTAACACCAAAAGGTAGAATATCCCATGGGAAGCCTTTATCCAACAAGGAGCTGTCGGTATTTATTGATTTAACATTCCACATGGGGACCATGAAAATGAATTGAGTCCAAGATTATTGGAAAAAGCATTGGCTTTATAATTTATCGTGCTTTTCGAATTGTATGGGCCAAGATCCGTATTTGCTAATAATACGTTGTCTGCATTTTGCCAGAAACCCAGAAATTGGTGAACCTGAACCACAGGACAGTCTTTATAAAATTAGACCACTTCTAACTTATTTCAACGAGAAAATGAACAATCTTTATTGTCCAGATAAAAACTTTTCACTTGATGAGTCTATGGTGTTATGGAAGTGAAGATTTATGTTTCGTCAGTATATTCAGAACAAAAGGCATAAATAAGGCATCAAATTGTATATGCTTAAAGAGCCAGATGGTTTGATACTAAAGTTTACGGTATATACCGGTCGACACGATATAACAGGAGGCAAAGGCCATACTCAAAAGGTCGTTTTAGCTGTTGGAGGGTAAACTCGGGCAAGGGCATTCGGTTTACATGGACAGTTTTTACAACTCCAATTCAATAGAAAGGCACTACCTACAGAGGTAATTACTTCAAAATTTAAAAAAGGACAAAGCGTTGCTAAATATAAGAGAGGCGTCATGATTGGGAAGTTGAAGGCATTGTGAGCAGCATTGATCGTCAAGATCAACTTATGTCCTACACCCACCTCAACATAACACTGTACGGTGGTACAAGAAGCTGGGAGTAGATATTTTACACCTTTTGCTTCAAAATTCTTACCTGCTATATAATAAATATAGTGGTAAGAAATTGTCACTATATGAATATCGGCTAAATATTTTAGAAAGGATACTTCTTGAGAAAAAAGTTTTACGTGGTACGAACAAAGGAACACAACATTTGCCGACCAAAATCGACGCAATGAACGAGAAATGGAAAACACAAAGAAAAAGATGCCGAGTATGTGCCCAACAAAAAAAGGAAGGACACCATTTACCATTTTAAAGCATGTAAAGATATGCCGGCCCTATGTTTGGGAGAGTGCTTCAAAACTTACCATAAAAAATAACATATATCAAAAATATATCGTTGTTTTTATTATTATTATCAGGTTTATTTTTTTTTTGTTCTGCAATCAATCAATTGTACATAAAATAGGTTATAGTTACCCCAATTATATGTTTTTCAAAATATACATTGTTTATGTTTTTTTCTGATTTTATTTGTTTATTACTTTTCTTGCGTCGAAAATTATGAATTATTGTTTCTGTTTTGAAACAAAATCAAGTTTTTATTTTACGGACTGAAAATTTCATTTAAAAAAATATCTTAATTGCATCTTCCGGCGAACGCCTACTTATTTTCGTCCGCAGCGAAAGTGTTAACGATATTCCATACAGTTTCGTGGAAAATCGCGGTTTAGTAAGATGCGGTTATTTAGAAAACGACCGGACGGATTTCAATACGATTTTTACCAAAATATGTTAAAGAATGCCGTTTATCGGATTCCGTAATCAGTTCTTCAAAATGAGGTCTCCCTCATGAGCACCTCTCCTCGGAGTGTTATTTATGTTTCTCTGTAACTTTTATTCCCGTTAAATCGCTTTTAAAAAATTATGGAGTCACGTTTTGGTAAAAATCGTGTTGAAATTCGACTGGTCGTTTTCGAAATAACGACATCTTACTAAACTGCGAAACTATAGGGAAGATCGATAAAGTAAAACATGCCACGCATTAAGATCACATTGGGTTACCATCAGTTTAAATTTGACAATTTTTCGTCAAATAGTTTTTGAGAAAAAAAAATCGCAAAGTAGACAAAATTGTCGGCACTTTCAAAAATCGGGTACTTTTTTCAATTAAGTCCGCGTTAAACGTTGAACATCTTGAGATGACTTCTAAATCTCGAGATCTTGTCGTTAACAGATGTCGCGCTACGCCAGATTTGAAGAAATAAATAAAATTTGTATCTTTAAGCGATTCTTTCCCCACCATTACTTGTATCAAGCGAGACTATTTAATCAGTCGTGATATGCCCAAATAATTCGCAAGGATTCATTTTTTTAATCAAATACATAGATAATGAATAAATTTGCTTCAAATTACTTTTTATTTCATAGCGATATCTCAATTAGATCTTAAGATACGATTTTTTTAACTCGATTATTCTTTTTTAATCAAATATATTATTAAGTTTTAATAAAAAAATCGTAACTTTGAGATTTAAGGATTCGAAATAACCATCTTTGGGGATCTAAATAATGAATAAATTTGCTTCAAATTGCTTTTTATTTCATAGCGATATCTCAATTAGATCTTGAGATACGATTTTTTTAACTCTATTATTCTTTTTTTAATCAAATATATGATTACGTTTTAATCAAAAAATCGTAACTTTGAGATTTAAGGATTCAAAATAACTATCTTTAGGTATGTAAATAATGAATAAATTTGCTTCAAATTACTTTTTATTTCATTGCGATATCTCAATTAGATCTTGAGATACGATTTTTTAAATTGATTATTTTTTTTAATCAAATACATATATGATTAAGTTTTAATTAAATAATCGTAACTTTGAGATTTAAGCATTCAAAATAACCATATTTGGGGATCTATATAATAATGAAATGCTATATAATAATGAAATGCTATATAATAATGAAATGCTATATAATAATGAATAAATTTGCTTTAAATTGCTTTTGATTTCATTGCGATATCTCATTTAGATCTAAAGATACGATTTTCTTAAATCGATTATTTCTTTTAATTAAATATATGAATAAGTTTAAATCAAAAAATCGTAACTTTGAAATTTAAGGATTCGAAATAACCATCTTTTGGGATCTAAATAATGAATAAATTTGCTTCAAATTGCTTTTTATTTCATGGCGATATCTCAATTAGATCTTGAGATACAATTTTTTTAGATCGATTAAAATATATGATTAAGTTTTAATCAAAAAATCTTTGAGATTTAACGATTCGAAATGTCCACCTCCCACGCATTGTAATTTTTTTCTCGTCATAAATTCCCTTCGATTAATTTATTTTCTACCTTAATATGATCAATATTTAATCTAATGAGAACTTAACAGAATGATAATCTCCTAAAATTTCATGGTAATCATTAAAATATACACTTAGCAGCAGAAGTCTGCATACAAAAAACTTCTAACACTTTAACTGAAAAAATAAGGGTCATGATCTAATGTGATAAACTTCAATTTTTTTTTATTTTGTGTATTAACTACATATAATTCTATTAACAAAATATGCATCAATAAAACAGAAATATTAGTTAGAAAAAAAATTAAAATTAAAAATTCTCCAAATAATGCGTATGCAAAAATCTGCGTACAAATAAAGACGCCTTCTCCAAAATATACTTATTTACTTAAATACGTAGTTGGCGATGTACGTTTCCGATTTAAATAAAAGATAATCGGTGTCAATTATATTAGCAGAGGCTTAGAAGCTAAAAGTTAGAATGGACACGAAAGGAAAGGAAATTGAATTGGGAGAGAGAAAAATTATTGTAAAGTTATGGAAAGAGGGAAAATCTTTTCGAAAAATAGGAGAAATTGTCGGCAGGTCACACTCTTCCATTCAAAGAGTAATTAATAATTATAAAGACACTGAAGATTACCTCTCACGTCCGCGATCTGGTAGACCACCCCTTTTAACAAACCGAGAGAAGCGAAAAATTGTACAGCAGGTTAGAAAAGAACCTAGGCTGACGGCAAAAAAAATAGTAGAAAATGTACAAGAAGAATTTCATAAAACTATCAGCAAAGATACGGTGAGAAGGACGTTAAAAAAGCTAACTATCACAGTCGCGTTGCAGGAAAAAAGCCATTTGTGTCAGAGGTCAATCGTCAGAAGCGGATCGCCTTTGCAAAAAAACTCTTAGACAAGCCCATTGAATTCTGGGAGAAAGTTCTCTTTACAGATGAGAGCAAATTTTGCATTTTCGGCATTAAGGGTAAACAACTTGTTTGGAGAAAACCTAATACTGCCCTTAATCCCGAAAATTTGAAAGCGACTGTAAAACACGGAGGTGGTGGAGTTATGGTTTGGGGTGTATGTGCACCAAAGGGGTGGGAAGGTTGGTTTTCATAACATCGACAATGGACCATAAAATGTATATAGACATTTTAAAAGAAAATTTGAAGCCTAGCATCGAAAACTTGGGCTTGGGGCCCGAATACTTTTTTCAACAAGATAATGACCCCAAACATTGCGCCCACAACACTAAGCTTTGGCTACTATACAATACCCCAAAGCAACTTAAAACACCTCCACAATCGCCGGACTTGAATCTCATCGAACACCTCTGGGATTTACTGGAACGCAGGATTCGGCAACACAACATAACGTCGAAGGAAACGTTAAAAAATGTTATGATTGAGGAATGGGCCAAAATCAGTTCGGACGAAACGAAGAAATTAGTGCACTCCATGCCTAAACGTTTAAGGGAGGTCATTAAACGTAAAGGTTATCCGACCTCATATTAATATAGAAACAATGATCTCATTTATGAATTTTTTATAAATACTGTCCTGACTTGTACGCAGATTTTTGCATACCCGTTATTTGCAGAATTTTTAGTTTTGATTTTTTTCTCTAACTACTGTTTCTGTTTTGTTGAAGCATATTTTGTTAATAGAATTATATCTAGTTAATATACAAAATAAAAAAAAAATCAAGTTTATCACATTAGATTATGACTCTTATTTTTTCAATTAAAGTATTACAAGTTTTTTGAATTCAATTGTTAACATCATGTTAACGCTTACTTCGATTCTTTTTACTGTATTAATTTAGATATCAACGCTGTTTCTGCGCCTACTTTGATTAAAATGTCTAACTTAATAATTTAAGAAAAAAATCTATTTTCTGATTTTAACATTATGTAACCTTATGACATAATATGCTCAACACATAGAGAAAAATATGCTCTATCAAGAAGACAAGAAAAAAAATTTCGTTCCACTTGAAATTTAAAAAAAAAATGTTACTATGGTAACCAAATTATAAGCAATACAAACAATCAAACTTATACGAAATATGCGTTATAAAAAACCTAGAAACTTTTATAAGAAAGATTTTTTGTTAAAAGTAAAAATAGCGAAGTTATTTGCTATATTCCAGGCTTGTGTCACCTGTATATGGTATCCCATTAAAAAAGGGTTTTATAATGTTATTTATCTATAAACTTGGCAACATTGCCGGTAGAACATTGAAGTTCACAAGGTTACGTAACCTATATAAACCAATTTTCATCAAAATTGATCAAGCGGAAAATTGAGAAGCATTTTTTCATGTTTTCATACATTACACACGCGCTGTATATACAATTTCCTAGTTACAGCTTCCTTCAAAATCGAAAAGTTGGGTTGGGTTAGTTAGAAAAGTTAGCTGGAGTTTATCCAGCGATTGTAGAACCAACCCTAAATCTCTTTTAGTTTATATTCTTGAATAATTTTGACATAATACCTAGGGGTTAGGGGTGGCTTGTAAAGTTTAGGTATCATAATCACTTTTGTTACTTATCCAACATTCCAGACAGGTCGTAAGCAGAATAAGACGTTTATTAAATTTATTTAAGAAACCTCGATATTTTCTTTATGATTTTGAGTGGTTTTCTATTTCTTCGGATCCTCTTCTTTGTTAATCTAATAAATTTTTTCAAAATGATGTGTAGAAAGTTTCAGAAACATCACTAAGTATAACTAATTATATAATTTGTTTCAGATACATCCGTTTCATTTATAACCGTGTATTACTTGAAGATCCAAGATTTCGTGCTGGTGCTGTATCAGCAATGGCCCAATTTGGAGCAACATGTCCCGATCTTCTTGATAATATTCAAGTTTTATTAACACGGTGCCAAATGGATCCTGATGATGAAGTAAGAGATCGAGCGACTTATTACAGTAGTATCTTAAGAGAAGGTGATAGAAGCCTTTTCAGTAATTACATAGTTGAGCCAATGAAAGTGTCGATTCCGGCTTTAGAGCGATCTTTAAAAGAATATATCCAAGGGCCAACGGATCAACCGTTCGATATAAAATCGATTCCAGTTGTAACTCCAGCAGCTCCAGAAGAGATTCACGCCGCTGCCCAAAAAACCGAAGGAATGTTAATTTCAACCGGACCAACAGCGAAACCGGTTCAAGCTACAAGAGAAGAAACATATTTGAAAGAATTGGCTGCGATTCCTGAATTGCAACAACTTGGGCCCCTATTTAAGAGTTCTGAGATTGTCGAACTTACGGAATCTGAAACTGAATTTGTTGTTCGTTGTATAAAACATTGCTATAGTAAACATTTGGTGTTACAATTTAATTGCACCAATACTTTGAGCGATTTATTGTTAGAGAAAGTACGAGTTCAAATTGATCCAAGTGAAGGTTATGTAATTGTTAATGAAATTCCGTGTGCTAAAATTCCATACAATGAAACCGGAACTTCTTATGTTATTTTACAATTTCCCAATGAATTAAATGCTTCTGTGGGCACATTTGGAGCCGTTTTAAAATTTGTTTCGAAAGATTGCGATCCTAGCACCGGAATTCCCGATTCTGAGGAAGGTTTTAATGATGAATACATCCTTGAAGATTTAGAAGTAACACCATCCGATCAAATTTTAAAAGTTAGTAAAGTTAATTGGTCCGCCGCTTGGGATGAAGCAAGTGAAGCCACAAATTACCATGTTACAAATATTGTGTTTTCTTTAAGTTCCGTTAATACCTTAGAAGAAGCTATTAAAAATATTATTCAGTATTTAGGGCTTCAACCTGCGGAACATTCCGATAAAGTTCCAGAAGGAAAGAGTGTTCATTCGTTACTTTTAGCGGGCGTTTTCCGTGGCGGTATTGATATTTTAGCACAAGCCAAACTTGCTTTGGCTGATACAGTTACAATGGAACTTATTGTAAAGGCTACAGATGAAAATGTCGCCGAATTAATTGTATGTTCTATAGAATAAGTTATTTTAAGAGTTTATTTTTTGTTGTATGTAAAAGTATTCATAATAAAATAATTAACATTTAGAAATATAAGTGTTATTTTAATTACTTAATCAGATATTTAAAGATTGTAGCCTGGTGGTTTCGTTTGAAATACGAGAAGACACCTCTAAATACTTATAGTACAATTGTTGGAGTCTATTATGTTCCTAAAAAAATAATAAAATATAATATTTATTTGAAACTAATAAATTGAAATATATCTTACTTTTGCTAAAGGTTTTGTTACATCAATCTTATTCTCTTTATCCAATCTGTGTAGCAAACGTTCAATAATTCTTACTGGAAAAGAAAATGGTCTTGCACCGGGAACTAAGCCCATTTCCAAACCGAAATATTCATATCCACGGTCTAAAACGGCTAAAATGTACTCACAAGCGAGATTTGTTGCTTCTATTATATATCCACGTAAGAAATATAATTTTATTAATTCTGCTGGGTTTCTTAACTAAAAATACATAAAAAGAATAATTTATAGTATATAAAAAAATAATCCATATTTGTACCTTATATGAAATTTCTAACCAATTTGGTACAAAACATCCTAAAATAAGGATTTTCTCACAAATGAATCTATGGATAGTGGTCATGTGTTCTTCTTCATATTCATAGAGGAACGTTTTTAATAGTTGCCAGGCTACATCTGATGGTGTGTTTCCGATGATGGGTAAATCTATAAATGACAATTTAAGTATCAGTAATCTGGAAAAATCGTAAATAGTTAAAGACAGGACTAATAATATCCATGGGAATTAGCCATGGGCTTAAACATGGGACAGCTAAATCTAAAAAACATTAGAAGCTCATAGGCAATGGAAGCGCTTAAAATCGCTGTAACCACCGCGAGTTAGTTTAATTGGAGGTAGCTAAAATTTAGGTATCATCAACTTAGGATATAAAAAACTGTTGAAGGCGATGTGGGAAAATGAAAGGTCACGTTTGAGGGCTCGGTGAGGAGAGCAATGATATACAATGCAGAATAGATTGGAGGTAGGTACTAGGCTAGGGTTTGCGAAAAAGATTCCAGATAGTAAGGGTGGAAGTTGGAAGAAAAGCAGCAAAGTAGGAGGAAACGACATAAGGAAGACTACATTGCAAGATGCTGGGGGAGAGCTAGATGGAAAGCGAGGAGGGAAGGTAAACAAACAGGATGTTTCATAATACATGCGCAGGACTTCAAGATGATAGTTGTCCTCTAAAACACAGCATTTTCGAGATATAGAGTAGCTAAATTTAGTTAAAAAAAAAAACGTTTTTTGCGAATATCTCCGGAACCTTTATCGCACAAAAAAGTTTTTCAAAAACTGCTATTAAAAATTCACTTTTGCGTAGTACTGTCAAAACGATACTTTTTCCTTGTTCACAGAACGTAAAAGTCTTTTACGTCCAGCTCGAAAATCAAAGAATTTGGTACTATTAATGGTTGATTTATTGTTATGGACAAATTGCAAACACACCATAACCAACTATTAATTCTATTATCATTTCATTTCTTGTTAAAATGCAAATTTATAATAGTAAATTTGTGACATTTGTAAATATAACGTTCAAAAATTAATGGTGGATTGATAAAACATTAACCGAATTTCAAATGTCTTATTAATTAATTAATTTGGTTATTTTATTAATTTTTAATGTTTAAAACACGCAGTTTTCGAAAAAATCTTGTTTGATACACGATAGCGAAATTCTTTTGCAAGTGTCATTTCGCTATCTAGAATCAAAAATAACTATTTTGTAAGTATTTTCTACTCATAATAAGCTAAGTTTTGCGCAAGAAATAAATTTTATCGCCAACCGTTAGCAAAAGTATACTTTATTGTATTCATTTGCGGCAACAAAGTGTCACTTTATGTTACAATCAAATTGACAGCATTTAGCGGCAGTCAACAGTTATTTACGTAACCAGTTATGAAAATTAAAATATTTATTTAATTATTTTTGCACTTTTTATTAAGACAATAGTTATTTCATATAAGGTTTCTACCGGTTTCGGCCTTGTTTAGGCCATCTTCAGGAAATTCTTTTTTAATAAATATATTAGACTTAACAATTTTAAAAACAGACAACGGACTTCAATACAGTATCTTTAGAAAACAAACACAAACAGATACTATCATCCCAAATGATTCTTTTCATGATTATAAACTATTATGAAAAAGAACTTAGAACAGAAATATCCATTATCAAACAAATTGTCCAAAATAACGGATATAAACCACAAATCATCAACAAAATAATTGACAGAGATCAAACTTTGGAAGACATATAATATTTAACAAAGCACACCAATTTCATGAAACAAAAAACACAACATTACTTCACAAGAAAAACAAAAGTAACCTTTTGGAAATACTTGAACTATATTAAATTAGAAAATTTAAACATAATCATCCACAAATTTTATGTTTGAATGACCAAATAAACTACACAGAAAAACCTTTATATATGTATTTGAAGAATCCATTTACTCCACCTAAAAATAAAATTAAAAACCCCCAACATATACAGTAAACTCAAACCGCTATAACAATATTTTCCATATTTCCCCTCCCAAATTCAAATTTCCTTTTTTACCTCCTTTATAATAGATATTTGAACTTTTGGTTGGGAAATATTCAATTTTAATTTTATTTTATTTTAATCCTATTTTAATATTTTCACATTGACACAACATGTCATAAATCACAAAATAAAAATAAAACGCCAATATTAAACAACAAATTTTAAATAAGATCAACAATTTTTTTAAAAATGAATTTCCTGAAGATGGCCTAAACACGGCCGATTCCGGTAGAAACATTATATGAAATAACTATCGTCTTAATAAAAAGTGCAAAAATAATTAAATAAATATTTAATTTATTCAAGACGAAAAAGCATTCCTATAAAATAAAAAGTAAAAACAGTTATGAAAAGACTAATTTTATATTTATATATTTATAAATAATATATATATAATAGTATAATATATAATAACAATATAATATTATTATTATATATTTGCCAAAGCGAGCGAG
Organism: Onthophagus sagittarius; assembly: GCA_036711965.1. Lineage (NCBI taxonomy): Eukaryota > Metazoa > Arthropoda > Insecta > Coleoptera > Scarabaeidae > Onthophagus > Onthophagus sagittarius. The sequence goes on along the minus strand of JASERS010000003.1, from coordinate 46,523,786 downwards.
CGAAGCAAGCGAGTTTTGTAAATTGCGTGAGTTAAACAAAATTAGCAGTTTCTTAACGTGTTAAGTATAAAATTTTATCTAACGCCGCTTTAAAATTGAACGAAATCATACGAATTTAATCTGAATTAATTGACAATGCCTATGTGTCAAATGAATTTAAATTGAAAGAAGTGACTTGGGCGTTGCTACGAATATCTATAGTGACATTCAAAACAAATCAAAAATGAGACGTTACAAAACGCCAAAATGACATGTAAAACCTGATATTTCCTAGTGGGGTTAGGTAAAGTACCTTACCTGCCGCAAATGAGCCAAAGTATTTTACCTGCCGCTAATTGCTGTCAATTTGAAAAAATTTTAGCAAACAACTGGATTCGAACCCAGTACCATTGACATCACAGCTGAACGACTTGCCACTGCACTTCCGACGTTCTATATTAAATTAATCTTTGCCGATGTATATTAATAAAACAAACCGATTGTCACATATTTTGACATTTTCAATTTTAAAGCGGGGTTAGATAAAATTTTGTACTTAACACGTTAAGAACTGCTAATTTTGTTTAACTCACGCAATTTACAAAACTCGCTCGCTTCGCTCATTCGTTTTGGCAAATATTACGTTGCTTAAACAAAATTTGTCTTTTCATAACTGGTTACGTAAATAAGTATTTACAGTCATAATTGGTGAATATTTTGAAGGAGTAGTGGTTCTTTTTCTCTCCAATTTCTACGCCAAATACGGGAAAAAATTCGGTTTTAAGACGCCCGGTTGGGTTTTTATCCAAACCCAACCCAAGAAGGTCATGAGCTCTGAAGTTGATAGTTTTACAGAAAAATCAACTTTTATATTGAAAACCTGGTTAATTTTTTGAAATAAAAATTATACTTTACTAAAACGTTAGAACAAATAATAAAAGCAAGCTTATTACGAGCAGAGAATGTTTACAAAAACTCTTTTCTGTACGATAAACGGTTCCGGAGATATTCCCAAAAAAAGAAACTGTTTTTTTCATTAAATTTCAATACCCTGCCCTCGAAAATGGTGCATTTTCCCTCTAAGTTGATAGAAATTCCTTTTTAAACTTTTGGATAAACTATCACATCCTGAAGTCCTGAGGATATATTATGATATACTATCTATTTCCCTGTATAGACAAGGAAATAGAGATTATAGAAGAACGGAATATTCACTAAATGATATCGACAACTAGAGAGTGAAAAATAGGCACATACCATCTCTCGGCCTAGTGTCTATTTTTACTGTCTGTGATAGTAAAAAGTGATAGTGAGATAGTGGATCGAGTAAACGAGTAGTGGACAATAATACGCTTCACTTATCATCATGAACTTAGGTTAGGTTTAAGTTGAGTACACAAACCAAAGTGATTGAGTGGATAATACTTCATTACATTACTAGCCTTACACGGGAGGTTGAAAGTGATAGACTTTTGCGTAGAAACCGAATAAAGAAAAAAACGGAGAGGTTGCCACGCACATGTGTAATGAGAGCAGAGGAGGATTTATAGACTATGCGTGGCGAGATAAAGACCGACAGAGACGAATTGTAAAACCAAAGGAAAAAGAACAAATTGGCACTCATTGCTTCTTTCCTTAAATACAGGTCTCAGTAGGCTGCTAATCAGCGGTGGGCAGTCGCTACCTGGCAAAATTGAACATGTTTGTAGAAATTTCCATAAACTTATTTAAAAATACACCAAAAATTCTAATTACTCAATAGAACAAGAAGAATGATAATGGAGTCCTCAGTCAAATAGACAGTATCAAATAGAGTCTTCTAAGAAGTCCATAATTATTTAAAAATAGGATAGGCAATATATTTCAGATCTTAAAATTGTTTAATTTTTGCAATAAGTAATACTAAAATTCAGAATCCCATCCATAAAAACTTTGGTGATAATTACGAAGCTGAGGTTTGTGAAGACCATAGGTGCCGGATACATGGGTGCTTGTATACGCATACAAAATTTTTAATAGGTGCAGAGCCTCTATATATACAAATACTTCCAGAAGACTTGATACTGCTTCTACAAGCAATCAAATGCTTTTAGACGATTTAATACTGCTTCCAGAAAACTCGATAATGCCTTTGGAAGATTTGATACTGCTTTTAAAAGGCTTAATATACTTTCGGAAGACTTGATCTGCTTATAGAAGACTTGATAATAATAATAATAATAATTAGTTTATTTCTCAAATGAACAAAACATGGTACATTTGATTCGTAAAACAAAAGAAAACAAAACTGGAAAAGAAATACATGAAATTAACTTCCAGTTCCCCTTCCTGTCCCGGTGTTAGGTTATTCCAGACATTGTACTTTCATGGTATTCTTGAATTGAATAAATTTAGCTCTCTATTAGGTGTTTCTTCACTTCTGCTTTACATTTTTTTCTTGTTTAATTGTTTTGTCCTTGATGGTAGAGCATTACATAATTTAATTGAAATATATTTGAAAGCATTTTGCGACTTCTGTACTCTATGCAAGCTTACCAGTAAATTGTTTCCATATCGTATACTGTAGTTGAGAGAGTCTGTATTTCTTTCCAATGCTTTTTGCGCATGGATATATTGCAAACAATAAAACACATAACAGGATGGTATTGCCTGTATCTTGAATTCCCTAAAGTAACCTCTGCAACTTTCTTTGTAATTCATGTTTTTGAGTAATCTAATTGCCTTTTTTGCATTTTAAATATTTCATCCGCTTCACTAGATGATCCCCAGGTAAGTATGCCATATATCGCCATACTATGAAAGTATGCAAAATACGTTCCTTTCTTCCTCCGGTAAACTTTTACAAAACATTCTCAAACAATTCAGTGCCGTTGCCAATTTTGCTTTCAATTGTTTTATGTGGTCCCGCCACGATAGAGTTTCCGATAGTGTAACTCCCAGAAACCTTGTAATATTATGGACCTCCTGGTTTTGCTGTGTGAAGAAGGTAAGTATCTGTGTTTTTTCTCTGTTCAATTGCAGATTATTTGCTTCTTTCTAATTCTTTAGAAGTATTTATGAATGAGGATTGGGAGGAGACATTGAGTCTGCCTTTATATTTTTTGGTAAATCCAGTGTGTCTGTTGTTGTCTATCCTGAAGATATGAACCAATAAGTTTTTTTTTCCATTTTCATTTATGCCGTGTTTTTCTATTCTTTTCAAAAGAAATTCATGATTCACTGAATCAAAAGCTTTGCTCAGATCACAGAAAAATACTTGTGTAAAACAACTTGCAGTTCTATATTCTGGAGTAATTTTGTTTACACATCCTTAGTATTTGCCTTATTCAAGTTCTTTATTATCGCTTTAATCTTCTCTTCAATTTGTTTTAATTGTATAGCTTCAATTTGTTCTATTTGTTTGCCCTCTGTTGAATCTTTTATTGACGTGATGCCTGTTTTTGTTTCTACTATTTGTACATAGTAGTCGTTTAGGTCATTTGCCTCTAAATGTGATTCAGTTACTTTCCGTTGCATCCGTTTCTCGGTTTCCTCTTTCACAACATTCCATGCAGCAACTATCTTGTTTTCTGAGTTTTTTATATACTCTTTATAAGCTTCTTTTTTTGTTTCATCTATAAACCGTCCATTCTTCCGTATTCTCCATTCTTCTTAGTTCATCTGAATATAATTTTCCAATTTTAACTCACTTCCATTTCCTTTCAAGGTTATTTCTTCTTCGCAAACATTGCAAGTCCAGGATTTAATGGATCCGTCCTCCCTCATGTTTGTGAAGATGTCTACGGTAATATTCACACACCTTATATGGTAATTCTTAAGACATTTGCCTCTGCAAGCAATATAGTCGTCATAACGACCAATGGTTTTTGAACACAGCACACATTCAATCGCTATTTTTTTAATTTTTTCATATTGTCCCTGGAAGACTTGACACCGGTTCTAGAAGGGTTGATATTGCTTCCAAAAGACTTGAAATATTTCCAGAAAACTTGCAATGCTTCAAAAGACTTCAAATGCTTACAGAATATTAGGTATTGACCTTGGAAGGCTTGATATTACTTAAAGAAGACTTCATACTTTTTCTAGAAGACTTGAAATGCCTTCAATACGTAGTAGTATAACCAAGCAATAATAGTAACTTAACTAGAGAACCGATAGTATAACCATAGCGAAACTGATAATACTTCATTTAAACTTTTAAAAATCCTCCTCTATTCACCCTAAACCTCGAAGAAGTTGGAAGATGATTGATTTGAAAGGTAACATATTAATAGTTTCTGACTTGCGTCTGTTTTCCTGCAAGTAGCGATATCACATCTTGTGTGACTGTTGCTCCATAGGATCTCAGATTGAGAGTGTTCAGGGAAGAATCGTTTACTATGGATCTCTGAACTTTGTCCTAGTCTTCAATGATTTTCTAAGCTGATTAAGATAGTCAGAGTAACATACTTAAAACTAAAAGAATATGTTGTACCCTCTCTGTTGTGTTTGTGAACAGGATAATCAGATGGTACACAACTTGTAATAGTTGTGTGACGATTCTGCCCTACAGGTTATCAGATCGAGTGTGTTTGGAAAATCGATATAGTGGGAATAAGTGTAGCGAGGATATACAGGTGTCTCTATTTAAAATTAAAAAGTGTAGATTCCAATTCATAACACGAATTGGAATCTTTTTAAGTTTTTAAATATGCCGCTAAGAATTGTTAACATTTGAAAAGTGGACGTTTGCCAAAATTTGAATGGGTTTAGCCATGTTGTTACGTGTTATAGAGATGATAATTGTATATCGTTATATATATGATAAGATATAAGATACAATCGCACATCACATATAATGTTGTTTCTATCTGCAGGACTCTCAACCACTCAGAACATTAGTTAAAGCTTTTATAGATACATCCAATTAAATATGTATTCTAGTAGTTCGGTTCTTAGCTAAATAATGTTAAAATACCCCCAAGAGATAGCGTCACATGCGTACACTTTCTTGTACGAAATTTTTGTTTAGCAAGTTGCATTTCTACAAAGCTATTTTCCATGGTCATGCTCTTGTGTATTTAGTAAATACTATTTACCCCCGAATAATAACGCTTATTTTTTGCAATTACACAATACATGCGATACATCATTGGAAAACTAAAAATGTTCTCTTTTTAATAAAATCATAATCAGTTAGCTTGTATTGAAAAATACAATTTCGTGTTATATCTCAAAAATTATCGACTGTAGGTATTTAAAATTTTTTAATGGCAGTATATTCTACTCAAAAAAGTGTCTTAATATGTATTATCCGCTTTTTTCTTGAACAAAAATAAACGAAATATGTATATTTTTGAAATGGCGAAAATTTTACTTTTTGGCTAAAGATTGGATTTTTCTTAGAAAAGGAAATCTTATTACTTTTTTCGTGTCTCTCATCAAAATTACCCTATACAACTCTCTCTGTTCTGCTTGGGAACAGAATAGTGAGACAGTATATCACATCTTGTCTGATTGTTCTGCCCTACAGGATTTCAGACTGATTGTGAGTGTGTTTGGGTTAAGAATGGATACCTCTGACCTATGTCCCAACCTTTGATAGATATCTAAGCTGATCGATATAGCTGGAGTGAGTGTAGGGAGGATGTTCAAGGAGCTCTTACATACATACCATGAAGATCATTTTCAGTCAGCCAATTCCATGATTCTTGATCCTCAGTCTCCATCAAATTAACACATTGATGGGTTAACATTTCAAAAACCGGCTTAGGAGACAAATTATAAGTTTGGCACAATTCCAACGCGCATTTAAACATCCCAACAGTCGATAACATAACAACAAGTTCTTGAGGAGCTAGAATAAATATCATATATTAAAAAACTATATTAACAATTTTTTTCCAAAATCCTTACATGTATAATTTGCGACTGAATCTTTATCAATTCGGCCTAATCTTAAGCGGGCAAGCGCCAAAGCCAATTCTTTTTTTATTGTAGACAAACTAACCACTTCAAGTTGGTTTAGTAATTTTAATTCTTTATGTGGTGTATTAGCTCCAGCTAATGATGGAATTGACACCATTTGATCTTGTAATTCTGGCTCAATAGGTGTTAAAACCCATGCGTGTTTAGATTCACATAAACTTAAGGCATTTACAGAAGCTAAGTAGCACTTCACTTGTTTTTCTAGCGCCTCAATTGAATTCCATTGATTTAATCTAAATGCTTGTTCATACATTACAGCACCAGCTAAAAAATATAATGTAATACTTATATATTAATTACGTTATATTAATTACCTAATCTTAAATAAGGTATCCCCCTTTTCATTTGATATGAATACAGAAAATCATAATAAATATTATTCACGCCATCAGCAGCTCTAGCTCGCATAAATAAAATACTACAAAACAATTTTTCCAAATTGCAATATGTAAACGACATCAAAACGTCTAACTCTTTTTTATCCAATAATGTCTTAACCAAATCTCTTAAGTTGTCTTTTTTCCTATCGTCATCCGGATTCGATTGTAAAGCCTTGTAAGCATCCTCATAATGATTTAAAGCCAAATGATGTTTAAACTGAATCGAATACAAAGTTGCGCGCAAAGGATTTTTCGTTTCTGCCATTGACAAAGCAACATTTGCTAACTCAATAGCGAAATTTCTCGCGCCGTAAGCTTCAAATAATTGGATTACTTTTAAAAAATATCGAATAGAGGTGTTGTTGTTGTTTCTGGCGACGTTCGCGATATGTCTTTGAAGGAATTGTTCCGAATCGACGCCTTTTACGGCTTCTACGAACAAATCGAACGATTTGTGGTGTTCATTTGATGTTAAAAACGATGCGGCCAATAGGAAATTACCTAAAAAATTAATTATTAGTAAAAATTAAAAAGATAATTTAGTATTAATTTACGCGATGATTTCCCGTCACAGAAATTGTTTAAATATCTTACATATTGTTGCAACCATACATGTTGACCACTCGAAAGCAACCACTCAGAGAACGTTGGATTACCATTCAGTGGCCATCTATGTTAAGAAATATTAAATTGTAAGATAAGATTAATTAAATATTGAATAAATACGTACAAAATTAGGAATAAATGGTTTAAATAACATAAAAGGGAACAGTTCCAATAGGGTAATGTTTCTTCATCGACATCTCTTTGGAACATAAGTTTGTGGGCGTTAAAACCACCAGTTGAACCAACGAATAAGTCCATAAGCAACTTGTTTACATTTAATTTTAAATTAAAGACTGGTGGGAGTTTTAAAGTTACAAGTTTTTGTAAACTTTGTTCTCTGAAATAAAATTAAAATTACATACAGAAACATCTAAATGATAAAACAGTAAACACCCCGGAAATGCGGCTTCAGGAATCAGAAGAATTTAACATTTTACAAGATAGTACTCAATGACCTGATTAGCCGTGCATGTCGTAATAACTAAAACCGGATGTTTCTGGTACTAGGTCTTACAATTAGTATTAGTTCAATAAAAATGTACAACGATCCAATGTTACATAACATATTAAACTAGAACTAAAACTAAAAACATTTGGGTTTTATTCAGACCGAAGAACTATATTTTAAGAGCCGCATGGTTAAATTTAAATGTTTCTAGTGTCAGTTACAAACATTTTTGTATTCATTTTTTTCAAAAAAATTGTCCACCAGATGTCCTCATGAAGTTATCGATTTTTATATTTTGTAATACCTAATTTAGTAGAAACTTGTTTACCATTTTTAGTTTTTTCAGAACATTTAAGTAAATTTTTTAAATGAAACACGTTATGTTTTATTACATTTTCTGATAGAGCTAAACAATACGAATCCAATGACATCTTGCAATCAAATAATGATTAATAAATTTTTATATTAATTAGTAAAAATTCTAGAAAATTGCGGTACGCGCAATTTTGGAGGCGAGAATATGAAAAAAATTTAAATTAATTGATTTCGTGGCGGATTGGTCTATATAAGATGCTGCTCTTATAAAAAATGCGCTAAATTGATCGTTTCCGGGATAACCCACTTTTTATTATTGGATGTGGACTACATTTGTTTAGGGGTAGTAAAAATAATATGTGTCATAGTAACAAAGTAAGTAAATTATCTAATGTTTAGATTTAAAACGCATCAGTTTGTTGGTTACATTTACAGTTCATCTTTTGTGGAAACAGGGATACTAGGGTTGTACCGATTAATCGGCGACTAATCGGAGAAACCGATTATTCGACCACTTTTCAGTCCACGATTAGTCGGCGATTAAACAATAAAAGCACCGATTAGTCGGCATTTAATATAATGCTGCAAACAACATTGTATGAAAAATAACGCGTTGAAATTGTAAAAGAATTCTATGAGTTGATAGGTACAGAGTATAAAAAATGTTGGGCTATAGTAAAAGTAGATGGCTAGCATTAATGATAATTATGATTAAATAAATAAAATTCTTTGTACTTTAACTGGTTTTATTTAATTTTTGTCTAACTAGTTTCGCCTCTACGGTATCCTCAGAGACTATATCTTAAAGAACACGTGTGAAATTTATAAATTTGTACCTAATTACTTCCTTAATCTATGTGAATTTTATAAATATTTAAACAATTATTTTGTAAACTCATTAGTTAGTACATTGAACTTTGTTGATGTTAGAATTATAAAATAAAATTATGAAATTAAAATTTTAGTGTGTTACATGACATGTTAAAATTGATAATGTACAAATTTAATTAATTAGGTACAAATTTATAAATTTCACACGTGTTCTTTAAGACATAGTCTCTGAGGATGCCGTAGAGGCGAAACTAGTTAGACAAAAATTAAATAAAACCAGTTAAAGTACAAAGAATTTTATTTATTTAATCATATTTATCATTACTGATAGAATGGATATTTTAAACTTTTCAACCTATTAATGATAATGACCTGCACTTGAAGAGTATTATAGAGGAGTATCCCCAACTGCTCAAAAGGATTGTCAAGTAGCATGTCTTCTTGATGAATTAATCCAGGATGTAAAGGTGAACATTCGTTCAACTGCTGGTATGCTGATGGTATGTTGATAATTTATTTTCATTTGAAAATTCCCAGGGTATGTACCCAAGCCAACCCAAGATGATTATTTCGAGGAATTTACAGAATTTAGAACCTGTACAAAGGCAATTGAGAAGGAATTAAAAAATACAAAAACCTATAAAAATAATCATCAGGGTTATTGAAAATACGTATGGAATGAGTTGGGTTGGCTAAATTGGGAAGAAAGTGTTTTACAAGCAGCATCTAGTTTTTAATTGTCAGCTTAAATTTTTAATATGATGAACATCATATTTTGCCAACAGTATTTGGTATTTTTGGAAGCAAAATTAAATTTTACTAACAGTTCCTCGCCTTCTACAATATGTATTATTATATATTCCACAAATGTGTTCTGTCTGCAGTATTTAGCTTTTAATGAACAGTTTATGGACTACTTACGTAAAGATTGTGTATTTCGTTAATTAGTATTTAATATTTTTAAAGCATACGCAGTTGGTTTATCAATAATATCCAAATTAAGGCAGTATCAAGTCTTCTGGAAGTAATATCATGTTTTCTAGAAGTATTTCAAGTTTTCTAGAAGCATTTCATGTCTTCTAAAAGCATTTCAAGTCATGTGTAAGCATTTCAAGTCTTCTGGGAGCATTCCAAGTCTCCTGGAAGTAGTATCAAGCTTTTTAGAAGCATTTCAAGTCTTCTGGAAGCTTTTCAAGTCTTCTTGAAGTAGTATTAAGTTTTCTAGAAGCATTTCTAGCCATCTAAAAGTAATTCGATTATTTTAAAAGCATTTTAAATCTTCTGAATACATTTCAAGCCTATTGGAAACAGTTCAAATCTTCTGAAGCAATATCAAGTCTTCTAGCAGTAATAACAAGTCTTCTGGAAGCATTTCAAGTCTTTAGGAAACAGTATCAAATTATCTAGAAGCGGTATCAAGTCTTCTAGAAGCATTTTAAGTCCTATAAATGCAGTATCAAGTTTTCTAAAAGCAATTCAAGTCTTCTTGAAATATTGTTAAGTCTTCTAGAAGCAATCTTAAGTCTTCTGGAAGTAGTATGAAGTTTTATGTAAGCATTTCAAGTCTTTTGAGAACATTTCAAGACTTTTGGAAGTAGTTCAAGTTTTCTGAAAGCAAAATCAAGACTTCTAGCAGTAATAACAAGTCTGCAGTTTTGTAGGATATAAAATGGCTCGCCAATTGACTTCTTTCAATCTGCTGTTAAGATTCTCAGCGTGGTATGATAACAATGTTTCTAGTGAAAATGGTTGGGTAGAAATATCAACACATTTTCGTGCACCACAACTAAGTTATTCCAATTTTACAAGTATAATAAAATATGCTATTATTATTTATGCAAAATTAAAAACACATTTTAATAATTTTAAAATGCACCTGATTATCAACAAAAGTACCGTTATGTATGGATACTATTAAAGTACCCGTACACGCGATTATTTTCTCGACATTGCTCAAGAGCTATTCCTTATCTTTATAAAAATAACACTTTACCATAAGATTTAAAACATTAAAGAAAAAAGTAACAAACTTTAACGCATTAGGTTTGCTTGAGTTGTGGCAAAACAAATTTGCAAATTGGAAGACGCATGCGTAGTGTGGTAACGGTGTTCGAGATGTAAATAAATTCCAAATTCTTACATTTTCGACTACCAATCATGTGTTTGATCAGAATCTACGATTAGTTCTATGATCTACAATTTACTGACTTTCTAAAAAATTTTAACGAATTATGTACGTACATGCTAGATAAACATAGCCTAAAAAAGCTATATAAACGTACAACCGATGTTTATGTGTAAAAACAGAATATCTCCTTTATCGACTTGTAATTGTTCTTAAGTACTACTTAGTATAAACAATTACTTAATTGAATGAATTAAGCTGCCTTTAATGCAAGGGAGAATTGGGTATTTGTGTATACATCGCACTAAAGGCAGCCTAATAATAATATGAATAGGGCATAGACTTAAATGACAGCTATCCAAAAACAGACTGAATTGGATCTGTAGAGATCGAAAAATATTTTAAATATCACACGTGCTCTCCAGAAAAACGGTCAAAGCAGATGCTGGCAATGAGTTGGGAAGAATTAGCTCAACAGTACACTGAAATTTAAAAAAGAATATTGAAAATGATAACTTCAATCCAGATAAAATTTGCAGTATTTTGGAAGCAAATTGAGTTTTCTGGTAGCATGTCAAGTCTTTTGGAAGCATTTCAAGTCTTCTAGAAGCAGTATCAAGTCTTTTGGAAGTCTTTTAAGTTTTCTAGAGGCAATATTAAATCTTTTGGAAGCATTTCAAATCTTCTAGAAGTAGTATCAAGTCTTCTGGAACATTTTACGTCTTCTAAAAGCATTTCAAGTCTTCTGGAAACAATATCAAATCTTCTGGCAGCATTTCAAATCTTCCAGATCAAATATCAAGTTTTCCGGAAGCATTTCAAATCGTCCCGATGAAATATCAAGTTTTCCGGAAGCATTTCAAATCTTTGGAAAGCAATATTTAGGCCCGTATGCATAGTCGATCGCCAGCGAATCTCCGAGGGTTCTCCGGTCGCCAGCCGAAAATTTCGGTGCATAGTCAATCGCTAACACGTTCACGCATGCGTACAATTGTTTTTTCTGGCGTGTCGCTGGAGAAGCGTTGGAGACAGTTATTTGTATCTCCGGAGGTTCGCCAGAAAACTTTCGGAATTTTCGGCTGGCGACCGGAGAACCCTCGGAGATTCGCTGGCGATCGACTATGCATACGGGCCTAAGTCTTCTGGAATCAATTTAAGTCTTCTGGAAGTATTTCATGTTTGCTGTAAGCAATATCAAGTCTTCTGGCAGCATTTCAAATCTTCCAGAGGCGATATCAAAATTTCCAGAGGCATTATCAAGTTTTCTGAAAGCATTTCAAATCTTCTAAACGCAGTAACAAGTCGTCTAGAAGCAATATGAAGTTGTCTGGCAGCATGTGAAGCCTTCCAGAGGAAATATCAAGTCCTCTGGATGCATAACAATTTTATTAGAAGCAGTATCAAGTCTTCTGCAAGCATTTCAAATTTTTTAGAAGCAGTATCAAATCCTCTGGAAGCATTTCAAGTCTTCCAGAGGAAATATCTCTATCTTTGATACTTTCTCTGGAAGACTTGAAATGCTTCCAGAGGATTTGATACTGCTTCTAAAAAATTTTAAATGCTTGCAGAACATCATGCACTGTTTCATTAATAACTATTTTCAGATTCCCAAAATAAAAGAAATGTGAGCAAACATTTTTGAATGATTATATTTCTCCAATTTAGTCGCAGCCACTTGTGAAGGTTTTTTGGTAGAGTCATACATATTTTTAGTATTGATGTAATATTGAGTTTTTCTAATCGTTTAGTTTAAAATGTGTATTAAAAATTTACCAGACCATATTCTTCGATATCAGTCGCATAAATAAGAAAAATTAATGCCGACTATACCAGTACAAAATTTGCTACCCCAACACCAGAGGAAAAAACTTTTATCAGATATCACTCAGAAGTCATTGTAATATCATGGACAACCTATTTACAATTTTTTTGATTTTTATAACAATTAATTATAATGCGATCGTCATACATTTTTTATTGGTTTATTCAATAGTTTAGCAAAATTGAAGACTTCTATAATTATTTTTTTAACTGGGCTTTAGTTTTCATTAATAGCATATAATGAAAAACTTTCATGTCAACACCGTCGTTTCACACGCGTTATAAATCATTAAATGATGCACGAAAAAGAGATAATGTCAGAAACGCCTAAAAACGAGATAATGTTACCAAAATTTTCATAGAGGGGATTTTGAATTTTAATATCAATTATTGTAAAAACTAAACAATTTTAAGATTTGAAAATATTGCCAATCCTTCTATTTTGACGTAGTTTATCGATTTTTTAAAAATCTTTCCATTCGATTGGGCGTAACGACGTCATTACCAATAATTTTGTAATAAGCTTTTAACGTCGCCATCTCCGATTCGATTTTAGCGGTATATTTAAAAAATCAAAATCTCACGGGGTGTTTACTGCACTAAAGTCATACTTACAGAGCAACATTAGTTTGTATTGGCAAACCTGTTAACCACACGATATTAAAATAAATCCTTGTTAAAAGAACTGTGTCAGGTATACAAATAGACCTGACGCCTTCAAAGAAAGTAAAGTTTTCATCATTATGATGAAGAATTATATGCTGTAAGGCCAATAAATTACAACAAATAGAATATCTGAAAAAATTAATTAAGAAAAATGTGTATACAAATAATTATTAATTTACCGAACATGAGCTTGTTGTTTTAAACATTGTGTAACAAAACTAATTCCCAGTTGAGACGCAAATAAATGATCAATAGAAGAAGGTTTTGGGGAAGATTTGTCATCATTGTCATTAACTAATTGTTGAACAGTGAGTAATTCCAGGAGTTTATGCATTGAGTTGTATATGTCTCGACAATTTTGAAGTTTTTGAATTATTAAATAAGTAAACTAAAATCGAAATCGAAATGATTAAAAGATCGAATTGAAAAAATTCGAATTAAATAATTAATTCGAAATTATTAATTATTAATATACCTCTTCTTCACAATCAACCACAATATTAGTAATTAACTCCTCCATTACAATATCCGGAGCTCTTAACTGCGCTAATTCGTTTTCAAAAGTTTGTTTAAATGACTCATTTAACTGTTGATCTAAATAAATCAAAACTCCAATCAATTCGATTAAATCGTCAGTTTCTTCATAAGCTAAAAATATATTGCATAAATTAAGTTGAGTTAAAAAGTATTACTTATATACAAATTCCTAATTGTGGATGTAATACAAGTTCATTTCTTGTTATGTAATCATTACACAAATACAAATGTTCTAAAGTGTCTAATGGTCTTAAAAAGGAATATGTTGATTTTTTAAGTAATATTGCTCCAGATACCGAGGGAAGCAATAAAATTCCTAATGGGCGTAATCCAGTGACGTGATATTGAATGCAACAAGAATAAAATCGGGCCCAACACCTAAAAATAAATAAATTCTAGATTAAAAGTTTCTTACTTGATGTATTAAAGCTTTTAGATGTTAAATAAAATTAGAAAATATAAAATATAAATAAAAAAAAATAAAATATAACGATAATAATACCATTGAGTACATTCTAAATAATCATCATCCGTTACTTCTGATTCTTGTAATTCTTGTTGAATATCATTTTCAACTGCAATATTAACTTGTTGTTTTAAAATATTAGCTGATAAACTAATATCACTTATAACTGATGACTTTGTGTAAATCTTAAAAAGAAGATCAAATTAAAAAATTATTATTTGTTAAAAAAATTACATACACTAAGCGCTTTTGATATAATATTTAATGAGAACCTTCCCGGATGGAAAATATATTGTATGTAAGTTTCCTTTGGGTCTAAATTTGGGTCAGCTTTGAGTTCGCTTGGATCAGGTATTGGTTCTAAAGGAATTGGTACCCAATGAGAACCTTTATCTGAGTTTGTGGCAAGTGTAGCGCTGTACACGCTGCAATCGCCGTCTTCTCCACGCCAAACAGACCAAATTCTAGAAGAAGTTAATGAAAAATCTACCAAGTCAACCTAAAAAATGTATAAAAGAAAAATGATGAATTTATTAATAGTATAAGATTTTAACTTACACCTGGAGAAAATAATGTACTTATTTTTATAAGCCTAAATTGATTTCCACTGATATCCGGCTGCATAATGTGAAATTGGCACTCTGGGGAGAAATTAAGTACAACAGCTAAAATAAATTCTAATTCATTTCCACCGACAGCTTTCCTTAAAATATGGTTTTGACCTATTAATAAATAAAGATTTTTATATATTTTATAGTTAATATTATGTTTATCAATTTATTTACTTCCATGTGACAGATTTTGCCCTGACACAGTTTCAGATAAAATATCGCTAACCGAAATACATTGTCCTTTACTACAAGACCACACTCGGAGATGACCACTTTTAGACAATGTAAAAGCGTACGTTTCAAGACCGATCGTGTGTAAAACCATACTAACAACAACATTTCCATCACTACTTCGTGATCTAAAAATTAAAAAAAAAATTAATAAGTTTTAAATTCATTATTATTGGTATTAATTATTAGTGTCCGGCCAAAGATTCGGTTTCGGGCAAAGTATGATTTTCGCTGAATATTTTAACGTCATTTATAAAGGCTATTGTACACTACTATTATACAGCAAATATGTGTTGTGCAACGCATATTAACAACTTGATTATGTAGGTTGTATATTTCACATTTTTTTGGAGAAAAGAACCCATTAAACAGTGGGTCAATTTCAAAAGAGTGAACCAGAAAAGTGAGAGATTGTTAAAATCAGTACAATGGAATGAATAGTACGTGTTACAAAGATTGGTTGAACAAAAATGCTTTTTTTTTTCATCTTGTGATTGAATCAATTGATCATTATCATTACCATATTATATCAACTTCATTCGATCTCATCCTGAAGATACTGAAACACTTTATAGTTCAAGTGACCAGAGAAAAAGAAAACAAGATTAGGGGATTTTCACGATTTGCACAATTCTTCCAACAAATTTAATAAAAATGAATCAATGTTGAATCAAATTCTTAAATATATAAGAATAAGAAATGCTGATGTTATGTAAAGGATATTGCTTAATATATTCTTTAAGCACAACTGTATTGAATAGTGATTATGGCCATAGGTTTGGCCAAATTTGTGAATGTACTGGGTGGCCAAATAAGTGTATAAAGTATAGTTTCTCGGAAAGTACTCTTTGTAGAAACTTGCGGTAAAAAAATTATTACTGAAGTGGCTGAGAGAAAATGCTAGAAATTATTTTCAGGTTTCTAAGATGCCAGCATGAATTTAAAAATGTGAACTATCTCGGAATTAAATTCAGCCATTTTGCAGTTCTATTTAGCCACCCAGTACATTTGGGGGCGATGAATAACTGTAAAGGAGATAATACATTACCTATGTGTCTAAATTGCCTGAAAGTTTTATCAAACGAAGCTATAAAGCCTTCCAGACTACAAGAAGATTTGACTAAAATTCATGGTGATAAAAAAGATCTGCCTGATTGTGATATTTTATTTTGAAATATAAAAGAAAAACTTATCAAACAACTGACATTGAGAAAACGTTTTTTAACCACAAACCACACAAGATAGCGGTGGTTTGCTTGTTTCTTACAACATTTCTTTAATGATTGCAAAACAGGAAAAATCTCATACTGTTGGTGAAGAACTAATTAAAGTTGCCATAAGTAAAGTATTGAGAGTGTGTTATGTTACACAAGCCAAATATATCTGGCAGATATTATTGTAATAATTCGGAAAAATCAGGTCTCAAGTTTACGACGTACAGAGACCGGTCTTTGCAATAATTTTGGAAAAAGTTATGTATCCGCAGTTCGATGGGGGAGACGCAGATCGACGCGAAGAAGTCGTTAAAACTTAGACGTTAGATCACGTAGAATTTGATGGCTCCCACTGTCTGGGAATTACGTGAGGATTTTTGGGATTAGCTAATGGCGGATGTTATATTCTGACATTGTGTTCGAGGAATTCTTTCCTTCCACAAACTCCGTCATTGGCTCAGAAAATTATTGTAAAATATCTGCCCAGTATTTTGGATTGGCCCTAGGTGTTGGGGATATCCAGACGTTAGGACCGCCTCAAGAAGGTTTTGTACCCCTCCAAACCCCGAGGTTACTTAAAGCCTTGCACACGTCAGAATTAGAGAATTCAGAACTCAGATTCAATTCATCTTCGTACGATATCTTCTTAGCAAGATTTCGAATCAAAACTCTATCAGCGCTTCGTTAGATAGAAACTTAGAATCGCTTCAACGCCAATTCTAAGTTCCGTCGAAATTGAGAACTTTGACTAAGTTTCAAGGGCAACTTTATTCCTATTCGGGCATCCATCCGCGACGTGTCGGAAATTGTGTTTCACTTGAGGATTTGGTGTGTGTGTGTGACGGAGAAATTTTCCCGGATTATCCCGAGAAGAATAGGATCCAGATGGGAACACACGTCTTGTATAAATCTGTTTGCTATCATTTATCTGTCAACAAGAGCTCGCCATAGGGGTTAGGTTCAAACAGGTCATTAACATTTTTTGTCTCCTTAAGTAACGTCGGGCATCACGTAGGTAGTTTTCTTAAGATTAACATTGTATTTTTTATCGTTATCTTTGCAAATATAGATTAACTATGGTTAGAACACTTGTTTTGTTTCACTTAGAAATAGTGACCGCACGATTGCAAAGTGATATTAAAAGAAGTTCAATATTTAGTACTTTGGATGAGTTTCTTAAAGAAAAAGAAACACCATTGAGTAATATCTTATCGGTAGCTACAGATGCTGCTCAATTTAATAAAAACAAAATCTGTTATTTCCCTTTGTCGCATTCGTGACAAATTTTGAAATTTTGGACTAGGGGATTCAGTCAGTTCCCAAATTTATCAATAATAGAAAAAATAAAGACATACTTATTGGAGCACTTGGATGCTCATTATTCAGATTTTAGTCAATAATTTGATGATTTTTTGAAAATGAATATATCTGATTGAATGTTGGATTTTTGGAAACACAGAAGCGTGTCTGCAGTTACAAGAACTGATGGAAGCAACTACAAATGATGAATTGAAATTTAAATTCAATAGCGGCTATCAACAATTCTGGCCGTAAAAGTAGTATTTACTTTTACAGCCTTTTACAGTTTATCTTGAAACATGGGTTATAGTTTAGAAGTTCTTAATTGCATTTTCTTCGTCATATTTTCATTCAATGTTTTCAAATTACATCTTTTCTTACTATATTTTACGAAAATAGTAAAAACATTACTCCTGTCTCTACCAACATTAAATTTTAGCAAACTTCATTTTAATAACTATTACTATTTTACATCTGGTGCCACACTACCAACCAGTTGAAAATCATGCAGAAAGCACAATAAAGAGCTACATTTGTAATGCATGACTGTCCATTTCCTAGATAGACAAGACTGCGTTAGATGTAACATGCTGGCTGCTAGGAATAAGAAAGCCCAATACACACACATCTCCAAGAAGATGGATAGATGACATAAAAAGAATTACGAGAAGCGGATGGGTTGAGGTGGCCCAGGAAAAAACATGGAAGCATATTAAAGTGGCCTTCGTCTAAACGTGAACAAATGATGACTGAAAATATAACGAGAGTGATGGAGAACAGATTCAAAATCTTTCATTGTTTTTTTTTTCATTGCAAATCTCTCTTCCAACTTGAAAAGATATTTCTAGCCCATCTACTTATTTATCACAATAAACTATCTAAACAAAGAAAACTGAAACAGCATATATTTTTTAAAGCAGTCCAACTCAATCCAACCTACTCTCATCCAAGATAATTCATGCATACAACCAGTGGAGACGCACAGACAGAAAACCATGGTGATAACAAAACAGGCACAAACCAATTGAAGATAATACAGAAAACACAAGAAACAACAAAATTTGAATCTATAAATCTAGATGATGATTTTCAACACTCAAATTGATAGAAAAAAATTCTTCATTTTTAAAAACTCAACTTCCACAATATTTTTACATTACACAATGTATATTGTTCTTTTACAGCTGTACACAGAAACATGTCTGTTCATCTGGACTCTTTATTAACTTTATTATTTTTGATTGTGGCGCATCATATATAAGATAGTTTCAAACGGTTTTAGGATATTTAATACTATTATGTTTTTATTTTTTGTACCATACAGTCATGCTTGAAGAAGAACAATCTTTTATCAAACCATATGTAACACCAATCTCCTGAAATGAATTCTTTTGGTCATGGTGTTTTTCAATTACCTCAAATTAGTATTACAACTCATATCCCTACTACCCACTACCTCAATCCAGCTATCCAGCTAGTAGTGGAGTGTGTTCCACTATTCAACTAATACTGTTCAGTACCTATAGATTAATATTTACTAATCAACGCAGTAATTTATTAGAGGAATTTTAAATTAGTATTTTGCATGCCTATTTAATGATAATTACTAAGACTAGTACCTCTTTTACATTATGATGAATATAATGTTATCACAATCGTTTAATATTGTCTTTATTTATGTTTTATTTTTTTAATGTTTTGTTTATGTTTCAATTCCGATCGAAACTCAGATAAATCTTGGCAAAACCGAATAAATTGTCAGATACTATACATTACCTAAATTTTTCTGCCAAACCATACAAAAACCTCGGAACAATAGACTCAAATTTTAACTCAATACATTCACAACCACCAAACTCATTATATTTAATCAAAAGAACTTCCCCGGTGGGATAAGCAAACAGAAAGTAAGCTTCATTTTTGGCGGCAGAATACCAAGAAGTAGAACAATGTGGTAAATGTGAACCTACAAAGTTTATACATCACTTAAAATATAAATATTTAAAAACAATAATCATACCAGCACCACTTGGATTGGTTATAATATGAAAAGAAGCCGGATTTTTCGCCTGCGCAGCTGATGCATCAGCAAAAATTGATGGCAAAACAAAGTCAGGATGGAATCCATAATAATCACCCTGACGCGATTTTGTTGGATGCGGAAATATTATACGATGAACGCTGCAAACTGTAGGAACTAAAATTATTACGTTCGTGTGAGTTTCGTGGATCGTTATTCCATCCAAAATCGGTGTGTCTACAAATTTATAACGTATTGCATTGTCGGAGAGGTTTGTGTCTAAGCTTTGTTCTGTTAATTCCAAGACATCATGACTTATTCTCCTATAAAACAATATAAATGGTTAATGATCAGTAGGAATAAGCTTACCAAAATTTACCAATAAATAAAACGATTTCTTGTGCAAGATTTTGTTGAATCAGCGTAACAATAACCATTTGATCTTTCCGCTACTTTTATATCTTGTAGTGTGCTTTGTCTGCCACCTAAATTAAAGTAATTAATTTAATTTTAGCGTAATGAAATAAAAAATTTGTTATAAAATAAACTTGTACAACTGAAGTAAGGTGAGGCGAGGTAACTGTGCCCAACAGTTACGGGTAACCGTGTGTTGGAGCCCAACCCAACTTAACCAAACTAAGCGCAACTAACCTAAACCAACCCATATTCCTCACATTGACTGATATGAAGTTGCAGCTTAACACAACTACACCCAACCCAATCTAACGAATCTTTTAAGTTTTTCGGAAATATCCTACGATTTTTTCTTCAATAGTTGGATTGGGATGAGTTCCAACTTCATAACACTCAATATGAGGGATAATATGAAAGTTTTCTTCAATGGTTGAGTTGCATTGAGCTCCAAATTATTAAGTATAAAGGATGGTATGAAGTTGAACTTCATACCATTCTTCATATAACAAAAAATCAAATTCAAAACAACAAACCTAAGTTCAATTCAATATGAGAGATGAATTTTGGGTTTGATTTATTTTCTTTTACGGTTGGATTTTATTAAAGTTGTCTGTGGTAGGGTTGGGTTGAGCTCCAACTACATACCACGCAATATAAGACATAATATGAAGTTGAAGCTCAACCCAACCTAATCATAGAACAAAATCAATCCCTAAACAGCATCTGCTAACCTCAATTCAATATGAGAGATGGTATCAAGTTGGGTTGAGTTGAGCTCAAACTTTATACCATTCAACATGAGGGATGATATGAAGTTAAACTCTACCCAACCCAATCATAGAAAAAGAAAATCAACAGCAAAAAAAACAATTCTTCTAAGTTCAATACAACATGAGAGATGATAACAAATTGGGTTGAGTTGAGTTCCAACTTCATACCGTTCAATATAAGCGGTAGTATGAAGCTCTGCCCAACCCAATCATTGAAAAACAAAATCAACCCCAAAATAACATCTAAGTTCAATTCAACATGAGCATCAAGCTGGGTTGAGTTGAGCTCCAATTTCATACCATTCAATACGAGGCATGGTATGATGCTAAAAGTTTTCTGTTGGAGGTTTCTTTGAAGATTCAAAATTGTCATGAACTTCATATTCGAGATTTTATTTTTGAATTAAGTAATAAGTAATCGATTAACTTTGTTTGAAAAATTCTATGAACTGACAATATTTTGTATTGTGTGTGATGCATCTGCCAGGGCTTACGTCATATGTATAAAAACTTATACTGGATACTCTTGTTGTGAGAGATGTCATGAACCTCGCGAATAGATTCATAATAAAATGATTTTAAATTTAGAAGGAATTTTGTCTCGAAAACGAACGGATAATCCATTCCGTTTGCAAGGTGATAGGGCGCCATGTTGGAAAATGACCTTTACTTGATCTACCATTCGAGTTAATATCAACATTTTCAACTGATTGTATACATAGTGATTGCTCTTTATGGGGTGTCAATACGTCACAAATCACGTTCCAGCAACGTCCAAATATGACGTTAATAGACTGTGACAATAGGCTGTCAATTTATCGTCATTATTCACGTTCAAAATAAAATCTGTCATTCAAAAGTTTTAGTGATGACGGTTTTGAATCCCCAAAGAAAACCCTAACAGCAAACGGGTTGGGTTGGGTTAGGCCATAGTTGCAAATTTTTACTTCCGAAAGTAAGAATACCACCTATATTAAAATGTAAATTAAATTGTACTACCGTGTGAAGAGTGTGAAAATACCTAGGCCTTGATAAGGATCTTTGTATGACACAACATGTCAGGAAAATTGGGGAGAAAGCGAGCGCCTAACATATAAGAACTTGGCACGCTTAACGCCGAAGAAAGGAGGTCAAATGGGGTTTTCAGTTATAAATACATCGCTATGTGTTGAAGGTCTTTAATAAGGCTGTTCTATAAAATCACTATCTCCTGCTGATGATTCTAAGCCAACCACTGCTTACTTAGTCAAGCTCTTATTTTTCGTAAATAATTCGTCGATTCTGCTTTATATTTATTTCAGAGTTTCTCCTTCCTCATTAGCTAATTATTATAATATTTATTATTCTTATAACTATTCGCCCTTTTTTGAGGTTTTCAAATGTGTTGCAGCATTATACTGATTCGCAATTTTTTTTACAAGCGTATTCCAAATTAAATCGTAAACATTTTTTAAAATAGTCAGGTTTTTAAGAATTAGTTGTACCTTCCATTAGAACTTTTTTGGGTTCCACTATTCGTAGAGGGTTGAAATTTTGGTAAAAGGGGTTCTTCATTTCGATCTTTTAATCTAAACTATTTTCCAGATGGCCACTACTTCCGGTCTACCGGAAGTAGACCTCAACTTCGTTATTTTACATGGACTGCTATAGTGTTTATTACGCAATTCCATTTTATTATTTTTTATTTTATTATTCCATTTTTATACACGTAAAAAAATAAGTTGACTTTAATAACAGTTGTTGGCACCTAGCGGTTTTTGTCATCGATCACCATGCTCTTTACAAGCCGATATTTCAGCCAAAGTTAATTCAAAAACGTTTTGCATTGGCGCGATAACTCTTCATATGATGTCAAATAGATTGTCACTTGTTGTATTAATGTATCTTATACAGGTGGTCAAAAATAGAATTACCGTTTCTCTATATTCAATTGCGAGAAAGTCAAAAATTTTAAATGGAACACCCCATATTTTGTTAGCCTATCAGAAAGGGAATTTAATTCTCTATAAATTGTCTATAAACATTCCTATACCTATTTATTATCGTTTTCTTCATATTGAGTAATTCATCAAAATCCTACACAAAATGCTGGAAGCCGTTCGTATTTTTATTAAAAGGCCATGACATTTTGACAGCTTATCTTTTTATTTATTTAAGTAATTATGGGTATTATTGGTATTATTTCTACAAGGATCTGCGATTGAATAAACTTTAGTTTGCTAGCTTTTATTTACCAAAAATAACCAACACAAGAAGGCATAAATGAAACAATGAAAAACAACAATAGGGCGTAATGATGGACGAAATATACCTAGACAGTTCACTTTATTTCTTAAAGATGCTTTCTTGGAAAATATTATTTATCATCTAATGAACCAGTTACGTGAGACACCCTGCATTTATCGAAAATATCCACTGGTAGAATGAATATTAATCTGTTTTTAATTAACTTATTCACCGGTGTAAGCAAGAATGACATATAGTATGCAGATCATGATAACTGATGACAACTTTGCTTACTCAACTTCCGGTCAACCCTGGCTTGAACCACCCATGCAACGGTAGCAACAAAGCTCCCAGCAACAAACTTTTACCCATAATTTCCTACCTACTTTACAAGCCGATATCTTCGTTGTCTTTAGAGATAGTGAAATAATAAAGACACCACTAGAGAACCCGATCTTTTCTTCATCTAAAACCGGGTTTTATCCTGTCGATATTTCTATATCCACCGCAGAAAAAAATAAAGAACACACAGTGTTTGGAGTAGAAAATGATTGTGCAAACTTGTAATCTATGAAAATTATAAACCACTGTAAACAGCAGAAGATTTCCTACAGGTTCTATATGGTCTTAGAGTTTTATACGTGTCATATAAGAATGTTATGAGACCATAAACAGTTGTTTACGGCAATTTTACGCTGTTTTCACAGTTTATGGGGTAGAAAATGCTTGTGCAAACATGCGATCAATGAAAGTTTTATACCACTGTAAATGGCAGAAAATTGCCTGTAAGTCGAATGTAGTTTTACCGTTTTGTTCATATTATGTAAGAAAGTTTCCGACGGAAAGGCAATACACCGATTATTATGTAGGATTGTATATAACGTGGAAATTTTGGTAGACGTGTTTGGTAGACGTTACATATTGACCGGACAAATCCCGGATTTAGGTAGCCCAAGGTGTGTTCTTGTTAAATTGATAAAGCTTTTTTTAAAATTCGGTTCCATAATGGCTGCACACGGGCTTAAAATTCGACAATTTTGATGTTTATTTGGAATGCGGCGGTGCTCTTTATCTTTTTTTGCGGTAGATAGAGAAATATCGACAGTACGAAACCCGGCTTTAGATGAAGAAAAGATCAGTCTTTCTAATAGTGTCTTTATTATTTCGCTATCTCTAAAGACAACGAAGATATTGGCTTGTAAATTAGATAGGAAATTATGGGTAAAAGATTGTTGCTGGGAGGTTTGTTGCTATCATCACACGAGTGGTTGAACCTGCGGTTGAAATAACCTCTGTTTAACCAGAACGTTACTACTAACCATTTGTCATGCAACGCAAAACAATGGTTAACTGGGGGGTTAACGGATAACCTACTGTCAACCGGACATTAAAAAACCGGCCCTAAATCACGTCACTTATTAATCGTCTCAAAATGGTTTAAAAAATGATGGCTATATTAACAGTAACTATGGTAAATATCTGCTAGTTAAATTTAACTAAAGGTGAATAAACTAGGCCTAAGGGCCGGTTTATTCATCTTTGGTTAAATTTAACTACTGGATATTTTCCATGGTTACTGTAATTTCACTTGCCATGATTGGCTATATGACCAGTAACTATGGTAAATATCCAATAGTTATATTTAACTAAAGATGAATAAACTGAGCCTAAAGCTCGTTACTACCTTCTTTTGGTTAAACTATCTAAGGGATTATTACTACGGTTATGGGTATTTTATGCATTCTGATTGGATAGTGGATGGGTTTATCTATAAGATAAATTTTACTAAAGTATGGTAGTAATGGACCTAAATAATATCAACATAATGAACAGAAACAAACCATGTATTAGATTTAATTGCAAAAACAGACGCCTCCAAAGTGCTATCGTTTTGGACCCTTTTTAGCCCTTTTAGCTCTTTGTAAATGTCAATAAAAGTTACCCCTAATATGGTGTCAAATGCCTCTTTGTTGTTTGAGTGTTTAGGGTAACTGGGACTCAGTGAATGCTTCCAATTGCTTCAATTCAGTGGTCCTCAACATCACATAAAACGTTTCCCTTACATGTATATTTGTTGTAAAGCATGAAGAAGTAAGAATTTTTCGCAATTTCCAATACAAAAATTGAATATAAATTTGGTTTGCAGATATTCTGTCAATATTATTTTCTAGGTTATTTTTGCTGTTTTAAGCGATTTATTGCATTAAATTGTTGAAATGGACAAATACCAGATTGCCTAGGAAATACTAAACTGGGGACTAATTATCCCACCTCACTTTAGTTAATCATTTCGATTCAAAATTTTAACTATTTGAGGTTATGTTTACTGCGTTACCTGTATTTAGAGTTATTTCTCTCCATTTTTCCACTATTGTTTGATCTGGTATTACTTCTGTATAACTAAAATGATAATCACTCATTTCGCCACTAAACTGAACAATAACACAAAGAAAACCGGCAAAATTTAAAAGAAAACGATGGATTTTAAAACACTTGTATCAGCTTGGTTAACATAAACTTGCGCCATCTATCAGGTCGCATAATCAATTAACATCATATATTCTTAATCGTTTTTATTCAAATTTAAAGCATTATAAAATCATAATTATCAACTATATGATTTTATATTATCTAATAAACTTAATTAATATAAGTTACATTATAATTTTATTTTACAATCAATTATTTGTTATTACATAGATTGGTATCAAATAGAATATAATCTTGTCAACTCAACTGTCATTTTTGTGGGTACTGTCATTTATTTGGGTAAATTTTTACGAAATAAAAATGGGTAACGCAATGGGTTATACGATAGACAATGGTTATAACTTAAAGTATCATCCCGACGTTACCCCTCATCCGCTGAAAGAATCGAAATTTGATCCACACGAAGGCTTCCAAGGCACCCGCAAACTGAGAAGTACGTTTATGTAATATTTGAGGTTACGTTGGTTTACTAAAGTGATTATTTTTTATTAGCTGTAAAAGCAACGAAAGAAGAGATGGTTTCAGCTAAAATACCCCCTGAAAACAGAGATTATTGTGTGGATTATTTATTGAAATTTCAAACTTGTCGTAAAGATAATTTTCCATGGGTTGTTGCATGTGAACATGAAAAACATGAATATTTACATTGCCAATATGAGGAGTAGGTGTAATTAATATATTAGAATCGAATTTTTAATATATGTTTGTTTCAGTTTTGTTCTTAGAATGAAAGAATTTGAACGTGAGCGAAGATTAATGGTCAGAGAAAAGCAACGTTCAGGATAAATACACAATAAAGTGTTTGTTTGTATACAAATAAACATTAGAAGTTGTTTAGTAATTGTATATATTTAAATAAATTATCAAAAAGTATTTGAAATTTTATAATTAATTAAAAAGACAATTCGTTTTGAACTTGTAAAGCGCAATTTTTCCTCTTCACTTCAACATCGGTTAACCCAGTTTGACTTAAAATTTTAATCTTTTCTTTAAATTTTTCATTCTCCAATACGTTTGACTTTACTTGTTGCCTATGGGCTAAAGGTCCGTAAGAAATCAATGTTCCTAAAGCAACCAATATACGAAATTGTGCTTCTGGATCGTTCACTGACACCACCATTTCTGGTAAAATGTTTGCTAATAAATAGAGTCCTATTTCGTCTTGTTTTTTATGGCTCAAAATTGTTGAATTTAATAGTAATGTAGCTATTCCAACCTGAAAGATTACATGTTAATCATAAAAAATATTAAGTTTAATATTTTTATTAATTAATTACCTCGATATTTTTATTTGACGAACATAGCCCAACTATATCTTCGATAATTTCTACCCTATGTTTAAACATAAGCTCTTCACCAAATTGATAACAAAAAAAGTTGCTTAAAGTTCTTAAAGATACCACAATATTATTTTGAACCTTACAATCATTTCCAATGAAAGGCTTTAATTTTTCAATTATTTCCCCGTCGTTTCTTTCTGAGATAATTTTATTATTCCCTTCTAATTTCATCGCCAATCTAATTATATCAATCACAGGGAATACTATGTCTAAAAAAATCAAAATTAAAGTACAATAAAAGCTCAATATATCAGATTTTGTTGGGATGGGCTTCAGATATAACAAATACAATATTTGTAAGTTATACAAGTCAGTCATATAGCAATATTGCTCTATTCCTTGTTCAGTGCTATATTCAGGGCATAACATTAAAGCAAGGACGGTAATTCTAGCTTTAACCTTCTATTCCACGATTGCAAAAAAATTGCGTTGTTATGTTTAATAATGTTGAATACTTTTGCACTACCACTGTCTATTCACGAGAGGATAGCGCTAGTGAGTTTATGGGGAAATTAAAAATAGAGAATTGGGAAAATTTTGCTGATAATTGATTTATTTTTAGTGCATCAATGGTATATTTAACACAATCTTCGCAGCATCATAGGCGCCCGTTTTTTAAAATAAGTATGAATATAAATAAGTAAACTAAATTGGGAAAAGACTCAAACGACACCGTCATTCGTCGAATTCTCAAA
Source organism: Onthophagus sagittarius (assembly GCA_036711965.1). NCBI lineage: Eukaryota > Metazoa > Arthropoda > Insecta > Coleoptera > Scarabaeidae > Onthophagus > Onthophagus sagittarius. Next base: position 46,496,335 of record JASERS010000003.1, on the reverse strand, counting down.
GAAAAGAGTGATTGAAAACGAGGAAATACCTTCCACTAGCAGTGTTTACAGTTTTACAAGCAGTATCTGTCTTTAATTGGCCTTTTTTTTGAACATTTTGTATGACAGTATTTGGAATTTTTGAAGCAAAATTTGCCTTTTGTAATAAAAATGTCTTTAAGATTTTACATTTATTCCAATAAACAAACATTTTCTGTCAGCAGTTTGATCATACCTTCTAGAAGTAGTATCAAGTTTTCTGGAAACATTTCAAGTCTTCCAGAGGCAATCTCAAGTCTTCTGGTAGTATATCAAGTTTTCTAGAAGCAATATTAAATTGTGAGAAGCATTGTAAGTTTTCTGGAAACATTTCAAGTCATCTGAAAGCAATATCAAGGCTTACATCTAGAAGCAGTATCAAGTCTTTCAGGGGCAGTATCAAATCTTTTGGAAACAGTTCAAGCCTTCTAGAAACAGTATCATGTTTATTGGATATCATTTCAAGTCTTTTAAAAGCAGTATTAAGTTTCAATTCTAGCAGTATCATTCAATTCTTGCAGTATTCAATTTCCCAAAGTGAACAATTTTATGTAAACATTTCAAATCCGACTCTACACTCTATTTTGCTGTGTCTGGTTTTGCAGATTCCGCAGTTACCATACTACCAGCAAAATCTGAAAAAGTTGTACTGTTTATAAATAAGATTTTATGTTCCTATTCCTTTTATGTTTAATAATACGAAGTATTTCTTTTTAAGTGGCCATTTCAGTTCGAACAATCAAAAATCTAGTACTCTTTTGGGAATTTTAGTACGTTTAGAATGGGTTCTCTAATACTTTTTAAAAAACAGGACTGGCAACTCTGAACGCCTTTATTGCGCTAAAACCAGAGCCGTCCTAAAATATGCCGCATCCCAGGACTATTAAACCAAGTGCGACCCTTTTCATAACAAAATGTAAGTAATAAAAGACAGTATCCGAATCTCAATATGGAGTGCTGGGATGGAAAATGAATATCAAAAAAAGAAGTTCGCATCTTAGAGGAGGTACTCAAAAAAAGCTATTACAGCGTGATATATCCTTTTTCCTTATTGGGCTCCTCAATTGTGCTTTTGTGGAAACAGAAGTAAACTCTACATTTTTCACATATAGTTGGGAATTTTCCATAACAATTGTGGTTTGCATCTTTCGCGAATATCAGTGCATAAAAAACTTTGTTTCGGACTCCTAGAATAGGAGAATATATACCTCGTTCGGTTATGCTCGTCATAGGGTACTTATCTGCGACAAGGGACTTAGCTTATACGTTCGCTAATCGGAAAACGATTGGCTGAAGTAGATTAACTTCGCAAATTGTTTAGGTTGAACGAGTTGATTTAAAATAGTGTTAAGTTTTATGTTAACTGGTTCAAAATATAAACAGTTATCTGTTATTTACATTCCGATTTTCATGAAATTTTTACGTTTGATGCTTTACCAAACGAAAAAATTTGATAAATCCTATGTTTTATGCTACAAATAATTTCTTTCTTCAATTTTCTGCGTATTGTGTATTTCTGCGTTTTGTTTTTCAAATTGCTCGCTATATGTTTCTTCACGTTATTGGATAGAAATTTTTCACTTATGTAAAAGTGAAAAAATACATCAATATTAATTGTAATGTTAGCAAAGAAAACACACCTATATGTAGAGATTATTATACAAGAACAAGCAACCTGTAATTTCATCAATTACATTCCGATTTTTATGAGCCAAGTATCAAATGAAATGGTTAGATGAATACTATAATTTATGAAATATGTAAATTTTTCCAAAGGCATATTCATGCAATAATCAAGTTTTGTTTTGCAATTTGGTCGGAATGTTTTTCTTCGCTTTGTTAGATAGAGATTTTTATTCTAGATAGACTGATGTGCAGGACAACTATTTAAAAATAATTTCAACAGAGAAAGTCTTTCAGCGTCTTCCCTCACAAGCCACCCCTGACCCATATGCATATTATACCGGGTGTCCCATTTATCTTGACAAAACTGTATATAATATCTCAAAAACTACGCATCGGACTAAAAAACTTTCGGGTGAGATTTATTCGGTTTAAAGGGAGACATTCAATGGTGATAAAGATGATGCTGGCTCACACCACCTAACGGCAGAATGAAAAATAACTATCAAATTTTAAATAGCAACATTCTTTTTTTATAGCAGAATCAGATAATCCGGGATAAATAACGTTAGTTTGGACTACTGTTTTTATGTTTTCCTTACTTAGAAGGTATCCTATCCTATATCATTTTATCTGGTAAAACGGAATATCCAAAATCTAAGCATCGGGATAAAAAGTGTTTCAGATGAAATTTATTTGCTTTGAAGGGAGACATTAAATGATGATAAAGATGATCTCACCTCTCACCCCCTGACAGGGAAAATGAAAACATCTTACAAATTTAGAAGATGACCTCCTTCATTTCGGCAGAATCAGATTTTCTGGGAAAAATTACATTGATTTGATCTAGGGATTTTATGTTGATGAATTTTAAATTTGTAAATTGTTTTCATTTTCATTGTCAAGGATGAGAGACGGGATCATCTTTACAACCATGGAATGACCCATTCAAACCATGGAATGAACCCATTCAAAGATATTCTATTTTGTCAAGTTAAATGGGGCACCTTGTAAACGAAGTCCAAATCAACGTAATTTTTTCCGGAGAATTTAATTTAGCTATACAAAAAAGAGTTTGCATTTAAAATTTGTAGGGTGAGATACTGATTCATATTTTTACTGCCATTAAATGCCTCCCTTCAAACTGAACACTTTTTATCTGACATCTTTTTTTAGTCCAATGCTTAGTTCTTGAGATATTCCATTTTGTCAAGTTAAATAGGACACCTGGTATACAGTAACAACGCCTGGCCGATCAATTATTTACAATTACCTGGTTTTGAAATCCTTTAACAGAAGTAGTTGGTTCTACGCCACAGAACGTGGCACGATATCAATAAAACTATGCGGGTGTCATATCATTGAACAAGTTTCACGTTGTTAAAACAGCGGTTGGTTCAATATAAGATCCATGACCGACGATATTTTTTCATTTATTTCAATTGAAAGTCTTTTTAAACGGTTCATTGATTCATTTAATATTGACCAGCTACAATTTTTACGCCGTTCAAGATCACAGTTGATTCAACATAAGACCAAGCAAAAGTGGTAAGCGCCTTTACCGAGCCAAAAGTAGAGTCGTCCTAAGATATTCGGCGTCCCAGGTCTATTAAAACGACTGCGCCCCTTTTCATAACAAAATTTAATAAAAGAGATACAAAAGTAACTGAACCTCAAAAAGTCATATGAGTGCTGGGAAGAAAATGTGAATATCAAAAAAAAGTCCGCATCTAAGAGGAACACTCCAAAAAGTATATAAAGGTATGAATTGTTTTGTAACGAAAAAATGCATCGAAAGTTAAATATATTTTTCTATGACCACATGACACCTGAAGTAATAAAAAATATGTTACGTATGAATAACTTCATTCAACATCATAGGCCGGTCGGCCCATTTCAAGCTTTGGTGTCCATATGGACAGCACATCCCTGTTGCTGATTGTTGATTTTTTTTTCATTTGTTGGAATTGCAAGCCGTTTTAAATGATTTGTACTTATAGTAGTCACACTTTTCATTCTGGGTTTATGCATATATACCGACAATTATAAAAGAAAAAAAAATTGTCGAAATATGTGATTTAGCATCTTTGGAACAGATTTACATACTGGCATAATTATAAGTAAAGGTGAAAACTTTACACTTGTTTTACTATTATGGTGCTCAAAATTGAATGTAAAACTACTGACTCCAGATAAAACGTACATTTTATAACTCCATTTGTAATGTGTCCTAGGATTGTACGTGTTTAATTGGATTCTACTTTTGAAAGGCATAATTTACTCGTCACATAACAAATTTTCTTCAAAGGGATTTTTTGACATGCTGCGTTTTCTTTTTAATTTTATTTAAGCTTCAACTCTTCAAACCCCTTAAGAGGCATTACAACCATTTATTGAGGGAATTCTAGTGTTAGGTACCAATAACTTCGTGTGGAACGTTAAGAATATGTTATCTAATAAGGGACACATTAGTATTTCTAAAAGCTGTTCAATTTCTTTTGTTTCTGCTTTAAGAAATGTCCCTTAAAGCAGAAACAAAAGAACAGCTTTCCAGCCGTTTTATGTACTATACAAATATGATTGTTCAGCAATTTTACCATTGAAATGAAATCGTACTTTCACAATTCAGAGGATTACTTTACTTAACACAGACAATTTCATCTGACTAAAGTCCGTGCTAAAAGTCAGGGCCCTCACTTTAGAGATCGATATCTTCGTAACCAATCGTCAAAAAAAATATGCTAAAGATTATTGTAATGAGTGAACATTTCTGCATATCATATGTTAATTTGGAATTTTTGGTATCTACGGATTTCCTTTTATCGCGAGTTAAGTGAAATGAGTACCTGATTTTTGAGAGCGCCGGCAACCCTGTCTACTTTGCGCATACTACTTAACCGCGATTTTCCGTGAAAGTACGTGGAATATCAATAAAATCAAACATGCCCCACATTAAGAGCAGATCGGGTAATCACCAAATCAAATTTGAAATTGTTGCGTCGAGTAGTTTTTGAGAAAGAAAATCGCAAAGTAGACAAAGATGTTGGCACTCTCAAAAATCGCAATAAAAGAAAAACCGCAGATCCTAAAACTGATTACAATAAACTTTACCGCAATTTTTTTCATCGAGTGATTTCAAAGATATCGATCTCTAAAGTGAGGGACCTAGACCTCTGGCAAGGATAGTAGTACACGACAATTAAACCACTTGACTAACCACATAACCTTAGATTTCAATTATTTACTGAAATCTTGGATAATATATACGGTGCACCTGTAAATGGTGTATCTCCCCTGTAGTCAGGTCATAATTTTAATCATAAACACTAGAGTAAAAAATGATGACGCAAAAATGTTTGATCTACACAAAATGGCTAAAATATGAACATTCAAAGTTAAGAAATTTCTAGACATTTTCAATATGCTTTGAAAGATAAAATTTTGCAATTAGTGCAATGTTAACTGGAGAATCGTTTAAGGTCCCTTTTGAAAATATACTACTTTGGGAACAATGATACTGTTCACAAAGGTTCTCTTAAAACTTTTTAAGATATCTTCAATGAATTTCATGATGATATCTTTTAGAATTCGATTTTTAAAAAATGATTAAGCAAATTGTTATTTCTTTAAAATACTACAAATGTAGGTTGACGAAAAAATCATAAATATTTTGGTTGGCTTACTTAATTGCATTTTACAAAATTGATTTAGACATTTTTTTTTATTTGTTTTTATGACTTATAACTTCAAAGTTGACCTTATACGATTTCTCATGATAACATTACTCTGTTTACCAAATTTTATCTTTACAAGACAAACCACATTGAAAGTATTTTAGAAAATGTTTAAAAATTTCTTAACTTTGAAAAGTTATATCTTAGTTATTCATAGGTTCAAACCCAACATTTTCTTGCGAATCGTCATCATTTTTTATTTTATTGGTTAAAATGATGAAATTATGTAAATTACAGAAATACTGTACCTGTATTTAAAATATATGCAATAGAAGATTCATTATTATTCAAATCTAGAACATCTGAATATTTCAAATTTTAGGTTTGATATCCGAATTTGTAAACATTAAAGTTATTTATAAGGATCTTTTAGTTATAATGAACAATCCCTTTCCCATATTAATTTGTTATATCGAGCTGTTACTGTATCTTTAAAATATTTTTTTTACCTTCTGGCCAATTTAACAATCGAAATAAGTTATCATAACATTTTAAATCCGATCGATGTTGTTTGCATAATTTCACGACATCTTCTAAATCGGTTTCATCCATCTGATTGTTACTATCACCGACTTTTTGATTAAATTCTTTTAATTTCTTTAAGATCACCTCTGGATCGCCCATATCAAAAGTGCGATAATCCATTAAAGGAAAAAATTTCGACAATTGATTGGTAACTGTGGTATAACTTGCACTTCCTGTAAATGGATCTGCGTTTGCACCAAAATTTGCCGTTGATGGTTTATTTGTGGATGAAGCTGCTGGTCCCGTACCTGTTGAATAGCTACTAGCTCCTAAAAAATTAATTTAATAACAATTATTTAAAATTATATTTAAGAAGGAGTTTACCTGTAAATGGATCGACGTTTGATCCGCTTTGTCCAAACCCTCCAGATGCACTAGCTGGGGTGTATCTTGACCCACCAGTAAAAGGGTCTACATAATCAGCATTAACAGTTGGTTGATCAGTAGTGCTATTTTTCAAAATAAAATCTACAACCTTTTATTTTTATTAGAGTAATTATTTATTTAAAGCGACAGAATATCCTTAAATTCTTACCTGGTCAAGATATATTGCTGGTAAATTGTATTTAGAGAGGAACATATGTGCGGCAGTGTATGGGTCGTCTCCCTTGTTATAAGGAAGTTTTAGTGGAGGTTTTCCATCTTCAACATCGACGGAAAATACAAAATCGTAAGCCTAAAAAGTTATCATTAAATTAATATTTTCTAGCGTATAGAAAATAAATAAAACGTTATCAAAAACATAAATTTATATTTGTGTTTTTTTAAAGAATTTCAATAATTAATTAGTGATTTTATACAAACATTACTTTTAGATGCAATTACAACGTAGCAAATAATTATATTCCATATTTCAAAAATACAGAAGGAAAATACAATAAAGAAAGAAATACTATTAAAAAATTTTAGTCCAAGGAAGACACACAGGGATAACATAAAGTAATAAGCAAACGAAGTTTGCCAAATTTTTATTTCTGTAGTCTATAGCTGTGACATTTCTGTATATTGTAATTGTACTATATTTTAAGAATTTGGTATGAAAATAATTTTTAAAAACCTAACAGAAATGTTAAAGGAGACATTTGATGTGAAACAGTGTGAGATGGAAAATCATAGAAGATGACTACAACGACGAAAGAGTTTGAGAGTGATACATCAGTTTGAGGAAATCAGTAAAGATGTAGGATAGAAAAGTAGCTAAAAAATCAACAACAAGTGGAATAAGAGGAAACTATGGACAAACGGTTTAAACGGTTGCCTGTGCAGTCGATGTATACAGTGTCTTTCACCTCAGCTACCGTTTACTGTAGCTCAGTTATTAATTAAGTTAGAAGTTTGATATTTTGCAGGTTTATTGTATTTCAGACCGTATTTCAAGAAATTATTTTTGATTATACAGGTATCCCAAAAAAGTATGACGCAATGATGATATGTTTATTAAATTGCATGATATAACTTTTCTCACATTTTTGTGTCTTCTATTATACGGTATATATATTACGCGTGTACGATATTCCTACGTGTATTAGAATGAAATGGTTTCTAGCATGCTCATCTGTTACCTCTACTGCCATGAATCACTATCACTTCTCGTGGTACAGAATGTATTTATATTAAATTCCATAAAGTTTGGTATCGTTGAAACACGCTTTTCTTGGACTATAAATCCTACCTTATTTGTGATGAATGTAATTTGGTATTTAGGCACTAGAGTGCATTTTCAGTATTTAGAACAGAAATTGTGAATTTTCTTAGAAAAGTAAAATCTGGTGGTATTACTTTTATTTTCATGAAAAAAATAGAAAAATTAATCGTAAGCAAAGTAGTAAAAACCGCAACTCAATATCTTGTTTCTAACCTAAAATATCGATGAAAGATTGTATGAGAAAATTTAATGGATTACGATAATTCTTTTACAATTTTTCTCAAAAAGAAACAAATTAGTACAAATTCAGATCTTCTTAAATCCACCAAATTTGGTTTATTTTTTTACGTCTTTTTTAAAAGTAACCCTGCTAGTTTAATATTAAGGTACCAACGCTACGAGTTTTTCTTTAACGGTACATAGTGTACAATTTTTTATCGGTAGTATAAATTTAGTTCTTCCCAAATTCACCTTGTTTTATTGTTTTGTAATGTGATACAAATCGTTCTAACACAAATTTCTTATAGATGCTACAAATTAGTGCAAATTCAGATCTTGTTTTAAAAAATTCCCGTTAGCTTAATATTAAGCTAGCAGCACCACGAGTTTCTCTTTAACGGTACATGATACAAATCCGCTCTTAGTTAGAGCTACTCTCAAATCCACCTTAGTTTCATTTTGTTAAAATTTTCTAGCTCAGTAAGTCCAGTTGACCAAATCATATTTACGCAATTAAGCCATACAGATTTTTGAAGAACTAAAGACACAAGTTAGTGATGAAGTAAAACATGAAACCTTTTTAGCCAGCAATGGTTGGTTTTGTCGTTTTAAAGAAGATGCGACAGGCACAATATTGCGCAAAGTGAAGAAGCAGCAAGTGCAGATAAAGTCGCTGCATCTGTTTTTCTTTTGATATTAAAGGATATAATACAAGAAGACAGCTCATAGACTACAGTTCATAGACTATATTCAATGTAGACTAAACGAGCCTTTTCTGGAAGAAAATGTCGCGAAGAACCTTTATTGCATGTAATGAAAAGAAATAAATCCGATTGCCAGTAATTTGGAAGTCAAACCGAAAAGCTTGGTCCGGAAGTTGTACTGTTCCTTTAAAAACATCGCTTTTAAAGTGATATTAATTATTGATAACGCATCTGGATGCTCGACAGGTAAATTTAACAACTATAATCTTCGTGTCAAAGTAATGTTTTTGCCCCCAAATGCAACTAGTTTACTTCAACCGATGGGTCAAGGTATTACAAAAATATTTAAAACTTATCGTATTTGACGATCATTTAACCACCCCAATCCCTCCTAGCGAGATTAATGGATTACGACGCAAAACACCTTCGCTATAAACTCCAGATCCAGCAACTCGACTATTTTTTCAACTCCTACTTCCGATATCACTAAATTAATGAATATTATCTAATATATTTTCCATCTGTTTTAAATCCGATGAAGAGGGTTAAAGAAGAAATTCCGGGAACCTCAAGAGGCCCATCAAATTCACCGTTCACCATTTAGACGTTTAAGAGAATTTCTGAATCACGATGACAACTTATCCTTCAAGGAATTTTAGGATAAGTTTAATATTTTTGATGCTAATAGATTAAAAAATGAATCATGAGACGTTTCCTCGAATACACTGTAGGAGGTTTGGCAAAAACTTTGCCTGTACTCTTTCACTGACTCACCCAGAAACAACGGCAGAAAACAATATAACCAAAGTAGTACTAAATATTTTTACTTTCGGAAAATAAGTCGATTTGGTAGTTAAATATGAAGATGTCATCATGCTCGATGACATTGAGTTACATGATGAATAGCTTAGTGTGCAAGATCTGTTTGAAATGCAACAAGAAAATTGACGGTGAAGGAAGTGATGTTGAAGCAGCACAACCGGAAAATACCCTAACCATTGCAAAATTAACAAAAGGGCTTAAGTGCATACAAAATAGTATAAAGGTTTTAGAAGAAACAGATAATAATGAAGAACGCATTATGAAGTGAATAGAATAATAGAACAATCAATTGTTTGCTATCAAGAAATTCTACGTCAGCAGAAGAATTTATGTCGCCAAACTGCCATCATCAGTTTTATAGAACTGTCCAATTTAATTGACTCAATTTAAATAAATTAACAAAGATTAATTGGAATTATTTACGTGTAGTAACATATATGAATGATATACAGAAGGAAGAATACCTATTACACATAGAAGACAGGAAAAACATTGAAAAGAAAAGAAATTCCAATGCTGCTATCTTTATTTTCAATGTTATTCCTGTCTTCTATGTGTAATAGGTATTCTGCCTTCTGTGTATCATTTAAATAAATTAGTCTACAAAACATTAATAAAAAATTGTTTTATGGTTTGTTTCCATAAATTTTGCTTCAACCTATCCAAATACTCGACATACATAATCCTACCCGGTTCCATCTATTAAGTAACTTCGGGGTGCTACTTTACAAGTCATATCTTCATTTTCAAAAAGAAGACTTCCACAATTTTTCAAATCTTTTAGGTGGAACCGGTTTCTAATTTATGCACGAGTTATAAATCATTTTAAAGATGAAGATAAAATAAGACCCCCACGATCGATGTTTTTTTTATATTTTTCGTGATTCTACGTTTTACAAAAAATATCATAAAAAGGTTGCCGCCTTCCTGAATATCGTTCATGACATAAATTTCCAGCAGTCTTTGCATTCTACCCAGTTTGTATAAAACGAACTATCATGTCCCATTTCTCAACATTTTTATATAACATTATAATTAAAGTTGAGGACAACTACGAAATCACGAAATACTTTAATGGTAAGCACTTACAATTTGAGTTAAAATTTGACAGATGGATGTTCGTAAATACTTCATTTGTTTTATCAATTTGAATATCTTAAAAGTTTCCAAGTTGTATATTTCAAGGAAAACTTGAACAAGATATCAAGTGTGCTATATTTTTGGAAAGGAAATTTCATACTCTCAGCGAATATACAAAAATATATAGGGGTGTTCCATTTAAAAATATAATGTTTATGTCAATAACTACCAAAATATAGCTTTGAGGGAAAGTTAACTTATTCCATCCTATTTTACTTAAAAAGTTGCTTTGAAAATGTTTTAACAGAAAAGAAAATATTTCAATAAGAAAAAAGTAAACACAACTTTTCGAAAGTGCACTTTTTTAAAAAACACCCGTATCTTTGAAACCGTAAGAGATATCGAAATGCGGTTTCCGCTATTAAGTTTCTTGTAACAATAGAGCCTCAGATAGATATCATTCTTCCTCTATCTCTTATAAAAAGAGGAGTTTCCTTTTAAAAGTGTCCAATTGAGCCTACCCTGTACAAGGAAAATATGGGGACATAATGGCAGAGGGACTTCTAAAACATGGTCATGGTGAAAGAGGGATATAAGGAAAGGTGCACAGATTTCATTGTGGCAATGAGGAAATTGAAAAAAGGAATGAGAAGATGATAATAACGGCGGATGGTTATAATGGAAGTTCATTCGTTTATTATCACTTATACAGGTGTCTCTGAAACGTGTGTACAACGGAAGACCACAGATTCCTTGGCTCAAAATAGGTCTTTTTAAATTAACTTATCTATATCCAAAGTTGCCTCGTTTCGCCGCTAGAGGACTTCAAAGTTAGCAAATATAATTCGTTTATTCTTTATAACTCAATAATCAATCTAAACATTGATTATTTTTTTCATTTTTGAGATGTAAGTTCCTAAGTTCAATTCACGTCTTTTTGTGGTTTTAGTTGAAATTTTAAAAACACAGAAATGATCGAAAAGCCATATCTTCAGCAGTTATTAATCAATAGTTTTTTAGCTGAGTAGGCGATGACTACATAATTAAAATTTCTGAATAGCCCATTTAGCTCTGGAACTGTTTTGCCCCTTATAAGATTTTGATTACATTAGTGGTTCTAGTCTGTACCACGAGAAGTGAAAGTGACTCATCGCCTAAACATGTACGCAACTAGAAATCATTTCACGCTAACACACGACAACGCACGAGCATAATAATTGTAACGTATGCGCAAAATTCTTACGGAAATCGATGAGTCACTTTCACTTCTCGTGGTACAGACTATAAGCCAGAAAATTGGAATTTTTTTTTTTTTTTTACGTCATGTCATTGCAACTACAAAATCTTATGGTAATTGGTACTAATTTCTCTGGGAGGTATTGAAATCAATAGTCCTTGCCTCTACAGTTTATACACAAAAATTACCAGGAAAGAATTCCCTAGTATTCAGTTCTTTACTTAAGTGTCAAACACATTGTGATTTTGTAGTTAAATGACGTAAATAAGGGTTGCAGATACTCAAAAATTCCTTTTTTTCTGGATTAACTACTCATGTAATCAAAATCTTATAAGAGACAAAAAAGTTTCAGAACTAAATGGGTTATTCTGTAAGCGTCGCCTACTCTGAAACAAAAAATGGATTAATAGTCGCCACACACCTGGCTTTTTCATGATTTCCGTATTTTAAAATTTTATCCAAAACCATAAAAAGACGTTGATTAAACATAGGAACTCGATTCTCAAAAATGGTTTAGATTCATTAATGTATTCTCGAGTTATAAAGAGTGAATGAATTTCTTTTGCTAACTTTGAAGTCCTCTACCGAGGCAACTTAGATAAGTTAACTTAAATCGTTACATCAGCCTATTTTGAGCCAAGGATTCTGTGGTATTCCGTTGTACATGCATTTCAGAGACTATCTATCTATTATGTACTAGGATAAATTTAATATCTATTTATTTGCACGTTTTTCACAGAGTAGATGCGCGTTATGCACTTGTTTTTGATCATGTAATTTTTCTGAAGACTTCAGATTGATTTTATTTAATTTTATCAAAACGATAACTAAAAAAACTTTTAATGCAACGCAATCATAAATGATTTATCATATTAAAATGAAAAAATAAAAAACCACATGTATTTATAAAATACCTTTCCTTCAAACATAGTTTTTCCTTCCTGCGATTTATCAGTGCCACCTAAAACATCCCCAACTTTCTCCCAATGGCTATTATCTCCATCTTCAACCCAAGTATAAGCTACAACTCCATGAGGTTCCCTTATCATTTTCATTTGACCAGCCTTCTTACCAGGATCATATAGAGCTTCTTTTCCAGGTAAACTATAAATCAAAAAAAATTATTAATAAAAGATGTTTTAATAATTTAATATAATAATCATACTCAGAAACTTTATATCCACCAATTTCCTGACAAGTTTGCTTCTGAAGAGCTATGACTTCCTCATTGTAAGCTTTAAGGGCGTCCTCGCTTGCAAATCTTGATTCATCTTGTGTAAAAATGCGAACTGCGCCATCACTATAAACATTTAAAAAATTATTTTATATAACTAATTATAATTTTGGAATTACCTAGAACCTGTAACTATATCGCCATTCTTCAAACAACAAACTGACCATACAGATTGAGATGGCAATTGAATTGATTGGGTATTAATCCCATTTTGCCAAAGTCGAACTGTTTTATCTTCATCAGAAGTTACAAAGCATTCTTCACCCCCTGCTAGATTTCTAGCAACACTGTCTCAAATATTAGAATTGTCTCCAATTAAACATTTTTTTTTTCCTTTACCTGTAAATATAATTGGTGTGCCCATATAAAGTATTTATATTTTCCCCACCATAAGACCAAAGTTTAATAGTAGCATCATTTGAAACACTAACAAAATATTGGTTTTCAACAAAATCAGCAAGATCTCGAACACAATCAGTGTGGCCAGTTAGTGACATAAATCTTTGTCCATTTTTAAACCATAATCCAATTGTTTTATCAGCAGAAGCAGTTACTACATTTGAATTTGATAGTTGTATCACAGACCAAACGGATGCAGAATGTCCAGTAAATGTTACCAAAGAACTTTTGATATTATTTAAGTTCCATAACTTTGCCGAATTATCCCAAGAACTACTTAAAAACGTTTTTGGCTCTAACCCCTTTGTTAAACAACACACTAAAAAAATAAATTTAATATTTGAACAAAGTTTGCAAACAATTTACCTGTATTTGTATGTTCTTTAATTGTAGATGTAGCAAATGGTTCTGAAGGTTTATAAATTAAAATAGCATTGTCATTCCCGCCTGTAATAACCAAACCATCGGGAAAATCTTCAGTTGGCTCAATATACAGAATACTCCCCACAAAGTTTTTTTGGTCACGATAGGTCATTGCCTCGAAATAATTCGTAGTTAATCTACATGTTTATAAAACGAGAAATATCATAAAAAAATAGAGATAAAGATTATTTTACCCATCAGGTTTCCAAAGTTTGGCAGTTTTATCTCTAGAACCACTTAAAATACAACCATCTTCCGTAGCTGAAACGCATCGAACATCTAAAGAATGATGGAGCAAAACGTTGCTCAACTTATACGGTTTTGTCATATTTTCGAAATGGGCTCTTCACTATTGAAAATAATTATAACTTTAGGAGGTAGAGGACTTTGACGAGCTGTCAGTTTGGCAACCGGCGCGGCGGAGCAGTAATACCAATGTAAAATTTTTAAAACTTAAAATATAACTAGGACATTTAATTTGTTACGCAAAGATAGAGATAAAAACAATAAAATTATTTTATCCTTTCCGGAAACTTATGAAGCAAAATTTGATGAATTCTATAACGCTATCAAATATGTTTTAATTAAGAAAAGCAATTTTTTTAAAGCGCCTAATATACACTGACAGGCAAAATAAACCGGTCTCTATAAATTAGCCACAATGCAAAGCTGGCTTCCTCGCAAACCACGCATACGATTTTGATGATTCTTTTTGTGATCGAAAAGTTGATTCTTTGGTAATAATTTTGAAAAACTTTGTTTTTCTCGGGATTTGTAACACCCCACAGATGGGGCAGCTGCTACAGCGAGGAATATTACCTGCAATTAAACGTTAGGCTAATCTTTTCTTAGCATTTTGTTTTTTTGTTCACTTTATTATTTCTGTGATTAACGAAGATGTACTATATATTTTAAAACGATCGCCTGTGAAAACAAGATGAGTGACAATAGTAGGTGACGACCGTTTGTTTTAAGTAATCGTAGAACGACAGCTCGGCGTTTTCTTCAAATGGTGCATGTTACTGATGTCAATGAGAAAACCATTTGCTGAAAGTTTGCTAAAACTGGTTTGCCTGCAAGAAGGCTGCAAATTTCCGACATTGCTCTGCAGATATCGACGAGCACGTCTTGAATTTGCTCGTTTACATGGCATCTTCTTTAAATGGTGCATGTTGCTGATGTCAATGAGAAAATCATTCGCTGAAAACTTGCTAGAAATGGTCTGCGTGTAAGAAGGCTGCCAAATCTCCGAGGCTGCTTTTTAGACATTGACGAGCACGTGTTCAATCTGCTCGTTTCCGTGAATTGGAAGATCGAGCAATAGAGGAAAGTTCTTTGTATGGATGAGTAGTTATTTCATATATCGATAGGAGATAGTCCGGTAGGACAGGATAACGACGAATACGTCTTTAAAGTTGGTCATAAAGATGTTCGATAGGGTTACGGTCCGGGCTGCACACTGGCTACTCCATCCGTTCAATACCCACCTCATCAAGATATTCGCAGGGCACGACTGCGTCTTGCAGAATACCTTGGATATAATGATGAGCATTTAGTATTTTTAACAATGATGAACGCTTTACGCACTTCCGTCGAAATATCGGCCTATACGTCAAAAGGTACCCTACGTTTTTCACGTATTTTATACCTGAACATATTTTCACTTTATCAAACAAATTTAAATCATTCCTTAACACTTCGTTCACATACTGGGGTCTTCAGTTTTTCTTCCCAACAAATCTTTCATTACTATAATATACTTAAGATGTCATGAAGTTGCCGTCAATTTAATGTATATTCCACATAACCTGTAGATTCTCTCAAATGCATTCAGTTATCGTCTGTACGCTATTGAGATTACTTTAAAATTATATTTAATAATATAATAAATAATAATAATATATTAATATAAATATATTAATATTTTCTTGGCGAGCGCTGAACCTCACTGTGTGTTACAAGTGATTATTTCAATTGCGTTGGTAATAGCTTTTGGTGGAGTACTCATATTTTATGGTGATATATTTTAAGGTTACTCCATATGTTCTATTTGGGTGAACATGTGAACAGTTGATGATAACAATGATGAACGCCCTATGCTCTTCCGTCGAAATACCGGCCTATACGTCAGAAGGTACCCCAGGCATAAACTCTCGTTAATAACACGTCAATTTATCGTGATTTAAATAATCACATTTACATCATATTGAATGGAATTTGATGGTAGTAGCAAAGATATTAGTATTAGTAGTAAAGTATTAGTAGTGAAGAAATTCTTCATTTGACCTAATAAAGTTCGGAAATCCAATGGTAAAATTGAATAATATTTATATAAAATGTGCAATAAGTTTAGTTAAATGAAAGAAATTTGGAAAGAAATTTAAAAGAATTATATCTTATAGTATCAAGTTGGGTTGAGTAGCTTTAACTTCATACCATCCCTCATAGTGAATGGTATGGAGATCAACTCGATCCAACTTGATGCCATCACTCATATTGAATTGAACTTACTTCATACTTTGTTGCTTTATATTTTTTGTTATATGAGAGATATATGAAGTTGAAGCTTTATATAATATTATCCTTCATACTTTATAATTTAAAGTTGAAGCTTAACCCAATCCAACTATAAAAGAGAAAATCATGTAATATTTCAAAAAAACTTATAGAATATTCGTTAGATTTGGTTGGGTTTAGTTGGGTTAAGCTCCAACTTCATATCATTGGTTGGGTTAGGTTGGTTGCGTTCGGTTTGGTTAAGTTGGGATACTGCCTATCAGGTGTTGACTAAAAGATTTGGAACCAGACACGAGGGAAGGCTAGATGAAGAGACAATACACCAATAATATAAAAAACTATTCCTTAAGGTTTGGGAAGAGAAGAACGGGAGCCACTACAGATGACTGAACACGATAATCCCTTTACGATAGAAGAAATAATCTATGGCTCTCGGACAACTTAACACAAGAAAGGCTCCTAGGAGGGATAACATAACAAACGAGGTCTTAAAAGCTTGCGTGCAGGCGGATCCAAAAATTCTTTTGACGATGTTTAATGATTGTCTGCGAACGGGTGTTGAAGATTTGGAGAGAGGCAAGGTTAATATTGATAGAGAAGCCTTTAAAACCGGGACAGCCGAAATCATATCGCACGATTTGCTTGTTGAGCACGGTAGGAAAGCTGTTGGAACGAATGATAAATGGGAGATTTTACAACCAATTAGAGGAAGAAGGTGCTATTAGCGATATGCAATTCGCATATAGCAAAGGCATGAGTACGGTGGATGCG
Organism: Onthophagus sagittarius; assembly: GCA_036711965.1. NCBI lineage: Eukaryota > Metazoa > Arthropoda > Insecta > Coleoptera > Scarabaeidae > Onthophagus > Onthophagus sagittarius. The sequence continues at coordinate 46,479,384 of JASERS010000003.1, read as the reverse complement.
GTGATGAGGGTGAAGAGAATGGTTTTGAATAGAAGGAACATATCACTAACACACAGAGGCTTCAGTGCAATGACTTTAATAGATGTAAAGAACGTATTTAATTCTATTCCGTGGAGGGAGGTAAAGAAAGCCCTCGAGGAATCGAAGGTAATAACGCCAATTAAAAGCCTCTTATTTACCTACCTGCAGAACGAAATTGTTTCCTTCCAAACGGAGAAGAACGCCCGATGAGCTGCGGTGTACCACAGGGTTCAGTAGTGGGTGGAACCCTATGGAATTTATATTATAATAAAATATTAACTTTGAAAGAAGAAGAGGGGGTGAGCGTGATCAGGTATGCGGACGATCTGGCGCTGATAGTTGAGGGACCAACAGCCGAAATAATCATAGCTAAAACACAATACGAAGTAAGTAGAGTAGCAGAGTGTCTGTCGAGCATGGGTCTGAGAATGGCGGTGTCAAAAACAGAAATAGTGATACTAGAGGGCCGAAGGAGAGTAAAAAGTGTTAAAATAAATGTAGTAGACACCATGATAGAAAGTACAGGGTCGGTTACCTTAGGATCTCAGAATGACGGCACACGTTAAGAAAATAGCAGAGAAGGCGGTTAGAAAAAAAGCCTAAAATTCCCTGTATAAACTCATGCCCAAAGTGGGTGGCCCATCTCATAAGAAGAGAAGAATTCTGGCCTCAACAATAGCTTCAGTGGTCTTTTATGCAGCTCCGGTGTGGGAGGATAGTTTGAGACATAAGAAATATGCCAACATGATTCGAAACATAACGAAAATATACGATAGCGATAACGTCCGCATACCGAACCGGCTGTATACCGCTAGACCTTCTAGTTTGGGAGAGGTCAAGGGGCTGGGAAAAAGAAAGAGAATCGAAAGAGGAGTTGCGTAGGCAAGTATTAGAAAAATGGCAACAAAGGTGGCAACATTATAATGGTTGGGCCACAGTTTTTATTAGAGAGGTTGTCAAATGGAAAGGTAAAGGACCGGCCACAGATGAATAAATATACGACGAAAGCCATCACCGGTCATGTCAGCTTCGGAAAGTACCTGAAACAGGTAAAGAAACTCACATTCGATGAATGCTGGTTTGGTTGTAGCGTGCAGGATACTCTGGAGCATACGATTTTCCATTGCGCCAGGTTTCAAGAAGAAAGAAGACAGGTTGAAAACAAAATAGAAAGGCAGGTGACTAAGAACAATGTAGCAGACATATTGATCGAGAGAGAAGAGGATGCGAAGGCACTGATGGGTTTCTTACGAACTGTTATGAAACACAAATCGAAGAGGGGGAGGGGGGTTAAATCACTTTACCCCCCTTCTCCGGGTATGTAACTGAAATGAATGTAAGCAAAAAGTAACCTTTTTTATTATTTTTGAAATTGGTGACAAGGTGAGGAGGAAGAAGGGGGAAGGCTTTCCCCCCTCTGCCAGGTACGTATGGTATGAAATAAATATTCAAAAATTAATACGATCAATTGAAGTACCAGAGGGCGATAGCGAGACAATTTCTATCGCAGGATTAATATCGAACAATTAACTTAAACAAGTATATCAGCTGGAAACAGCTAATTTATTATACAACATATTTCCTTGGGAATTAACGATGTTAGTAATGCTTATAGTTTTAGATGTAAATATCAGTGAATTTTGTTTAAATTTTAATTACAAATTGCTTGGTTGCCTATATAAATAGAAGTATAAGCAGAAATTTATAAACATTTTGAAAAAAAAATATTTTTAGGTCTGAAAATTCTAAATGATTTATGCCAGAATTATGACATTAAAGTTCCATTTACACACATCAGTGACGTATCAGTCCCTTTATATATCCGTGATTTCGTATCAGTGACAAATAATACCGTCGTCTTTGCTTTATATGAACACATTCACACACGTCGTTACAGTGACGATGTTGCCGTATTGCATCAATGCCAGTGCAAATTTCCATTTACACACATCAGTGACGTGTCAGTGCCACATTCATTTACAGACACAGTTAGCAATATTTGCTAAAATTTTGGGTGAGGAAGAGCAAGAATTGCACCAGGTGAAAAAGCGAAAGTGGATGCATGAAGCATGGATAAAAAGAGACTGTGAAGGAGAATTTGCAACTTTGTATAAAGAATTAGTGGATGAAGCAACAAAGTTTTTTGAATAAGGTGGCAATACAACAATACAACAAGATTTTATTAGACTTTAATATTCTGCCACATTTTTATATTTTTTCAATGTTACTTTCATTCTGTATTGTATTATTAGTATTACTTCTATTTGAAACCAAGATGATACAGCATATTATACAGAAGTTGATCCAACATTTCAAATTATTTTTTCTGAACACGTTTACTGCCAGAGCGATTTATATTGTATTTTACGTTCGGGCTGCGGGCATATTTTACCTTTCGCAAAAGTTTTCATTTTTTGAGCCATGACGCGCAGGAATAGATATACACGAGTAATGAAGTCCCACGGAGGAAATTAAAAAAAAATCATCACTGTTGCAAAGAAAATCGCGAAAATGTGTCTCGGTCATATTGACCGAGCCGGCACCGCGTGGTTGATATGGTGGTCCACAATTTCCAGACGGTACTTGAACCTGACGAAATAATTTGTATTGACGAATCACTAATACCGTTCCGTGGCCGGACTGTTATGAGTCAATATCTAAAGGGAAAACGTTACTTGCTGAGCCATTGCTCATTTGCTGAAGAACCATGGTAACGGATAATTGGTACAGCAGTCTGTCATTAGCAGAACAGTTGCTGGATAGACAAACACACCTAATTGGCACCTAATTTGTTAGTGATCACTGTTTTGATCACTAACAGTGATCGAAAAAAACTTAAGCCCGGAGAATGTTTTGCAGGACAAAATCATAAGGGAATAACTATACTTTCTTGGAGAGACAAGCGTTACGTTCTGATGCTCTCTACAAAGCACTCAGATTCTCAAACTGCAGTGCGAAATCGAAGGGGACAAACAAAGAAAAAGCCCGAAGTGGTACTTGCCTACAATAAACCTGAAGACCTGCCTTCTTACTTACGAAAAGAAAGTAAGCAAGCAACTGAATAAGAGCAATGCAGCAGACTTCGATAGAGAAGATGCGGAGGCACTGATGTGTTTCTTAAGAATTGTTATGAAAATCAAAGTCGAAGAAGAGGGTAGAATGAAAAAAGATGAAGTGCCTGGAGCTGAAATGGACATTGAAGATGATGTTCTAGTTATTGTTCCGTATAATCAAAACTATGGGATTCAGGATTAGGAAGTTTTAACTAAAAATATACATATTTGGCTGCCGTAATGTCTAGGTGATTGCTGTGACCATAGTTTTTTTATTTTCAATTCCACATTACAAATACAGTAGAGCGTCGATTATCCGGACATCGATCAACCGGAACGTCGGTTATCCGAAACTCCTGAGACGGCGCCAGTCGTCGCCGGTCGCGACGTATTTTTGTCGGCACGTTAGCTGTTAGTCCTATTATTCCGGTTTTTACTATGCCTCGAACGATTTTTATAATTTCCTTTTAGTTCATTGCACGTACTGGAGTAGTCCTTTAAGATATTTTAGGCTGTAAAACATAAAAGAAATATGATTCCTTCACGAAGAAGAAGTCGAAATATGTTATCTATTGAAACCAAAATTCAAATAATAAGTCGGCTAGAAAAAGAGGAAAGTATGGTAGCAATTGCGAAAGCTTACAATATCGGTAAATCGACAGTATCTGATATAAAAAATAGCAAGGAGGGCATTTTAAATTTTGCGTCCACCTTGGATGGTGCAGAGGGATCCAAAAGAAGGAAAACTATGAAAAAAACACAAGATGAAAAATTAGAAGACGCGGTTTTTTTATGGTTCGTTCAGAAGAGAAGTTTGGGAGAAGCTGTTTTGTTGTGCTGATGAAACAGGCTTAAATTGGAAATCATTGCCCCGAAAGTCTCTCTTGTCTAAGCGTTAAACAACTCCTCCTGGGTTTAAAGTTAGTAAACAGCGTGTTACAATAATGGTATGCGCAAACGCCATGGGAACTCATGCTCTACCGTTGTTAATGATAGGAAAAGCTGCTAGACCTCGATGTTTTAAAAATATGAAATGCCTTCCAGTATGCTACAAAACCCAGAAGAACGCTTGGATGAATCGTGAGGTGTTTACGGACTGGTACATAGCAAACTTTATTCCAAATGTAAAAAAAATTTAAAGAGAAAGAAAATAAAACTGGAAAAGTAGTTCTACTTTTAGATAATGCCCCCTTACACCCGGAATTGGGTAAGTTAAATTCAATTGATGAAAATTTTAAGGTCATTTACTTACCACCCAATGTTACGGCACTTGTCCAACCAATGGACCAAGGTGTTATAGAAAAGCTCAAAAAAATGTACAGAAAACAAATGTTACGTCGTTTGTTATTTGCTGAAGATGAGAAAGGTGTGATCGCATTTACAAAAAAAACTAAACCTTAAAGAGTGTGTCTATATGATCGCTGATTCTTGGAATAATTTAACACAACAGAATCTTAAAAATGCGTTGCATAAATTATTGGGAACTATAAACAACAATGAAGAAGCGGAGGAAGGTGTTAATGAAATTATAGAAATTTGTGCAAACGTTCCCGGATTTCAAGAGTGCAATAAAGAAGTTGTCCAACTGTGGTAGGCGGCTGATTAAAAGGATCCTTGCTTTCAAATTTTAAGTGACGATGAAATTTTGGCGAGTAATACGCAGCATTCTGATACTAGCGAAAGCAATGAAGATCTAGAACAAGTGCAAACTGGACCAAGTAATGAAGAAGCTTCTGCTGCGTTGGAAACAGCAATGTGTTGGTGTGAGCATCAAGAAGAGTGTACTCCCAATCAGTTACTCATGTTAAAGAGGATGCGCGACTTAGCTGTCAAGAAAAGAGGACAGAAATTAATTCAAAGAAAATTAAATGATTATTTTGTAAAATTAGGTAGTAATTAATTAAAATAACTAAACTATTTATTAAAGTTGATTAGAATATAAAAAATATTTCTTTTCCAAAATGTTTTTTTTTATTCAATTAAAAAATAAGTACATATGTTTTCTAAATGGGGAACCTACAGAGAGTTTCAAACAAAAATCTTTCCGTACTGATTGATTTTTCTTATTTTTCTATCTAATCGATTATCCGGAAAAATCGTTTATCCGAACGCACTTTGGTTTCAATTAGTTCGGATAATCGACGCTCTACTGTATATACTTTCTATACCTAAAGTAATCTAGAAAAACTATTATTTTCGCTAAAACAACTTTCTAATGGCACTTTACACCTTGAAAATTAAAGTTTCTGTCGGTTTTCAGTCGAGTATGTTTAGTAAGCACCCATTTTTTTAATTTTTGATGGTTGTTCTACCTTGTTTCAAATCGGCAAATAGAAAAAATAAAAACTCGACGAGAAAAGCAAAAATAAACGGATTTTTGACTATCCTTCCCATTCTAGAGAAATCAAATTTTCTTTATTTGTTAATCATTTGAATCTTAAGTGGTGTTACAAAAAAACACTGCTGAAGGATCCCAAACAATCGCAATCACTTGTTAGCTTTTTTCTAAGCTTAACTAGATTTTCTTGACATAAAATCTAAACAAAGGGCATAGTATCTCTGAAATTAATTTTGATTTATTTACATAATTAATATATTTAATGAAAATACATTTATTTCTAATATGTCACTTATTTATTATTTGATTATGCCACTCTTAAATCACTCGAGACTTATTCACACAAAAATTATTAATCCTGTCCTAAAAAGTTAAATATTTGTCATAACCTCTTTATACACTAACTTTTTTGGTCTTATGAAATTTCAGAACACTGGTATTTAAAATAGTAAAAGCACACTTTATTATCTTATAATGTCCTATTTTTAATACACTTTGTAATTGTTTTACTTTTATCATTAATACTTTTTTTATAACCGTCTGAAGATTTTAGAAGATTTAAAAGAATAGAATTTTCATTTTCAAGACTCTCACCTTCATCTTCAACCTCATCATTCACACCATTTATAGCATATGTATGATCAGTTTCATTTCCTTTAATTTTTCCACTTGATTTCACTTTATCAATTATCCATGCTGCTAAATATTCAGCACGATCTTCTTCTGATAATGTAGTAATATATTCTTTATGAGTTAGAAGATCTTGTTCTTGGTGAGTCAATTTATTTTGTTCATGATTAGTCAATGTATGTTGTTCCTGATTATTTAATGTATCTTGTTTCTGGCGAGTCAATTTATTTTGTTTAAGTGATGGTGTTGAAAAATCCTTTTCATTCCACTTAATTTCTCTTATTATTCTGTTTAATTGTCCTTGAGAGAATATTTTCTTTAACTTTTCTTGTACCAATTCACTCATATATTTTTTAGATGCTCTAAACTGTTTTCGTTTTAAGTAAGTTGTTGTTTCAGATAATGTTTTAACTCGACGTTTTAATTTTGTTGTTAATAATTCTTTCCTTTTTAATTTCCTGTCTAAATCGTTATTTTCTATTACAAGGTGGCAAATCTTTTTTTCAAGACCTCTCAGATAATTAATTTGTTCTTCTGTTAGTTTTCGATCTATTCCTGCTTGACAAGCAACGCTTTTCGTTTGCACTTTAACTACATTTTGTGGAACTTGAATTATTAAAAACTCTTTAGATGAATTAGAATCGAGTGAAACATCTACATTTTTTTCTTCTGAAGTTTCAACTTTTACTGTAGGTACCGCTGTTGGTTTTAACAATACTTTTGGTTTTAAATTTAAAAGCTCAGATTTTAAATCTCGCTCAAAATCTTCCGGTTTAAAATGGAGGGAACAAACCACGTCGGTTTTTAAATTTACGTTAGGCTTACATTTGGCGACCCAATACGGACGTACGTTATCTCTTTTTGGGATGTGATGAAATGATAGATTTAAACCGATCACTGTGGAAATTTTTTTCGTCATGCGACACCCTCTTATCGAACAACTAGATGGCATCACTAAACTTATTAAAGCAGTTTATAAATATGTGAAAATAAAGGTCAAAATATTTATGTTGATGTAAATACGCGTTATAACCTCAATGAAGTATGTTGAAGTTTAACAAAATGGGTCTTCCAGACGTCACACTATCACGAAGTAGGACGCGAAAAGGGGGGATATTTCATTTCAGGTTTATACAAAGTTAGGCAACCACGTTAACATTAATCAATTCTTCAAAAAACTTGATTTATATAGCTCATTTTTTAAACTTTCTGTAGCAGAATTTGTTAATATGGTATACTATTCGGCTACATCTTTGCTGTATTCAATAATTAAACATATTTTCTATCTAAGTGATCAGTTGATATTAACCTGTACAGATTGGTTTAAATTTGATGTTCAAATAGATGATATTGGAAACTACACTTAGCAGCAGAAGTTTGCGTACAAAAAACTTCTAACACTTTAACTGAAAAAATAAGGGTCATGATCTAATGTGATAAACTTCAATTTTTTTTTATTTTGTGTATTAGCTACATATAATTCTATTAACAAAATATGCATCAATAAAACAGAAATATTAGTTACAAAAAAAAATAAAATTAAAAATTCTCGAAATAATGCGTATGCAAAAATCTGCGTACAAATAAAGACGCCTTCTCCAAAATATACTTATTTACTTAAATACGTAGTTAGCGATGTACGCTTTCCGATTTAAATAAAAGATAATCGGTGTCAATTATATTAGCAGAGGCTTAGAAGCTAAAAGTTAGAATGGACACGAAAGGAAAGGAAATTGAATTGGGAGAGAGAAAAAATATTGTAAAGATATGGAAAGAGGGAAAATCTTTTCGAAAAATAGGAGAAACTGTCGGCAGGTCACACTCTTCCATTCAAAGAGTAATTAATAATTATAAAGACACTGAAGATTACCTCTCACGTCCGCGATCTGGTAGACCACCCCTTTTAACAAACCGAGAGAAGCGAAAAATTGTGCAGCAGGTTAGAAAAGAACCTAGGCTGACGGCAAAAAAAATAGTAGAAGATGTACAAGAAGAATTTCATAAAACTATCAACAAAGATACGGTGAGAAGGACGTTAAAAAAAGCTAACTATCACAGGCGCGTTGCACGAAAAAAGCCATTTGTGTCAGAGGTCAATCGTCAGAAGCGGATCGCCTTTGCAAAAAAGCTCTTAGACAAGCCCATTGAATTCTGGGAGAAAGTTTTCTTTACAGATGAGAGCAAATTTTGCATTTTCGGCATTAAGGGTAAACAATTTGTATGGAGAAAACCTAATACTGCCCTTAATCCCGAAAATTTGAAAGAGACTGTAAAACACGGAGGTGGTGGAGTTATGGTTTGGGGGTGTATGTGCACCAAAGGGGTGGGAAGGTTCGTTTTAATAACATCGACAATGGACCATAAAATGTATATAGACATTTTAAAAGAAAATTTGAAGCCTAGCATCGAAAACTTGGGGTTGGGGCCCGAATACTTTTTTCAACAAGATAATGACCCCAAACATTGCGCCCACAACACTAAGCTTTGGCTACTATACAATACCCCAAAGCAACTTAAAACACCTCCACAATCGCCGGACTTGAATCCCATCGAACACCTCTGGGATTTACTGGAACGCAGGATTCGGCAACACAACATAACGTCGAAGGAAACGTTAAAAAATGTTATGATTGAGGAATGGGCCAAAATCAGTTCTGACGAAACGAAGAAATTAGTGCACTCCATGCCCAAACGTTTAAGGGAGGTCATTAAACGTAAAGGTTATCCGACCTCATATTAATATAGAAACAATGATCTCATTTATAAATTTTTCCATGATGTCCATGACAAGTCCTAAGGTAATAATTATTCTACTCAGGGTTGAAATGGATTCTCTACTGTCAGTATAAATTGTGAAAGTCTTACCTTGCAAGTTGGATCTGACAATAAAGTCAGCGGCAAGTAGAATGGCGATTAATTCTGCCTGTATGACGGTGGTAACTTTACCTAATGGAGTAGATATGTGGAGTTGGAGATCGTACGAGAAACTCCAGCTCCGGCTCCTTCCCGATTAACCGAACCATCAGTGTAGATTTTATTACTTTTATTTACTTCTACTTCTGTGGAACTTGGATAGGTGAGATCACTCTTAGTAAAAATGTGTTGTAGGGGTGTGAAGTCCGTCTTACGTTCCAGAATTGGCGAGTAACCGACCATTTCATTCCAGAGTACGGCATTTTTACTGTTCCTCTCACCCATAAAGATTCCTACTGTACGCAGTCGAAACATGGTCACCAGTGCCACTTTTTGCATGAACAAATGAAGTGGCGGTAGGTTCAACATGTTTTCCACGGCTGCGGTGGGGGTAGATCGCAGCGCACCTGTAACATACAAACACGCAAGTCTGTACTTTATTTAGTACAGCAATGAAAATAAATTGTAAGGTTTTTGACCACCACACTGCTGTATCATATGTAAGCATAGGTCGAATTACAGCTGTGTAGATCCAGAGGGCAGTTTTAGGTGACAGCCCCCATGTCTTACATATAGTCCTCCGGCACTGGCTGAGCAGCATACGCTTTCTTCACTCTATTGTCTAGGTGAGCCTTCCATGTCATTTTGTTGTCAAGTATAATGCCCAGATATTTGACTTCTTTAGACAAAACTAATGAAATATTGGCAAGAGATGGCAAACTGGGCTTGCCAACCTTCCTCAATCGTGTGAAAAGAATCAACTCTGTCTTCCGAGGATTCACAGAGAGCCCTTGTCGGTCACACCAAGACTCAATCAACTTGAGAGCCACTTGCATCCTATCAAAAAGTACATTTATGTGCTTACCTTTGACAAGGATGGTTAGATCATCTGCATAACCCACTGTTGTGAAGTTGGCTTTAGCGAGGTATTTCAAGAGGCTATCCAGGGTGAGATTCCACAACAATCGGGAAAGTACACCCCCTTGTGGACAGCCTCGAGTAACTCCTCCATGAAGACTGACATCGCTAACCCTAATCTTAACTATCCTATGCTTGACAACGTTCTCAATCCAACCACAAAGAGTCGGTGGAACTTTATGCTCAAGCAAGGCATCATTAATACCAGAGAAAGTTGTTTTATCAAAAGCTCCCTCTATATCTATGAACACACCAAGGGCGGACTCCTTTGAGTCCAGCGCCCCACCAACAAAGCTGGTCACCGAGTGAAAAGCCGTTAGTGCGGACTTGCCCTGAGTGTAGGCATGCTGATTAGGATTTACTGGTGCAATTGGAAGCCAGAAATCCCTAATATAGCGATCACACAGCCTCTCCAAGGTTTTCAAAAGAAAGGAGGAGAGGCTAATAGCTCGAAACGATTTCGGTGTGAAATAATCTAACTTACCCGGTTTTGGTATGAAGTTCACCGTAACCTCACGCCACCGATTGGGTGTATAGTGTAGCGCCAGCCAGGCCTTGAAAATTCTCACCAGGTGAGGAACAAGATCTTCCAAGCCCCATTGTAGAAGGGCTGGTATAATGCCATCTGGTCCTGGTATTTTGAACGGCGAAAAACTATTAATTGCCCACCGTATCTTTTCTTCCCTGCAAATTTCTTCGGCTAAGATCCAATCATCTGCAGTAGGTTCATGGTTGATCTCCTGAAGTGAACACATGGGACTTCTGGAACCTGAAAAATGCACCTCCATTAAAAACTTACATACATGTCTCACTGTTTCGTAGTCTTCCATTCTCCTAGAAGCCAATATTGAAAAAAATTATTTATTTATAGCTTTTTAACCCTGCAGAATTCACGCCATTCTGCGGTATGTGAGCACTCGGACGTGAGCATTTTTCGCACACTTTATATTTTTCTATATTAAACGTCAGGATTAGTGATGACGATACCCGAAATAATTACTACCCGGGTACCCGAAAATATTACCCGGGTATCACCCGTTACCCGAAAATGACCCGATACCCGAGAATGACTGGTATCTGTGAATTACCTGTAACTTGTACATTTCCTGTTCTGTTACTCCTCTATTTACTACGTTGACACAGACAGATATGAATCTAGAGACTATGTAATGTGTAAAAAAGTAAAAATACCACAATTATTTAAATAGGTTAATGTTTTAATAAAACCTAAATTCTCAAACACTTCTTCATTATTGCAGAAAGTATTTGTTTTCGCATTTACAAATGATAAAGAGCAAGATACTGTTTGTGGAAGGTTTTAATCTATTTCGGGACTTTCTTATGTCGCCCTGCAGCGGAAAAATGTCTTTCACTCCCAACCGAAGTAGCAGGTATACATAAATAATATTTCCCTAGTTTGGCTAAATTTGGATACAGGGTCCAATTGCCTCTCTCTGAGACTGTCTCAATTTTTGCATTCATCTTTTTCACCTTCACTCCTACTGTTATTTGAACCCTTATGTTCTTGGATTAAGTCTGTCTCCATTACTACAGTCGCACCCCTAACTTACACTTCAAACGCTTCTTTTTCAATTTCACTGTAAACTTGCTCCCATCATGTGGTTCAAATAGTAATAACTTTTTAAACCTTGGATCAAGGGCCATTGCTTTATCAAAGCTGTGTTGGCAATATTTAGCAAGTTGCTGCAAAGTATTTAGTCGACCTAGCATACTGAATACTGAGTCCCATCTGGTCTTGCAGTACTGTATCATTTTCAGTCCATGTTTTTAGGTTTTCTGGCGAAGAGTGTTTGTTTCTTCTTTGTCTAATTCAAATTCTTCGAGGTCGTGGTCATCCACAATTAATTTAGATAGAGTAAATACATTGGAATATTTAATAGTAAAACTGACCAGCTGTGTTTTTTTTGGGCATTCAAGCATTGTTTCATGTCGTTTCAGTAGCTCGTTTGTTGTCAAAACACTATAATTGAAATGTCCGACTAATCTGTTAGTTGCATGTATACACTTGGCAATAGGATTAGTAGAATCTACAGTATTCAATCCGGTAGCTGCGTTAACACACAGTTGCAGGGTATGTGCAGCACATCCGTTTGTCATTTATCAAAGAGGCAACATATCGAATATTAGAATCGTTATCGTGAACAACAGTCACAATTTTTTCGTAAATCTGTCAATTTAAAATAGAATTTTTAGCTTCAGACGTCAAATAAGATGCGGTGTGCCTCTCTTCCAAGAAAATTGTATCTAAAACTGGAAATCTAATTGCTCAGTTAGTAGTTATATACGATGCAGTGGGTGCTAAATATGACGCGTTATTGTTTGATGTTCAAGCATCAGTAGTTAATGAAACATGTGTAGCCTCCTTCAGTTCATCTATCACCGATAATAGCGATTAGCGGTTTTTTAATATTTGGGTTATCCTTTAAGGCAACTGATATTATATTGGGTCTCGGGTAATATTCGGGTATCGACACACGTAAAATATTACGTGTTCTGCACAAATCACTTTTTTGCACGTCTTGCAATGTTTGTTACTTCTTCGATTTTTTCGCCTAGGACAAAACGCGCAAAGCCCTGGGCTAGTTTCACGCATAACTTTTGGTTCCCACATTGCAAATCCACGTTGCAAATGTTTTGAAACCGGGTACCTAAAGCTACCGGCAAATTCTGTTTTGATGATCGGTTTAACAAATGAGGTTTGATCAACTCTTCAGCCAATGCTTTTAAGTATAATCTGTGGTTTTCAATAATTTCGGTATTACTTTTATAGACTATTTGGGTGTTGATACGGCCTATATATAAAATTCTAAAAAAATAATCGTTGGGGCGGGCCATCTACAACAGAACCTAGAGATGGAGTGCGTTCACTTCAGCTCATCTACAACATCGACTCCACCTTTTGTCAAATTGTAGAGCGTGATTATCTAGCATTAAGTATTAATTTTCTAGCATTTCATCAACTGTACAGTATTCACCAACATGGTAGTTCTTTTGGCATTTCTCTACAAATTGGTCGAAAACTTGCCGAATTAGAGCTAAGTTGTATTTGTCTTTCTTTCCACTCAATCATTTAGGTCATCAAATCTAAGCGTGAGTAATAAAAGGTGAAATCTCTCTCTGGACAATGTAAGCTTGAAGCATTCTGGAGCTATGTCGTCCGTACGAGCAAATAAAAATGTTCTGAGCATATAAATTTTAGGAACACCTATGTAGCATTGTTCCTGTGGATTGATTTAACTCACAAATTGTCTAATGATTCTACTTGATATTGGTTTACACTGCACCAAATTTCAGCGCTCTACTTTAAAAAGTAGACTTAAAATGTCCTAAACTTTGATGACCTATAACATTTGTTGGTTTAGACCAAACATTTTTACACGAATCATCATCATTTTCACTTTAGTATATGTGGATTAATTTGTGCCCCGAGTCACCGAAACACCCTGTATAATAGTCCAATGAGAGCATATATGTCTGTTTCATTTGTTGCACGAGAATCCCGAGATAGGGATTGTCTTACTTACTTGATTTACTTACGCAATACTTACATAAACAATATTAGAAAAATGCTTGATAGATAAAATAAAAGACCAACGCTGGAACTCGCGTCGTGAGATAAATGCTCGCACAGCCTGGAAGAGGTTGACAAGTTCTTCCTGGAAATTGCTATAGACGACTAATTAATGTTTGGATTGCGTTTATAAGTAGAAGTGATGCATAAACTCAGCTAGAGAGCGCCTCGTTCCTATATCGTAACCCTCATTAAAAATACAGCATTTTTGGCTTAAACGTAAGCAAAATGCTCATAGGCGCGAGTTCTGCAGGGTTAAATACGTTATTTCTGTTTTCAGGACATTTTCAGTTCGTAAAATATGTCATTAAGGAAAACAGTACGTAAAGCAGCGAAAGAGTGCGTGAAATAGAAATGCATTTTAAATCGGATTTACTTTAACCCACTGCGATCACCGTTTAGCGCGTTTCCATAGTAACGGGACAGGAATCGTTGCCAATGAAATCATTTTTTTTATGAAAATTCGAACGGCAATAAATATTTAGACTTAATGTAGAACAATGTTATTTCTGCAATTAAGGAACGATTTGATTTTGATAATATTTGCTTTCAACAAAATGGCAGTCCTGCTCATAATACCCGTAACGTTATGAATTCTTTAAATAACACTTTTGAAGATAGGTGGATAGGTAATTCTGGTCGTACTAAATAACAATACTTTTGTGGCCTTTTTGAGTAATTCTATTTACGGGTATGGAGAAATACTGAAATAAGCAATACAATTGCACTAGATGTATTTACTAACATCCGAGAAAATTTTTATAACTGGCTGGCTTACTGTTCAGCTTAAAAGGGAGGTTTATTTGTGTATTTATTATAAATAAATTGCAAGAGCAGAATTTAAAAATTTGTTTCATTTGAAATGATCTGATGCTTCATAACTAATTGTAAGACAACTACTCGTACTCTGTACGATGGAATTATTTCTTTTTAATTTTAACTAAATCCTTCTTTATTACATAATTTTACAAACTGCTTTTAGTAAAAATAATTGACTACTAAATTTAATAAAAGCCACCGATTTTACGATATTACTGAATATGAATGGTAACAAGACGTTACCATAGTAACTACTAGTTAACCAAAATTTGCTCACCTGTACACAGTACTAATAGTTTTCTTAAATGAAACCTCCTTCTTAAGCTATAGCTATAAACATTTTGCCGGATGCCGGAAAAATAATTAACTACTAAATTTAATAAAAACCACCGATTTTACGATATTACTGAACATGAATGGTAACAAGACGTTACCATAGTAACTACTAGTTAATCAAAATATGCTCACCCTGTACACAGTACTAGTAGTTTTCTTAAAAGAAACCTCCTTCTTAAGCTATAGCTATAAACATTTTGCCGGATGCTAGCAAATTCATCTAGTGTAATTGTATTGCTTATTTTAATAATCCTCTTTTGCAACTGCTACAAATTTGTTGAACTTTCATCTCCAATTTACGGGTAAATTGAATTACTTAAAAAGGGTCACAACAAATTAATGGGGGTTAAATCAGAGAATCGTGCTGGCCATTTAATAGGACCTGAATTACCTATCCACCTATCTTTAAAAGTATTATTAAAAAATTCATAACGTTACGGGTACTATAAGCAGGACAGCAATCTTATTAAGACCTTTTATCAAGATTGAATCGTTCCTGCATTGCAGGAATAACACTGTTTTGCAATAAGTCTAAATATTTATAAATCTCTAAAATGTATAACAATTAGACAAACATATTAAAATTCAACATTTCTATTGAAGTAACCAAGAATCCTAGAAATGACATTTTTATTACAAAATAGAGGTCAAATATTTATTTTTATTCAAAAATTTCATTCTTTAATTTACAAAACGGATTTATGGTTAGAAAAGAATTTTTAAAGTTAATCAGGTAATTTGAGATTTGATTGGCTATAAAATTTTTTATCAAATGTACGAACAATGCTAAAGACTTTTAGTAATAATTACTACACGAGTTGGCGAAAAAAAAAATGAAATCACCCCACATTATAAATAATTAAATTACGCGGAGAACAAAAGCTGGTTTCAATTTTTTCTATGGAGTAGTTTCTTTGTAATTCGCCTTTAAAGTGAGGGGTAAAATCTTTTGAATTCAATAGTAGATTTTATTTTAACAGAATAAGTTGAAATATTTTGATGAATTTTTTTTGTCATTTCACCTCCACTTTTCGGTTTGGACACAATAAAAAAAAGAGGGGATGTTAAGACGTTGGTACCCTGTTATCACAATTTAGTGGAAGTATGCGGTTTGACCGAAAAATTGTCTTTAATACTGAATACTTGTTTTCGTGGCAGTGTTTCGTTTTTTACTTCTATTTCGTAAAATTTTTGGTACCCGAACATAAAACCTAAAGATATGTAGTGTGTGATTAAAAAAATATAATTTTATTTATGTTGATCAAATATGAGGTTGTTAAAAATGAAACTTATTAAGTGAATTAAAATAAATGATAAATCATCTGTGTTTTATATGATTAATACTAAGACTATTCTTGTGATGTTGATGGAATCATCGGATAGTTATTTTATGGATGTTAAATGGTATATTAAATAGTAATAATTTAATTTTTGCTATAATAAAATAAATTGTTGGTCTTTTTCAGATGAGTTGTGCAGAGGAAAGTAAGGAAAACAACATCCGTTCGGTGAGCCGTTTTCAATTTTTTTTAGTTTTTCCAAAAGATATCTAGACAAACCACGATGTAAAGAAATATTATTTCGTAATAG
This sequence comes from Onthophagus sagittarius, assembly GCA_036711965.1. Lineage (NCBI taxonomy): Eukaryota > Metazoa > Arthropoda > Insecta > Coleoptera > Scarabaeidae > Onthophagus > Onthophagus sagittarius. The sequence continues at coordinate 46,463,174 of JASERS010000003.1, read as the reverse complement.
AAACCGATTCGGAAAACATATTTACCGAACTAAAAATCTTTTCTGAAAATTGTATAAAAACAATTTGATTACTTTTACGTTGGATAGTTTTTTTTGTTTACACAATATTAGGCATTTAGATAAAATTTATTAAATGTTATTATTGTTTAAATGTTATGATTAACGTATTTCGCGAGAAAAGATTTTAAAAACAGATTTTTGGACCTTTATTAGATTAGCAATAAATAAACAAAAACAATAATAACAAAAATATCATAAAGTGTATGTCATGAATATAAATTACCTTGAATAACTATATAACTAACTAAATCGGAAAATCTATCAGTAATGTCTTGCATAGTGAGCTTCAAGGTTACTGAAGAGTAAACATCTCTTACTTTAGTTACTGAAGAGATGTTTAATAGAAAAGCCAAGTTTGGCCATTGAAGTTTTTGTGAAGCAACAAATTTGCTTTGCTGATGGCTTTTAGAGCGCAAGCTCAAACTATTAGACCCAATAACTATGTTGTATAAACTCCGATTTTATAGCTATGAGCTTTGATTTGTGATAATTTACTTTCCAAACATTGACTTTTAGTCCATTTTCGCAATATGGCGAGATTCAAATGCAAGATTATTCATCTTTGTGATATGATTGTTACTCTGATGTGATATAGTTACTGTCATATCATAGTTGATCTAAACTTTCGAATTTCGAAGAATGGGATTGTTAAAAAAAAGATTTTATTATCTTAAGTAAAACAACCGATTACAAGTTATTTATTAAAATTAAAATGAATTGCAAAATTAAAATTACGATTATTATATTATGATTAGAACTGCGACATGCAATATGGAGCGCGATCGGTTACTAATTGCCCTCGAAATGAAGATCCATTCCTTTTATATCTTCCTTAATTTCCAGGAATTCGGTGGTATGTTTTATATGTGTCTTCTATTCGCACCTTGTAACACTAATTGTTAGAAATAAAACTTATTACGAGAGTGCTGGTGTTTTATGTGATTAATATAAAGACAATTCCAGTGATGTTGGGATCATTGGATTACTATTTTACCTATGATAAGTATCATATTAATTAATTTTTTGTTGCAATAACCTTGTGTATTTTTTGTTGTTTGTTCTTCAGGTGAATTATGAAGAGGAAAGTAAAGAAAGCAGCATCTGATAGATTGTGTGATAAAATGTGATTTTAATTAATGTGCGAGGTTTAACTCCTGAAGTAATCAAAAACAAAATTATGCGCGAATTATGTGAAAAGGACTATTATATTTGTTTTGTTACGCCAATGCCTGTGCTTTTTGACTTTAATATAAAGACTATTACAGGGGATTTTCGATTGTTATTTTACGGATGTTAAATGGTATATTAAATCGTTTTAATTTATTTACTGCAGCAATAAAATATTTTGTTATGTTTTCAGCTGAGTTTTAGAAATAACATCCATTCGCTGAGTTATTTTGATATTTATTAGCTTTTAGTTTTTATCAAAACATGTCGTGATAAATCGTGATTTAAACGGTATAGTATTTTATAAAACTCGGTTTAACGCTATCACTCAAAATAATTCAATTACTTTATGTTGGTAAGCTTATTGTGTCTTCTTTTATATTTATATCTTCTCCAATTATTAACAAATCATCAACATAAATTAAGAGCCATATTTTCTTAACAAAATATAAACAGCAATCATAAAGTGATCGTTTTAGCTTACACTTTAAAACAACCAAAATGTTTAGATATTTTAACTTGACGACCAGACTTAGTGCGGTTATCTTCTATAACGATTTCTTCTATATCTTCTTCTCTGTCGTCTGTCATAGTTTCATTATTTTCATACTCAGCCATGTTTTGTTCATTGTCTTTTGTTACTCTTGTTTGTACTTTTTCCTTTGCAACAACTGTTTGTTCATTGTTACGATCTTTGGCATTTATTATTTCGTTCGTTCGATAATTCCATAATGATATACATTATGGAATATTATATATTATTATGTAAGGATTTGCACGTTTATTTAATTTATTTTTTTTTGGTAATTGAACAGCCCAACATATACTACCAAATACCTTTAACTTTTGTAAATCACATTTTCTATACCAAATAGTAACTGGAGTACAATTATGTTTATTTGCTTTTGTTGGGGACCGATTAAAATTCATACATAGAACTTGTCTTTCCCCATAATTCAATTCTTTTGGCAAATTAGTATCGACAAATTTTGTTCGAACTTTATCCAATAGATTCGTATTCATTCGTTCTGTATGTCATTCTTATACGTTCTGTACGTTTAAGGAATGGTACATTCAGTACTTATTCTTTTACTTTTACAAAAATTATTGAAAAAATTAAACCAAAACTGTCCTCCATTATCGCCTCTTATTCTTTTCGTTTTAAATCCATGTTGCGTTTTAATATTTAAAATAATATTCTATATACAGAGTCCGCCAAGGGAACCTGACGAGTTTTGGTATTAAACTACACAGTTATGTAACAAGGTATTTATTTTCACATACAAGTAATCGATAGTATATTACATGCCATTTTATTTATGGAAAATAATGTCGCTTATGTGACGTCCTTCACCGCGTACACACTGTTCCAAGCAGTTTTGCAAATTCTTCAGTACTCGGTCTAGCATATTCATAGGAATGGTACGAATTTCATTGCGAATGTTTTCTTTTAATTGACTTCTAGACCTTTTTCCTGATAATGACTTGAATGGCTTAATTATGTCCGATGAAGCGCATTTTGAGTTATCTGGATGTGTAAACAAACAAAATTTTCGTTTCGTTATTGGAGTGGCGCGATTTGATATAATTGGTCCATATTTTTTTGAAGATGGTCTCGGAAATGCACTCACGGTCTATTCGCAACGATATGTGGAACTGTTGAACAACTTTTTGGAACCAAAGCTTCGTCGACGAAGCATTGATATGGATACTGTATGGTTTCAACAGAAAGGAGCAATAGCTCATACAGCACGAGTGTCAATAGTTCGATTACAAGAATTGTTTCCAGCAACAGTCATTTCGCGGAATGGGGATGTTCCTTGGCCGGCACGGCCTCCCGACCTGATCGTTTGTGATTTTTGGCTATGGGGTTACCTGAAGAGCAAGGTGTATTTAAATAGACCGCACACAATTCAGGAATTAACAGAAAACATTCGCAATGAAATTTATACAATTACTATGAATATGCTAGACCGAGTAATGAACAATTTGCAAAACCGCTTGGAACAGTGCGTACGCGGTGAAAGACGTCACTTAAGCGATATTATTCTCCATAAATAAACTGGCATGTAATATACTATCGATTACTTGTATATGAAAATAAATATCTTGTTACATAACTATGTAGTTTAATAGCAAAACTCGTCAGGTTCCCTTGGCGGACCCTGTATTATTATTATTATTATACAGGGTGACTCAACTAATCGACCCAAAGTAAGGACATGTGGAGGACGAAAAATTAAAATGATTTAACACAATTTATCTCATACTAAGTTGTACCCCTGAGGAGTTATAGCCCTTCATAGTTGAATCTTAAATTTTTAAAACATTCAATATCTTAGTCATACATTAAATTAGAAAAATCAAATTTGGTATGAGTGTATCAAGGGTATTAATTGGTAGACAGTTAAGATCAATTGAACCATCTCAAAGGGTTAATTACGGGTTTACATAGGGTTAATACTTGCGTATTAATTACGATATTAACATAAGTTTTGGCTATGAACAACAAAATTAATTGCAAATAAATTAACTGTTCTTACGTGCTGATGCTACTTGAAGCACAACATTAGCTGTTATATAAAGCCAATATAATCTTACAATTTGATTAGTAAGGTGTTGTGGTGTACTGGATGATCCGGAAGTAACTTGGTGTTCCCGATTGATAGGTCGCCACATAGTCGACATTTCAGGGAACGTTATTGTTTAGAGATATCGATTTGTTTTCTTCTCATTCTACAAAGGTCAAAGAATCTTTAGAGACACTAAAAAAAAATTTTTTTACGCTTTAACTACGCTATTCTCCAAGACTAAATAACCAGCTTTTATTTCAAACATTTTTTATTTGGCCTGTGTTTGTTGATAAAAACAGACATGTGGCTTACTGAATAGAATTATTCTTCTTTGATCCTGAATAATTATTTCACATTACATCAAAATATACCGCGGTATAGGATGTATCTGTCAGAATATCTATTTTCATATAAATTGACACAATTGACAGACAATGGCTACTTCTTTATAACAAAAATTATTTCAATTTTATCACCAACCGCACTGCATTCCAACCTTAATTAATGAGTTATAACGATGAACTGGTAGCTCCCGAAGACTTTAACAGCTAAGGGTACTAAAACAACCGCAAATGATTATGGCTGTCTTAACGCTTCCGGCCTACTTACTATAAAGTTAATTTTTATTACGCGTTGCGTTCATGAAATAAAGAAATGTTTCAAATAAAAGTTATTTATTTTGTCACGGATATATCTATTTAAAAAAACTTACTTAATAAGTGAAAGACGTATAGAATATTTTCCACCTTTATATGATGAATCTTTTATTTAAAATATTTTTCTATAAAATTGATACTTTATGAGTAATTTAAATAGTTAAATAAGGTTGTGTCATTTTAAATGCCTCGCCCGGTATATATCCTTTTTAAAACAATCTCTATGTTGTGCGCTAGTTACACTAGTTTACAAATTTTAATCAATTTTTTCTTCAAAGTCTGAGATATTTTTTTTATAACGTAGAATGTGGTGCTGAATTTGAATCTGTCTTCAATTTTTCGCCATCACGTCCAGTTTTCGAGATATACCCAAACATGTGGAAAATCGTAAATTAAAAAACACAGTAACGGTTCATGTTCAGTATATTTGTTATTTTGCATAATGTACTTCTGTAACGTAAATATTGACGACATAAATCGGACTTTCATCGGACTTTTAAAATCTAAGTGCAAATGGAGAAAATGGATTTTGAGCAACATGTTGCATTTATAGCGTGGTAATTGTGCAATAAGTTAGAATTTGTAGAAATTATTTCGCGAGAATTCTCGTCCATGGTTTTCTAAAAATCTAATCCACGCCTTGCTTCTTTTGTTGTCAATATTGACATTAATTCGTTGTCCTTTATTAATTTTCCTATTTGATGGCCAACAAATATGCCTTCTTTTCGTTTAGCGAACGATATTTGTGGAAAGAGCTGAGTGAGATATTTAAATACTGGGCCTTCTGGATTCAACATTTTCGCAAAGCTTTTCATCAAATTCAGTATGATGTGTACTGGAGGTAATATGGCAGATGCTGGTCTCACCAGAGGTTTATTTAAGACATTGAAAGCATCAGCATCGTAATGTTCTCTAGAAGGCACAGTATTTGCGCACATAATTATCGCTCACCTTCCCTCAAACAAAGAAAACAGCAATATTTTGTAAAATCGCCTTGTAAGTCTGTAACCACAAATGCGTTATACTGAATTAATGTCAAAGTAATAATCTGATTTCAATGTTTTAACAATACAATGAAAATGGTAAAAAATGAAATTTTGCACGATTGTCGTAAATTAACGATATCTCTGGTAATATACATTCGACCAGGGTGTCCAATGCTTCAAAATTTAGAGAATTCAATGTTCTACAGGATAGAATAGCTAACTTTTTTGTTCATATATAGTTATTTTTTGTTACGGTGCGATTAAGTGAAAAGAAAATGGGAAAAATGTAAAAAAAATTGATTTTGTTGAGTTGTTTTAGGCTGTAGCACAATAACGGAAAATCCGATTTATGCCGTCAATATCTTAAAATGTTCGTCTGGATATTCACTTTCATGTCCATAGTTACTGTTTCTGTGAACCGTTACTGTTTCGTTTTTAATGGTTTTTTAATTTACGATTTTCCACATTTTTGAGTATATCTCGAAAACTGGACATGATGGTGAAAAACTGAAGACAGATTCAGAATCAGCACAACATTCTACATAATAAAAAAATATTACAGTCTTTGAGATTTTTCCTGTAAACTAGTGTTATTATTATAATTATAGCAAGACATATTTGGTAATATAAATATGCGAAGAGTTGTGTTTATCTTCACTAATTACGTAAGAATCAATCATTTCAGCCTATGTTTAATTTGCATATTCTTTCGTGTTCATGCATATTAATTGTTACATTGCCTATTTTAGCCAACCTTTCTCAGAAAGTGGTTTGATCAACATGTCAACATTGAAAACCCGAAAGCTTCTGATTGTAGATCTAGAATTAATCCTAGTAATAATTCTACTGTTAGTTCATTTATTTCAATTAATACTTTTTTATTTTCTTTTGATTTTTTTATAATAGTTGGAAATGGTGAGATATTTTGGGATGCTGATTATGAATCTAGGGTAAGACTTATGAATTTTTCAAATATTAACAATGACAGATAACAATGTACAGAACTAAAATTGCGGCTATCGCGGCTTTCAGCGCGTATTGGGCTGGATCTCGATTTTAATTAGATAAATGTCAAAAAACAATGTCTAAATTTACGGTTTCTAGACGTAGGAAGTTATACTTTATTAGGGCATCAGAAAATATAATTCTACAAAAAAATTATTATGAACTCACCGGCAAGAAAAACTGGCTACTAAAAATTAGCCACATCTTTAAAGCTGTCTTTCTCGCGACCAGCTTTTTGATCGGATGGTTGCACCCCATAAATTTAATATATACTTGTTTTCCCGAAATTTGCAGTTTATTGCCAACAATGTTCATGCAAAAAAAATCAGCCTCTCTGTCTGCTTTAGTTTTTGAGTTAGAGTGGATTTTTATGCTACAAACTTGAAATTATGATTTTTTGAAAATTTTTGCTGTATTCCTGCAATTTTCTGATATCTAGGTTGTAACTGGTTATGGATTATGCTTTTCCATAGTACTATGAATCTTAGCGAATGAAGTCTTCGACCATACATTTTATTTTTGAGCAATGAAAGAGTTTTACTTTAAAAATCATCAATTATGATACTTTAGAGATTTTGGCGTTATTACTGCAAAAATGGAATTGAAAAATTCTGGATGGATTATACATCCTTAGACCATAACGAATAATTTTCATGCATAAGACTTTTCTCCATCAATTTTAATTTTTCAGCTTCTATTAATTGTTGTAGTAAGACTATTAAATGATAACAGAGAGTATTGACAATTCCCAATAGTCTTCATATTTACGTTGAGTTTCGTTAGAATCGGCATTTAGCTCTGACACTGTTTTGTTCTTATATTTTGAGTGGTTGTAAGAGGTATTATTTACGTCATTTAAACCAGTGTTCCGCAAACTTTTTGTGTTCATGGTACACCTACCGAATAAAGAAATTTTAGAGGTACACCAAAGAAAAAGCCAATCTTTATTTAATACTTATTTATTATTAAAATCAATATAATATAAACAGTTGTTTAATGAGAAACGTGAGCCTGCTTAACTGAGCACAAGCGATCAAAATTTGGAGCAATCGTTGATAAGGCTGCTCTCATTTCTTCGTAGACCGTCCTCAGGCGTTCTCTTTTTTTTGATTTAATCGTAATGAGAGTCGAAAACCCTAACTCGCATAAGTAAGTCGCAGCAAATGGTAAGAGAATTGCAATAGCACGCTTTGAAAGCAGAGGATACTCATTTTTTTACATGCAGCCAAAAGTGTGCTAACTCTGTTTCGGAAAATTTTAGTTTTAATGTTCGATCAGTCTTTAGCTCCATGAATTCTTCCTGCTCGTTTATTGGCAAGTGTCCAAGGGAAATGCTATCTGAGAATGGATTTCGTACCAAATTGCTACCATTGGTAGCGTGACTGATCCATAACACCAACTTAGCGCGAAAGCTTTCAATCTTGTCTAATGACCATAAAATATTAGAATTCCTACCTTGAATTTTTTTGTTGAGCTCATTTAAATGAGCGAAAATGTCCGCCAGGTATGCTAGTTTTACTACTCATTCTTCTTTTTAAAACAGAGAAGCAAAATCTGAACCTTGAGCCTCTAAAAACATCTGGGTCTCATTCTTTAGCTCGTAAATCCGAGAAAGCATTTTTCCGCGAAAAAGCCATCTTACTTTTGTATGAAACAGAAGTGACTGATGATCCGCTCCCATTTCCTGACACACTGCATTAAACAGACCAGAGTTCAGCGGTCGCGACTTGATGTAATTGACAATTTTGATGACATCTTGTAGGACAGACAACAATTCATCAGGCAGAGACTTCGTCATCAGTGCTTCTCTGTGTAGAAAGCAATGTATATTTTTAATATTGGTTTTTTTTATCCCTTGTGTGAAGCCCTTGTTATAAATTCCTTAATTTTTCCCGTCATAGCTGCTGCTCCGTCTGTGCAAATGCTTATGCAGTTATGCCATTCCAAATTATGTTCATTGAGGTACTGGTCTGTTACTTTGAATATTTCTTCTCCAGTGGTATGACCAGGTAGTGGCAGACAAAATAAAAAGTCCTCTTTTATTTCATATCCATCTGTGTACCTCACATTTGAGATGAGATGCGCGTGACCACTGGTATCAGTAGACTCGTCGACTTGTAGCGCAAAAATTCCACTAAGCCTTAATTTTTCAATTAACGTTAATTCAATGTCACTAGAAATATCATTAATGCGACGTGAGATTGTATCAGCTGACGCAGGTATTTTTTCGATTACCTTAGCGGCTTGTTGGCTAATCATAATCTTGACTTCTTTGCGGACAAGTAAAATTAAAGTTTCAGCCAGAGAATGAGGTTTCTTGGATTTAACTATCATATTAGCGAACTCATGAGAGTTACCTGTTTTTTAGACTGGTCTTTTAAACGTTGAAAAAATGCTTTGTCGTTTTGAGCCACCAATGGGTGTTTAGTTGTTAAATGTCGTAACAGTTTACTCGGCACCATCGAATTATTACCCAAAGTTTCTCCACAAACAAGACATTTTGGGATTGGACATGATTCGTCTCCGCAATATATAAATCCATAACTTATATAGCTCTCATCATATTTTCGATTAACAAGCTTACGTTTCTTCTTGGTTGACTCAGCTTCTTCTTGGCAATTAGTTTCACTTGACAAACTTGCGGTACGTTTAACGAATTTATCCATAATATACACATATTAAGGTCTATTTATTTATAATAAAAAGGTCAATTTTGATCAATGGGGTCTTCGTTTGCAATGATACAATCACAAACTAGTGACTATGTAGTTATTGACAAAGAGATTTGTTTCTGTTTACAAAAGCCCGGCGCGCCGGTGAGGTTGTCGCGTAACGATAAGCGCTTCGCTCGCGCGGCACACCAACTAAAGACCATGGTACACATGAATTACTATTTAATTTTTTCTTTATAACTCCTCTTCACTATCAATACATAGACGCAAGGGGACTTTTGACTTCAATCCTCCAAGAGAAATTACTGTCAAGGATGATCAGCTTTTGTAATTGCAATGACGTAATTAAGGCCTGTAGATATTTAAACATTCCGATTTTCTGGTTTAACCACTTATGTAATCAAAATCTTATAAACGACAAACAGATTTAGATCTAAATAGGATATGAACTAAATGCTTGGAAACTAAAATATAAATGAATAAAGTGTGCATATTTTTTAATAAGATGTACAGATGTAATTATAATATAGGAATTTTGGCCATTTCCTTAAAAAAGAAACAAGTTATTTAAATAAATACGGTTTTTATTATATTTTTACAAGCAAGTGATATATTAACTGTAATTATTCCTTTTTAAAACATTTTAGCTAATAACAAGAATGATCACAGCATTTTTTTTTTTAATTTACCTAAAGGAATTTTCATAGATATTTTACAATAATAACAAAAAGGAATAATTACAATTAATACAAGTGTTACTATGTGATAAGTCATGTGGATACATTATATAAATATCACAATAAAATAATGTTTCCTTATATTAAGTAAACAAAAAAGTAATATTTCTTTTTTAAATACAAATCATATAACACAGTCACCTGGTAATGTATTCAATAATTTTTTTAAAATTATGTTCGTAATTTTATTTTTTATTGCAGGATTATAATAAATTTTACTTCTTCTTTAATTAGGTGCTTCTGCTTCTCATAAAAATATTATCTATCAAATAGTTCAAAGAATTGAAATATAATGACGAATAAATTAGAATAAATGAAATGACAGATATTTTAAGGCGAAATTTCGCATGTTTAGTCGTGTGGTGTAATAATACTAGAGTACTGACGTAATACAATTCAATTTGATGAAAATTGACCATAAGCAATGTATAAAGAACGAAAAGTGAGCTGAAACCTCTTTAATATTTTATCCAACATCATTTTCTTATTTCTCAAGTTACACTTAACAAGTTTGAGTGGTTTCTTTCAATATGCGATAAACAAACCGTTTGCAGGGCGGTGTTAAAGCAAACTAAAACATCCATAACAAAGACTAAAGTATTAAATTTGGGCAAAGGAAAATAGATTATTCGTTATGCACCAAGAACGTCAAACACTTACAACGTCTAGAACGTTTTAACATGCAATGAGCAAAAAGTTATCGTTTGAAAGACAATATCAGCTAGCAATCAGGTTTATACAAGAAATGAAGAATAAGACATGCAAAAATCACAGTACAGTAGAGTCTCGATAATCCGTGTCCTTATTATCCGAGTGCCCGTATAATTCGAGCGGTCTCCTTCAAAATCTGGATTCCGTTTAAATGGAGTAAACTGCGTTATGGTTCCGTGCAATCCGAGTTTTGCCAGTTCTAACGTGTTTAGTTACATACTATGTTATCTGATGTATTCCGACCGGTTTACCAGTGGAGGTTCAATTCGTATATAGCGCATTTCCTACTCGCGTGTTGTTGTTTTCATATTAATTTTATAAGCAATGACCAATATGAACAATAAAAGAAAGCACACAAATGTATGTTTGAACGACAAACTACACGCCCTAAAAAAATTAGATGACGGTTACTCAATAGCAAAAGTTACTGTATGTGATTGGAGAAGAAACAGAAAAAAAATTGAAAAATGGTGTTCAAACAAAGATTCGCGATTTAAAGAACGAAAATCCATGAAAAAAAGCAGTCATGAAAAAGTGTCCGAAGCTTTGTTTTTATGGTTGATGTAACAACGAAAGATCCCGTTTCAGGTCCATACCTTCAAAGAAAAGCTATTGCTTTTTATAAAGAATTAGCTACTGCAGGTGAAGAAGAGTTTGCAGCCAATACAGGCTGGTTAGATAGGTGGAAAAAACGCTATGGGATACGCCGATTACGAATTTGCGGCGAAAAGCTTTCCGCTGATGAAAGCTGTTTTAATGAATACAAACAAGAAGTTAAAAAAATTATAGAGAATGAAAATCTATCCCTTCACCAACTTTATAACTGGGACGAAACAGGATTAAATTATAAAATGTTACCAAATTCAACACTAGCGCATAGGGAAGAAACAGCAGCCCCAGGATTCAAAAGAAGTAAAGAACGTGTAACTATTTTGGCTTGTAGCAACGTTTCTGAACATCATAAACTAAGGTTAATGTTCATAGGATAGTCTGCTAAACCAAGAGCATTTAAGAATTTAGCTATGAACGCGCTTCCTGTGTATTATAAAAATCAATGAAATGCATGGATGAATTCAAGTTTATTTCATAATTGGTTTCATGAAGAATTCGTTCCTATTGTCACTAAATTTTTACAGGATAAAGGTTTACCCAGAAAAGCGTTATTAATTATAGAGAATGCTCCATCACATTGTAAAGACAATCTTCAAAGTGGGGACATTAAAGTAAAATTCCTTCCTGCTAATGTCACTTCAATTATCCAACCATTGGATCAGGGTGTGCTAGAAACATTAAAAAGAAAATATAGACGGCAACTGTTTAATGAATTTATCATAGAAAACGTCGACGAAGGTAGAACAGTTGTTGAAGGTTTAAAGGCAATTAATATAAAAGATGTCTTCCACAATAGAGAAATCTTGGAAAAAATTACTTGAAAATACAGACGTCAATGATGAAGTCGTAGATCACAGTATTACGAATGAAGCGTTACATGACATCATGGTTAGCATACCAGGATGCGAAAATGTTACTGCTGGTGAGTAAAATTTGTTTATTAGTTCCATTTGATTAAGAACTATAGTAACAACAATGATTGTTTTAGATGATATATCAGAATGGACGCAAAATGAACAGCAACATATTTAAACCGATGTAGAAATTCTTAATGAGATTAGAAAACTAGCAGATACAATTGAAGTTGATGAAGAAACAATGGAAGAAGAAAGCGCTCCTGATACTCACATTACGCATGAAAGTGGCTTGAAATCATTAAATGATAGTTTAATTTATATTGAACAACAACCAGAAACAACTCCCGATGAGATAATAATTATTAAACGACTTAGAGATAGAACAAGTAAAAAGAAAACTGAATATTTACGACAAAATCTAATTACGGATTTTTTTAAATAATTTTATAACTTGTCCTTAGTTGTTGATAGTTTTATAAGTGTTCTTCAATAAATAAAAATAATGTGTCGAAAAATGTCTTAATTGTTTTTGCATTTACGTATGTATTAATAAAAGCATGTGGGACATGTGTATGTATCTTCACACCTCTGTTGACGTCATTACTCGATTTATACGAAAATAATAGCATAAATGCTCGGATAATACGAATTCAGATTTTTGTCCGTATAATCCGAAATTTCCGATTTTTCGAGTCACGGTCGGTCCCGTTTAGCTCGGATTATCGAGACTCTACTGTATATAAGTAAGGAAGAAAAAGATGTGTAAACTAAGATTGCATGCATAGATGAATAAATTCATGTAAAACGCGATTTGGATAGTTCCTTCAAATATCTCCTGAGGTATATGAATCAATTCGAATTACTCATTTTTATCCCGCCTTTAAATTAAGATAGTTATCTATATTAAAAAAAAATGTCTTACAAGGAAAAGATTCTTAGAAAAAACAAGAATCACACTGAATTGCAGCGTGCAGTCCTGCGAAACGAATCTCAAAAATCGATGGCCAGGCAGGTTTTAGAGTGGGAAGGTTGACTATGAAATGCCAAGTAAAGCCAAAAAATATAACATTAATGTTTTTGGATTCGTTGATAATAATGATCTGCGCGGCACTTGTCCCTACTGAATGGAACGGGACTTGGGATGGCCGTTTTTAATTTAGCTTCAACCTGCCAGCAAATAGAATTGTTCAATTAGTGACGATCATTAAATGCATAAAGCGGAATAGCGAAAAATAGGGAATCAACAATCCTAATATAACTGATGTTATTATCACCCTATAAAGAATATCTATTGAGAACATTCGAATGTATAGATTGCTTTTGCACCCTGTCGCAATCTTAATAATAATGGAACTTTAGAAACAAAATGGCACGTTAATGAAGCTTGCTAATATTTCGCCTTAATACATGTTTTCAAATAACTGAACGAGCTAAAAATACCGAAAACAGAAAACTTTTAATTAGAATTGATACACGAAAGAAAAGTGTTGAGGTGTATACTAAGATCAAGACATCCAAACAAGGTACAAGGGCCGTATTGGGTTAAGTCTGATAATAACGATGGCTGTTAGTGAAATTTGAGTGCTAACAACTGATAACAGTGAATATGAAGCGTGAAAGTTAATTTTATATATGAATTTAAAGAAATGCAATAAAGAATAAAACACATAAATAAAGTGATTGCCCAAGTATTCCCAAGGTTGGACAAGGCCCAATGGACAAACCAAAGAAAAGATAGTAAACGCATACGCAAACCCCGCATGAGAGTACCAATTATCTATTGGTACCTTTTTTAACCTATGATAGAAGTTATGATACAAGAGAAATTCGTACGTCATAATTGACACTAACTGACATAATAGTATCAGTCATATTAACTGTTTAATTGCCACTGGAAAATTCTATTTGAGAAATTGGAGCAATACTGTTGGGGTACGTTCATGATGTTGATATTATGAGTAAATGATTGCCATTATAGACCAGCCAAATATTTTTTTTATTCAAGTTGAGGTTTGTGTACTTGAATTTTTCAATATTTCTGCTAATACATACAAAAATGATCATACATCCATACCACAAATATGTATCTTCATGGCCTAACACTTCTATTCTCAATCCCTCATCAGCGTTTATAGATGTCCTACGCTCGCTTATTATCTTGGCTTAATGTCATCGTCTCTGCTCTATAAGTGAAAACCAACATTCCTAGTATCCTGAGTCGCCCCTTTTCATACAAAATTCCATGCCAAACAAAAGGTCCGGATCTCAAACAGGGCACTGGGTGCAAAGCGTGTTTTTGCACTGACGTGCAAAAACACATTAGTGGAATTTGGAAGATATCGTCCCCGATATATTTCTAAGAACTTCACTGACACTGAAAAAAAGGAACTGACACATCGTCGATGTGTATAAATAAACCTTTAAATTGTCTTTTGTGCGAGGGAGAAATACTTTCATCAATCAATGCAAATGAATTTCCAAATACCTAAATTTCTCCTCATTCATTTATAGGAAAAAGAAATTATTTAAGATAAGAAAATATCAATACACATGAGATACATGTTACTAAAGATCTATTTAGGAAATCAGTTTTTTTGCCAACAAGAATAAAGATGTTTAAGTAACGTTTTATAAGATTGGAATCAAACTATTATCACAAGGTCGTGATTACAAAAATGGCATCTCGAAAACTTTTTCCCGGAGGTCAATATTGGTTTAGGGACGTTGGCCACATCTCAACATGAAGCCAGTAAGGAGAAACTTTTCGAGTGAGTTTTTCGTTCGTCGTCGCCGACGACGTGGCTATTTCACAAAATGTAATTCTGTCAGAAAAAAAACCTCAATTCTCTGAGCACCTAAAAATCCAAAGCAAAACTACGAGTTGTAAATTTTTTTTATATATTCTCTCAAATTCGTGTTTGAATGTTGTTTTTGAACAGCTATTTTTAAAGAGTTGGTAGCCCTGGGGCGCCAACTCTACGCTATTTGCTCTTAGGTTTAGAACGGTCTTGCTAATATGTTAGATATTGCCGTCTAGAGACTTATGTTAGATATTGTCTAAACGACAACAGAGCAGAGACTTTAATATTGAGCCAAGACAATGAACGAGCGTAGGGCATCTCTAAACGTAAGGTTCTAAGAAACATTCTGGTCGAGAGACCTAGAGTAGTCTCACTCTGTATATAGCTGCTTCCAAGATACAGAGCAGAGACTGTGTGCTAAGACAATGAATAAGCTTAGGGAATCTTTAAACGTAATGTTCTGAAAAGCATTCTGGTCTGTGTAGGGACCTATCTTAGCTATTATATAGACATATACGACAATTTGTAAGATATTAGTATAGCTGGTTCTAACATATAGAGCAGAAACGTTGAGATTGCGCCAAGACAATGAACCTTCATGAAAATGAAGAATCTTCATGAATGAAAACTTCATGAAAATGAAGTATAGGGTATCTTCAATGCTGATGAGAGATTGTGAACAGAACTGTTAAGACCATGTGGTATTAATGTATGGTCATTCTTGCATATATTAGCAAAGATAACGAGAGATCCAACTATACAAACCTCAACCTGTATGAAAAAGTAACGTAAGGATACTGAGAAGCACTTTGGTCGAGAGACCTACTTTAAAGCTGGTTCTCACATACGGAGTAGAGACATTGACATTGAGCCAAGACAATGAATGAGCTTAGAACATTTTTAAACGTAAAGTTTTGAAAAGCATTGTTTATCCTGATATAGATAAAGCCATAAGTATTAGCCATTTAAAAATGGACGGGTTTCATGAATTGTACGACAAATTTGGAGGTCACTCAAGAAGTCAGGATAGGTAAAGCAATAGGAAAGAGATGGCAAAACAATAGATGATGGTAGAAAGTTGCTAAAGAATGTAATAATAAATTAAATATAAAGAGACGTTTGGAGTTGACCAAGATCCACAATTAATCGTCAACTTTGATGTTGATTTCACTTAATTCTGTAATTTCATGATTTCTTTATATTTCAATCCATGATTCTTATATATAGTAATGCAAGAACATATTTTGACTGAAAGCAATAAAGAGACAACATAGGAGTATAAAAAATCGTTATAAAATCTTCTAAATTCCAAGGCACTATAATTTATTTAATAAAATCTAATAAAAACAATTTATAAATACAGCCTGCGCGCTTAACCATGCACATCCACTTTATATATTATCAAAAGTCACCCATCTAAGTTTTCAAAAAAGCAGTTTCAGCTCATTTCTGAATCTAAATTGATATATATGATAATATATATATAATAAATTATATGTGCTCATCATATTAAACTGAATACCCAGTACATACAAAACAAAATTAATTGATAATAAAAGTTGTTAACAAAATAAGACCCCCAAATACGATGTAATCATTAAAATAAATATATATAAATTTTCCCCATAATGTAATAAAAACAACAGTATTCCCTTTTTGTTAGTCTATAACCAATACAACTTAGGATCATCACGACGATATTGCAACTTGAGAACGTGACGATAAATTTTCAAAGCAGGTCCTAATTTTAATTTTAGACCAGTTAAAACATCGAATCGTTTCATTAAAAGCAATGATCTACCATCGATTTGATGTTCCAAAAATGCTTTTGCTTCTTCGGGAAAATATTGCGCGAAATAGTTGTAAACTTCGTCGTAAGTCCAATGGGTCGGATCTGGAATGGTGGGATCAATGTTTTCTTCAACATCCATGTCTTTATAACTTGTACAATCCGATTTTACAGACAACGACGGACTCGTTCTATGATCGTTTATTACTTGGGTTTGTGGGCTGAGAGGGGCTGGAGATGGCTGGAGGGATCTAAAGTGGTGATCTGGTGAAGAATTTATAGAAGAATGTGAGGAAGGAGTTGGACATTCTATAAAACAAATTAAATTTTAAAAATTAAATTATTTAAACGTTAAATAAATATTTACCAGTTGGTTTACTATCTTCGTTATCAAATTCAATTTCAACATCTTTCATTTCTAGTGGTTCTGTGAGTTGACAATTACCACAAATCCATTTAGTTCCTGGTTTGATGCGTTCAGTTAATTGTGGTTGGTGGCAATTCATGTGGTAAGAATCGGTGCAAATGGAACAAACCGCTAAGTAACCCTGAAAACATGATTAATGAATGTTTTATATGTACATATTTTTATAAGTGTATGAGAAACTTACAATTTCGGATGTTTCGTAACAGATTACGCACGTTTTACAATGTGGACATTGCCATGTATTATCAGGATACATCCTCAGCATCATGTCATCACCGTTTAAACAACTTGCATGTGCTGAAAATAAATTGCAAATATATATTACATTTGAAAGTAAGTTACTTAAAGGTATTTATATCTTACAATTATTATGAAAGGTTGGTTTTCTATAATTTTATATACAGACGTCACAAAAGTCTGGAAACGCGGAAGTTTCGTTCATAAAAACTGAAGGGAAGCATATTGAAATTTAGTACACAGCTTATTAAAACATTAACAACAAAGTACTAAATTTGAAGTATCCCTTCACTCTCACATATGCAAGGAAGGTACATTGTTGAGATTCTTGTGGTAAGTACCACAAAACTACATAAGGTCTATAAATCTCTCGATATTTAGTCTAACAACACTGTGGAACTTTATTCCCAACCAGAGGCGTTCGTTGTAGTAAGACTGCTTTCAATGAAGCAGTTTCCTCATCAAAATCTCATCAAGGTTGGACAGTTGGTCTTCACCAGCGTCGGCCTAAACCTAAAAGCTAATAGAGCTACACACCTGGGCGGGCGCCCATTTTTGCAATGAAATGCATGATGATAATATCCCATCATACATGTACCCAGTATCTCCTCTGAGTTGTGGACCTTTTTTAGTATTGAATTTTGTATAAAAGGGCGCACTCGATTCGTTCGTTCAACCCAGCCCTGGTTGCCAAACATCTTAGGACAGCATTGGTCCTCATCATATAATCCTCAAAAATCAGAGGTAATGAGCAATCCATGATATGACCACTATCACCCCAGAATTCTATTGCTTTAGGGGATAAATGTTTGCTCCTAAATACCTTTAGGGAACTACACTGCTACTACTGCGATAATTTTGTGGGCTTGTAGATATAGATTAGTATTTGTAGTTATAGATAGACTCATAGATTTGTTGACTCAAGTTAAGCCTCCATGATGAGAAGCGTTGCAGTTCATGAGATCTCTGAAGATTAGAGCCGTCATCTGTTCCTTCAAAGTGTGAATTTTTTGTAGCTTGATCCTATACAGATTTACGGATGATATTCAGGTTTTAAGTAATTTTTCTAAGACTCTTTTTGTAATTTTGTTGGATTTTATCCTAGATATGCTTCAAAATTTATGACGCTGCCAGTGATGCAGGCTTTGGAGACGATCATAGCAGAGGTTGTGTTAATGAGTAAATATAATACTGTTACATGTTATAGGATATTGCAGACTCTCTCCGGTACTTCTAAGCCAATTAATTTAAAAGATCCCACCATTAGCACTAATAATCTAACCTTTGAAATCGAAGTGATATAATTCAAACTAATCTTAGGAAGTTTGAGATGATACTGTTTTTTACAAAATTAAGCAAGTATAGGATCGTACCCCCCTAAAGAAGGTTGTAGGAAATGGAGACTGATCTCACGGACTACAATGTTATCTTATATGATTTTGAGATTAGTACATCCTGCTGATTGAAAATATACCGAGATAATATGCAGACAACCTGATATGATTAATTTTACAAGATGTAAGGGGATAATTATTTTAACAATCCCATCACACTGTGTACACAAACTACAACCATTTAAAACATTTAAAATTCAAAGACGAAGATCACAAGAACGAGATAAATAGATAAACGGATGACGGAACAATCAAGTCAATATCAAGATAAAATGTGCGGAACCAGAAGACAAAAATAGATAAAAAAAATTATTATTTATTATAATTAGTAATATTCATGTTTATCACCATGTGTTAAAATCGTAAGAAAAGATATAAAATAATTTCTATACTTTGATGACAAATTAAAGTAATCGCCAAAGCACATCATTATTGTTACAGCACTTGCCAATTCTTGTAGTGAGAAAATGTATTAAAACTACTGCTTTTAGTGAACGGAATTTTGAAAGACGTATATGAAAATACGAGAAGGATATAAAGTTAAATATAATGATGCCGTTTAAAAACCATGAAGTGCACATTAAAAAATACATACTCTACTTCTACGAATCATTAGATTAACAAATTTTGAAAGTCTTGATGCAAAAAATAGAACAATGAGTATTTAAAAATAAAAATGAAACATTTGTGCGTCATTATCCAGATATTTGCGTAGAAAATGACAACACTGATATAAAAAAATTACTTTAAAAATTGTAAATAGTTAACGGTGAAATAAAGTTGATTTTAGATAAAGTGATTCGATGTTCCACGTAAAATTTTATTTTTTCAATGCTATAAGCACTGAAAAATAAATAAATGAGATTGCTTCATCGTTTGACATAGTTATTTAAATAAAGTTGAAGCAAGAAAATTATATATGACAACTTTCAAGAATTCAAAAGAAATAATATTTCATATTGAAAGGCAAACTTCAAGTTAGACTTGAAATACAGTGTGTATCCGACTACAACAAACTTCTAGAGGTGATTCTTTAGTGAATCTTAAGGGTAGGGGAAAGTGGAGTAGATTCATGATAATAAGTCATTTTCTTGTAATGGGGCAGGTTCATACACAAGTGGGGTACATTCATACTGTAGAAATGTGCCCCATTTATCTATTTTGGTTTCTGATGTTGAAGTGATGCCATAATTGTGTTCTGCTGAATGATTATAGACAGAAATTACAAAAAGAAATGTTGCCAGATCGTTCAGCTTAAACAAAACAGCAGTGTAATACTAGAAATATTACTAAGGCTAATGCTAGAAATATAACTAGAAGCTTTAAGGTTTTACCACTTGTCTTTTGAAAAAGTATTTGATGTTTCGAATACCATGTTGCAACCTTCTTCGGAAACTAGTTCAAATGAACCAAAGCTTCTCCCAACTGGATCAAACAGCTGTGGTAGCAAATTATATGATGCAACGAGATCAAGTTTGATGTTTGTACATAATGATTTGTTACGGATACGTTGTCCTTCTGGCACCCGCTTTGATCCGAAGTTCCAAATAGTCGCTCTAAAGCACAGCGATATTGTCACTCTAGAGTGGGGGTGTGTTTTAATATCATCAAAACTGATCAACATGCTCCAAATACTTTTACCTACAGGTTATCTCGACGATTAGATGTTATTCACACTTTGTTGGTCGAGACACAATTTGTTCTAAAAAGACAAACCACCCACATACCGAACACAAATTGTAAAAGCATGGGACGAATTGATAAATGAACTATTTCAGTTTCCAATTGACCAAATTTCCGAAGAAAGTTGCAACACGGCATCCAAAACGTCATACATTTGTTTAAAAGACGAATAAAAGCTTCTTGTTTTAGTTCAAATTTTACTAGTAATCCTAGTACTAGATCTAATTTTAGTTCAGTGAATGATTTCTTTCTGAACCTTGAAAATATATGTCGCAGATACAATTTTACTGAAGATCGGATACTTAACTATAAGAATCTGATCTTTGATTATGATTTTAATACAAATTTCTGTATTCTTTCAACTGTATAAATCTACCTCATACCTGTATGAAAGTGTATGGGGGTACTTTCATATATTTTTCATTTTTTGCAAAAATTGATGCAAAAAAAACCACACAAATAAATTTACGCAAATATTATGTTTTTATGGTAAAGATAGATAGTTGGACTATTGATTTTTAATGAATCGACATAACGGTCAACACGTAAAGAAATTCTATAAGACGAAATGTAAAAATGGTATGAAGCTGCCCCACCTCTCCCTACTTTGATATAAGAACCATGAGCGACTTCGGCTCCCTGGAGGTACTACAGCCCTCCAAAAATAGCGGAAAAATTTGGTTCTATTTTTACTTCTCAAATGACATAAACACTAGGAAAATGATATTTGATGAATATGTCTAACTCATAATAGGGCACGTATTGACCCTATTTGTATTTTCAACCTATCCTTCTAAACTACTAGAGGTGACCATCCCTCTCACATGTTTGCTAAAATTTTTTTATGCAGATGACAAACACATTAGAAGAATTTTAAATAAGCAGATGAAAATATCCTAAAACATTTTTGCTTATCTAAAATTTTTACAAAAACGATTAATTTTTGAGAAAAAAATAATAAAGCAAGCACTACTATGAGTGTTTTTGAGTGTCTTACCAAGAGTTTGAGTAATCAATTAAGGTAAACGGGTTTTAAATGTTAACGGGTATAAGGCTATATCTCCTTAGGGAAGTCGAAGTTACCCATAGTTCATATATTAAAGTACCCTTAAAATTCACTAAAGAATCACTCCTTACAATTTGTTGCGGCCATTCAGATACGTCCTGTATGACGCTTGATCTTATCGAATATTGTAAACACAATCGCTTCAGATTTTGACAAATTTAGGAATCAAATAAGATCATTTAATTCTGATTAATTTATTATACGATTAACAAATAAATATTATTATCGCTGATCAATAATTCGAAAATTTGTTCTGCTTCTGTAATGGCTTATTCTTCACTCGAAACACCTATAGGTTTTTATCAGTATCATACTGCTAAAAAGCTCACAACTTGCTGTAACCTTTTTTTTAGTAACTGCAAAATCATATTGTTTCCATCAACAATTTTGTGTGTTACATTTAAAATACAGTTATGGTTCCATTTAATAATTTCTAAACATTGCGTAAATTAACTGCTTCTGGTAGAGAGGCTGTATAGAGTATCATTCAATATTATTAGTAGCGTTTCGAATAAATTTAAATTATAATTTTCAATATTAAATAACTATTATAAGGAATTGTAGGCGACATGATTTTCACTAAATCATTAATACCCTTGCATTTAAAATTTTAAAACAGGAAGTTATGATACAGTTACGGCATTTAAGACAGGTTATCAGCATATGGTATGTTGAGTATGGTCCTGGCATAGTGAAACAGCCTGTATAGTTGAAAATAATTTTAATCGTTGCAGCTTTGATAGTAAATATAAAGACAAAAATATTTTTTTGTTTTTAACAGTGAAGCAGTACACCGGCACTAATACTGCAAGTAACACTAACACTGGTACACGAAGTACCACAAGAAGGATTTAAGTAGAATCGTCGATTCCAGCTCCATAAAGGCGGAATCCAGCTGCACCTACAATATCCAGGGCATATTATAGCCACAGTTTTTTTCTCAGCTATGACTATGCTATGTTCATCCCCTATCTGCACGTACTCGTGGCTATTTACGCCAAGTTTTACATCCATCCCGTGCAACAAAGCCAGTAGAGGAGATAGAGCCATTGGATGGACAAGCAACTACTAATGCAACAACTTCTACTATCTTGGATCCACAAGGAAGTACTTTTGGATTGATTTTCCAAATTAACTGATTCCAGCTCTTGCACAGGTCCCACACAGAGTTCTTCATATTTTGCACTGAATCACAATGTCTTCTTATAGCTAGTTCATATAAACTGTTAATTTAGGAATGAATTTACTTGTAAGGTTTCCTTTACCAGATAGAGTTCTTTTCCTGATCGTTTTGCCATTGATTTTTATCTCTTCAACAGTTTTTTTTTTTCACCAAATCACTTAAACGGGTGCCCATCCATCATCTTTTGAACATGTGCTATACATTCTTTTTTATTTCATAATTTACGCCATAAGGCTTGGCATTTACTAATGCAGAATACGATTTGAAAACAGCGACTAAAACGTAATTAACGTACCTCAAGCCGTATTTTTCTAACGAGCGTTAAAAAAATTGCAACGGATGACACTCCTATATTACCTGATGGTTGTTACCGGAATTAATTTTTAACAAAGAATGTTTCCAATTAGTAAATTCCCAAAAACAATAATTATTTTTTTAAATCCCGTTACAACAAAGAGATAAAAGATTTAGCTTTTGATCCGGTGATGACAGGAAGCGTTCGTAATATATTCTAGACATATTGATGGCCTGAGGTAGCATTTACTCTGGCGAGAAAATTGCAATATTAGCACGCATACTATTAGATTATAGATATCTCGTAGCACGTCGCGCCATTTAATCGGCCCAACAAGGTGAAATTCCAAAGGCTTTAGCCCCTGTAATTTTACTCAGATTGACTTGAAATTTTCCGAAAATATCATAGACATATTATACCAAATATACCTATAATTATATATATATATATTATAATATACCTAAAATATACAGGTGTCTCACATAACTGGTTCATTAGAACTTTTCTAGGTTCCACTATCAGTAGAGGCTTGAAATTTTGGTAACATGGGTTGTTCATTCCAATCTATTAATCTAAAATATTTTCAAGATGGCGACCATTTCCGGTCTACCGGAAGTAGACCTCAATTTCATTATTTTAAATGGAATGCTATAATAATAATATGTTGACTTTGATAATAGTTATTGGTACCTAGCGTTTTTTGTTTTCGAGTTATTTTGATTTTAAATGTTTTTTAGCAAATATCACCATGCTCTTTAAAAGCACATATCTCAGCCAACATTAATTCAAAAACGTTTTGCATTGGTGCGATAACTCTTCATATGCTGTCAAATAGAATGTCACTTGTTGTATCAGTATATCTTATACAGGTTGGTCAAAAATTGAGTTACCATTTCTCTGTATTCAATTGCGAGAAAGTCGAAAATTTTAAATGGAACGCCCCATATCCTTTTTTGCCTATCAAAACGGGAATTTAATTCTCTACAAATTATCTATAAACATTGCTATACCTATTTATTATAGTTTTCTTCATATTGAGCATTTTATCTAAATCCTACACAAAATGCTGGTAGCCGTTCAGTTTTTATTAGAAGGCTATGACAATTTGACAGTTTATCGTTTAATTTATTTAAATTATCATTGGTATTATTTCTAGGATGATCTGCAATTGAATAAACTTTAGTTTGTTAGCTTTTATTTACCAAAAATAACCAGCAGAAGAACGTATAAATGAAACAATGAAAAACAATAATATGGCGTAATATTCGCCAAAATGATGGGCGAAATATTCCTAGAGAGTTCACTTTATCTATTAACGGTGCTTTCTTTGAAAATATTATTCATCTAAATCGGTCGAAGCACGTCTTACCGAAGAATTTGGTAAAGCAACAAAAT
Source organism: Onthophagus sagittarius (assembly GCA_036711965.1). Taxonomy (NCBI): domain Eukaryota; kingdom Metazoa; phylum Arthropoda; class Insecta; order Coleoptera; family Scarabaeidae; genus Onthophagus; species Onthophagus sagittarius. The sequence continues at coordinate 46,438,868 of JASERS010000003.1, read as the reverse complement.
ATGACAAAACATTTATTGCCTTATCTTAATCTGTTGGTGATAGAGATTTACGGTTTCTTGTTATTTTGATCTTTCCAAAACTAAGAAACAGATTCTATCCAAAACTTTATTACATCCGCCATGAATATAAAACGAATTTAAAATGTTGTCGTTCGAATAATTCGCCATGATATTCAAAGACATTAACAGAAGTAAGTGATGACATCAATAATATAAATATGGATCAAAAGCTGACAAAACTCCATGGCTTTCTAATATAAAACCAGAAGCTTTCCAGCACTGCATGCGTCCATTAATTTCCGGATATGAGGGCACTACAACAAATAGGCGCAGGAAAGTTTCTAGATAGTTTGTAGACAATTAAATTCTCTTAATTTATTTTTATAATTTAAAGTTTTTGATTCTTTTATGCTATTGATTTTAATTTTTGTCATTAAATTGTTGTTTTTCATTGTTTCATTTATTCGGTTTTCTTTCAGTTATTTTTGTTAAACAACAGCTCGCAATCTAAAGTTTATTCAATCGCAGTTCATTGTAGAAATAATACTAATAATAATTTAAATAAATTAAACAAGAAACTGTCAAAATGTCATGGCCTTCTAACAAAAACACAACGGTTTTTAGCATTTTACGTATGGCTTTGATAAATTCCTCAATAGCAAGAAAACTATAATAAAAAGGTATAGGAATGTTTATAGATTATTTGTAGATAATTAAATTCCCTTTCTGATAGGGTATGAAAATATGGGGCGTTCCATTTAAAATTTTCGACTTTCACGCAATTGAATACAGGGAAACGGTAACTCAATTTTTGACCAGCCTGTATAAGATAAACTGATACAGCAAGTGACAATCTATTTAACAGCATATGAAGAGTTATTGTACCAACACAAAACGTTTTTGAATTAACGTTGGCTGAGATATGTGCTTTTAAAGAGCTTGGTGATAGTTGCTAAAAAACACTTAAAATCAAAATAACTAGAAAACAATAAACGCTAGGTACCAATATTTATATTTATATATTTATATTATCAAAGTCAACATATTTTCTTACGTATAATTGAATGGTATAATAAAAACTATAGCATTCCATTTAAAATAACAAAATTGAGGTCTATTTCCGGTAGACCGGAAGTGGTGGCCATCTTGAAAATATGTTATATTAAAAGATCAGAATGAACAACCCATGATACCAAAATTTCAAGTCTCTATGAATAGTGGAACCTAAAAAAGTTCTAATGAACCAGTTACGTGAGACACCCTGTATAACAAATAAATTATACCAAATAAAAAAATACGATTTTTGACATGTTCAAACATATCTATAACCCCTTAAAAACGGATACAGAAGTTAATGAAATAAGCACGGAACGTACCATATTTCTGAAACTATCCATTGTAGCCTTCTGGTAACAATTTTAGGGCTAAAGTAGCTAAGAGAAAATCCTGGAAATTATTTTCAGATTTCTAAGGTGAACCGCTAAGGAGTGCAAAAGATATCTTGAATTAAAAAAATATGAATATCGCGGAATTTACGCTATATTAACATAACACAAAAGTGTATGCTTCTTAAAGTTTAGATAAATTATAGTTTTCTTTTGCTAAAACATTTTTGCTCTGTCTCTAAAAATGAAATGGTGAACACCCCCTGTTCGAAAATGTTTGTAAACAAACGCCAATAATTTCAAAATGGCTGAACGGAATTTAATAAGCTCCCCCACACTGAAAAGAATTTTGCACTGAAACAAATACATATTTAGTTATTTATTTCAGTGGAGCATTATTTGGACTACAAATTCTACGTTATTTATGGTGAATGTAGTTTTATGTCACCACTAGAGGGTATATTTGAAATTGTGATATTTCTGAGAAAAATTAAATTTATTTGTATTATTTCTTTTGCAGAAAAAAATATCAAAATGAATCTCAAGACATCAGTGAAAACTGCGACTGGGTATCTTGTTCCTAACCAAAAATCGATACAAGAATATTTTATAAGAAAATTCGATAGATTTCGATCAAATCTATTTCCTTCAATCGATATGAACTGAACAATTTTATTGTGTATCTATTAATAAAACAATTGCATAATTCATGCTTACACTATAATATAGCCTGTATATTCTACTATAGTCGTATGTAACTAGTTTGTTAGGACCTATTCAGGTTCTAGTATTCGAAGACGTTTGAAATTTTGCTAACATGGCTGATTATTCTAAACCTTCCATCTTAAATATTTTCAAGGTGGTCGCCACTTCCGATCTATAAGAAGAAATATGGACCCAAACGAGAAATAAATCGTGCGTTAATTAAGTGAAGTTAGAATTACAAAAATTCTACGTCTTCGAAGTCGGCAACCCAAATATTGTTCTCATAAAAGAAGTAAACTTGGCCGACTTCGAAGACGTTGGTCGCCTTCATATTATTTACGATACTTGGGACGGCCGACATCTTTGAAGTCGGCTAAGACTATTTTATCCTAAGTAATATTCATGATATAATAAGAAGTAATCCTAAGTAATAATATAATAACTCGTGCTGCTAACAAGTTGGCAGATACTGGCTGGTTGAATAGGTGTCTATTGATATCGTAACTCATGCTGCCTCTCATTCGAAATATTGGCATCAGGATATCATAACTCATGTTTGCCAACAAGTTGGCAAATTTTATCATACAAAATATATGTGTCAGAATGCTCAAAGTGGCAGGCTCTCATTCACAGTACAGGCATCAGCATGTCATAACGGATGCTGTCAATAAGCTGGCAGACTTTATCGTACAAAATATAAGTCTTAAAGTCTAGAAACTCTTGCTGCTAACAAGTTGGCAGATTTTATCGTAGAAGTTGGCAGATACTCGCTGGTTGAATATGTGTCTTTATGTATCTTTATTATAGATGATGATCTGATATCATAGCTTATGCTGCGCTCCAGTTGGCAGCCTCTCATTCACAGTACAGACATAAGGATGCCATAACGGATGCTGTCAATAAGCTAGCAGACTTTATCGTACAAGTTGGTATATACTCGCTGGTTGAATATGTGTCGATTGATTTCATAGTTCATGCTACGCTCAAGTTAGCAGTCTCTCATTCAAAATATAACCACCAGAATGTCATAACTTTTGCGGAAATTACTTCTTAATCACGAATAATATTTGGAGCTACCAACGTCTGCGAAATCAGAGATATTTCTTCCATAAAGTTTAAATAAAATAGACTTCCATAAATTTGTTAATGGTAACATTCAGATAATCAAACCAAGATTATCCTGCTTGAAGTTCTTTTCAGTGTAAAGCTATCTTTGAGCCCTCCCATGTGCTAATTAACTATTGTAAGTTGCTTTATGTAATTTACAGGACTACGTTTAGTTAGGTTGAGTTAGTTTTCAATAAGAAGTCGGCGTCGATGCCTTTTCAATTCTTGGGCAGTCTACGTCTTCGAATTTGGTCGTCTCGAATATTGTTCGTAACTAAGAAGTACTGTTCTGGTAGAGTAATTCAACTCATAAATTACCCTCTGATTTTAATTGATTTTTCTGTACACAGTACCAAATTACAAAACTATATTATAAGTAGTCTTTAAGATATTTAAAAAATGTCTTAAAATTTTGATACTCTGTATCTTTGCCATTGATCTTTGACCAATTTCTTTGCATGACTCAGCACCACTTTCACTAAAAGATGTACACCCGTATAATTTTTGAATTTCCTATATATTTTCAAAATCCTGTACCGTTAAAAAATGGCAACTCTATTTGTAATATAATTGCGCTGTTTATCATATACCATGTTTTCCATATTTCTTCTATAATTTTTATGTAAAAGACAACATATAAGGAATAACCTCTAAATATGTGAAACGTATTTTGATTGATTATGACACTTCGAAATGTGACGTCCGCATGAGGTGTTATTTCTACACATCGTTGGAAGGTTAACTCGGTGTTAAATTGCTATATATTGCATTACATAATGGTGAACGATTTACCCAATTAGAAATGGATGTTCTTATGAACGACTAGGGTTAAACCTGGATGAATCGCGTAAGCATTGTGAATGCACACCTGTACTCTTCGATTTTGACACGCAACAAGAAGACTTCTTCTGACTTGATACTGGTTATAGAAAACTTGAAATGTTTCCAAAAGACATGATGTTGAAAAACTTGAAGAATTGAGACTTAAGACTACTTCTAGAAGACTTCAAAGGTTCCCGGAACACTTTCAGTACATGACATTGCTTTCAGAAGACTTGATACTGATTATAGAATACTTTAAATGAAAGACTAGAAAACTTGAAATGCTTTAAGAATACTTAATATTTACTTTGGAAAACTTGATACTGCTTCTAAAAGTCTTAAAAGGTTTCCGGAACACTTTCAATACATTGACTTCTCAATGTATTTGGTGCTGGTTATAGAAGTCTTGAAATGTTTCCAAAATATTTGGTATTGCTCCTGGAAGACTTGAAATGCTTCTAAAAGACTTGGTATTGCCTTTCGATGATTTGAACTACTTCTAGAAAACTTGAAATGCTTCCAGAACACTTAATACACCCTTTGAAACACTTAATACTGCTGCTAGAAGACTTAAAAGGTTTCCAAAAGACTTTCAATACATTTAGAAGATTTGATGCTGGTTATAGAAGTCTTGAAATGCTTCCAAATCACTCGGAATTGCCTTTGGAACGATTGGACGACTTGATACTGTTTCTAGAAGATTTAAAAGCTTTCCAGAAAACTTACAATACTTTCATAAGGTTGGATATTGCTTCTAAAAGACTTGAAATACTTCCAAAAGACTGGATATTTCTTCCAAAACACTGGATATTACATCTAGAAGACTTAATGAAAAGCTTCCTGAAGACTTGATACTGCTTGTAAAACTGATGTCTTGAACATCTTCATCACAAAAAGCAATATAAACCATTTGACTTTATTTCTAAAATATTAAATACTATTTGACAAAATGTAAAATCCTGACGTAAGCAGTCCAGAAACTGTTAAATAAACACTAAATACTGCTGGAAGAAGACATTTTTAATACAAAAGGCAAGTTGTTAATAAAATTTGATTTTGCTTCCAAAATACCAAATACTGTTGGCAAAATACAATATCTTCATCTCAAAAGTTCAAAAATTGAAAAATTCAACATTAAATACAGCTTTAAAACTCTGAACATTGCTGGCAGAAGATATTTGATTTTGCAAACCAATCATAGGTGCAAGATACTAGAGATGTGCAAATTACGTGAGTTCCGTCGGGTCATGTTGGGGTCATTCGTGACCCACCATGAGCGGGCATCAAATTTTGCACCACTCCCGCAAGTGTGCGTGATTGTGAACAACTTTGGTTTGGACAGGACACGGCGTGACCCGACCTACCATATCGACAATCGATACCCGCAACTTATCGATATCGATAGTATCGAAACTGCATTGCACATACAAGAATATTAAGAAAACTTCATATAGAGATGTGTATAGAGATAATGTACACATCTCTATAATGTATTTCAAGTCTTTTAGAAACAGTATCAAATCTTATGAAAGTATTGTCAGTCTTCTGAAAAGCTTTTAAGTCTAGAAGCAGTATCAAGTCTTCCAGAAGCAATGTTAAGCCTTCAAGTATTCTAGAAGCAGTATGAAGTCATCTGGAAGCGTTTCAAGTATTTTCGAAGCAATTTGAAGTCTTCCAAAGGCAATATCAAGTGTTTTTTAATCATTTCAAAGCTTCAAACCAACCAGTATCCAGTATCAAGTGTTCTAGAAGCATTCAGAGTCTTTTGGAAGCAGTATAAAGTTTACTAAAGGCAGTTTCGAGTCTTCTATTACCAGTATCAAATCTTTTGCCAGTATTGCTAGTGTTCTGAAAACATTTCAATTTTTCTGGAAGCAATATGAATTCCCCTAGAAGCAGTATTAAGTTTCAATAATACGTGCTCTCAAAAAAACATTCGCGGTAGATGCTAGGACTGAATTAGGTAGAAAGAGCTCAATGGTACATTAAAATTAAAAAATAATCAACAAGGTATGATGCGAGATTTATTTATCTTTCTTTTTACTTTTATTCTTTCCACCAGTTTAACCACAAAAATTGAAATCTACGAAGGAAAGTACATAAAAAATTACTTATTATGTACTCACTATGTTATTAAAATATTCCACAATTCGACACTTCTGATATTTTGAATAGTATCGATACGAAGGTATGAAGGTTACGAAGGTTTGAGTCCTAAATGTGGAGTCGATCATATCTACACCATTTACATTTTCAAATATAATATGTTAAAGAACATAGTGCCCTGTTAATTTTCTGTCAGATCTTTATGGTAGTCATAAACAGGATTAGAGTTACAAATTTGTTGAAACTAAAATAATTTAATCCTATAATTCCTCCATAATTTGCAAGATCCATACCTTGCAACCGAATAAAGTTTCTGATATTTTCCTGTTAATTCTGCCATTCTGTCAAACACTATTAATTAATATCACTTGATCGAGCGTGAGTCACGTGAATTGATGTGACCCACGCATGAGTAACATGATCTATGCCTGATATTCACGTGAGTGGGTAACCCGCGTGGGTCTAGATCGTGAGCGGGTGTTAAAGGGCATAACGTCACTAACGTCACTAACGGTCACTCACGCGCACATCTCTACAAGATACGTGATAGTACAGTCTTTTTCCAATTCGGTTGTTTTCATCACCTAATATTCATACTATGTTCAAAAAAGGGCGCTTATGAACCTAACCATATGTTCCTGATAATTTTGTTGATTATTGTACTCGTATATTTCCTGTTTGTAATGCTAACGGGATTTGAAATAATGAGCAATAACCACATATTGAATCTCATCCTCAAAGTATTTTGGCTCCCTTAAAGCATTATCTCTATGCACACTATATGAAGTTTTCTTAATATTCTTGTATGTAGAATCACCCTTGTAAATATACTATACATGCAATTTTCTGTATAAGAAACAATTTTCGATATTTCGACACATTCGATACCATCGATACTCCGATACTTTCGATACTGATATCTTGCGGGTATCGATTGTCGATACCAAGGTAGGTATCGACACAACGGACAAGTATCAATAGTTTACACAGCAATACTTACCCCTTTATACGATAACTTATACGATTCACGATCGATATTTACAAGGTCTCTTTGGCGCTTTGCTGTTGTATTTTCACACAATGTTTAAATTGTTAAATATTGTTTTTGTATGTTTCGCTAATACATACGACCCAATCGGGTCACGCTAGATCCCGTCGAAATCAAAGTTGGTTGTGATCACGCACGCTCACGTGAGTGGTACAGAAATTGGTGCCCGCTCACGATGGGTCACGCATGACCCATCATGAACCGACGGGATTCACATAATTTGCAAATCTCTACTTTATAGCAGGTGTTACCATAAGTTTCATTGTAGAATATGCAGTAAACATTTTCCTGTATTCTAATGAATCAGATGTATTTTGAATTTGAAACTCCTGAGCCTTTTTGTGTGTGGTGCAGGATCCACCTTTCTTCTTCCTGCTTTTTTGAACTCTTTGTTCAAGAAATACCTTGAATTTCTTCAAGGTATTTAACCTTAATTTGTTTCAATAGGTTTGATTTAGGTAATGCAGTGTGTCAGTAATGTCCCACTTGCCTCAATGTTGTTATAAATGAACAAACCTCAAAAAAAATAAACAATGACACTTGACAAATATTGAAGTGAGAAGTATAATTCCTAATAGATTAAACTATGAAATGCATGGGATGGTACAATTATAGTCTTATGTAAACATAACACAAACTTTCACAATAGACGATATTTTTAAATTACTGATACAACTAAACAGATTATAAAATTATCCTAACGTATCCACCAGTACCTTCCTTCTAAATATAATTTATACATTTCAAAGAACATAATTAATCATTATTATTATTGAAATGTTTCACATATTTGGAATCACAATAATCATAATTACAAGAAATTCTTATAATCTGGAAAGTTTTATTTTTTATGTATTTCAACACTGTTTGACCTATAACCAAGAAGATTTTTAGAATAACAATAATTAAAATTTGATTTTATTAATAATGAATAAATAAAAATATGGGGGATTTATATAATGTTGTATTTTTGATTAATAAATTATGAATATAAATAAAATATTACCTTTATTAGTGCATTCTCTACAGGCAACCAATCGATCACCTGCTGCCTTTTTACCCTGACAAACGGAACAAGTACCCTGTTGGTCTTTATGACTAGCAGTTGAAGAACGGGATTCCGGTCGAGATTCATTATCACTGCTCTTGGATAATTGCTTTTCAATGGTAGATCTATTAAGGGAACCGATCGGTCGACCCCTTTTCTTCCTTGGAATGTGTGTATCGGACGGATCGAATACTTTCTTGGCTCTCTGGCAGATTTGAAACTAGATTAGATCCAAAAAGGGGAAAAATTTTAAAGACTAAACATGAAAAACTCACCTTTCTCCTGCCGCCCACGCGAAGCTTTTCATTGTCCGTTGCATTTTTCTTATCACGATAACTGTCAACGACAAGATTATTTGTTGTGGTTTGTCTGTCAGCAAAAGCCTTCTTAAATCCGGGTTTAGGGCCAGGTTTCTTCCTAATTTTAACTTCCGCGGTTGGGATGACTTGAACGTTGGACGTTTCGGGAATTTCCGCGTATTTAATCGGTGGGCTTACTTCCGTTTTTTGCGTTTTTTCTGGACCCACTAAAAAATTACCGTTCTCCATCTTTATTAAACTACCAGTTTGAACCTCCTTGTCTAATAGAATAGACACGTATTTCTCGGTGTACCTGACACTGTCTTTCGACAGTATCTTTTTCAGCAATTCACCACCGGGCACTCCCCATTGTAAATAATCGGGTTCCTGCAATACCAATTCAGCGATCGCGTGCGTTAATAAACCGGTAAATTTCGATTTATTCGTATTCTCGCGTATTATTTCCCCTTGGGCGTCCCGGCGTAAGTGCGAAAATTTTTTTGCAGCATTTCGATAACTTATATTCCCTTTGTATTCGACTCTAAGTACGCACCCGTTTTGAACGCATTGTTCCAATGCGTTTTTCGCGTCCGCGTAATTTACATTGTGGCGGCGGGCGAGCGCGTTAAAAATTCGATCAGCGTCGGGTCGAGCCTTTCGACGTCGCAGCTGGTCAATTGCTTCTAAAATATGATCTTTATACTTTATTTCACTCATCACCACCAACCCCCAAAAACTTATTTTAAACAAACCGTTTTATTTCCGAAATAAAATCTTATCTCATTTTTTTTCCATTTGCTTCGCCCAAAAGCGGCACGCATCGAGCGAAAATTTTACCGGTTCAAAAGGCGTGTTAACAAACGTTCTCCGACTATGTCTCTTTGCGTAAATAATACGCACTTTAATCGCACTTTTCGTGTTTTTTTAAATGGGTTTAAACGGTCACTCACTACTGATTAGGAATTGTATCTTGGGGAAAGACGCGTTTTCTCGTGCGGCATTTTTATTGTAAGATACTCGTATACAGTGTGTCCGTACTTTACCGAAGGCGCAACAGAACTTGTGCGATCGCGTCTACGACGACGACGACGACGCGGACGACGATGAAACGGGGTTGCTTCTCTCGCGAACGATTTCTGTGGGCATGCGTAATCGAACGGTTCACTATAGTTTTGATACGAACGCAAAAAATAACCGTTTCTTATAATATAAATATTCTTTTACGTTTTTTTGATCCGCACCGGACGTCGCCGTGCGTTGCCGCCCGTTGCCGTCCGGTAGATATAACGAATAACTTCTCCGTATCTACTTCTTCCTGTGCGGGAACTGTACCGGATTTTTCGAGGTTTTCGGATTGGGGGGCGTCAAAATGGCCGCGGGAGAGCGACTGTTGCGCGCCCCGCGCGAAAAACAACGCGAACAAAACATGGATTCAATTCTATATTAAAAATTCAAGGCTAAATCTCACAAATAAAATTTAATATTACTCCAAGCTAAATAGAACATTTGTGTGATCCATTAAAAACAATTAAAACAATCGTAATAGTAGGAAATCACATAAATATGTAATACACGACGAATTTTTTGTTATAAAAATAGCACGTAATCTCTTCAGGAATCTCCTCAAAAATAAAGTCGTGACTCTAACTGATTTAGTTATTAGAAACATTAACATAATCAATCAGTATTATAAAATAAGATATTAACAAATACATTCATACAAAATTATGTGAATTCCAATAAAATGAATCAACGAGTTTTAATATCGAAATATTAAGTTAATAATATCAAAATGAAAAAAACAATAACGCATTCTTCTTTTGATTTAAATAGTTTAAAATGATCTGAGTTGATGTATTATCGTGGTTGTTCTTATCTTAACTGCATGTTGGGTGTTGAACATGCGCAAATTAAGCGTCGTGATTCATCATTTCGTCACTTCCGTCGAACTAGGAATCAAATACGTTTGATAAACAGTTTTAAAAAAGTTTAAATTTATTAAATGGAAATTAAGTAAATTATTTTATAATTTGTATATATGTTATTCACTTTGTGTATGAGAATGTTCTGTAATGAATTTTGGCACTAATTAAAACGAATTATTAATTGGAAATGTGATACCAAGTGCCCCATCATTAACGTGACCATTTATTTTTTAACTCAAAACGGGACATTGGTTTATTTAGATTAATTAACAAGTAGTAAATAAAAAGCACTATTTTAAAGTTATTTATTCAGAAAAAGTCAGTTAGTTAAAAGCTACGAATTAAAAAATATATATACCCCAAACGTTTACTTATATTTATCAGAAGAACAAATTTGCTTTAATACAGCTGGTGATGATTTTAAGTAAGAATGAAACTCTTGGCACGTTTTCTTTATATTCACCTTAATTGTCAACATCGCCTTTAGAACTGAAATTTGTAACTGGGTCTTCTCAGAGGGCCACAATTTGTTCATCATAGAAAATACTCTTTCTACTGGAGCATTTGTAGCAGGCAAACATAAAACATATTCAATTAAAAGAGAAAAATGTTTATGCTGAAGATTGTTAGCTTGAAAGTGTTTGAATACTTCCACCCAACGAGTTTCCGTGGAAACATTTAGGTTATTCCATTCGGTTACTTTGTGCGATGTAATGTAGTTACAAATTAACGAACATTCGTCAAAAACTTCTGCATCTTTATTACAGTCAATATATTCCTTTTGAATTAACACATCCAGAGATTTTTGAACGTCTGTCCATAAGGGGACCTTTTTTAAATCTGCCCAATAAAATATCTCCATTTCTTTGGTAAGAAAGCAAGTCCACTGCTCCAGATATTCACGGCTTGTTTGATAAAATTCTGTAACCACCCTATTCACAAACTCTTCATCTATGTCAGAAACATTATCTTTCGATTTCACTATTAATTGACGGACCATAAATGGAAGAAACTGATTGGTCTGCTTCTGAGTCAAATTGTCTTTTAGTTGATTGATTTCTTTTGCAGCTTCAATTGCCGATACAGTCTGACCTTCCAGTTTCGATACAGCTTGATGAAAACTTGCTGACTGAGCGTGTAAAAAATAAAGCCACAATTCGGATGTGGTATCTTCAAAAAAGTTTTTTAGTAACAAGGGACATTTTTCAATACTCAAAAAGTAGTTTTTTAGTGGCTGATACATTTTTAAAACTCTTTCCAAGGCAGGCATAAGAGCAAGCCATCTAGTTTTGCTGTAGCCGAGCATTTGTTGATACTCCGTTTCAGTTTCGGCGCAAAACTCCTTTAGAGCTTCAACTCGAATCGTGTAAATATAAAAAAACGAATATATCTTCACAATAATGCTTTCGTAATCTAAGGGTAGCCTGTCTGCAGCAGATTTTATTGCATTGTGAATTACATGGGCTCCACATCCAATACCTATTAATGGCTTTTTCAGTGATGACTGTAATTTCGTTAACACATTGTTAGTTCCACGCCTAGCCGCACCTCCGAAATTGACGTTGGCATTGTCTCCGCAAAATGCCACGACTTTTGCTGTTAAATTATTATATGTCAACACTTGGTTTAAATAATCGACAATGATGTCAGAAGTCTCGCCTGGTTGGTCTTGGAGATCTAAAATTTTTACTTGCACACCTACGTAAGGTTGAAAAAAGCGCACTAGAATAGGGTATATTTTCTTGTTACCGTGGTTTGAAGCGTCGTTTAGTATTGTAATACAATTGGACTTATCAAGATCATCTTTTAATTCTTTCATTACTGTAGGCGCCAAAACATTTACTACAATAGCTTCTGATTTCGTAGGCGCGCATGTAAATTTGGGTTCAAAACATGATTGAATTAATTTTGACGCACAATCATTAGAGCGAAAACTGTGGTTTTTTTGTATCGTGTGATAAGCCCAGACGCCTTCTGCCGCGGCGATATCCATATCCTTTAATGTTGGTGCGGCCGATTTCTTGAAAAAGGTTAACATCGAAGAACTCGAAGCAGCGGCACGATCGGCATTTTTATGCTTTTCAGACTTTAAATGCTGTTCAATATCACTCCCACCACCATGGGAAACACTAAATTCTGTACGACACTTTTCGCATCTGACATCTGAGGAAGTATTTATTTGCTTGATAAACGGATATTTTGCTTGTAAGTTAATATTGAACGTACACTTGCGTTTTGGCATTTTAAGTTATGATTCCAAAACAAAAGAAGTTTAAGTTATTTGCTTGGTAAACGAGCATCAAACAACAACAAAAAATATATCGAAAACTGGGCGCACGAAAAATCTATGAAACAATTAGTCCAAATTAATCAACAAAGCGCGAGCGATGACGTCTTCGCTTCTCTCGGCTATCATCCCGTCAACTGACGACGCCGTCTCGCTCTCGCATACCGATCGCGTCCGCCCAACTCGGCTATAGTCTGTACCACGAGAAACGATAGTGACTCATCGCCTAAAAGTAGAGGCAACAGACAAACTCGTAAGCAACCATTTCACTCTAACAAACGTCAACGTACGGCCCTAATACCAAGTCACTATCGTTTCTCGTGGTACAGACTATACTAAAATTTTCACGCGGTTTTAGAAAACGGGACAATTTTGCGTCCCAGGGATCATTTCGGGGACACCGGGTCACGTTACCCATCATACACTAGATATATCTGAAGTTAGACGCATATCAACAGGATAACGTTTGCTCCAGAGACTACCTCTTTAAACACAACATAGATGATGTGGAGAAATTAAAAAAAAATATGAACAGTGTTAACCGCAAGAAACTGCATTAAAGTTATGGTGGTATGTTAGGAAAGGTGGAATACAGTAGAGATGTTTGTGAGGGAGATCAGAGTCGCGAAGGAGGCAGAGAAGAGAGCGTAACAGAACTGCATTTAGTTATGGTGATCCTAAAAAAGAAGGTTTTGTTGGGAAGACATAATGAAAGATATGGGGGCATAATTACAGAGTGGCTTCCAAAATATCTTGTAAAGGAAGGGAGTGTGGAAAGGAAGATGTCGGTAGTCAGATTCTTTTGTGGCAATGAGTAGATAGCGAACAGGTACTGGGTTAAGTTGGGTTGGTTTAGGTTGGGTTGGGTTGGGTGGCGACAAAAAGCATGAACGTGATGAAACGTGAAGATCAGAAGGAGGATGAGTCACCAGGACGCTCGCTTATTATTAGTATTTATTATATTAATATAAAAGGAGGCGGAAATGTCGGAATATATTATTTATATATAGTAAGTATGCGCTGCCAATATTAAAAAAATATATATTAAAAACTGAAAGTGATTTAATGGTTACCATCAATATACAGGGTGAGTCAATAGTGCGAGGACGGAAGATTGTGGCCTTACTGTTGGAAATAAAGAAAATGTTTTTGTGTCATCATAGATTATAATCAAAGCTGCATCAACTAAAATTATTTTCAATTATACAGGATGTTTCACAATTCCAGAACCCTAGTCAACTTAAGATTAATATGATTACCTGTCTTAAATGTTTTCAAATTTTGAATGCAAGGTTGCCAAGTTATTAATCATTTTGTGAAAATTTTTCAAAAATATTGTGGTGACTTAAAATTCATTATCACCATTATTATTAAATATTGAAGATTGCAATTTGGCATATTGATAAACAAAGCTTAAAAATGTGTTCTTCATAGTCTATTTCTTGTGAAAAATCAAGTTTATGCCGACATATTTGAAATAGTGTAATTATCTCAAAAAGTACACATGTTAGATATACCATATGCTTAACAAAAAATGAAAGGTTATTAATAAAGCCTTCTCAGGCACTGAAAAAAAAATAGGGTGTTCCATTTAAAATAACAAAGTTATGGTCCCTCAAACATTCCATAAATTAACCGGTTCTAGTAACCAGCCTGTATAATGTTACCCAATAGTATTAGTGGCGTTCGAAAGAGCCAAGCTTTGTTTATCGATATACCAAGTTACAATCTTCAATATTTAATAATAATGCTGATAGCAAATTTTAAGTGATCACATGATTCTTTAAAATTTTCTCAAAAGGATTAATAACTTGGCAACCTTGCATTCAACATTTGAAAACAAGATATGCACTTATAGCATTTAAGACAATTAATCTGCATATGTGAAAAGATACATAGGATTCTATTTAAAAAAATGAAGTTGAATACAGGCCTGGAATAGTGAAACACTCTGTATAGTTGAAAATAATTTTAATCGATGCAGCTTTGATAATAATGTAAGATGACATAAAAACATTATTTTTATTTTCTACGGTAAAGCCACAATCTTCCGTCCCCGCACTATTGACTCACCCTGTATTTGCAAAATCTTTTTTTTTATATTTTTCCATTTTTTTTAATGAATAACTTTTTAAATGAAGAATAAAATTCCATTCTTCATAATATAGTAAATGATATAAAGTATTTACATTCTGTTCATGCTCCCTTCGATTACAACATATACATACAGAGAAAACATAAATAGACTTGTTTACCAAATTACTTCTTTACCTCATCGGATAAATTCATTTTTGTTTATGAATTAGTTGAATATACTTATATCAAATAAAACCGTTACAGTATTTTCCGAATTTACTATGAAAAATATAAAATGTTGAGGGTGGTAGCAGAAAAAGTGAATAAAGCTATAACATTTTGGTTTCCACAAAGTTACCTTGTGTAATATTTTTAACTTGCAAAATGTGCTTGTACCGGTTTATTTTTTTAATTTTCTTGATATCCTTAATGTGTGTAAGTTCCAAGTTCTTTCTTTATAAACTGGAATGTATGATGTACGTCATTATCCTGTTTTCAGGTTTCTTTGTCTTCTTTCCTGATATAAAGTACGTTGCGAAATTTAAACGAATTTTAAAACATATACCTGCTACTATACAATATTATGTTTCATTTTATTTATGCCAAAACCTTTGTCTTTACCCTTTATTAAAATAAATAATAAATAGGGACATATAGAATAGATTTTGAACGGCAGTTTTCAAAATATGACAGCTGGGGTTTTGTGATTTATGTTCCTGAATACATACTAAAAATTTTTCATTAATGGAAATACTCTGAAGTTCTCCATGAATACAATAAACAAAAAATTAAAATAAACAATAAAAATTCAACAGCGCCATCCTAAACCTATATTAAACTACTCTTTTTGCAACGAAATGCATGGTGTTCCTATCATAGATGATACTGTGTACTTGCAGTGTCGTCTCTGATGTGTGAACCTTCGGCAGATTCGTCCAACCCAGTCCTGTAGCGCCGAGTATCTTAGAGCAGCTCTGTTTCAAAAATGCAGGCCTAGGTTGGGTTGAATTTAGCCGTACATCTGAAGAAACTCTTTTTACGAAAGTCTCTGAAATGAATTGTTTCTGAAATAGAAATGGAAGACTTTACAAACTGATTTGCAACCATGTATATTTGAATTGAAGTAAAACTAAAACTAACACAAACTACAACTATAATCTTTTTTTTTAATTTTATATGAGAACAGGCGCATTCAGTTCGTTCGTTCAACCTAGTAAACATTACTAAACGTAAACTTCCGATTGGGATATAGATCATTAAAATTCGCCAAACGATTCGCAAATTATAGTCGCTTCAGCTTAAATTATTTATCTTTTGTGGGGGTTAGACTTTCGTGCTTTAATACGTGCATAAAGAAAGGGCCAAACACGGTGTCGTTTCGAGGACAGTATAAGGTAAACAGGGGAGAATTGATTGGTCATGACTAAATTTGTCATAACTCATATCGTTTGTGGGTTATGACAACTTCTTAAAAAACCACGTAATCTCTTTGCCATGAGATTCGTTGCCGTGCGTCGCCGCCCGTTGCCGTCCTGTAGATATAATGAATAACGTCTCCATATCTACTTCTTCCTGTGCGGGTACTGTATTGGATTTTTCTAAGTTTTCGGATTGGGGAGCGTCAAAACGGCCGCGACGCCCTGCGCAAAAAATAACCGAACAAACCTGGATTTAATTCCATACTAAAAATTCCTGGCTAAATTTCAAATAAAATTCTTATCTCTAAGCTAAATAGAACATTTGTGTGATCCATTAAAAACAATTAAAACAATCATAATAGTAGGATATCACATAAATATATAAACACTGCGATTTTTTTGTTATAAAAATAGCACTTAATCTCTTTAGGAATCTCCTCAAAAATAACATCGTGACTCTAACTGATTCAATTATTAGAAACATTAACCAAGTCAATCAGTATTATAAAATAAGACGTTAACAAATACATTCATAGAAAACTATGTGAATTCCAATAAAATGAATCAACGAGTTTTAATATTGAAATATTAAGTTAATAATATCAAAATGAAAAGAACAATAACGCATTCTTCTTTTGATTTAAATAGTTTAAAATGATCCGAGTTGTATTATCGTGGATGTTCTTATCTTAACTGCATGTTGGGTGTTGAACAGGTGCAAATTAAGTGTCGTGATTCATCATTTCGTCACTTCCGTCGATCTAGGTATCAAATACGTTTGATAAACATATTTAAAAAAGTTTAAATTCATTAAATGAAAATTAAGTAAATTATTTATATATTATTATTTATTATTATTATTATTTTTAATAATTTGTATATATGTTATTCACTTTGTGTATGAGAATGTTCTGTAATGAATTTTGGCACTAATTAAAACGAAATTATTAATTGGAAATGTGATACCAAGTGACTCATTTAACTTGATAAAATAGAATATCTCAAAAACTAAGAACGGGATTGAAGGGGAACATACAGTAATGGTAAAGACGATAACGACGAAAAGGAAGTGTTGCAAATGTTAGAAAAGAGAAATGTAATATTATCAAAACTATCAAATTTATATATCAAATTTACTTCCGGTAAATTTATTTAATTAAACTATAGAACCAGTTTCGAACTATTCGTTCATCTTTAGCTGTCTTATCGCATTAATAATAGAAAGAAAATAACTTACAAATTTAAAATACATCCCTCCTTTCAAGACGTGACTCAGATTCTTCTGGAAAAAATTGTTAACTTAAACTACGGTTTTTATGTTTTCCCTGGCATATAAGGTGTTGCGATATAAATTTTTATCAGTAACCGGTAGCAAAAAATGCTTTATGTTATCCATTTGCGGCAGCAAAGTGACACTTTATGTTACTGAGTAATAGGGGAGAGTGGAACAGATTCATATAAAGGGCCCCATCATATACTAGATATATCTGAAGTTAGACGCATATCAACAGGATAACGTTTGCTCCAGAGACTACCTCTTTAAACACAATATAGATGATGGGGAGAAATTAAAAAAAAATATGAACAGTGTTAACCGCAAGAAACTGCATTAAATTTATGGTGGTATGTTAAGAAAGGTGGAATGCAGTAGAGATGTTTGTGAGGGAGATCATAGTCGCGAATGAGGCAGAGAAGAGAGCGTAACAGAACTGCATTTAGTTATGGTGATCCTAAAAAAGAAGGTTTTTTTGGGAAGACATAATGAAAGATATGGGGGCATAATTACAGAGTGGCTTCCAAAATATCTTGTAAAGGAAGGGAGTGTGGAAAGGAAGATGTCGGTAGTCAGATTCTTTTGTGGCAATGAATAGATAGCGAACAGGTACTGGGTTAAGTTGGGTTGGTTTAGGTTGGGTAGGGTTGGGTGGCGACAAAAAGCATGAACGTGATGAAACGTGAAGATCAGAAGGAGAATGAGTTACTAGGACGCTCGTTTATTATTAGTATTTATTATATTAATATAAAATGAGGCGGCAATGTCGGATTATATTATTTATGTATAGTAAGTATGCGCTGCCAATATTTTAAAAAATATATATTAAAAACTGAAAGTGATTTAATGGTTACCATCAATATATCTGCAAAATCATTTTTTTTATATTTTTCAATTTTTTTTTTATGAATAATTTTTTAAATGAAGAATAAAGTTCCATTCTTCATAATATAGTAAATGATATAAAGTATTTACATTCTGTTCATGCTCCCCTTCGATTACAACATATACATATAAAGAAAACATAAATAGACTTGTTTATCAAATTACTTCTTTACCTCATCGGATAAATTCATTTTTGTGTATGAATTAGTTGAATATACTTATATCAAATAAAACCGTTACAGTATTTTCCGAATTTACTACTACTATTTTTGAAAAATAAAGCGTACATAACATGAAAAATATAAAATGTTAAGGGTGGTAGCAGAAAAAAAAAGTCAATAAAGCTATAACATTCTGGTTTCTACAAATATACCTTGTGTAATATTTTTAACTTGCAAAATGTGCTTGTACCGGTTTGTTTTTTTAATTTTCTTGATATGCTTAATGTGTGTAAGTTTCTAAGTTCTTTCTTTATAAACTGGAATGTATGATGTACGTCATTACTCTGTTTTCAGGTTTCTTTGTCTTCTTTCCTGGTATAAAGAACGTTGCTAATATCTAAAATAAGTTAAAATAGTTGCTATTATATACATTTTAAAACATGTACCTGCTACTATACATTATTATTTTTCATTTTATTTATGCCAAAACCTTTGTCTTTGCCATTTATTAAAATATATAATAAATATGGACATATAGAATAGATTTTGAACTGCAGTTTTCAAAATATGACAGCTGGGGTTTGGTGCTTTATATTCCTGAATACATATTAAAAATTTTTCACTAATGGGAATACTCTGAAATTCTCCATGAATACAATAAACAAAAAATTAAAATAAACAATAAAAATGCAACAGCGCCATCCTAAACCTATATTAAACTACTGTTTTTGCAACGAAATGCATGGTGTTCCTATCATAGATCACACTGAGTACTTGCAGTGTCGTCTCTGAGGTGTGAACTTTTCTTGGCATTAAATTTTGTATGGAAAAGGGCGCCTTCGTTAGATTCGCCCAACCCAGTCCTGTAGCGCCGAGTATCTTAGAACAGCTCTGGTTCAAAAGTACAGGCTTAGGTTGGGTTGAGTTTAGCCGTACATCTGAAGAAATTCTTTTTTCGAAAGCCTCTGCAATGAATTGTTTCTGAAATAGAAATGGAAGACTTTACAAACTGATTTGCAACCATGTATATTTGAATTGAAGTAAAACTAAAACTAACACAAACTACAACTATAATCTTTTTTTCTAATTTTATATGAGAACAGGCGCTGAATTCGTTCTTTCAACCTAGTAAACATTACTAAACGTAAACTTCCGATTGGGACATAGATCATTAAAATTTGCCAAGCGATTCGCAAATTATAGTCGCTTTAGCTTAAATTGTTTTTCTTTTGTGGGGGCTAGACTTTCGTGCGTTAATACGTGCATAAACAACGGGCCAAACACGGTGTCGTTACGAGGGCTGTATAAGGTTGACGGTGGAGAATTGATTGGTCATGACTGAATTAGTCATAACTCATATCGTTTGTGTGTTATGACAACTTCAAAATCGTCATTTTTATAATATTTTATGTACCTTCTCAATATTTTTGCATTTCAGCGCAATTCGGAAGAGTCTTCAAAGCTTTCAAATGAGTTTTTATCTAAATCGGTTAAGTCGTTTTGTTGTCACAATCAAAATTCTATACATGTAGAATCCTATCTAATTGGGGACAACTTCGCATAGGTTACATACGACGATATTTTTGTTATAAAAAACCACGTATTCTCTTTGCCGTGAGATTCGTTGCCGTGCGTCACCGCCTGTTGCCGTTCTATAGATATAATGAATAACGTCTCCATATCTACTTCTTCCTGTGCGGGAACTGTATTGGATTTTTCTAAGTTTTCGGATTGGGGAGCGTCAAAACGGCCGCGACACCCTGCGCAAAAAACAACCGAACAAAACGTGGATTCAATTCTATACTAAAAATTTCTGGCTAAATCTCAAAAAAAAAATTTATCTCCAAGCTAAATAGAACATTTGTGTGATCCGTTAAAAACAATTAAAACAATCATAATAGTAGGATATCACATAAATATGTAAACACTGCGATTTTTGTTATAAAAATAGCACGTAATCTCTTCAGGAATCACCTCAAAAATAAAGTCGTGACTCTGATTCAATTATTAGAAACATTAAGCTAGTCAATCAGTATTATAAAATAAGATATTAACAAATACATTCATACTAAACTATGTGGATTCCAATAAGATGAATCAACGAGTTTTAATATCGAAATATTAAGTTAATAATATCAAAATGAAAAGAATAATAACGCCTTCTTCTTTTGATTTAAATAGTTTAAAATGATCCGAGTTGATGTATTATCTTGGTTGTTCTTATCTTAACTGCATGTTGGGTGTTGAACATGCGCAAATTAAGCGTCGTGATTCATCATTTCGTTACTTCCGTCGAACTAGGAATCAAATACGTTTGATAATTAATTTTAAAAAAGTTTAAATTTTTTAAATGAAAATTAAGCTAAATTAATTTACGATTAGTATACTTGTTATTAATGTGGATATTCTGTACCTACCTATGAGACTTTGGAAGTATCCAGGAAGTAATCTAATAATGCTGTTTCGGCAGTAATTAAAACAAAATTATTAATTGGAAATGTGATACCTGACAAAATAGAATATCTCAAAAATTAGGAATCGGTTTGAAAGGGGACATTCAATGATAGTAAAGATGATTCATTTGCTCATTCCGTGATGGCGGTAAAGAAAATAATGCAAATGTTAAAAAAGGAAAATGTAATATTATAAAAACTCTTTACTTCGGGTAAATTTATTTAATTAAACAATAGTACTAGGTTCGAACCATTTGTTCATCTTCAGCTGTCATATCGCAATAATAATAAAAAGAAAATAACTTACAAATCTAGAATACATCCCTGCTTTCAAGAGCTGACAGATTCTCCTTGAAAAATGGAGAATCAATTTTTGCAATGCAAAAAGTATCATATCGGGCGCAATGTTTCAAAATGATCACAATGTGTTTGTTATATTACGAAGCTGACTAAATATTGTTTTTCGAAAACTGCTATTAAAAGTTTATTTTTGCGTAGTACAGTCTCTCAAAAACGATACTTTTTTGTTCACGGGTCATAATAGTAATAGTATATCGAGTGAGTGAAAAAACAACTTTCAACCCTCGTATCCACGCTAGAAACTGACAATTTCCACGGTAGGGTTGAACAAAACAAGTTTCATAAGACACACTTGAAATATACGAATTTAAATTGAAAAGCGAGTGGAGTGGTGAAGCCACGAGAGTGCTTTTCAGTCTTTGAAACGAGTTTATTATGCTATCTTTTTAAAATTTGTTTATTTATTATCACCAACTGTTGATAACACTCCCAAAAATTGTCAAAATTTATTTTGTTAAATTAAATAAATAAATTTTGTTAAAAATATAAAAATGCGAATTATATAAAATAGAAGTAGAAACACATTTCATAAGGCTTAATATTTTACTAAAAAATTAAAACAGTAAAACTAAAACAGCATTCAGTTTCATTACAGCATTGGATGCTGTAAGAAGTCTCATTACAGCACTTGTATGAGTACCATGAGGCTGCGTTTAGTGCGTCGGAGATTCCCAAGTTTCGGAGATTCGTTCGGATTGGCTGATGGCGACCGTACTGGCATCACGTGATCGCTGTCAGCCAATCCAACCGAATCTCCAATCTCCGAACCTTGGGAATCTCCGTCACACTAAAGATACCGTAAGAGCTATCATTACTGTATCGAATTGCAAAAAAAATTGAATTCAAATTATTGCTACCACCATCAAAAGTGAAGCGATATCATCGCCATATTGGAAACACTCCTCGCGCGAAATAAATCCGAAAAATTACAAGTGATTAATGATTTATTGACTGCTAATTGAAACAATTTTGTTTAATTTTTTTTGAAAATTTGAAAGTCTTGCTCCATTATATGTTTAGACACTTAATGTTTCTAGTTCTATGTCTAGTGTAAGTACTAAAGCTAGGTTGTCTAGTGTTAGGTTGTCTAGGTCTAGTGTTAGCTATATTTTAGTTCCAGAAGAATTTACAACAGTCTAGAACATCAAACAACCCAATCTACCTTCAAAACTAACACTACACTTAGAACTAGAAACAATAGGGTTTAGCAGTGGAAACATCACTTAAAGAAAATGAATTTATAAAAGTGAAAATGTTTATCACTCATTTGATGATTTGTGAGATATTTGTTGGCTATACAATAATAGGCTTTGAGCACTATTATGACGAAATATCTGAATATGTGATAAATGTATTGATTTATGACAATTTTTGCAATCGTATTCTGGCAATCGTTGTTTACTCAATGGAAAATCACAGTCCTCATACCTTCTTCTTTTGGCAATACGACTATCATGTTGTTCTCTATGTTGAGTATCTTCCTCGTTGCCATCAGTACCAGGAAGAGCAGCACGTTTCAATATTTGTGTATATCTGTAGGCATTCGTAGAGATTGTTAACATTTTCGCTTCAATTGGATCAAGACTGACTCAAGTGCTAATCTATTGAGAAACACTTTTCTGCAAATAGATTTTTGATTATTCTCTAAATAAATTACGAGTGCATTTATGCCTGTAACGGTTAGCATGACAAAAAATACTATAGCTGACCATCGTCTTACATTCCTTGTAACATTATATGACGCTTACAATTTATTGGCGTTATTCATACCTCCTTTCGTACTGTTGTAGAACGTTATTACTAAAGACCGGATTTATAGAAAATATGCTTATGCTCAAAATTAAAGGCATTACAAATATATTTAAATATCTTTACGAATCAGCCTTTTTTGAATTTTCATGCCTATTATTTTTTTTATGCCTATTTAAAGCCTTTTTCCAACTTTTTGGCGTCTTTTCCCCAAAAATTGGGTGAATTATGAAAAAATATTTCGCTGCGCCTCTGTACATTTCCTCGTTGTGCCGTCTGACGTAAGATCCGCGTTTTTCATCGATCCGAATTTAAGCTTTGGAATTCCCCGTTGTGCCGTGTCGTGTCGTCTTACACGGGATTCCCCGTATGTGGTTTGACTTGCGTCGAGTCTTCAATTCATTTAGTTGTATTAAAGTTACTCGAGTGACAGTGTGAAGTTCTTGCGTAGTACAATGCCGAAACAAAAGCCAACCGTAGAAGAATGGATTAAAGATTACAAGGAATTGAAATATGAACGCAATCGTTTATTTTGCCAAGCATGGTCAAAAATCGTAAGTATTGATGGAGTTCATCGAGTAAAAACAATTAATTATATTAATTATATTTTTAAATAATGATTAAATTATATATAATACCAAAGATTTTTAAATATTTAAAACCGAAATTTAAATCTTTTTACGGTAAAAATTGGAAATTATAAAGAATAGCATGTCCCAAAATTCACTAGAAATAAAATTCACTATTGATTCAATGTAGTACTTCGATCACTAAAATTAATAGAACAATATATTGATTGTTTAATAATTATGGAAGATATAAAATACTGACGTTATTAAATTACTGTTAACAGATTAATTGTGACAAGAAATACTACATAATTCAGCATGTCAAAACATCATTGCATCAGGAAAAATTAAAACTGACTAAAAGTCAATCCAAAAAACAACAAACTATAGGTACAGCTATACAATCTGTGGCATCAACATTCGGCTACACTGAACAATCAAAATTCAATTTTGATTTTT
Source organism: Onthophagus sagittarius (assembly GCA_036711965.1). Taxonomy (NCBI): domain Eukaryota; kingdom Metazoa; phylum Arthropoda; class Insecta; order Coleoptera; family Scarabaeidae; genus Onthophagus; species Onthophagus sagittarius. Next base: position 46,414,733 of record JASERS010000003.1, on the reverse strand, counting down.
GCAAAGCTTTGATAAAAGCAAACATACCAATCCATAAAATGACAAATAAATATTTCAAAACATTTTTACAAACATATTGTACAATGCATATTCCAGATGAAAGCTTCTCCGCAAAAATTATATTTCAGTCTACAAAGAAGTTATTCAAGAAATAAAAAATATTATTGGAAATAATCATATTTGAATAAGTGTAGACGAAATAACTGATGTATGTGGACGATACGTGGCAAATTTAATACTTGGAGTATTAAGTGATGAAAATTCGTCAAAAAGTTTTCTAGTAAGTACCAAAGATTACAAGATTTATTCACGACGAATTAACGCATTTTTTCTTACCGGAGCCGGTACCGAATGATAAAATTTTACTGATGATGTCAGACGCAGCGGCATACATGGTAAAAGCTGCGTCTAATGTGAAGATTTTTTACCCTATTTTAATTCATTGTACTTGCTTAGCACACGGGCTTAATCGAGTAGCAGAAACTATAAGGTTACAGTTCCTATTAGTTAATAAATTAATAAAAAGCGGTAAACAAATATTTGTTAAAGCCCCTTTAAGGGTAGAATTGTTTAGAGAGAGGTTACCAAATACCCCATTACCACCACCACCAGTTCTAACAAGATGGGGAACATGGCTAGATGATGCTATATACTACACAAACTATGCCTTAGATCATTTTAAACAATTAATAAATGAATTTCCGGCTACAAGTAGTAAAGCAATACAAGATTGCCAGGCCGTCCTAAAAGAAGTGGAGCTACAAAATAATTTGGCATTTATAAAAAGCAATTACAGTTATATAAGTGAATCTATAAAATCACTTGAAAAACAGGATTTACCTTTAGTGACTGCAGTAGAAATGATTAAAAAGTTTCAAGACAGCACGTACGCTATAACAGGACATATTGGTCAAATAATTACGAATAAATTTAATGACGTTCTGTGTAAAAATGAAGGATTTGCCACATTACAAAAAATTGCATCAATTTTAAGTGGTGAAATTGTTACTGGATTTATTATGGATCCCGCATTAATTACAAAGTTCAAGTATGCACCAATTACAAGTGTGGACGTGGAGAGAAGTTTTTCGGCTTACAAGAATACGTTAAGTGAGAGAAGATACAACTTCACAATGGAACATTTAGAACAGCATTTAATAATTAGTTGTTTTCGTGATTAGTGGTTTAATAATTATATATGAATGTTTAGTTTAACGACGTATTTTTTAATGAAAACGTTAATAAAATACATTATTAATTAGGTATAGCAATTTTTTCGATTACTAATTTTTATGCCTTTTTATGCCTTTTTCCGTCTTTTTTGTGCCTTTTAATCTGGTCTTTAGTTATTACTGCAGGTTTCGTTGATTACCTATGGCGACGATATTACTGATCTTAGATAACGCCCCAGGTCATCTGACTAGTCTTGCTGAATTAAATTAAAATGTACAAATAAGTTTTTTCCCGCCAAATACGACGTCGTTGATCCAACCTATGGATCAAGGTATCATTGCGACATTTAAAGAGCATTATTTGCGCCACACTTTTTCCCAAGCCATTAAAGCGACAACAGGAGAAAATGCACCTACTTTAACGGAATTTTAGAAAAGCTGTAACATCAGAAACGTTATCGAAAATGTAAGCGAAGCATGGCATGAATTAACAGCAAACAGTATGAGAGCAGTGTGGAAACGTATACCACATTGTGCAAATGATTTCATTGATTTTGAAACTCAGTTGGCGGCGGTAACTAATAACATAGTGGAAATTGGACAGCAGCTCGGTTTCGAAGAATTAGATTCCGTCAACGTAATAGAGTGCATTGAATCGAACACTAATGAATTGGATAATGAAGCACTTATTACCATATATGAACAACTAGACAACGACAACTTATGAAGAACAGGAGGACAACTTAGACAACGATAGTGAAGAAGATGGTGTTGAAGTTCCTAGAAGGGAATTGACAACTGAACAACTACCAAAAATTATTGTCATGGTTAAGAAGGTTCCGAAGGATACCTTCTCAACCATCACGCATATTAAGGAAGTTGATCCCAATATCGAGTGTAGCCAAACAATAAACAATGCAGTTCGGTGTTACAGAGAAATTTATGAAGAGAAAAAATCGAAGAAAAAGATGCAGACATCCATATTGCAATTTTTAGACAATACAAAATGAATTTTTTATACACGCAATTGCTTTTAATCAAGACATTTCTATTTACTTACTGAGGGATGCATTTCTTTGAACCAATTGCCAATTTTTGTATATATCTAATTCCTCGATTAGTCCGGTTTCAAACAGTCCGGGAGGTCCATGGAACCAGTTATCCGGACTATGTGAGGCATTGCTGTATTTGCATTCTGTCCATGCTCTCTTCGATTACAACAAATATAAAGAAAACATAAATAGACTTGTTTAAACAACTTTTTTACTTCATCGGATAAATTCATTTTTGTGTATGAATTAGTTGGATATACTTATTACCAATAAAACCGTTGCAGTATTTTCCGAATTTACTATGGAAAATAAAGCGTACATAACATGAAAAATATAAAATGTTGAGAGTAGTAGGAGAAAAAAAATGAATAACGCTATAACATTCTGGTCTCTACAAAACACCTTGTGTAATATTTTTAACTTGCAAAATGTGCTTGTACCGGTTGATTTTTTTAATTTGCTTGATATCCTTAATGTCTGTAAGTTTCTAAGTTCTTCCTTTATAAACTGGAATGTATGATGTACGTCATTACCCTGTTTTCAGGTTTCTTTGTCTTCTTTCCTGACATAAAGAACGTTGCTAATATCTAAAATAAGTTAAAACAATTGCTATTATATAAATTTTAAAACATATACCTGCTGCTATACAATATTATTTTTCATTTTATTTATGCCAAAACCTTTGTCTTTGCAGTTTGCAATTTATAATAAATATGGATATATAGAATAGATCTTGAACTGCAGTTTTCAAAATGTGACAATTGGGGTTTGGTGTTTTATATTCCTGTATACATATTAAAATTTTTTATATGTATTATATGTAATACAATAAACAAAAAATTAAAATAAATAACAAAAATGCAACAGCGCCATCCTAAACCTATATTAAACTACTGTTTTTGCAACGAAATGCATGGTGTCCCTAAAATACAAGTACTCAGTGTCGTCTCTGAGGTGCGAATTTTTCCATATAAAATTTAATGCCAAAAAAGGGCGCCCTCGTTAGATTCGTCAACCCAGTCCTGTGCTCCAGAGTATCTTAGAACAGCTCTGATTCAAATATAGAGGCTTGGGTTGGGTTGAGTTTAGCCGTACATCTGAAGAAATTCTTTTTACGAAAGCCTCTGCAATGAATTGTTTCTGCAATAGAAATGGAAGACTTTACAAACTGATTTGGCAACCATGAAAATTTGAATTGAAATAAAACTAAAACTAACACTAAATCTACAATTAGAATCTTTTTTTAAATTTTGTATGAGTACAGGCGCATTTAGTTCGTTCGTTCAACCTAGTGAACTTTACTAAACGTAAACTTTCGGTTGGGATATAGATCATTAAAATTGGCCAAACGATTCGCTAATTATAATCGCTTTAAATTAATTTTTTTTATGGGGACTAGACTTTCGTGCGTTAATACGTGCATAAACAACAGACCAAACATGGTGTCATTTCGAGGGCTGTATAAGGTTAACGGGGGAGAATTGATTGGTCATGACTGAATTTGTTATAACTCACATCGTTTGTGAGTTATAACAACTTCAAAATCGTCATTTTTGTAATATTTTATGTACCTTCGCAATATTTTTGTATTTCAGGGCAATTCGGAGGAGTCTTCGAAGCTTTCAAATGAGATACTTCTTATCTAAATCGATACTATACATGTAGAATCCTATCTAATTGGGGACTACTTCACATAGGTTACATACGACGATATTTTTGTTATAAAGAAAGCACGTAATCTCTTTGCCGTGAGATTCGTTGCCATGCATCGCCGCCCGTTGCCGTCCGATAGATATAATGAATAACGTCTCCGTATTTATTTCTTCCTGTGCGGGAACTGTACCGGCTTTTTCTAAGTTTTCGAATTGAGGAGCGTCAAAATGGCCGCGACGCCCCGCAAAAAAAATAACCCGAACAAAACATGGATTCAATTCTATATTAAAAATTCCTGGCTAAATCTCAAATAAAATTTAATATTACTCCAAGCTAAATAGAACATTTGTGTGATCCATTAAATCCAATTAAAACAATCATAATAGTAGAATATCACATAAATATATAAACACTGCGATTTTTTGTTATAAAAATAGCACGTAATCTCTTCAGGAATCTCCCCAAAAATAAAATCGTGACTTTAACTGGTTCAATTATTAGAAACATTAACCTAATCAATCAGTATTATAAAATAAGATATTAACAAATACATTCATACAAAACTATGTGAATTGCAATAAAATGAATCAACGAGTTTTAATATCGAAATATTAAGTTAATAATATTAAAATGAAAAGAATAATAACGCATTCTTCTTTTGATTTAAATAGTTTTAAATGATCCGAGTTGATGTATTATCGTGGTTGTTGTGCAAATTAAGCGTCGTGATTCATCATTTTGTCACTTCCGTTGAACTAGAAATAAAATACGTTTGATAAACAATTTTTTAAAATGAAACTAGAAAGAAAATTTTAATTATCACCAGAAGTAAATTTTTTAAAAAAGCCCTAATTTTAAAAAAAGTTTAAATTTTTTAAATGAAAATTAAGCTAAATTATTTTACAATTTGTATACATATTATTCATGAGGATATTCTGTACTTTTCTATAAGACTTTGGAAATATCCAGGAAGTAATCTAATAATGCTGTAATGAATTTAGTAGCAGTAATTAAAACGAAATTATTAATTGGTAATGTGATACCGGGTGTTGTGATACTTGACAAAATAGAATATCTCGAAAACTAGGAATCGGTTTGAAGGGGGACATTCAATGATGATAAAGATGATCCCTTCGCTCATCCCCGATGGTGGGAAAGAAAATACTGCAAATGTTAGAAAAGGAAAATTTAATATTATAAAAGCTTTTTACTTCCGGTAAATTTATTTAGTTAAACGAGAGAATAAGTTTCGAACTATTCGTTCATCTTCAGCTATCAAATCGCTATAATAATAGAAAGAAAGTAACTTACAAATTTAAACTACATCCCTCCTTTAGAAGCTGATACAAATTGTCCTGGAAAAAATCGTTGATTTAAACAACGGTTTTTATGCTTTTCCTTGCCTATAAGGTGTTATGATATAATTTTTTATCACCAACCGGTAGCAAAAACATGCACTAGATAGGTCCCCATCATACACTAGATACAGGGTGTTCCAGAATTGCAGGGCACTATTTAGGGGATATGTTCTCCAGCACAAAATAAACAAGAAAGTTTTTATAAACATCCCAAATTGAAAAGTTAATTTATTTAGCAATAAAACATTCAGATAACTGTTCAAAGTGCCCTCCATTTTGTTGAATGCAGCATTTAACACGACGAATCCATGATTCTCTAGCACGGTTTAGAACATCGGGACGACCCCTCATAGTAGCTACTGCTTTTTTGATGCAATTTCTTAGCTCTTCTTGCGTGGCAATAGAAGTAGAATAAACCTCAGACTTCATCCAGTCCCATTTTAAATTAATCTGACGGTGTTAGATCAGCATATTGTGGTGGCCATTTACCAGGTCCGTTTCGGCCAATCCACCGGTTGTTTAAATAATCGGTGACAATATGAGAAAAATGAGTAGGGGCACCGTCATCCATAAACCACATCCCCTGCCTGTTGGCAATCTGAATATCTTCTAGAAGCTCATACAGGTTATTTTGCAAAAAATTTAATTGAGATATTCCTGAAAGCCTTGTTGGTAAAAAGAAAGGGCCGATGAGATTATCACTAAGAAGAGCACATTTAATGAAAAAGTATGTTGGTAATGCATAATAGCAGTCGTATGAGGGTTTTCGTTGCTCCAAGTATGAGTGTTTCGAAAATTAGTAATTTCATTTCTGGTAAAGCAAGATTCATCGGTAACTAGCAAGTAGTTCAGGAAATTTATGCGTTTGTTATAATCCTCTGGTAACAAATGTTGCACACACGTAACGTGACATGGATACAATTGTAGTTCGCGCAATGTTCGCCATATGCTTGCAGATGAAACATTGAAACGATGTGACAATTTTCTGGTGCTAGTAGTAGGAGATAGCTGAACAGCATTAAGTATCCCTTCTTCAACGTTAGCAGTTCGTTGAAATCTTTGTCGACCAACGTTTTGTCGTTGTGTTATTAACGTGCCAGTTTCCCTAAGACGTCTTTCAATGGCTTCAAATGTTTTCCGATTTGGTATCCTCCTAGTGGGAAATGTTTCATTATATTTTCGCACAGTAGCAACGCCATTTTTATGTACCTCGCCATAAATTAAAACCATGTCTGTTTGTTCTTCAAAAGTGAATAAATTTGTGGTGTTTCCCATGATATACTAAATGGAAATCTTCTTATTAACTCATACGAAAACGTGTAAAAATAGTAAAACAAGTTACTTATTTACACGAATAGCATTTAATACTAATCATTAATTTTTATTTTTGTTTTGTCAAACACAAAAGCGCGTTGCAATTACAATCCACATCAATCTGATTAAATTCAAGACATTTAGATATTTATATTTAACTTTTCAATATCTCGATAAAAATTAATTTGAGACTTATGTTTATATAAACTTTCTTGTTTATTTCGTATTGGAGAACGTATGCCTGAAATAGTGCCGTGCAATTCTGAAACACTCTGTAGTTTAACGTATGTGAGTTCATATTGCGAAATCTGGTTACATCACATCTGATGTTTTTTTTTGCGATCTGGTGAAATGGTGAAAAATTGCTATAGTATTCCGATTTACGCATCCATCCTCCAGCTTATTAGATTTGCACTTTTGTAATATATAAATTACTAATATATATTAATACCGTGATTAAACAAAATTGCAACTTAAGTAACTTAAGTGTAACTTATTGGCACCATGAGCTATTACTGTTCCATAGTATATACATTATCTTAAAGATTGCCAAATTATTGGCAACATAATACGTCGATGACATCTTCGTTATTTGGTCTTTTGGAAAAGAAAAGCTCCAGCAATTCCTAGCATATTTGAATACCATTCATCCAAACATCCAGTTCATCACGGAAATAGAAGAAAACGAACAGCTTCTATTTCTCGATGTACTAGTAAAGAAACCTCTTAACAGCGTCCGGCATACTGTATATAGAAAACCTACCCACACAAACCGATACCTAAACACCTCTTCCCATCATCATCCTTTACAGATCCAATCAGTCGCCAACTCCCTTATCTCAAGATCCGTTCGACTTACAGACAACGATAACAGATCAGAAGAAATTATGAAGGTAACTTTGACCCACTTCCACAAGAAGAGACCAGAAGACTCAATGTCGTGCTACCCCACATCCAAGGAACGACTGACCGCATAGGAAGCCTAAACACGATATCAGTACAACCTACAAACCCAACAAGACTATAGGAGAATCCAAAAGACCAAATAAAATTGCAAAATCTAGAAGTTTTTATGTTATTCCTCTACCACAAAGTGTTGATATAAATTTTTATCACTAACCGGTAGCAAAATAGTTATTTATGAAACAGTGCGTGAAGTTAACTTTCTGCATACGAATGCGATGTTTAGAGCACGAGCGAAGCGAGTGCTATACAGGTGACACAAATGTCTGGAATATAGCAAATAATTTCGCTAGTTTTACTTTTAACAAAAACTGTTCTTTATAAATGCTTTTAAGTATATTATAATGCCTATTTCGTATAAGTTTGATTGTATTCCTTATAATTTGGTTACCATGGTAACAATTTCTTTTATTTGAAGAGGGACGAAATTTTTTTTCTTATCGTTTTAATAAAGCATATTTTCCTCTATGTGTTCTGCATATTACATCGTAAGGTTACATAACGAAAAAATTTGATAAATTATTTTTTTTTAATTATTAAGTTAGATATTTTAACACTTTGACTGATAAGCTTTGATTCAGGATATTTCCTCCAGAGCCAAGCGGAAATTTTTATGCTAACTTATTTATATGTGCTTATTTTGAGCAATTATCAACATTTTTTTCTTTCTTTTTTTATATATCAATTTATTTTATGTTTTTATTGTCATTCATATATATGAACGATGCGGCCCCTACGGAAACTTACCTGTCATACGAATATGAATAACGTGGCAGTCAAAGTGTGTGTTTTTTGAAATAAGCGTAAAACATAGCGTAAACAATTGAACTAACCGTCAAAAGTTTGGATTTTATAATCTATGAATAAGTGTTGAAATATGAAAAATTTCAGTTGATATGCTTTCACACTGTGTACAGGGTGGGCAAATTTTGGTGTTATTATAGTCTATCTCAGAAACTATAGGAGATACGATAAAAGTAGGTGCTAAAAAAGAGACCGGGGGGATGGTCTCTTTTTTCGAAAAATATTCAATCCCGCAAAAACAAAACTTTTATCTTCTTTTGTTTTTAAGTTATAGCCAAAAAGTCATATTTTCGCCATTTCAAAAAATGTTCTTATTTCGTTTATTTTTGAATTTGAAGAAACGCGTTTAATACATTCTTAAGACAGTTTTTTGAGTAGAATATAATGCCTTTAATAATTTTAAATAAAGTTGATAATTTTTGAGATATAACACAAAATTGTTGTTTTTTAAATACAACCAATAGTTGATTATGATGTTACTAAAAAGAGCATATTTTAACGCTAGACAGACAAAATAATAGTGTTCTATGTGGTTTATATAAACATATTTATATCTATGGTAATATGACCGCGCAGACACGGACAGACATAGAGTGCCCGGCCAGTATTCCCGGATAGAAAATGTTGTCTGTGTGGTTTGTCTCTACGTTTCTGTGAGTGTCTAACGGAAAGTATGAAAGAACATCAGAACCGTGACATTTTTTTGATTTCTTTACGAAATAGCTAAAGAAAATCTAACTTATAAAGGGGTCCATAAAGGTGAAAATATTTGAAAAATGTTTGATCTCCAATAAATTGCTTAGAATGTGTTTAACATTCTGCTTCTAATTTCCTTGAGCATAGGATGTAAAACCATCTGTTTTAGGTTTATCTTGGTCTCTTTATCCTTCAGTAAAATTGTGATTATAAATAAACCTTCCACGGAGAAATTTTTGATAATATTTGGTAAAAATATAACCTGCTTTTAACTACTCAGTAATAACTTTTAAGGAGACTTTTTTTTTTAAGGACGTTAAAAACAGCTAACTATCACAGTCGCGTTGCACGAAAAAAGCCATTTGTGTCAGAGGTCAATCGTCAGAAGCGGATCGCCTTTGCAAAAAAACTTTTAGACAAGCCCATTGAATTCTGGGAGAAAGTTCTCTTTACAGATGAGAGCAAATTTTGCATTTTCGGCATTAAGGGTAAACAACTTGTATGGAGAAAACCTAATACTGCCCTTTATCCCGAAAATTTGAAAGCGACTGTAAAACACGGAAGTGGTGGAGTTATGGTTTGGGGGTGTATGTGCACCAAAGGGGTGGGAAGGTTGGTTTTCATAACATCGACAATGGACCATAAAATGTATATAGACATTTTAAAAGAAAATTTGAAGCCTAGCATCGAAAACTTGGGCTTGGGGCCCGAATACTTTTTTCAACAAGATAATGACCCCAAACATTGCGCCCACAACACTAAGCTTTGGCTACTATACAATACCCCAAAGCAACTTAAAACACCTCCACAATCGCCGGACTTGAATCCCATCGAACACCTCTGGGATTTACTGGAAGGCAGGATTCGGCATCACAACATAACGTCGAAGGAAACGTTAAAAAATGTTATGATTGAGGAATGGGCCAAAATCAGTTCGGACGAAACGAAGAAATTAGTGCACTCCATGCCTAAACGTTTAAGGGAGGTCATTAAACGTAAAGGTTATCCGACCTCATATTAATATAGAAACAATGATCTCATTTATGAATTTTTTATAAATACTGTCCTGACTTGTACGCAGATTTTTGCATACCCGTTATTTGTAGAATTTTTAGTTTTGATTTTTTTCTGTAACTACTGTTTCTGTTTTGTTGAAGCATATTTTGTTAATAGAATTATATGTAGTTAATATACAAAATAAAAAAAAATCAAGTTTATCACATTTTACACAGATTATGACTCTTATTTTTTCAATTAAAGTATTACAAGTTTTTTTTCCAATTAGGTCGGAAACTCAAATAATTGAGAAACTGTAAGTTGTTACGTCTACAGTGACTTTTATTGTCAAACAAATAAAAATGTCAAAACTCGTTAGGTGTAGTACTTTACGATGAAAAGAAAGTTAATATTAACCCTTTCGCTACGGCAGGCCTCGCTGCAAAGTGTTTCGTAGAGAACGGACCCCGTTTCATTAATGCACGCTAAAAGCGTACATCAAACGCGCGCAGTCTTTAGCATTGAAAGCCAAGTTTTGACCGTGTTTACACAAAATGATTTTCGTTAGTTTTCAGTATGGTTTTCAGAAGAAAAATAATATAGGTGTCGTTGAAAATATTTTTAATGCAACAACAAAAAACATATATTTACTTAAAAAAATAACTATAACTCAAACAATGTTAATTAATAATTTCTTAATAATCTTGTTCCGTATGAAATATTTTAAACCACGAATATACACATAGTCCAACATAGCAGTCCTCACATTGGTGTCGTGTTTGGCATATTTTTTTCATTTTTAGAACATACACATTTACGTAAGGGATTTTTCGTTTTGTATTACACTTTGGTTTTGTGATCATTTTCTTGTGATTCATTTTCATGTTAAGAATTTCTTTTGTGAGGAAAGTACATAGCATGTACACCTCCCTTTTGTCGTACCATTTCATAGCTAGCAAATATTTCAATGACCACAAACTCACCTCACCCGTCTTCAATTTGTTGTTCATTCTTGTCATACAATTACGGCTTTTTCTCACTATCCGACAAGCATTAGTACCTTTTTTGTGCAAACAATTAAACAGTGCTGAACTTGTGTATCAATTATCGACATATAATGTGTGACCTTTTCCTAAATATAGTCTGGACGACAATATTTCCAAATTTTCCAATATTCGCACTTTTCTTGACCTTTAGCATCAATTTTATGGATGCTACTCAAACACGGCATCATTCTGGTCGGTGACTATAATCACTCGTCCTGTATAGATGCTATTTTTCAGCTGGTGACTATAGTCGCTCATCGTGTAAAGGGATCGCTTTTTAGCTGGTGACTATGGTCACCCAATGTGATCGAAGTTAGATTCAGATTCCAATCTGAAGCAGATTCAGATTGTTTTTTTTTTACAGTCTACCAGACAAATACCTATAATGAACACTAAATAATTTTTTTTCTCATTATTTAGGGAATGTGGCACCCTGAAACCATGTTAGAAATTCACTTAGCGATCTTTTAACTCTTCTGCTAAGGGCATGAGGTTAAACAATTTAAATGATGACGATTGATGAATGTAAATAATTGTTTTCTCAAAATCTGGAAAGCGTAGCACCCTGAAACCGTATTAGAAAATTCACTTAACCCTCCTAGAACTCCTCTGCATAGGGACACACAAAAATTTAGAGGTGAGTGCGGTGGATGAATAATTTAAATTAATTCGGTTTTAGGTGTAAAAAACGTAACATTAAGGAAAACTGGTGGTTTTCCGAAGGCAAATAGTTCAATCTAAATTTACAATAAATCTTGTGGCAACTTCCTTTTTAAACTGCTATGTATATTTTTGAGACCCAAACCAATGTTAGCTGCACTGTAACACTTATTGATGTTTTCATTAAACCTCCTGATTGCAAATCTTATGAAATCCTGAATGGGCATTTTATTTAGTTCGACATATAGCTGATCGTTACGAAGAAACCAAGGAGTTTAACCAAGAAGCCAAACCAATTTAATCTCTGATCAAGATGCAAACCTAAGTATTTAATGAACTTTGTCTTTAGGATTCCACTGATATTCTAGTACTACTATTCATTTAGGAGTAGGCATCATTTAGTAAGCTATTTCCGCATGTTGTTAATAGCATCTTGAAGGTGTTCTATTGTTTGCTCCAAATCACTACCTTGAGTTATAATCAACAATAGTCAGCAAATAGAGCTTTTTCATTGGATCTTTGGCGGTATGGTATATCATGCATAAATATATTGAATAATGTGATAATATACCCCCTTTAGGAACTCCTGCTCTAATACAACGTGAATCTGAATATGACCCATTTATTTTTACATAAAATGTTTGTTCTTGAAGATATATACTCCCCCACCTCTAAATTTTTGTATGTCCCTTTGCAGAGGAGTTGTAAGAGGGTTAAGTGAATTTTCTAATATGGTTCCAGGGTGCTACACTTCCCAGATTTTGGGAAAAAATTATTTATTTTATTTTTTACTGGTGGTTTTCCGAAGGCAAATAGTTCAATCTAAATTTACAATAAATCTTGTGGCGACTTTCTTTTTAAACGGCTATGTATATTTTTGAGACCCAAACCAATGTTAGCTGCACTGTAACACTTATTGATGTTTTCATTAAACCTCCTGGTTGCACATCTTATGAAATTCTGAACGGGCATTATATTTAGTGCGACATGTAGCTGATCGTTACGAAGAAACCAAGGAGTTTAACCAAGAAGCCAAACCAATTTAATCTCTGATGAAGATGCAAACCTAAGTATTTAATGAACTTTGTCTTTAGGATTCCACTGATATTCTAGTACTACTATTCATTTAGGAGTAGGCATCATTTAGCAAGCTATTTCCGCATGTTGTTAATAGCATCTTGAAGGTGTTCTATTGTTTGCTCTAAATCACTACCTTGAGTTATAATCAATAATAGTCAGCAAATAGAGCTTTTTCATTGGATCTTTGGCGGTATGGTATATTATGCATAAATATATTGAATAAGGTGATAATATACCCCCTTTAAGAACTCCTGCTCTAATACAACGTGAATCTGAATATGACCCATTTATTTTTACATAAAATGTTTGTTCTTGAAGATATATACTCCCCCATCTCTAAATTTTTGTATGTCCCTTTGCAGAGGAGTTCTAAGAGATTTAAGTAAATTATCTAATATGGTTCCAGGGTGCTACACTTCCCAGATTTTGAGAAAAAAAATTATTTATTTAATTTTTTACACCTAAAACCCAACGAATTTAAATTATTCATCCCCCGCCCCCACCTCTAAATATTTGTGTGTCCCTTTACAGAGGAGCTCTGGGAGGGTTAAGTGAATTTTCTAATCAGATTCCAGGGTGCTACACTTCCCAGATTTTGAGAAAATAATTATTCGCGTTTTACACCTAAGAACCTAAGAACGACTTCTTTTAAATTATTCACCCTAGGCTCTTTTCAATTTTCTGTCTGTCCCCTTGCAGAGGGGTTACAAATCGCTAAGTAAATTTTCTAACATGGTTTCCGGGTGCCACATTCCCTAAATAATAAGAAAGATAATTATTTACTGTTCATTATAGGTATTTGTTTGGTCGACTGTGAAAAAACGAATAAGACTATAGTCACCGATAGTAATCCAAATGTCTAAAACGTTCTGAAGGTATGTACATACACTTATTTTCAAGATCGATTTTACTTGAAAGAATGTTCTTTGTCAGTTTTGACATTTTTTATTATTTTCCTAAGATAATAATGAATGTTAAGTTCCATCATCAAGGAAAGTTGTAATAAACAAAGAATACACCAAACTTACGGTGAATGTAACCATGAATGCAATTGCAACTTAAGAGGTTGCTAGTGGTAAAAGATAGTTGAATGTGTACCTTTAAAGTGCTGAATGTTATTTAATAATACCAAACAAAAATATCCAATTCTAATTCTAATCCTATCTAATTGTGGGCTAGAAAAATAGGACGCTAACTTCGCATAGGTTAACCAGTATATTTATCTATATCTCTTCAGGAATCTCCTCAAAAATAAAATCATGATTATAACCAATTTATTTATTAAAAGCATAAACGTAATCAATCTGTATTATGTAATAGGATACATTCATTCATACAAAACTACGTGAATTCCAATGAAATGAATCAACGAGTCTTACAATTAATATTAAAATATTAAGTTAATAATATAAAAATGAAAAGAACAATGACGCATTCTTCTTTAAATAGTTTAAAATGATCTGAGTTGACGCATTATCATGGTTGTTCTTATCTTAACTGCATGTTAGGTATTGAACATGCGCAAATTAAGCGTTGTCGTGATTCATAATTTCGTCACTTCCATCGAAGTAGGAATAAAAACGTAATTTTAAAGCAAGTTTAAATTTTTTAAATGTAAATTTAAACAAATTATTTTATATTATATAAATGTTATTCATGAGGATATTCTTATCTATGAGACTTTGGATGTATCCAGGAAGTAATCTAACAATTCTGTAATGAATTTCGGCAGTAATTAAAACAAAATTATTTATTGGAAATGTGATACCGGGTGTTCCATTTAATCGGACAAAATAGAATATCTCAAAGGAATCAGCTTAACGGGGGACATTCAATAATGGTAAATATGATCCCTTCTCTCATCACCTGATGGCGGAAAAGAAAATAATGTACAAATTTAAAATATATCCCCCGTTTCAAGAGCTCACTCATATTTTCGGGACATATTTGTTGATTTTATTCACGATTTTTATATTTTTCCTTTCTGATAAAGTGTCATTTATATCATGACAGCAAAATCATCTTATCGCCTATCGACAGCAAAACATGTTTTATATTATTCCAATGTTCTTCAATATTTGTCATCACGTGGAATCCTTTTTTGAAATATTTCTTTATGGAACTCTTCCTTGAGTCACACACCCAGATTTTAGGGATGAATGTATCGTATTAATTATTTAAACAAATACAATATATTGCCATTTTTCAATCATTGGAAAATATGATCTTGGAAAACAGACTACGGCAACATTGTTGATGTATCTTACAAAAACCTTTGATAGTATTCATTATTCAATCCTTTTGAACAAATTGGGGATACTTGGCTTTAAAAATATTAGCTTGTCATGGATTAAATCTTATCTATGAGGGAGGATACAATGTGCAGTTGCCCATAATGGACAGAAAACAGAAATATCAGATTGGAGCGAAGTCAAGCTGGGAGTACCTCTGTGTTAAATATTTGGACCTCTAAATATTAGGACTCCTGTATGTGAATGATTTACTACAAGTAATGAAAAACACTGAAAAAACTTGCTGCCTTAGGCGCTGGTTTTTGTACATATGGGTACTGAGTGCAAAAAAACTGATGTTGGAAAAGACAAACGACAAATTACAGAATTTACTTACAGAAAAAAGTGAATAAACGCCAAAGTATCTGGCGTTCGCTTGCAATGGCAATGTCTTCTGTCACCAGTGATTAGAATTTTACAAGCAGCCTCCAATCTTTATTTGTCAGTTTTTGAACTTCTGACATAAACATTTTGTATTTTTCCAACAGTATTTGGTATGTTGGAAGCAAAATAATTTTTTTTAAGAGTTTCTTACCTTTTGCAAGAGAAATGATAATAACAATTTCTAAAAGCAGTATCAACTCTCTTGGAAATATTTTATGTCTTTGGAAAGCATTTTAAGTCCTCTGGAAGCAGTATCAAGTCTTCTAGAAGCATTTCAAGTCTTGTGGAAGCATTTTAAGTTTCTAGAAGTAATATCAAGCCATCTGGAAACATTGTAAGTCTTCTGAAAGTATTTAAAGTCTAGTGGAAGCATTTTAAGTACTCTGGAAGCAGTATTAAGTCTCTAGATGATTTATATCAAGTCTTCGGGAAGCAGATCAAGTCTTGTGGAAGCATTGATACTGTTTCTGAAAGCGTTTGTATGTATGGATGCTCTGCAGCCATTAAACATTTTGTATCCGAGCACCCATGTATTAGAGCATCCATGTATCCGCGCCTACGCTTACTGTGGATCTGAATAAACTTACGACGTGGTTTGGGTACTGAGATTATCAGTACTGAAGAGATGTAGTTTGTGGGCTGGAAAATGGATCTTGGACTGTTTTGGACCAATGATATTGTCTTTCTTGTTGACAATATTAGTAATTTCTTACATGCAATTTGGATTATTTCCATAGCAGTTGACATAAATTTCCCTACACAATTCTAAAGTATGTCAGGTGTAAGTTAGTCGCACAAGCATTTCTTATTCGATACATTATGTTTTGAGGACTTTCAGGTAGATCCTAACCCTACAAAAAACAAATCGTGGGATGTAAGTTCTCCCCCGACTCTAATTCTTCTAGCCCCCAAACGTACGTTAAACGTGCACAGCCCTCGAAATTACACCGTGTTCGGGTCGTTGTTTATGAACGTATGAATGTCCGGAAGTCTAGCTCCCAATACAAACAAATAACAAACTAAATCGACTATAATTAGGGACCGGTTTAACGGATTTTAACGTTTTATATCTCAATCGAAAGATACACATCAATAAGTTCTTAATTAATTGACCAATTTTATCCTTCAAAATCTCGTTGGAAAGTATGATGTAGAACAGGGTTGAAAAAAACTGTTTTTTTTTAAATTTTTGAACAAAACACCTGTTTTTCATTGTTTTAAACAGTTTTTTTTGTTTTAAACTTATTTTACGTTGCTACCAAAAAATTGTATATTAAACCTATTTTAAACTATGTTTTTAAACAAGCTGTTGGAAATAAATGAAATATTTAAGAATATTTTTAAACCAAAAATCGAACCTTTACGTCCAAATTATGCTTAATATAAACTCTAACTCAAGTGAGATAAAGTTATAAACTATTGTTGTTGAGGTTAAATTCAATAATCTAATTTACGTCATCATATCTCAACGACGAATTGAGATATTATTATGAAATACAAATCATTTTGAAGCAAATTTAATCTAGTTTTAACACACCAATTATAATTTTTTCCATTCCAAAAATTAAAAGACCTACTACGGGACGTAAGAAGGACCCCGTTTGGTCTTTTTTCGAAGAAATTAAAGGACCTAACAATAAAATAAGAGTTAAATGCAAAAAATGTAAAAAAAAACATTCTCGCAAATGTGCTATCCGGAAAATAAATTGTCGAGCAAATAGTACACCGTTTAAAAAATATATGTTTTCTGAACAACTAATAGACAACGTCAAGCCCTTAGCCAAGGGATTAATTATATATTAATATATAAACCTTGGCCCTTAGCCTTGTTTAGATCAAGTTACTTTAAATTTGGTTCAGCAATTGCATATTGCAGCAGATATAGAAAGGATTTTCCGTCTTTTGGTTTAGTACATTCCCATATCAGAAATAGATTAGGAAACGACAAAGCAGCAATATTAGTTTCCATATTCAAGGAATTAAATATCAAATAAAATTTTAAAAATGCTCAAGTTTTAGAAATTTTAGTTTAAAGTGTTATTAAATGTATTAGAAATTAGAAGTAAATACTTTATAATATTATTTATTGTGTCTTTTAGAAATAATCCTTCACACAAAGTCCCATGATTTTAAATAAGTTTTAAACAAATTTAGATTAAAACATTTTAGGTTTTATATGTTAGTGTTTCAAACATGTTTAAAACAAATAGTTGTTAATAAATCGTTTAATAAAACTAACAACCCTGATGTAGAATAAATGCGAAGGTGAAAATACCCGCTCTCCATATTTACTTATTGCCTTCGTACGGCTATTGATTTCGCGAATCTGGACGTCTAGCCTCCAACTACAACAAGGTAAAGTAATTTTAACATCTATGTTTATGAAATTAATTAGTGTTTATTATATTAATATAAACAAGATTCAGAATTTTCGAAATATATTAAATATGTGTGAGTGGTATGAATGTAAGTATGCGATACCAATTAAAACAAGTGTAACTATTTCAATATATTTTATTAAAAACTAAAAGTGATTTAATTGTTATTATCAATGTGTAAACCAAATCTTTTTTAAATATTTTTTCTTTTATTTATTTTTATATTATATTTTTGAATTAATACAAGAATTATACAAGAAACGGCACAAGACAAATTTCCATTCTTCATAATATAAGATAAAGTAAATGATAAAGTATTTGGATTCTGTCCATGCTCCCTTCGATTGCAACATATAACGGATGTCTCGGTAAGCCTACACAGCTGTATATCAACAACGGTAAGGTCTATATGTTTGGGAAAAAAACCAATAGGTAAAGTGGCTCAGAGAAATATCTGGTAATTATTTTGAAGTTTGCAATCCGACCGCTAGGAGGCGTAACTGCCATAGAGAAACATAAAATTTTTGCTATGTCGGAAAGTTGGATGATGAATATCCATGAATGAATGAATCTTACTTGGATGAGCTATAACTTTGATACCATAATTTGATAACTCACATAACACCAAATCACTTTTCTTTTGCAACACTGTTCATATCTGTCATAATAAAGGAGGGGAAAGTCAATGTATTTCAGATATTTAGACATTAATATCTCGTGTATCATTTAATCGAGCAGAATATTTTTATTCTTATTTGAAAGAGTATTTTATGTTTTTTCAAATGGTATTTTCAGTGTGATCGCTGGCTGTAAAAGAAATACGCTAGAGAGCGTTATTTGCAGCGATGACATATTGTTATGATTTGAAAAAAAGTTAAATGTGGCGGTACTATTTACTTGACAGACCCTTAGTTGCCATCAAATTTGCTAAATATTAGTGAAAACCGCATCTCAATATCTCTATTCGCTCTCAAATTATAGAAGATAATTAAAAAAATTCTGGTTCATCCCATCAAACCCAATAACATAGCAACGGCAGCTATATTAATTAGTTCAGAAAAATCTAAATAGTTCGCATATCATAATCTGATTACATTACCTTGATAAACAAATCGCAGAACATAAAAATTTGGTACGTAGCGCCTTCCTTCGTACTTTATCCACACTTAGGACAGGTTCAAAAAAAAAAAAATCAAAAAACCTTGAACTACTAAAATTTTTGACAAAAACTGCTTATAGATGTTCAAAATATTAATCATTCTCGATGCATTTATTTATTCTAGTTTCTGTAGAAAAAAACTGCCGCTTGTATTTCATCACTATTGAAATTTATATGATGCGAAATATTTTGAACATTTATTCATTTATTAACATTTATGAGCTATTTTTGGCGAAAATCTTAGTTGTTCTAAGTGTTTTGCTTTATTTTGTTTTGAACCTATTTTCAGCTTGAGTAAGATGTGAAGGAAGGCTTAGGCTTAGGAAACAAAATATTGTTTTCTGTGATTTTCTGAGCTGCGGTTTTCACTGATATACCGACGTCTTTACACTTTTTTAAAAATTTTAATAAATATAGATATATGGAATAGATTTTGGACTGCTTTTACAACATGACAGCTGGGTTTTGCTGTTTTATATTCCTAGAATACATATTAAACAAACTTAATTCTTTAAATTGAAAGATAGATAAATGACAATATTACTTTCTAATGTACAGGTGTCCAAATTTCGATGGGTTTGCAGGGTATCTTGGTAATTATGAAAGACAAAAAGTTGCAGCTTTCACAAATCTGAGCTACTTCTTTGTGAAATTTATAAAGCTGCAAACCAAATTTTCATAGCCCTCTTTGTTTCTGATATACAGAGAGTTTTTGAAAATATACGATTTTCGTACACTATCTGTATCTCGGCTATCTGGAAACTTTGCGGAAAAGTAAAACAGGTTCTAATAGATTTTTTCGTGCAGAATTCGATGGTGCACGTAGAAATTTTCTAGTCATCACGGTTTTTCTGTAATAAATATAACTTAGGTATTTTTTAAATAAAACCACCAATTTTTTTATTTTTTATTCTTTTTATTCTTATCTTTATATTTAGCTTTATAATTAATCTCGAAATATAATAATACATTATTTTATATGTTGGCTACGAGAAGTTGAGTGAACGCGATCACTTAGCTAGGATAAAAGAAAAAACACACTAATGTCCGGTTTCTCGTACAATATAGTATTGAATAGATATAGGAGTGACAGTTATTGGATCGATATCTTTTATTGAGTCAATATCGCCTATTGTTGTTCTGGTACGAGCTGATCGACAGATATTGCATACAATAGTTATCAAATTGTTTTTGACAGTTTTGTCAAAAAATCAGTTACTTGTATATTCTCGTCAATAAGTAGCGGTAAATATTTTGAACAAACAGTTCGTAAAATTATTTATTTATTATATTTGAGAATATAACGGAATAAGCCCAGCGAAGCATCTAGTAATATATTGCTACAGAGAGAAATAATCTTTACCGACCGTGAGCTCGTTAGTCGTTTCGCCTCAATAAACTATTTCATAAAAATGTTCAGTCATAAAAGCACGTTTAAGAATATTTCCAGGGCTTATTTGTGTGTTAAGCCATGCAGTTAGGTTTCTATTTAATTCATTCCAATTTTCCAGAGTTCCTCCTTCAAATATGGCAATATTTTCAATGCAGATATTATGTAAAACGCGAATGCGTTTAAACCGCATTTCCATCAATAACAGGCAAGGAAATTTCCATTTTAACATTCCAAAACAATGTTCAATGTTTAAACTATCACTTTTGATATATACAGTGAGTGTCAGCTTATTTGATGCAGGCAACAAAATTATGTTTCAAATCACTTAGCTTCTGAACCAAATGAGATATCAAAAAACCTGATATGGTATTTTAGAGGGCGAACATTTCCTATAAAATAAACATTTCAAATGGTTCATATTTTTTTTGTAATTTTTATAAAATAAAAAGAAATAAAGAAAATAGTATTTTTACAATGAGCAGCTTATTTGATGCAACATTATAAAATTGAAAAACGAAACGAATATTTTGATTTTTGCAGTACCTTCAGTACTTTGTATGGTACCCTTTCTGTGAGATTACTGCCTTTAGCCTTATTCCTTTTTCCCACACACATTGAGTAATTAGTTGTCAGTGTGTATGTTAAATTACATAGTGAAGACAGATTAATTTTTTAAACATGGGTTGACGTACAAGCGTACAGTAACGGGAATTAGTAATTCACCAATTTAAACATGAAAAAAGCCAACGTTTAATAGCTCAAACAGTAAACATACCATCATCTATAGTCCAACATATAATAGAACGATTCTTGAAGGACAACCAAGTGAAAGATAGAGTCAGAAACGCGCCAAATAAAATTTTTACACCAAGTGACGAAAGATGGATCATCCGAAAAATTTATGAAAACCCCAAGTTACCGACTCAAAAATTAGCTGATGAGGTACACAATTTTCTTGGTAAGAATTGTAGTGCATCAACAATTCGCCGTATCTTGCGATCACGTGATTTTCATGGTCGAGTACCACTCAAGAAGCCCTTTATCAGCCAACGCAATAAAATCAGCCGGCTAGCCTTCGCCAAAAATCATATTTCGAAGGATTCAAAATTTTTGAACACCGTAATTTTAGCTGATGAGTCCAAATTTAATATATTCGGTTCTGATGGAAGGTCGTTTGTATGGCGGAAGCCCAATAAACAGCTCGATTTAAAAAAATTTATGCGCGAGTGTAAAACATGGTGGAGGAAGTGTTATGGTTTGGGCCTGCATGGCAGCATTAGGCGTTGGAAACCTTGTTTTTATAAACGGGAACATGGATAAAACCGTGTATTTAAGCATATTAAAAGAGAATTTGCTACAAAGTGCTGAAAAACTGGGTCTGCGTAGCAACTTCAGATTTTACCAAGACAACGACCCTAAACATAAGTCGGGAATTGTACAGATCTGAAGCTGCTAATATGGAATTGCCCTTACCTCATGTCATCACCGGCGCAATCTCCGGACTTAAACGTTATTGAGAATTTATGGGCATTGCTAGAAACCAATATTAGAAAACATCACATTTCTAGCAAAGAAACTTTGAAAAAAGCATTAGTTGAAGAATGGGCTAAAATTTCGCCAGAAGTAACAAAAAAACTCGTCAATTCTATGGGAAAAAGGCTAAAGGCAGTAATCTCACAGAAAGGGTACCATACAAAGTACTGAAGGTACTGCATAAATCAAAATATTCGTTTCGTTTTTCAATTTTATAATGTTGCATCAAATAAGCTGCTCATTGTAAAAATACTGTTTTCTTTATTTCTATTTATATTATAAAACTTACGAATAAAATATGAACCATTTGAAATGTTTATTTTATAGAAAATGTTCGTCCTCTAAAATACCATATTAGGTTTTTCGATATCTCATATGGTTCAGAAGCTAAGTGATTTAAAACATAATTTTGTAGCCTGCATCAATTAAGCTGACACTCACTGTACGTTACTGTCGTTAATCACACTTATCGAGTACTTGTTGTATGCGATATAGTCGGTTCGATATCTCCTATCGGCCCTATCAGAAATCCAATTGACAGATATCGCTCGAGTTATCGATCAATAGCACAATATCGGTTCGATATTGACATGTAAATACATACGAGAAACCGGCCATTAATTTAGTTAATTACTGTCAAACTTAATTTCGACTTTCGTGCTTACAATAAGTCGGGTGTTACTTAATTTCTGGTGCTTTAAAATATCAATAAGTTTTATTAACATCAATAAAGAATTAATTATTCTTCTTAACATGGAACGCTACGAAAACTACGAGAAATATGACATGCTAGCATGTTACATTCATGCAAATGAAAATTTAAATCAAGCTGCTGAATTATACTTGAATAGGCAGAGCACAACATTTATAAGCATAATATTTTAATAGTGTATTGATTCAATTCAGATATCCAGAAAGAGCACAATCAAATCCAAAAATTTTTCCACGTATAAAGCGCAATTTGATTAATTACCTAATATGATAATATTTGCATTAATGTAAATACTCTGAGGTTCTTTATCAATCCAATAAACAAAAAATTAGAATAAAAAACAAAAACCCTTGCATATTTCCAGTCGGGCATTGCGACGCAATAGCCGAACGCAGCGTTAGGTTTAGAACAGCAATAAACCTAAACGCTAATAGGGCGTCTGTTTTTGCAATGAAATGCAAGGTGTCCCTTGCACTTGTAAAAGCAGGTTTAGCAGTACGTCATACCCAGTGTCCCCTTTGAGGTGCCAATCTTCTTTTTGGCATTAAATTTTGTAAGAAAAGGGGCGCACTCGTTTTGTTCGTCAAACTTAGTTCTGTGGTGCTGAGTATTTTAGGTCTGCTCTGGTTCAAATATACAGGGTTCGGTTGGGTTGAAGATTGAAGGTCCCTACAATGTATAGTTTCTGAAATAGAGTACTTTACAAACTGATTTGGCAACCCTATACACTTCAATTGATATAATACTAGACTTAGAATCTTTTCTTTTGAATTTTGTACGTAAAGGGCGCAGTCGTTTCGTTCGAATGCGCCCCTTACAGCGATTTATCCATAAACTGTTCATGAGTTTATCGCCTATATCCGTTACTTTACGAACAATTGTATATTAAAAACATAAACTCTGGCAAATGATTATTATTTATTTTATAGGCACTGAAAGGCTTTAAATAACCTTTATCTACCTTTGCTTCCAATATCGTCGTTTTGAAGACATTTTCAACTCGTTAAGTACATCATTAAGGACAGCGGTATGTAAAGTAATGAAAGAATGCGTGAAGTAACAATTACAGCATCGTTTAGCACGATTACATAGTAACAAAAAGCAAACAATTGTTAAATAATTTCTTGTCAGTTTCAAAAAATTTGAATAATTATTAATATTCATTCTTAGTTTGTAGATAAAGTAATATATGAAACTGTGAGTGAAGTACCGGTTGTACACTCATAGGTCATAGGCCCCGGATATGTTCTCATATAAAATTTGTAATGAGTGCCGAGCCCCCATACGGATAAGCGCTAAATACGTGGGTACTTAATACTGCGTCCACAAGGCTGAAAATGCGCTCCCAGAAGACTTAAAATGCTTCCACGAAACTTGATACCGTTTCCATAAGATTTAAAATGCTTCTAGAAGACTCAATACTTCTGGCGGAAGACTTCACACTGCTTCTAAAAGACTTGAAATGCTTCCAGAAGATTTCAACGGTTGTCAGAAGACTTGCTACTGCCCCTGGGAAACTTGATACTTGTAGAAAACTTGGTATTACTTCCACAAGACGTGAAATGCTTTCAAAAGACTTGAAATATTTTCACAAGACCTAATCCTGTTTCTAGAAAAATCAATACTACTTCTATAAGACTTGACACTGCTTTCAAATGACTTGAAAAGCTTCAAGTCTCAGATACGTGTTTTTAGCATTAAGGGGTGTTCTGGGCCATTTTAGATCATTTTTGAGACCATTTCTCTTCGGTGCCAAAGTTACACAATACGTCTAAATAATATTATTAGACGGTAAATGGTATTTTGGTAACCAATACCTCCAAAAAGAAAAACGTCTTAGATACGTGCGTTAAGCTTTTACCGTTAAGAGGGCATTCTGAGCCATTTTAGAAATTTCTATTTTCTTCGGCGCTAAAGTTACACAAGACCTCTAAATAATATTATTAGATGGTAGATGGTATTTTGGCGACCAATAACTCCACAAAATAAAAACGTATCAGATACGTGCTTTTTAGCATTAAAGGGCCATTCTGAGTCTCTTGAAATGAAAGATTTGCTACAGCTCCTGAAAGACTTGATATTACTTCTATAAAACTTCATATTGCTTTCAGAAGACTTGGTACTGCTTCTAGAAGACTTCAAATGCTTCCAGAAGATTTGATATTACTTTTAAAAAATTTAAAATGCTTTCAGGTGACTTGATATTGCCTCTGGAAGACTTAAAATGATTCTGGATAAGTTAACACTGCTTTTAGAAGAATTGAAATTGTTTCTACAAGTGATGAAATGCTTGCAGAAGATTTGAAATACTTCTAGAAGACTTAACAGGGCTTCAATTTGATCAGATTGCTTCCAGAAGTCTTGAAATGCCTCCAGAATACTTAATATTGCCTCTGGAAGACTTAAAATACTTCTAGAGGATTTAATACTGCTTTTAAGAGAATTGATATTGTCTCTAGAAAATTTGAAATGCTTCTAGAACTTTGACACTGCTTCCAGAAGACCTGATACTGCTTCTAGAAGATTTGAAATGTGTCCAGAATATTACTTCTGGAAAACTTGAAAACCTTACAGAAAACTTGAAATACTTCCGGGATATTTGATATTGCCTCTAAAAGATTTGACATGCTGCTAAAGTTCTGAATACTGCTTTTAGAAAAATTGATATTATCTAGAGATGAACGTTTTACTTGAATGTCGCCGTAGAAGTGTTAAACATACCAATAGTGGTTATACGTGTACATAAGGAGTAAAACCGCCTTTTTAACTCGGAAAAGATCGCAGAGCAGTCAATAAGGCCCTTGCATATTTTATGAAGTAGAGTTAAGTCATTCATATTACGTTTGGGAGAGAGCAGCGTGAGACAAAAAACTGTCCATCGCTGCACATAATTTCAATACGGTAAGAATATTTATGCGACAAATACCCAGCAAAACACTTCTGGACTTGTTGGGATTTAGTTTCGATTAAAATGTTAATAATAAAAAAAAAGTAAAGCTGCCCTTCTGAAACTTTAATGCTCTTACCATTAACTGTTGTAGTTCTTGTTAACAATGGTCCTATCCTTATTTTATCAAAACGTGCGTGGTTTACGAACAAAAACTGCCAAGCCTTACCGGAACTCGTTTAAGTTTGCGTATGACTTGATTTATATAACGGAAACATTTTTAAACGATTCAATTCTTGACGGAGAGATCTTTGTAGCGATTATATTCCAGTTCTCGTAAGTGTGATGGAGGTGGACTTCTTGTGGTTGCGAGGAAGAACATTCACGTTACACCCTTACCATCTTATACTACCGAGGCCGAAGACTTGTGGTTGTGTATACAATGTGGTGTGACGCGAGTGATTTTGTGTTGTGTCTATCTTCCTCATGATGATTCTCTGGCCTTTTCAGTGTTTTTTCAACAGACCCAGCTTGTACGTGATCAAAATCCTGACAACGATGTCTTAACCATCGGCGATTTCAATTTACCTAATATTGTATGGAAATCGTCTCCCGGAGGTCGTTTAGTACCTTCTAGCGGCTACGACTCACGTTCAAATGATTTTCTTACGCTTTTCTCATATTGTAATTTCACGCAATTTAATACCATAGTTAACTGTAATAGAAGGACTTAGATTTGATCTTATGTAACTCACCCGCGGTGAACTCTGCACTCATGCGATGATCCTCTTGTTGACCTTGATAATCATCATCCTGCTTTAGAATTTTTTATCAGTCTAACCGCTTTCACTATTTATGTAATGGTCCGTCGTCTACTTCAGTTTTTGGTCGTGCTGACTATGAAAGTATAAAAACCGTTCTCCTCAATACGGATTGGAATGATTTATTTTTTGGTATTGGTGTCAACCTTTGTGTTGACAAATTTTACGGCTAGATGAACGGAATTATTAATGATTATGTCCCGCGTCTTACTTTTAGTAAACACCGCTACCCTAGTTGGTATTCTAATTCCACAATTAAAGTCATTAAAGAAAAATTAAAATTTCATAAAAAATGGTAAAGATGGGGTAATTACGAGGATTTTCTTTCCTTCAAAGTGCTACGTAGCAGGTCTCAAGCATTGATCTCGAATGACTACAGATCCTATTTAATCAACATACAATCCACTTTGATCGATTTTCCCTCACAACTGTGGTCCTGTGCTAAACATAAAAAACGTTGTTCTTACAGTTTTCCGGCTTGTATGGAACACTATGGCAATTTGGCAGAAGGTGGTCAGCAAATATCGGAACTGTTCGCCTTTTTCTTTAGTTCGGTATTCATTGACGGCAGACTCCAACAACTCCCACGTTCTACTATATATACTAGTTCGGGTCCTCACGGGTTGCCAGGTATTTTCCTAAAGACATGCGCCTCTGAACTGGCTGAACCGCTCTTCATAATCTTTGGTCGGTCATTGGTGCATTCAGTATCTCCATTAGAGTGGAAAAAAGCATTTGTACTTCCCATCTATAAGAGTGGAAATAGAAATTGTATTTCAAATTATCGTCCAATTTCTATTCTCTCCATTTTATCTAAGGTTTTCGAAAAAATTGTTTATGATAAAATATATAGTTCCATTCAACCTTTTCTTATCCAGCAGCAACATGGTTTTATCTGTGGCCGATCTGTGGAATCCAACCTCGTATCCTATGTAAACTATATTCAAGCTTATCTGAATGAAAATCATCAGGTCGACGCGGTTTATACCGATTTCAGTAAGGCCTTTGACAGGTTGCATTATGAGGTAGTTCTGACTAAATTACATACATTTGACTTGACTGCTGGATTATTAATGTGGTTAGCATCTTATATATCCGATAGGTGCCAGGCTGTAAAAATTAATAATTACTTATCGAACTTTATTCCAGTCACCTCAGAAGTGCCTAAGGGTAGTGACTTGGATCCGGTTCTATTTGTAGTTTATATAAATGACATATATGATTGCTTTCACCATAGTATTTTTTTGCTATATGCAGATGATTGTACAATATTTTCCAAGATTGAATCTACTTCCGATTGCGATAAACTTCAAATGGATTTAAACCGTTTAAAAACCTACTGTACTAATTATTATCTTTATCGCCAACCGGCAGCAAAATTATACTTTGTAACCATTTGCGGCAGTAAAGTGACGCTTTATGTTACTGTCAAATTTGACAGCATTTAGCGGCAGACAAAGTACTTTACCTGCCGCAAATGAGTCAGATAAAGTATTTTACCTGCCGCTAATTGCTGTCAATTTGAAAAAATCTTAGCAAACAACTGGATTCGAACCCGGTACCTTTAACATGACAGCTGAAGGATTTGTCACTGGACTACCGACCTTCTATATTTAATCAAACTTTGCCGATTTATATTAATGAAACAACCGTTTGTTATATATTTTGACATCTGTCAAAATATGTGTCTTAAATACTGCAAGTTATAGAATCATTATATCTTAAATTTTGCGGTTGGCGATAAAATGTTGTATGCACCACGCTAGCAAAGTGTTTTTATCGAACTCGCCTTTTACTCGCCTCGTTCGCTTTGCTGACTTGGTACATAAATAACTATTATGGTAAATGCAGTCAAATAACTTTCACAAACTTTTCTTTTTGTGATTCGATGTTCATCGCAAAAGTTTGGTTCAGGACATTTGATTTCGTAAACTCCACTCGATTGTCCGATGCTAAATCTCCGTTTTGTATTGTTAATGTGTTGGCTGATGTTTAGGCTAGATGAAAACGCAGGAACGATGTTAAATTTTTGAAGGTTTTGTTTAAGTTTAAATTCGAGTGAGGGGATGTAAGGACAGATAAGTATTTGATAGGGGCCGTGAAACATGGGTAAATCATTTTATTAATGTATAATCTACGAGTTTTATTATACAGGGTGTCTCACGTAACTGGTTCATTAGAACTTCTCTAGGTTCTACTATTCGTAGAGGCTTGAAATTTTGGCAACATAGGTTGTTCATTCCGATCTATTAATCTAAAACATGTTCAAGATGGCCACCACTTCCGGTCTACCGGAAGTAGACCTCAACTTCGTTATTTTAAATGGAATGCTATAGTTTTTATTACACCATTCAATTACACGTAAGAAAATATATTGACTTTGATAATAGTTATTGGTACCTAACGTTTTTTGTTTTCGAGTTATTTTGATTTTAATTGTTTTTTGTCAAATATCACCATGCTATTTACAAGCCCATATCTCAGCCAATGTTATTTCAAAAACATTTTGCATCGGTTCGATAACTCTTCATATGCTGTTAAATAGATTGTCATTTGTTGTATCAGTATATCTTACACAGGCTGGTCAAAAATTGAGTTACCATTTCTCTGTATTCATCTACGTGAATGTCGAAAATTTTAAATGGAATGCCCCATATTTTCATACCCTATCAGAAAGAGAATTTAATTCTCTACAAATTATCTATAAACATTTCTATACCTATTTATTATAATTTTCTTGCTATTGAGGAATTTATCAAAATCATACGTAAAATGCTAGAAACCCTTTATAATTTTGTTAGAAGGCCATAAAATTTTGACAGTTTTTTGTTTAATTGATTTAAATTATTATTAGTATTATTTCTACTATGAACTGCGATTGGATAAACTTTAGATTGCTAACTGTTATTTATCAAAAATTACCAAAAGAAAACCGAATAAATGAAACAATGAAAAACAACAATTTAATGACAAAATTAAAATCAATAACATAAAAGAATCAAAAACTTTAAATTATAAAAATAAATTAAGAGAATTTAATTCTCTACAAACTATCTAGAAACTTTCCCGCGCCTATTTAGTGCCCTCATATCTGGAAATTAATGGACACATGCAATGCTGGAAAGCTTCTGGTTTTATTTTAAAAAGCCATGGAGTTTTGTCAGCTTTTCATCCATATTTATGTTATTGTTGTGATTACTTAGTTGTGTCATCTTAGTTGTGTCATGACTTACATGTTAATGCCTTTGAATATCATGGCGAATTATTCCAACGATAACATTTTAAATTCGTTGTAATTCATGGCGGATGTAATAAAGTTTTAATAGGATCTGTTTCTTAGTTTTGGAAAGATCATAATAACAAGAAACCATAAATCTCTATCACCAGCACATTAAGATAATGGAATAAATGTTTTGTCGTATTTTGTTGCTTTACCAAATTCTTCGGTAAGAAGTGCTTCGATCGATTTAGATCAATAATATTTTCGAAGATAGCACCGTTAATGAATAAAGTGAACTCTCTAGGAATATTTCACCAATCATTTTGTCGAATATTACGCCATATTATTGTTTTTCATTGTTTCATTTATGCGTTCTTCTGCTGGTTATTTTTGGTAAATAAAAGCTAACAAACTAAAGTTTATTCAATCGCAGATCATTCTAGCAATAATACCAATGATAATTTAAATAAATTAAACGATAAACTGTCAAAATGTATTCTAATAAAAACTGAACGACTTTGTGTAGGATTTTGATAAAAAGCTCAATATGAAGAAAAGTATAATAAATAGGTATGAACAATGTTTATAGATAATTTGTAGAGAATTAAATTCCCATTTTGATAGGCTAAAAAGATATGGGGCGTTCCATTTAAAATTTTCGACTTTCAATTTTTTGACCACGCTGTATAAGGTACACTGATATAACAAGTGACAATCTATTTGACAGCATATGAAGAGTTATCGCACCAATGCAAAATGTTTTTGAATTAACGTTGCTTGAAATATGTGCTTTTAAAGAGCATGGTGATATTTGCCAAAAAACATTTAAAATCAAAATAACTCGAAAACAAAAAACGCTAGGTACCAATAACTATTATCAAAGTCAACATATTTTCTTACGCATAATTAAATGGCGTAATAAAAACTATAGCATTCCATTTAAAATAACGAAGTTTAGGTCTACTTCCGGTTGACAGGAAGTGGTGGCCATCTTGAAAATATTTTAGATTAATAGATCGGAATGAACAACCCATGTTACTAAAATTTCAAGCCTCTGCGAATAGTAGAAACTAGAAAAGTTCTAATGAACCAGTTACGTGAGACACCTGTATATTGATTGAATATTATCGACACTGTATTGGTTATTAAGACCAATTTTTATTATGGTTTTTAATTCCAAATTAAAGTCATTATCGTTGAGAGGTGTATTAATAAAAGACCTTGATACATGATGTAGTGTTGATTGTTAAAAAAAAAAAAAAATTGGTCGCAAACGGTTTCTAATAGAGAGATTAAAGAATTAGTTTCTAATATGTTTAAATGTAAATTGTGAATGTTAGCAATTAGGTGTTGTTTAATAACCCTCATTGATTTTTCTATGGGTATATTTGTGTACAAGTTTTTTATGTATAAAGATATAAGTCTGTGTTTATCTGTGATATGTACATTTTTTAAATGTTCGATCAGTTCTGATGAACTTTATGTTGTATGACAATTTACAGTGAAATGTATTGTATAGGAAGCCTTGAAATATTTTGGCAATTTTACTGGAAGGGGTGTGTAGTTTGTAATGATAGGTCTTATGCCTCTATCTTCTTTGTGTAGTTTAATTAAACTTCTAAGTGTAGGTGTTAGTGGATTCATAACTATTGAGTTATAAGCGTTAATGTTAAATCTTTTCAATTCATTTTGATGGTCTTTAATGAATTTTTTTAATCTATTGTTCAATTTATTAGTGGGGTCTTTTGTAATGGTGGTTATGTTATTATCTCTAAAAAAATTGTAGTTTTCTCTATGTATATATTTTTATCTATTATTACGTACCCTGCGTTTTTATCTCCCATCGTGATAATAATATCATTATCATTTAATTTTTGTTTGAAAGTTCTAAGATCTTTGTGAATCCAAACTATAAATCGTAACTACAGCCTTGGTCCTGGTCCCTTAAGTGTGTCGTCTAACGTAAATGATCTGGGCTTAGTGCTAAATTCCAAGCTATTATTCTTCTATCATGTAGAAGAACTAATTAGTAGGGCGAACAGAAGCCTAGGTTTTATTATTAGGTTGTCAAAATCATTTAGCAATCTACAGAGCATCAAATCTTTATACATGACTTATGTCAACAGAATTCTTGATTTTGCTTCAGTTGTTTGGAATCCTGCATATGCTGTGTACAGTGATCACATTGAGACCTTGCAAGTCAGATTTGTGAGATATCTGGCTGGCAAATTCGCATTGCCTTATTGCTCCTACGAGCAGAGGTGCACTGTATTTGGTTTACGTACACTGCGTGGACGTCGAACTGCAACTGATTTGATGTTTTTGTTCAAGCTAACGAACGGCTCGCGGTGACTCGCCAGAGCTTCTGAGACACATTCCTTTTTTAATTTCCAGTTATCCCACTCGAGATCAATGTCTTTTCCGGTTGCCTGCTTCTACTACTAATTATTATTACAACTCACCTTTACCGCAATTGATGCATTGTTATAAGCGTTATTGCTCAACGTGTCACATTTTTAATTCTTCGTTGACGTCTTTCAGTAAAAGTGTATTAAGTTTGACTATGTCATTGAATATGTTCGTGTTCAATCTGGCCTGTATTATTAACTGAGAACACCATCTTTTTATTTTACTTTATCTCGAGTTTGTTACTTATTTTTACTGTTACCAGATTTTTATGTGGAATTGTTTGGTTGTTAATTCACTGATTTCGTTTGTGTTGTTACTGAATGTATTCTGTTAGAGCAGTGATTCCCAAAGTGGTCCATACGGACCCTAAGGGGTCCCTAGAGTCATTCAGGGGGTCCGCGCAAAGTTTAATAAAAAATAAATAAATTGAGACACATTTTTTTAATACGGAAGTTAAAATAATAATAAAAAATCATCAATAAATTATTAGTAAATCATTTATTAATTTATTAATAAATTATTAGCAATTTTTACATCCCAAGTAAAATATAAATATAGACAGGTGCATAAAATTGTACTTTATTGTATTGTACTTTATTAAGTAATAACAGGCATCGCGATGCAGGCTTATGCCTGCTCGATCTTGTATAACCCTCCGTCTGTCTGGTGCGCTTTCTTAACACTTTCGATCGGGTGTGGTCTGTGGAGTCCAAAATAGAAAAAACTCTAAAGGACGCCAACGTGTCCTCCAGTGCTAATTTCTCATAAATATGTTTTATATGATGCTTGTACTATATAATAGCTTAATACAGGGCCAATTCCAAACTCACGTTTTATGTTAATTTGATTTAAAGAAAATGCTTACAATTTAATCACATATTTTTCAAAATTTGGAAGCAACTCCTAAATAAAGGAAAAGAAAATCGTTCTATATTTATTTAAAAATGTATAAAGTGTTATAAAAAAAATGTCTTAACTAAAGAATAATATTCTATGCACAAACTGGAGGGCTTCAAACTGTGGTCTCCATATTTCCCAAACAATCAGGCAGCGCGCCAACATCTACAAATTTTGCAAAAATAACGAGTTTTTCGTCTTTTGCAATATTTTCCTCTTTTCCCTGGTTTTGGCTCTGGAATAATCTCCTCTTCAATACCTGAGAGCCTCAAGGCAGAAGAACGCACACTTTTGGTCAAGTGCTTATCAACGGCTCTTCTTTGCATGTTATTTTTCACTAACTCCATACCAAGATTTTTTTGAAACAGTCTGCGAGTTTTAGCAAATTCACCATCTGGTATGTTGCCTTTGTAGATAACAAAAGCGTTAATTGCTGCTATATTGGGGAGGTTATAGAAAATTACCATTGGCCAACGGTTTGCGTTTCTTGCAACATTGTATGATGTGATCATTCGATCAACAACATCTACTCCACTTTTTGTGCTATTATAGAAAGTAATTGTTTCGGGCTTTTTCCGATCACCGGTAGCTTCATCGATATGATGGTCTCGGTGCATTGTTGAAACTACAAGCACATTCTTTCCTTTTTTGGGTATATATGAAACTGCAGTCATATCATTACTAAATGCGAATAACGAAGAATATACTTTCCTGTTTTTAACTTGTGTTATTTCAAGAGGTAGTTCTCTTTTATTGGCTCTAATTGTACCAACCACAGTAAGGCGGTACTCTCTTAGCAGCTTCTTTACAATTGAATATCCTGTGAACCAACAACATTGGGTTGAACACCAGCGTAAATTTCTATGTGTGAAGTGAAAAATGTTTTGGCATCAACAACGGCTTTCAAAAGACTTTTAATCCGTATTTGTTTGGTTTACGTGGAATGTACATTCGGAAACTGCACTTACCCCTAAAGGCAAGCAGCATTTCATCTAATGTTACATACTCGCCCACAAAATAAGTTTTCTTACAATTGTCGTTGAACTTGTCAACAATAGTACGAACTGCTGCTAGTTTGTCCATTTCTTTTCTTTGACCTCTAGTTGTGGTATCGTCTAAGCGAATGCATTTCAATAAGAAGACGAACCTCCGTTTTGCCATTGTAGCAGGAAATATCTCATATCCCATACCGTCTGATGACCAATACTCTGCTAGATGTGTCCTTGATCCATGATGGAGCCCAGCTAAATAAAGCAAACCCATCAGCGCTTGGAGCGATTTCTACAGAGTCGGTAGGTCTACACTCAGTCTTATCTTGGTATTTAACAGAAATTTTATCAATAAATAAATTAGTGTTTTCAACTACAATATCAATGCAGTTTTCAAACATGTACATCCAGCATTGAATGGGAGATAATGCGTCACGTGCTTCATCGATGACCCCCGGCAGGTGAGACACTATGTTTTCGTTGCGAGTTCTAATATTTCTAGGTGGGACAGCCTTTTTCCATTTAGTTCCATCTTTACCAAAAAAATACGAGCATCTATCACGAATCACGGGATGTTCATCTTCATCATCCTCGCCGTCATCCTGATGCATAATATCTACATCTTCATTTACGTTCTCCTGCTCGGTTTCTGTATCATGATCACTGATACTTACAAAATCTGGATCTGATATCGAACTATCGTCAGACTCTTCTATTTCACTGCCCGTGCTAACTTCTTCATACAGTTTCTGTAATCTTTCTCTCTCCTTTTCATAAGGATCCATATCACATTGCTATCAAATAATAAATCATTTATTATTTTATCAAATCATATCAGAAAATTGTGTGATACTACTTACCTATTTATAAGTATGCTATTTGTAGATTGCTAACTAGATATTTATGTCATTAGAGCAGTTAATAAAATCAAAAGGAATGCCTTAAATGAGAGATTATTTGCTCAACTTTGTTTGGAAAATGATGATGACTATAATCGTTTACTACTTAACACAGAAGTACGATGGTTGTCTAAAGGTGCGTGTTTGAATCGCTTCTATTCGCTTTTTGATTCAGTGTTGGAATTCCTAGAGAGTAAAGACAATGATTTGCGCCATAATTTAATTATCTCGAAAAATGACATCGCTTATGTGACTGATTTATTTGCCAGATTCACCGAGACTAATTTGAAACTACAAGGTGACACACTAAATTTAATCAAAACTAAAAGTGTAATATCTGCCTTTGTTGCAAAGCTTTTGCTATACAAACAAAACTTGGGAAGAGGAGAATGTTCTGTTTCCAAATCTTTCAAACTTGCAAAATAGAGACGAAGATTTGCTTGCTTATTGTCAACACTTAACGGCACTCCATTCGGACCTTACTCAAAGATTTGAAGACATTCTTCACTTGGATATTCCCGACTGGATGTTGCACCCTTTTGTAAGTAGTTGAACTCAGAGCACAAATGCAGATGAGTACATGCCAGTGCAGGAGCAACTTATTGAATTATCCACAAATGAGGAGCTGAAACCAATGTTTAAGCAAGGATACGAAAACTTCTGGTTACAAAAACAGATCCCAATTTTATATCCAGCATTATGGGTTATTGTACAGAAGCTGTTGATTGCTTTTCCGTCTTCGTATTTGGACTGGAAATTAGTAATCGGGGGGATTTGCGATTGTTACTGACAAACATCGAGCCGGATATAAATAACCTCATAATATCCCATTAGGTTCATACAAGCCATTAATATTTTATTATATTTTAGTACAAAAGTTATAATCTATAAATACTTCTTCAACAAAATATTTACTTTATATTTTATTTTTACGTCACCATTTACCATTAAGACAACAAAGTTAAAGTCTTCATTTTTCTATTATGTATTTAATGTAGTTTTTCACCCTGGGGGTCCGTCGGCAAGGTTGGACTAAGAAAAGGGGTCCGTGGGCCAAAAGACTGGGAAACACTATGTTAGAGGATACTATTGTGGGGGAAACCCTGTTTGTATCCCGGATAAATAAATAAAAAAAATAAATAAATAAAACATATTCAAACATTATAAACTTTTTATTTGCTTTGAATAATTAGGGCAGCAACGTGATATATCAATTAACATTTCAATCCTATGAACTCCATATGTTTAGTCTGAGAAGCAAAAGTTATACAAAGCTCCCGGAGTCGATCCTACAAAACGTACTACACACTATTTATTGAATGTAATTCTGCCTTGATCGTATTATTGTGAAAGTTTTCTACAAGACAACCTCTTTGGAAATCCAAGAATTGTATCACTGGAATGTTGAGAAACACTTTTTTTAATTCTTTTTGCTACGATTAATTCTAAGCAACATTTACATAGTTTATAATCAGCGTTATCACAATTCACACAAGCTTCAAATAAAAACGGAAGATTTTTTTGTGAACATTTTTACTTACAACATTTTATATTAATAATTACCTATAAAGATTTAATGGAGGGTTTTAATATTTAAGTTAAAATAGAAAAAAATAAATAAATTAAAATTGAAATACTATAGCATAACGTTTATGGTTTTCCTTTTTTCTAAATTAATAACTAATCACGGCTTCTTTCAAATCCGATTACCAACTTTTATATACATGTTTATGTATACAATCCAGGTACGAATTTGCTAACTAAAAGGAAATACCTAAACGTACCTAAATTTCGGAAAACTAATTCAATTTTCAATTTAATTGTTATATACTATGTATAATCGATTTTATTTTAGTGACTTGACTTTACTATTTGTTGTTAAAAATTATTTCAATTAAGAACATCTTTGTTACATTAAAACCTCGCGATTTTATGATTTCCACAATAATAAAATATATATCATATACATCAGTTATTATTTTTTTCGATTCATTATTTTTCTTATATTGACTTTTATACTATTGCTAAATACATTGATGTCAACAAGAAAATTTTTTTGTCGTTTAAATTTGCTACAACCACTTTTCCACGAATAATCTTAACATACTTCCATATCTAAACATCCTTCTTCTTCCATCTTTGTTAAGAACTTAATCACTCTATGACCGTCAGTTATTTGTTTAACCATATCGATAATAGCCAACAGCTTTTTAATGCCAATAAAAATCCTTAAATACATTTAATTAAGTTGCTAAAGAGTCTATAATAAAATGAGTCTTACTTTTTATCCATTACATTCTTTGCAACTTGTTTTAATTCTTCAGGGGAAAACATTTCTATGTTATCTAATACTGACAATAATTGATCTGGTTTTGATAAATTTGGAACATGGAGAATTCCAGTAAATGCAGATAACATTTCCATGTCTTGCAAAATTTCTCTAAAAATGTATTAAAATAAAATGATGTAATTAATTAAATGTTGTAACAATCATTACCTTCGACTGGTGGTACAAAGAACTAATAATTTTTTTCCTGGTGGCGGTTCTTTTTTTAATAAAACCAACAAAGCTTGTAGTGTTAAATTGGAATATCTAGGGCCAATTGGACCATAATCTAATAATCGTTCTATATTATCAACAACAATACAACTCAATGTTGAACGATACGCGTCATCAAACACCTTCAAAAGGTAATAAAAACAATTGTAATTTTCAATAACTGCACTCGCTTTCACATGAAATACAATACCCATTAAGAACTACAATTTTGAAACTTTGGTAAAATAATGCATTATCAAAGATTAGTTGAAAAAGAAAACAATACAAAAAGTTAATGTCTTCATATGTTATCTGAAATTGGATGAACAAAAAGAAATTGAAAATAAAAATCTCAAGCCCAGATGATGCAAGATATGATAACATAGGATAAGGTTAAGGAGCGTGCTGAGACCCCGAATATACTCTGAAGAATGATTCCAGGAAGAGTATGATTTGGGTTGGATTGGGTTGTGTTGAATTGAGTTGGCTTGGATTGTGCCTATATCCATATCGCCCCTTATGTCTTCTGAGTGTTATTGGAAAACTGTCGGAAAGGTTAATAAATGCAGACTCATTGATCCATTGGAATCCAGTGGTATAGAGAAAGTTAGCATCATGCAAAAGAAATCACTTACAAATAGGTCACTTACAAACTCAGCAAATATGAGTCTTAAGCTCGAGGAGTCAAAATCTGAAATGATAATCCTAGAAGGTACAAGGAAGCTAAATGATATAACTAAGATCAGAGTAGGCGATACAATTATCAAAAGTACAGTCAGCCAAATTCCTGGATGTAACACTCGACAAAGACCTAAGAATAACCATGCATGTCAAGATGATTTCGGATAAAGCAGCGAAGATCCAAAACATATATATACTCCAGAAAGTGATGCCTCAAATAAAAATGGAAGAGTGCTGGCATGAACAATTAGTTCAGTTGTACTACTAGAAAAGAGACGGGACTAAAGATAGCTCCGTAATCAACAAAAATATTGTGGCAGATATCCTATTAAATGTGGGATTTGAAACGGAAACGTTAGCGAGCTTCTTGAGGGAAACTGTTAAGATCAAGACCCTAGAGGAACAGAAAGAGAAGCCTACTAGGGAATGAAGCTATGTTAACATAGTTATTTTTACGAAACATCGCTTATTCGCTGTATAGAAGATAATCAAAAAAATTATATTCTTGTTGATCTTTTTCTAACACCCATTTCGAAAATTCTAATAGTTTATTTTTTGTGAAAAAATTACATTTACACCAACATTTTTGAAATAGTTTAGTTATCTCAAAAAGTACATCTGTTAGATATACCACGTGCTTAACAAACATGAAAGGTAATTAATAAAGCCTTTTGAGGCATTGAAAAAATGTAGGCTGTTCCATTAAAAATAACAAAGTTATGGTCTCTCAAATATTCCATAAATTAACCGACTCTAGTAACAAATTCTGCTGAAAGACCCAATTCTTTAATGATATGTCAAATTACATCCTTCAATATTTAATACTAATACTGATAACGAATTTTAAGTGCTGATAACTTGGCAACCTTGCATTCAAAATTTTA
Source organism: Onthophagus sagittarius (assembly GCA_036711965.1). Classification (NCBI taxonomy): domain Eukaryota; kingdom Metazoa; phylum Arthropoda; class Insecta; order Coleoptera; family Scarabaeidae; genus Onthophagus; species Onthophagus sagittarius. Next base: position 46,375,863 of record JASERS010000003.1, on the reverse strand, counting down.
CAACAAGATATGCACTTATAGCATTTAGGACAACTAATCAGCATAGGTGAAAAGATACATAGGGTTCCATTTTAAAAAAATGAAGTTGAGTACGGACCTGAAATAGTGAAACAGCCTGTATAGCTGAAAATAATTCTAATCGATGCTGCTTTGACAGTAATGTATGATGACATAAAAACACTTTTTTTATTTTCAACGGTAAATCCACCACCTTCCTTCCCCGCACTATCGACTCATCCTGTATATCTACAAGGGTTTTAAACAAATATACAGTGTCTTTGAAATGCGTGTATAACGGAAGACCACAGATTCCTTGGGTCAAAATAGGTCGATTTAAGTTAACTTATCTATATCAAAAATTGCTCCGTTTCGCCGCAAGAGGAGTCAGCGGAAAAAATTCGTTTATTCTTTATAACTCGAAAACACGATAATCAATCAGAACCATTTTTGAGATGTGAGATCCTAGGTTCAATTAACGTCTTTTTATGGTTTTAAGTGAAATTTAAAAACACAGAAATGATCGAAATGCTATGTCTTCAGCAGTTATTACTCCATATCTTCTTTTCTGAGTAGGCGATGACTACATAATTAAAATTTCTGAATAGCCCATTTAGTTCTGGAACTGTTTTATCTCTTATAAGATTTTGATAACATTTGTGGTTAAGCCTACATATATATACATATGTAGGCATCATGCGGCCGTCACTGGTTGAGCATGTCAAGATGCAACATATGCATCACCGGCCACGAGTGCGTCAAAATTGTTAATGATGTTGAACATGTAATCCCAATTAGCTATTTAGCATAAAATATTGTTGAGTTGGGTTGAACCATCATCCAGCTCACCCAATCCAACCCAACTACTAGCCAGTTAACATTAGTTATTGTTTAAGGAAGAAGTATCAAAGTATTGTTCATTTTACTTAGAGCGTACGACGTCTTCGAAGTCGACCGTGATAATTTCTTCGTTTAAATTGTTATTGATATAGAGGATATAATCCAAACTAGCAATTTAGTACAAAATATTGTTGAGTTGTGTTGAGCCATTAATCTTAACCCAGCTCACCCAAAACGCTATCAGTGTAACGACGAGTGTTTAATATGCCTGGAATGAATGTAAGAGGTGATCTTCGTCCAGCTCATATCACTTCCCAAACCATAACTCCAAGTTTAACCCTCGACGTTCCCGCACCTTTCTGCGATCATCATTTACACATTGATTTTACACAAACCTAAATTCAGTGATGAAGACGATGTAGTTCCATTAATAAACCCACCCTTGCCGTTCTTGACACCATACAAGATTGACTACTTTATGGGAAGGTATTAAGGAAAGCCGAGAGTAAGGACGGTATGAATAAAGCCCAAAGGAAGAAATTCTTGTGTAAATACTTTCCGCAGAATTTGTTTCTGAGTATATAGCTGACGTCTTTTAATATGATTTTAAATGTCTCTATGTTCACAGTGTTCATTTTCCTATATTTTACTTATATTTACTTTCCTGTTTCAGAAGATAGATGGAAAGTTGTAAATTGTGCCAAGTGATCACTAAAATGCAAGTTCATGGTGTACTGACTGAACATCCGACTCCTTTAATCAATGTTAGATGACCTTAGATCTGCTTATGATAAGCGTTGTATTACTAGCTTTTAGTAAAGCTTAGGTTTTTTGCTGATGATTTTACCTCTTCTTGTATATCTTGGTTCCAATCTTATCTTTCTTATTGGTCTTTATGGGCCTGCGTGCAATCTGTACTCTCTTCTCCTGTTAATATCAAATGTGGAATTTCCCAGGTGTCTTTTGTTCATCTTAATTTAGATAAATTGTATTAGTGATGTTGTCTCGTGTAATTATCATTGGTATGCAGATGACCTTCAAACAATGATCTCTTTAGCGTACTTGACTAGTTTAGACGTCATTGACTTAACCAGAATCCTGATAAAATGTAAGCTATTGCGTTTGGTACTCGCTCTTTGCTGGTACAATCTAATTCTTTAACAATCCTTCAACTGAAGCTTGACGACACTGTTAACCGTTTTCTAATAAAGAAAGAGATCAGAAATCTCGAAAGAAAGTCAGAAATTTTGGTGTGGTAATGGATTCGACGATGTCTTGGCGGCCACAAGGTTAGCGAGTCTGTAAGTGGATTTATTTCTGTTTCCATACTTTGAAAAAACTTCGCTGCTACCGTCCTTCTGTTGTGGGTCGGTTGTCGCAACTATCTTCTTCAGTACAGTGGATAATTGGTTAACGAACTGCGAACAAATCGGACAACGAATACATTCACGAAAGATTTTTGTGTTAAGACAACGCACACATATTCGGATAACGAACTTTCCGTACGGTGCTAACGTGAACCATATCACCCGCCGAAACACGTTCGTTTCTCTTCCTCTAAACTTTTGTATGTGCTTTTCTGAACCCTTTATAAAACAACAGATAATCGGACTATAATTATAGGTCATAAAAAGAGTGGAGTGCCAAGAACTGTGCTCACCATAATAATCAAGCAAGAGATTATATATTACAGTGAAAGTAGAGAGCGGAGAGAAGATGGCTGATGTTGCGAAACAGTAGGCTTAAACAGGTCTACAGTATGTACCCTCTTAAGGTAAACCCAAGTAAGAAAGATATCATCAAGAAGACCTAAGTAGCTAAAGAAGTAACGAAAATCACATCCGCAAAGAAAAGATGTGCCATGCATAAAGAAATGGAGAGGTTGCTTTTAGTTTGGATAAACGAAGAGGAATGAAAACAAATGTAATTACTATGGCTATCTCTTCTCTGTTCTCTTTTTAAAGAATGGTAGTTTGAAGTTTGCTCTCCGAACATCACCTTTTTACCAATGATTTGCTATTGAAAACCTTGCTGTTATTGGACGATGCAACAAGACACACAAAGGACTTTGAAAATGATGTTATGACAGACCTTCCCTGGTTGGTCTTGAATCAGGAGGTTGCAATTTGAAAAAGTTGTACACTCGCGATTTTCCTCAACAATAACATTGAAAACGTTTAAAAAGAAAAAATTTGACATTCTTGAAGCTATTCGTATTATTCAAAAGGCGTGGTCAGAAGTCGCACAACGACAGTTGATTTCTGCTTGGCAAAAGCTATGTCCATACTTTGTTCAAAGAGACGGAGGTAATCAGGGTCAAAGGGACACACCTGCAGTTGAAGGATGAAATTTCAACAACTGCTAGAGATAAATATGAAGATGAACTGATGACAGAAGAACTTCAAGACATCTTGTATGAAGAGCACCAAGAAGCATGCGTCCTTCATCAAATGTGTCCTTCTGAAGAAGAGGAAGACGAAAGAGGATTGATGCTGATATATGCCATTTCAGATGTTTTGAATAAGTGGGAGGATGTCAGAGAAATAGTCTTAGAATGGCAAATCAAGCTGATGTCAGTTGGGTTGGGGATTTTTACTAAAGTTTGTATTTTGCACTACATACTCAATATACCAGAATAAAGAAAGCAATTTTAAGGGATGGAAATGGAAAAATAATTTTGTCCAATTAGAAGGATAAATACCCCAATGTGCGACGTCGCATTGGGGCATTAAAAAGCGTCTAATTGATAGTTTGAGAATCAAATAAACTGATATTTTGCGGGTATAAATTCATTAAATGCAAGGAATACAATTATGAAAATTGGAGATAACAAATGGTACAGGAAACATAATATATGAAAAACTAAGTTTTCTTAGTTGATAATAAAGCATTATTTTACCAAAGTTTCAAAATTGTAATTTGAAATTTAGTGGGTGGTGGATTTCATATGAAAGTGAGCATATTTGTTACAACCTTTCTGATATGAAGACATTTTGCGGTTTCCGTATATCCAACCATTTCTTCAGGAGAGCAAACTTTAACGAATGGAAAATCGGAGTTTTTCGCCAATTGAGCGGCCAATGCGGTTTTTCCAGCGTTGGGTGGACCTTCAATTAATACTGACACCAAACCAGCGGTATCTTCTGCTTTAGCTTGTTGAATATACAACATTCCATCTTCTAAAATGTTCTTAACAGGATTACCCCAGTTGATAATACCACGCGCTAGGAACCTTGACAGAACTTCTTGAGCAGTACCAAAAGCCTAAGTTGATAATTCGTAAATAATCATTTATATTATTTAAATTAAATTCGTACCGGTTTAATATCATGCTCTAAAGCATGTAAAAAGTCGGATCTGTTCACCATCAATTTTTCTAACGCTTCTGGATCAACCTCAACTTTATTCGACGCTTTTATCAAGCGATTCATCGCCGTTGATTGAGCAGCGCGAACCAAACCTTCCAGTTCAGCTCCAGAGAAATTTTTTGTTAACGTTGCTATTTCCTAGTTGATAATAATTTCTATTAAATGCTTTTTAACAGAATAAAGTGAGTTTTTTACCTTACTATCGACATCTGAATGTATTTTTTTATATTTCCTCATTTTTGCTGTGTGTATATTCAAAATTTGAACGCGTCCCTCTTCATTGGGAAGACTAATCTCAACTTGAACTTCTAATCTGCCAGGTCGAAGTAAAGCATCGTCAATCATATCTTTCCTATTAGTCATACCTACAAAATTGTAAAAAAATAAATTTCCAATCATATAAGAATGATAATCTGTTATTAATCATAAGCTTAAGCTAAAGAATCATAATTCTTACCAATAACTAAAATATTATTTAATTGTTCAACACCATCAATTTTTGATAATAATTGATTAACAACAGTGTCATGAACTCCTGTATTTCCAGCAACTGATCCTCTGGCTTTACAAATAGCGTCAATTTCATCGAAAATGATTATATGTAATCCACTATTGGGTCCAGCCTATAACGATCGATTCTAAATTCGAATCAGTAAAAATAAATTATTAAGAATATTACCCTTTTCTCTTCTTCTTCAGCTTCAGCGAATAACCTACGAACGTTCGCTTCAGATTCGCCAACATATTTATCTAAAATCTGTGGTCCATTCACAATTTTTGGTTCCCTAGCATTTAACATTTTTCCAATTTGTCGTGCCATCAAAGTCTTACCAGTTCCAGGAGGGCCATATAATAAAATACCTTTTACATGTTTACATCCTAAAAATAATTTTGTTATAATAATTATTTTTTTTATTATGCAGTAAAATCTCGATATGACGGATTTGTGCAAGAAAAGGAAATTTTGAGCTGGCATTTTAAACTGTTTGAATGAACAACTTTAGTGTACATCCACTTTGATAGCCATCCATTCATTACATTTAGTTTACCTACACTTTATATTTAGCAACGAATGTACAATCTAAGAGAACTACAATTTTGTTTTTGGCAGTACATGTTTCGAAATGAGACTTAATACTGCTTCTAGATGACTTGATATTATTTCCGGAAGACTTGAAATGCTTCCAGAAGACCTCAAACTACTTCTAGAAGACTTGATATTGCTTCCAATAGAGTTGAAATGTTGCCAGCGAAGATGAGCTACTTCTAGAAGACTAGATACTGCTTTCAGAAGACTAAGGATTGCAAACAAAAAGAACTTTCATTCGGGATTTATAGACTACAATGTAATTATCAAAGCGTTCACGGTGTTTTACTTGATGGTAATTCATTTAAGACAACGTAAAAATCGCATGATTGGCTTATACCGATTCCATATCTCATTTTCTTTTCGTGTATTTTCTTCCACAATTAAATGTAAAACAATTAATTTCACTACTTAACCTATAAATAACCCCGTCTATCTCGGGTAAGTACATAAATGTTGAGGGAAAAGTAATTTCGAATGCGTATGAAAGGGATATAATCCCTGAAAGTCTTCAAATACCTCCAGAAGACCTGACACTGCCCCTAGAAGACTTGATACTGCATCCAAAAGTCTCGATACTACTACTGGAAGAATGATACTAGTTTTAAAAGACTTGAAACGCTTCCGGAAGACTTGAAATGCTTTCAGAAGACTCGATGCTGCTTTTAGAAAATCTGAAATGCTTCCAAAAGACTGATATCGCCTCTAAAAAACTTGAGAAATGTTTCCGAAGATTTGATACTACTTCTAGAAGACTTAACATTGCTTCCAGAAGACTTTATGCTGCTTCTAGAAGACTTAAATGCTTTCAATACCTTTAGAAGAGTTGATACTGCTTTTAGAAGATTTGAAATGCTTCCAAGGGACTTAATATAATCTCTGGAAGTCTTGAAATGCCTTCAGAAGACCTGACATTGCTCCTAGAAGACTTGATACTGCATCGAAAAGTCCCTATTGTCCCACTGGAAAAATGATACTGGTTCCAAAAGACTTGAAAAGCTTCCAGAAGACTTGCGGTATCAAGTCTTTTGGACTATCCAGAAGTCTCGATATTGCGTCTGGATACGTGATACTGGTTCCAAACGACTTGAAATGCTTCCAGAAGACTTGATGCTGCTTTTAGAAGACCTGAAATGCTTTCAAAAAACTGATATCGTCTCTGAAAACTTGAGAAATGCTTCCGAAGATTTGATACTGCTTCTAGAATACTAGAACTGCATCTGAAAACGTAATACGAATTCCAAAATATTTGAAACGCTTCCAGAAGACTTGTAATACCTTCAGAATAGTTGATACTGCTTCAAAAAGATTTGAAATGCTTTCAAGGGACTTGATATAATCCCAGAAAGTCTTCAAACGCCTCCAGAAGACCTGCCCTTGGATGCTGCCCCTGGATTTGATACAGCTTCTAGAAGAATTGACATTCCTTCCAATAGATGTACAATGCTTTCAGAAGACTTGCTATTTCTTCTAGAAGACTTAAATGCTTTCAAAATACAATTGTTAATGATTTTATCTGGATTGAGGTTACCACTTTCAATTAATTTTTTTAATTTTGATGTCCTAACATCTGCTGCGGACAGGACATTCTTTTGTCACGTGTTTTCGTTATTTTCACGTTTGCTGTTATTTGTCGTTTGACTCTTTTTCCAATTCCATTTTTTCTGCACGTGTTTTCAAAAACCGATGCTATGGGCAAGCAACTGCAATTTCATCAGTAAACATTTAATTTATTATTCTCGTGTTTTGTCAAACGCAAAAAAACAATTAGTCTATAGTCTTAATTAAAGTCGAAAGATCACAGCTGATTTTTGGCAGCAAAACGTTAATAATTAAGTTGCTTAGAGGATGCATCTAACGCTTAGAACACTTCCTGTTCTTTTCTATGTCTCCAATAATCGAATTTCCCATTCTTTCTGACTCACCCTGTATAGTAGGATAAAAACGTAAGCAAAAACCAGCAAAATAGAAGAAAAGATATAACAAAAACGAAATGTTCCAGAAGACTTGATATTGTCTCTGAAAGAAGACAATATCAGAGAAGCACTTGATATAGCTTCTGGAAGACAACAAATGCTTCCAAAAGAACACCTATACAAAATTGTGCAGCAAACATTTTTTTTTGCATATATGATATTTTGAACTTTTTCAGGTCTTTTCAGACCCAATTCAGACTTCTTTTTTTGGAAAGGGCTCCACCACTCTATGGATTTATCCAAATGAATAAAATAAATTTATATAGACTGAATTATAACCAAAAACCCAAAGACAAAAAAATAGGAAATTCACAAATATAAATTAAGTGTGAAGAAAAAACGTTACGAATTTTTATTTTTTCTTAATTTCGAGACCTATCATTTCTTTTATAATCCCAGAAATGACCCAAACTAGATCTCAATAATTTCAACTTAAAAACCACTGAATGATTAAAATGTGAAGACAAAAGTACTGTTAATTCAGTTAACAAGTGTTAATTAAATATAATGGTTTGCAACTTCCAAAAACTTGTGTACCTAAAATATTCCATGAATAGTTTAAAAATCTTTCACTCGGTAACCTAAATGAAGGTTTTATATGGTTATAAATTTTAATTATTACATAGTTATTTGAACTTTAAGATTGATAGTTTTCATTTCCAACATTTTGTTGTGCTCTCTGATTAAATGTTTCATGTTTTTAGTTTTTTTTGTCTGTGTTACCCTTTGTTAATTAGTTATAAAAGATACGAATTAGTTCTTATTCTACAAATTTTGCATTATTTTACTATGGATTTTGAACAATAATGAAGTCCCACATATCTATCAATTAGTGGGAGCTAAACAGTATTAAATGTTAGTTTATTATTATCAGCTTTAGTTATCTTCCAAACTTATATCTAGGGAAAATAATAACCCAATTTTTCTTATTACAAAAGTAATTGGTTTGAAAATTCTCTCCTGCAAAATTTAAAAAAATTTAGATAATACCATTTGGCTCTCAGGTCCAGATATATGAAGAAGATAGTAATATAGTATTAATAATATGACTCAAATATATTTTGTGTGTTGTATCGAGATTTTACTGCTAATTGTTGGCACCTAATTGTTCTACTACTTCTGGAGGAAAAACTCTTGAAGCAAAGGCTCTTCTGAAGATGGAATTAAATTCATTAGTCAAACCACCAATTCCCATTTTTTGGAAATCCCAATCTGGATTAATTATAGATTGCCTTTGTACTTTTCTATAAAAAAGAAAATTATTTATATTCTATAGTAAATAAAAGATTAGTATTTTACCCTTTTGCCTTTCCTGTTAAATTCAAAGAAGAATTTTCAGCTTTTTCAAAGATAACTAAACTATTGGGCAATAATCTTCCAGTATTAACTTTATGAGGCTTCCCTTGTTTTATTGCATTTATATCAACACCTAATTAAAATTACCAAATAAAAAGGATTAAAAAAATTATTACACAAAAACCATACCTTCAAGATCTTTGATTGTAAGTTGAAGAACTTTCTTATTCATAAAAGAAAATGCTAAAAGTTGTCCCTTTGTAAAAGCTTGATGAGCAAATTGCTTAATAAACTCCATTGCCATTTCATCGGAATCATAAGGATCTTGTGTAACACTAATAAATTGAAAATAAAATCAAATCAATGTATACCAAGATTGAATTCAAAGCAAATTTACGTTTTTTTCGCCATAAATTCAGCTTCCATAGTAATCGTAGTAATACAAGATAATTCCTCCGTATATGGTTGCACCATAATTTCCTGATTTAAAGATAAAACGGCCCATTTCCTTTGTGGCAAACTAAATCCAATTTGCCCTTTAGGTATATCATAAGACGATTTAACAGAAAAAATAAAATGACCACTACCCGTGTTAACATCAATATGCCTAAAACAGAACAATATTTGTAAATATAATACAAAATAAATAATTAATTGAATTTACTTTGCTCCTGGAAAATCTGTTTCATTAGTAATCGCACAATTACTCAGTGACAATTCCTCAGTGGGACACCTCGAAGCCTTGTACATAGTCTAAAAATTAAAAATCATTAAGAGTTAACCTTAAATTTTATTTGTATGGGTAGATAATGTATTTAAGACGTTATCTTGTGTTAAATTGTAAAACTTGCCATGATGTTTCTGCCACAATTTTGGAAATTCACTGGGAAATACTTCCTCCTGCAATGCGGGAGTTATGGATTTATTCAATCAATAGCTGTAGAAACCAGAACGAACACTCAAATTTAAGGGGAACAGGCAACATCAACACTGAAACATCACTAAAAATTATGAAATACTATTTTTAAAATGATATTTATGTTCAATTCGTTTCGTGTTAAGCTTATAATTGTAATAAATAAAATACGTCAAGTTTTCAATGTTTAGTTTTGATTTTTCAAAAACTGAAACGTGGACAATTTTTGGCGGGAAATTTAAATACTCTATGTTGAATTGGGACAAATAATACAGAAATGATAAATTCTGAATTATAAATAATCTGATATGAGATTTACAATTAATTATATATGTTAATTTTTTATTTTGATTATAAACATTTGGACTTTTATTACAAAATTATTACTCTAGAATGTTTAGATTTGGCATCGAATTACAAAATATTGCACAAGTGAGAGAAAACCAACTGTTTTGTCCTTGCGTTCGACATCATTAAATAAATAGTTCACAATGTTCTGTGTCTCATTTACCCTTATGATTTATCATTTATGTATACAAGTTCAAAATTTAACAAAACAATCTTTAATTCGTGGTTTAAATTAAATACACAGTTTTACATCCCCATCTTCAAAATAGAGGTGATGTGCTTTTGAATTTCGACTATAAACCTGTTACAGATTGTTACATTAAGTTTTGAAATATTATTCCTACTTATATATTGCATTTTTTGAATTCTGTACTCTGTTTGAGATAAACTTTCTCGGTTATCTTATTCCAACATATTTATAAGTGCGTATAAGTGTGTATTTATTATTGGGTTTAGTTTACTATAAGGACTTGACCTTACAAGTTTATGATGAAGACATGTTCTTCAAACACTTTTTGAACACCACAAGGAGCATTCATTATCAAATAACTCAAGCCGCCAAACATTGTTAATTATCTCGAGCTCTCCTTAAGTATTGCCTAACAAATTCATCAATTTCTTCTTAAAAGCCTACTTTACCAGGTCGGTTAGTTTCTGAGGAGCGCAGACGACGGATTTTCGGAAGCAAGAAGACGGAGTTTATATTTTATTAAGCCCGACCCCACATATGTAAAAAACATCAAATATTTTGTCTTGTAAACGTATTTTTTTACTTTTTGTACGAGAACCACCAATAATTTTTTGTAGCAAAAAAATTAAAGAAAAATGAGGAGATTTAATATTTTGAATATTGTTGTTTTTTAATTCAGTGTAAAGTAAAAATCAATTGCAAATGCAATAAGCTAATTACATCATTGTATTATTATGATCGCATAATATTCAGATGATTCAGAGATTAATTTTATTTGAAACCAGAGGTTTCTACAAATTCGAAATAAAAAATGTTATAACTAAAGTCTAACAAATGGACCCCTCCCCCATCAATCATGACCTATAAAATCTGTTATAACTTAAACTCTTCAAAGGTCTATGGCAAATTGAACTCCTCGATGAACACTTAGTATTCCTGCAAGGTCTTGTTTCTTTATTCCACCAAGAGTCAGCCAACCCTTTCTGAAAATTTTGTGTCTTAGATGGCCTCTGGTCGCAATCACCCAACATATGTTCTGTAAGCACTGATCTGTTGTCACAAAGTCGACCAATTTAATCCTAAGCTTATCCAATGTGGAAGATGTAGTATTTATAGGTGTATATTATAGGGTCACCTTTGCTGAAACATGAAACCTCTTTGGTTTCTTCTGAAGCTTTTTATAGTTCACTTTAAGATCTTTGTAATCTGGAACCCACCATAGAGTAACTATATTGCCCCCAGTGCACTGTAATAAGGTACTTTAAAGCTCCCTCCTTTTGCATTGTATAGAGATGGTTGAGTAAGGTTGAGTAAGGCGTCAAGAGTAGCCGTCAGACAAGATCTAATTGCACCCATTATATTAAGACATGCTAGGTTAAACATATTGGATTTATATAATACTTGATTAATAATAACTTGAATAACTGCTTTTCATTGTATAATACACCATTCACTAATAAGAAACTTCAGACATTGTATAAATTGAAAATAGTGCAAGATATCATTATGGGCTCATGACACTAGTCAATATTAGTCACAAGTCTATTTTATTTTTTATTAGCACAAATATTTTAGAATTTGTTTTCTTAATTGAAAACAATATTTCAAGACAACATTTTCACAAGTTTATTTTACGTTAACTACGATAACCGAGTAAAATTGTCAAGAACATATAGGGAATAAAAGTAAAGGTGCGGAATTTATTTCTCTTTCTTTTTATCTTTATGCTTTTCACCACAATAATACTTATTATATTATTAAAATATTATTTCCAATAATTTGATACTTTCGATATTTCGATACTTGCGATACTTCGAATAATATTAATATCACGAAGGTATCGATACTCGATACCTTATTTAAGGTATTGCCCAGCCCTAGTTTACACCACGAGAAGTGTTAGTGATTCTCGATTTCCTTTGTTATTATCGTTATACGGTACAGATATTATATACCCTCAAAAGTGGCCCACCCCCATATTTTTTTATTATTAATGGTATCAGAAAATCATTTGGAATGCACAATTAGATTATTGAAACGGATTATTATAATATGAAATTCTCCTTGGACTTCCAGTTATACAGGAAGTGAGTCTAAATTTTGCTAAACATAATTTTCGAAGAAAAAAATAGTTTAACGTCAAAAATTGACGACGTTTTACTACTTTCGAAAAATGTGTTATAACTATTGACGCATACTAGCTAGGATAATATTTTGTGTTCTAATAATTCGTTTTACTGGTTTAGTTATTCATTCCAAATGGTTTTCTTATATCACTAATAATAAAAAAAATATGAAGGTGAACCACTTTTGAGGTACATACGATATTATTAAAATATTATTTCGAATAATACAATATTTTCAATACTTTGAATAGTGTCAATAGCACGAAGGTATCAATACTCGATATCTCATTTCAGGTATCGCCTAACCCTAGTTAGCAGGCTGCAAACTGATGAGCTGGACTTTGGAGATATACTTCAAATAGCTAAGAATGACTCTGAAGACATAATAGCTCATGCTGCTAATAGGCTGCAGTCTTTAAGATAATGTACAGCATTTTGAGTAATCGCTCATGCTGCCAACAAGTTGGCATTCATTGAGGTAAGTACCTTTCTATCGATTCCACAATCCTTATACAGATTATTTATCGGCCTTCCAAACTTATCATATGCCCACACTTTATCAGCGTAGATGTTGTAGTGATATCCGTTTTCTCTTCAGGTTGGTCAACGGTTATTGTGACATTTCATATCTTGTATCAAGAATTGCTCGAACAAACTCTTGGATGCAAAGAGCAGTAGATCGCCTTAAGTTGGACATACTTGTCCTCACGCCAACCAACTTTAAATGGACTATTTGAGCCGTCATAATCAATTTTGTACCTAGGTAGCATTATTGATTGTATTTTGTATATATCGATATCATAGTAGCTTTGTAAATTTTATATACATTATTGTATTGCTTAGCTGTGCGGTAGCTTCTAATGGGACCTGTCCTGTTGCTACCTAATAAGTAATATATAATCTGTTGTACAGTAATAAGTTGGCAGTTTCCGGTTGTTAGCGCATGCTGCCAATAAGTTGACAACCTTTAAATTAATTTACAGTATTTATAATAGTATTAGTTCATGTTGTTAACAAGTTGGCAAACTTCAAACTGATGAGCAGGACTTTGGAGACACAACAGCTTATGCTGCCAACAGGTTGGCAGTCTTTAGTGTAATATATAATCTATGGAACAATAATAGCTTATTCTGCTAACAAGTTTGCAGATTTCAAACTGATGAGCAATACTTTGGAGATATAAACACTCATATTGAGTGTTTAACATTATTAGCAGTCTTGAAGATTATGTACTGTGTCCGAGATTAAAATCTACCAGGAAATATACATAAAAATGTATTTATTATATTATTAAAATATTTCCAATAATTCGATACTTTCATACTTTCAATATTTTGATACTTTGAACAGTATCGATACCATGGAGGTATCAACACGATACCTCATTTAAGGTATCGCCCAGACCTCTTGACACAGGTCGTTAGAATTGATAAATAGGTTATAAAACATGCCATTTACATAAAAAATCAACTAATTTTATAACCTATTTGTCAATTTTGATGTTAAGTTTTAAGGGTGATTTTATAGCCGACTACTGAATTTTTCATGATTTTAAGTAATATTACTGAAATACATGCCTTCACATATTAGTGTTTTTTAATAATTTTAAATAAACGACAAAGTTTTTCAAAAAGTAATGAGTGAAAACAGTTTTAGAATTAAATTCCACATGAAATGAAACATTAGGTGAAATTCAAATTCGTCAAAAGGCGAAAAAAATCTATCAAGATTTATGGTACCATAAACCACCCTTAATAACACCTTTGAGATGGTTCAATTGATCTCAACTTACTACCAATTAATACCCTAGGTACACTCACAACGTATACCAAATTTTGGTTTTTCTAACTTAATCTATTACTGAGATATTGAATATTTTAAAATATAATATTCTATAACTCCTATAGGGCTATAACTCCTCAAGGGCACAACTTAGTATTGAGATAAATTGTGTTAAATCATAGCAGACAAGAACGCGGATTTAGTGATCTTAGATAATACTCTATACATTGAGAAAGCTTCCACATTTTTTAACGAAAACAATTTCATAGAGATCAAAAAGAATCCTACATCTACTTTTCATAGTAAAACCAAAAAATAATTAAAGATTTACAAGATTTTCTTAAGGAAAACAATGTCAACGTTTTCAATTTCCTATCAATGAATCTAAAGATTCTTCTACTTTATACCATGCTAAAATTGCACAAAAATAACTATCTAATCAGACCAATAATTTCTTTTATCGGTTCTAGTACTAACAACATTTCAAAATTTTTGATTCAGTTTTTTTAAACAGATAATTGATTTTAAAGCAGATCACTCCACTTCTAACAGATATGAAATTATCAACAATTTACAAAATTTAACGTTACCTAAAAATTATACTCTGATATCGTTCGATATTACTAACCTTTACACAAACATCCCCATTGAAGAAACTTTACAAATAGCAAAAACTATACTTATAAACAAAATTAAATTAAAAGATGTCGAACACGTTTATAAATTAATAAAAATTTGCACTGGACAAAATTTCTGCCAGTTCGACGGCAAATTTTATAAATATGACCAAGCTCTCCCATGGGAAGACCTTGGTCATATTAGGTCTTCCCTTTAGTAGTTTTTTATCAGACATTTTTCTTAACAATTTGGAAAATGAAATATTGAATGTCGGTAACACCATTAATGATAATATTATTTTGTGTCGTAGATATGTTGACGATGTATTAGTAGTTTGGCACGACGGCGGCCTGAATTTAATTGAAGATTTTCACACTCACATCAATACTTTACATAAAAATATAAAAGTCACCTTAGAAGTTGAGAACAATAATAGATAAAAGTTTTTGGACATCACATTAATTAACAATAATTATTTCATTGATTTTGATATTTATAGAAAACCTATGCAGACAGATATCATCATTCCTGCAAATTCATTCCATATTAATTCGCATAAAATTGCGGCTTTTAGCGCTTACATAGGTGCTCTAATACACCTTTATCTAACATTAATAAATCTAAAGAATTAAATATAATAAGAGCTATTGGTAGCTATTGGTATGTAATGGTTATCAATATTCACAGTTAAATTCTATAATTAATAAATTCATAAATAAACAAGATTTAAGATTCTCAACAAGCCTTCAACCTATTACACAAAATAACAATATTTACAGATCCATTAACTTTCCGGGAATAACAGCCCATAATATCTAAACTATTTGTAGAAATCATAATATTAACATATCTTTTAGAAATAACAGCACGTTTAACGCTAAAGATCAAATAGAGGCATTCGATAATAATGGAGTTTACAAGCTGGAGTGTGACACTTGTGGAGCAATATATGTGGGGGAAACAGGTAGAAAACTGAAGATTAGGGTTAGAACATTTACAGAAAGAAGAATCGAATTTCGGAAGGCATTTACTATTTCACAATCATGATTTTTACATTGATAAAAATGTAAGGAGCGGCTCTTACGTTGCGGGTAGGCGTGCAAATGCGTATGCAACAAATTGAAATTTGTCACGCAGAAGTTTGTTTCGTCAAAAAGGATAATGAGAAAAAATAAGCATAAAATTTAATATAATAAACTTTAATGAATAGAATTATCAAACGAATTATAAAAGATATAAAAGAAAGATGTAATTAAATAAAACTTTTAATTAATTAAAACTGAAAATAAACTAATATTTCCGATAAAAAATTATTAACTGATTAAAAATGACTGAACGAAAGTTACCAAATAATTTCACTTTATTAGACATACCAAACTAATAGAACGGAAGCTGTTAGTAAATTTACAAAAAACATAACTTACAGAGGGTTAAAAATCTCATCGTGGTAACGGTTAATTAACGACTCTCACTCTTGGTCCCAGCGCCACTCTTGGTATTTAGTTTTCCTCCGAAGATGGATTTCTGCTCCCGGATTTGGAACTCTTCTCAAAGCTCCCCGGTTTGGTGAAGGATTCTTGTTCTTCTTTGGCACTGGACCTTGAGACTGACCACGGCTGTAATAATTCGATTGTGGAGTCTGTAGTCTCAATGATCAAATTAACTTCATAAAACTTCCTCTATATAAATACCTTAAAATACTACTTATCTACTCCGTTTCCCCAAAAGCAGAATAAACAGCACAATAAATAAATAAAATAGACCGCTTGTATTTCAATTTTGTTTGGTATAATATTTGTTTTTTCAAAAGTTTTATTATCATTTTCAGTCTTGTTCTCACACATAAGCTTTTCTGACAATGCCGTTTCTTTCGAGAACTTGTTCTTTCGCATATAATACTTGCATTTTTGTAAAGATTTGATACAGTTGTTCGATTGATGTCTTGTTCGTCCTTTTTAAATTTTAACGTTCAATTTTATTTATTTTAATGTGTTTAGTTTTATGTGTAACAAATTTGTAATTAACTTTATTTGATATTTGGAATGTTCATTTAGATGTTGTCTTTCATGTCTTAGTTTTTTACTACGTTTTAATTTAATTATTGGTTAACATGGATTATAGTTTAAATCGTTTTTATATATTTGTATACCTAGGTTTGTAGATGTAATTACTTAGAAATTACGATTTACAGTTTTGATTTCCTCAGTAAATGACAGACATGAAAAAAAAAACGATTCGATCACTTGTTTTTGCAATAAATACCACTTTTGATAGACTGCTGATGCATATGAAAAGTATGTGTAGAACTTAGTAGTAGGGATGGTAATTTTTATTTATATATCGATATATCGAATCATATGATATATCGAGAACTATGTATCGATAGATTCGATGTATTGAAAAAAATATATCGATATATCATATGAATACGATAAAAAAGTATTTTCATTGTACAACACATAACTGTTTTAAATTTAGGTTTCTTTTAAATATAATAGTTGCTAATAAATTACACACAAGAAAAAATGGAAATAAAATGATGGACAAAGTTTGAGAACAGTTTTATTTTTCGTAATTATAAACTCAGCTTTATTTGAACAAAAGAATAAAGTGCTACTAAAAACGTAACTTTAATTCATTTCCAATATTCATCTGAAAGAGATTGCAAAAACAGCCTTTTAACAGCCTTTTTCTTTATTTTTGATTTTCCGCACTTCGTCGGTAAAATTTTTTTTGACATTTCAGTGCTGTCGTCAGTATCATTGTTTCCCTTTTTCCTTTTTTTTTTTGTAAGCATACATTTTTGTTTCTCGTAGTCATTCAATAGACCACCATGTCCTTTCGTCTGGAGATAATGAAATAAAATTGCTTAGGTCAATAATATAGACTAGATAATATTCTACAGGTTGTATAGACTATACAACTAAATTTTCGAGGGGTGCCTACACATCTTGAAAGAACTTATTAACGTAAAAATATCTTAGTAAAAGTTGCATAATAAGAGAAATATAACTGTTGAAAGATTTTGGATTTACATAACTGATTTGATTCAATTATCGTAAAACCTTTCTTATTCAGTGCCCACAACTTAAGGGCCGTAAACACCCAGTATATACGGGATGTTAAATAAAAACGCCCCAAGCAAGTTTTTTATCTGACACCTGTAGGTGTACATACAGGGTGATGATAAAGTTCGGAACAAAATTCATAATTACGTAATTTAATGTTTTCAAGAAAAAGGCTCGGACAGGTCATTTTAATTATGAATTTTGTTCCGAACTTTATCATCACCCTGTATATCAAATGTATACGAAAAACTAATTAATATTTACCTTAACCCCCCGTCTGTCGGGCGCGCTTTCTTAACACTTTCGATCGGGTGTGGTCTGTGGAGTCCAAAATAGAAAAAACTCTAAAGGACGCCAACGTGCCCTCCAGTGCTAATTTCTTATAAATATGTTTTATATGATGCTTGTACTATATAATAGCCTAATACAGGGCCAATTCCAAACTCACGTTTTATGTTAATTTGATTTAAAGAAAATGCTTACAATTTAATCACAACGCCTAAATAAAGGAAAAGAAAATCGATCTATAATAATATTTATTTAAAAATGTATAAAGTGTTATAAAAAAATGTCTTAACTAAAGAATAATATTCTATGCACAAACTGGAGGGCTTCAAACTGTGGTCTCCATATTTCCCAAACAATCGTTGCAGCACGCTGTTATGTGCTCCATGCACAACCAACATTTACAAATTTTGCAAAAATAACGAGTTTTTCGTCTTTTGCAATATTTACAGTTTCCTCTTTTTCCTGGTTGTGGCTCTGGAATAATCTCCTCTTCAATACCTGAGAGCCTCAAGGCAGAAGTACGCATACTTTTGGTCAAGTGCTTATCAACGGCTCTTCTTTGCATGTTATTTTTCACTAACTCCATACTAAGATTTTTTTGAAACAGTCTGCGAGTTTTAGCAAATTCACCTTCTGGTATATTGCCTTTGTAGATAACAAAAGCGTTAATTGCTGCTATATTGAGAAATAGATATAATATAGAAAATTACCATTGGCCAACGCTTTGTGTTTCTTGCAACATTGTATGATGTGATCATTCGATCAACAACATCTACTCCACTTTTTGCGCTATTATAGAAAGTAATTTTTCGATATGATCGTCTCGGTGCATTGTTGAAACTACAAGCACATTATTTCCTTTTTTGGGTATATATGAAAGTGCAGTCATATCATTACTAAATGCGAATAACGAAGAATACACTTTCCTGTTTTTAACTTGTGTTATTTCAAGAGGTAATAGAGGCGGTACTCTCTTAGCAGTTTCTTTACAATTGAATATCCTGTGAACCAACGATCTATTGTAACATTTCTTCCTGATCCTAATAACTGTGAACACATTCTTTCGGTTACTGCAGCGGTAGAGTTGTCAGTTTTATATGGACCATTGGGTTGAACACCAGCGTAAATTTCTGTGTGTTAAGTGAAAAATGTTTTGGCATCAACAACGGCGAAGACTTTCAATCCGTGTTTGTTTGGTTTACTTGGAATGTACATTCGGAAACTGCACCTACCCCTAAAGGCAAGCAGCATTTCATCTAATGTTACATACTCGCCCACAAAATAAGTTTTCTTACAATTGTCGTTGAACTTGTTAACAATAGTACGAACTGCTGCTAGTTTGTCCATTTCTTTTCTTTGACCTCTAGTTGTGGTATCGTCTAAGCGAATGCATTTCAATAAGAAGACAAACCTCCGTTTTGGCATTGTAGCAGGAAATATCTCATATCCCATACCGTCTGATGACCAATACTCTGCTAGATGTGTCCTTGATTCATGATGGAGCCCAGCTAAATAAAGCAAAACCATCAGCGCTTGGATTTCTACAGAGTCGGTAGGTTTACACTCAGTCTTATCTTGGTATTTAACAGAAATTTTATCAATAAATAAATTAGTGTTTTCAACTACAATATCAATGCAGTTTCCAAACATGTACATCCAGCATTGAATGGGAGATAATGCGTCAAGTGCTTCACCGATGACCCCCGGCAGGTGAGACACTATGTTTTCGTTGCGAGTTCTAATATATCTAGGTGGGACAGCCTTTTTCCATTTAGTTCCATCTTCACCAAAAAAATACGAGCATCTATCACGAATCACGGGTTGTTCATCTTTATCATCCTCGCTGTCATCCTGATGCATAATATCTGCATCTTTATTTACGTTTTCCTGCTCGGTTTCTGTATCATGATCACTGATACTTACAAAATCTGGATCTGATATCGAACTATCGTCAGACTCTTCTATTTCACTGCCCGTGCTAACTTCATACAGTTTCTGTAATCTTTCTATCTCCTTTTCATAAGGATCCATACCACAATGCTATCAAATAATAAATCATTTATTATTTTATCAAATCATATCAGAAAATTGTGTGATACTACTTACCTATTTGTAAGTATGCTATTTGTAGATTGCTAACTAGATATTTGATATTAGTTATAAATAATTTTTTATGCACTTTTCTATTCTCTATATTTCTAAAATAAATAACACATAACACAACGCCTCAAAATGGAGTTCAATAGTAAACTGGCGTTATTAAGGGAACTACCGAACTATATTGCGATCACTTCGAGGTATAGTTTTATAACTCGGTAATACCCCTACAAACACAAAAAACGATTCTTACAGATTACATCTGCGAATATTGTATAATGTTAATATGTTTCAAAAAGTTAGTAGTGGCGTTAATACTGCCTTTCAATGTTTTAAAGCATTTTATACAAACTGCAGATACGTTTACCTCACTTTCACCCTCTTTTTTAATATCTTTAAAACATTGTTTCAATATTAATGGGATATTCGTGTTTTCGTCCGCCCTGAAAAAATATGGTTATCTAAATGATCTAATTGTAAGTATTATTTAGTGTTGTTGGAGTTATTTCTTAATTTACGCTGCTTTACGCGTTAGCAAAGTTATAAATTTTGTGTCGATTAAGTAAATTATTTAATCATGTTTGTACTTACATTTTAAAATTCACGAAGTTATACTAAATAAACAACAAGTAAAAGTTTGAGGATGCACAAATAAATACAATTAAACTTCTCAACGATTCAAACTTCATCCACGACTAAACCTCTGCTAATCCCACTGCAAAATTGCAGGAGAGTTACAATATGGAATTTAAAAAATCCCCTCATTGACAATATATTTCCCCAGGTTCGAATATGGTAAATCCCCTGAAATTCGTTTAAATTCGTATTCGTTGGGTGTTCACACAACTATAGATGTACTATCTTATTCATATAACACAACTCAACAAAAAGATTACTAAAAATAATTAATTTTAGACATGTTTAGAAAAAATTTAGTATTTTCAAAATACAATATAAGTACCTTAAAGTATTTAAAATACAAATACAAAATACTTTTGGTGAAATGTATTTGAAATACAAAATATGTATTTTTTATTTTAAATACTTTTATTTCAAATAGGTCGCATCTCTGGTTATACACCGTATCATTGGAATTATTTTGCTAATTGTCACATAGTTTTGGCCGCACAGTACCTCCGTCATCTTTTCAAGAGGTCTTAACAGGTGAATAATTTCTTTTAAATTATCAATTTCAATTACGGTTAAGATCTCTGGGGCACTAACATTATCATAAATCCATACAACGTGTGATCATATAAAATGTAGAAAAATATTTCCAAATCTTACTTTTCGATGGCGGCATTATACATTAGGTATTAGTATGATTGTATGTTGTTGTGTAGTTCTAGAATCGATTTTAAACGATTTGATTGGTAGATCGAATGGTTTCCAAGCAACTGTACTAGACCCTGTTCTAGAACCGTTCTTTTGGCCAGTTGGGTTGAGACAGACCCATAGATAAGGTATATATTAGATATGGACAGACCTAATGAATTGTTGCCATTATTGGTACTTATTTTCACCACAACCCGCCACCAGTCAAAACCCGTATTGCAACATTTGTAACACGTTTTGATATATTTTTCCGATATATTTAAAATATATCAATAGTTTTAGCAATATATCGAAATAAAAATCGATATTTTATAACTAATATATCGATATTTGTTATATATCGATATATCGTTGCCATCCCTACTTATTGTTAGTAGTAGTATCAGTCTAGTAGTAGATCTAGTGTACTGCTGCGTACTGACTGATGATCATGGAGTCAGTGCGCCCACCGCGCCGCACTGATGCACCACCCCACTATTTGCGTCCATCAATATGAGAAGATTTCAGTTTTAACTTGTTTGTACTGAGACTCCTGTTCCTACCGCATTACCAAATAAATACGCCAGTGCGAGTGGGTTTATAAAATTTGGGCAGTACCATATAAATACCTAACTGGTAGGAAAATATTTGTGCTCATCACTAGTCGGGATAAACACGTTTGGAAGGAGCTATCAAAGCAGACCAAAGTTCACAAGCAAATAAACTGATAATCGCCATAAATCTCTTTATTATAAATAATACACAAATTGAAATAAATTTAGATGTTTATTATCAGATGAATATACTCGTAACAAAATCAGTCAAAAAAAAGTACACTCAACAAAAAACACTTCACACTTTTTAATATAAAAGTCTTTACACAACACTCTACAGTTCATCATGTTCCTAAAACAAAGGAAAAACGAAATATTAATAATTTGCAATTCAATTTTAATAATTTTTATTTACCTCTACAACAGGTGGTACTTTTTCATCTTCCTCATCTTCATCAAAGTCATCATCTTCATCTGAATCGCCGTCTTTCTTTTCACTAGCCTCGGAAGCTTCACGTTCAGCCTTATCTTGTTCCTCCTTCATTTTTTTCTCACCCTCTTGCCTATCTTTTAAAGTTTCAAGTGCTGATTTTGCATATTCGATATCATCGGTGATGAGAACATTATCGAAAATAGTACCAGATTTAACTTGCCACAAGTCAAATCCAATAGCGCAGATCTCTTTTTGTTTATAAAGTTCGTTATCAGGAGTATATTCTGGATTGGGAATTTCGGGATGAATCCAAGCACCTTTATAAGCAGGGTTATCAATGTGTTTTGGAGACCATTCACCTTTATAATCAGGATTATCAATCATTGGTGGTTCCCATTCACCATCCATTTCATCATCCCAGTCATCAGGTTTAGATGCGCTTGGGTCTGGGATATGTTCTGGTTTATCCCAATTGTCGGGTTTTTTGTCGTCGGGATCAGGGATTGTGGCCCTATCATCCCAATCTTCCGGTTTTTTCGCTTCCGGATCTTTAATTTTCTTGGGTGGCAATAAATCCCAATCAGCCTCCAATTCTCCACTTTCAACTTTTTCACCATCGATTTGAACCTCGTATGTATTATCAGGTTTAATAATCAACGTGTAAGCGTGCGTGTATACGTCGTCTTTACAACGAATATCTTTGTTGATTAAAACATTCTTATCCTTGTAATTAAGAATAACATGAACTTTCTTGGTTCCTGGACCGCAAATATCCGGTCCAAACATAAGTCTGTATGGTGATTCGCCATGCATATCTTCCGAATTTAACGAACAATCAAAAACTTTTACATAACCACCACCGCAATCGATCGATTGCTCGTGTTTAACAGTAAATTGAACAACCAAATTGCGACCTTCTGTTGCAAATGGTTTAAATTTTCGGCTGAGGGCGTAGAATCTCGCATCTTGAGATGTTTGGATACCTAAAAGAAAAAAATTATTTAGTTGTTTTGATAAAAAAAATTGTTGAGAAAATATTAACGAGTAATTTCTATAATCTTGACAGTAATCTTCGTTATCTTAAGTAAATATTGTAAAATAAGCGGATATAAGCGTTTTTAAAGGGCTTAGTGATAATAACAGAGAATAAATGAACCTTTTATCTTATCTTGATATAATAAAAACCGTGGATGTTATAATAGAGTCACAAAAGAGGTTTAAAGTTTGTGTAACGAAGGAAAAACAACAATTTGTATAGACATTTATGGCGGTAAGTGATACATAGATTTCATTAACACCCAATTTATTATTTTTCGAAAAATTACTTAATAAACGTAAGAAACGATAACTGATCACGTGATGAATATAACAAGCATCCAAAAACGATGAATACATGGTTTATCAAACGCCAGGTTTCATTATCTTAAAATATAAGCAATGTAAATTTTGTTATGACAATGATGACCAAAGATTCAATGAAAATAAGTTTGAGTAATCTGATTATGAGAAAATTAATAGTGATAAATAGTGAGAATAAGAATTATGAATTAAAAAAAATCTGATATAAAGCAATTTTGTGAAATATGTGAAATCAATTTCCTGTGCCCTACGTACACTGAATGATGATATATATCATCATTCAGTTTACATTCAGTTATAATATTTTTAACCCTTTAACTACGGTTATCGTCAATAGACGACGCAACGAATCTCTATGTGTAGTTAAAGGGTTAGACATGTTGGATCATCTTCTTACTAAAAATATTTATACATCTGCAGTACTTAATTTTAAAGTTAATCATCATTTTGGTAAGGTGTGGGATTGCATTTATATCTTGCTAAATATTTTCTTGCAAATATGAAATGTTTATCTTTCTTTAAAGTGATCACAAATAAATGTTCGTTTATCATGCTATTACCGCAGTTGTGAGCTGTTACCAGAAGTTTGAAAGAGAAAAGTATTGCTATGTTGATATACAAACAACATAGGCACTAGATATGTGAGTGCTCTGGGTGTACAAGCAAAATGATACTGTTAGAAACTTGAAATGTTACCAGAAGACTTAATATTGCTTCAAGAAGACTTGATACTGCTTCTAGGAGACTAAAATGCTTCGAAAAGACATGATATTGCTTCTGGAAGATTTGAACGGTTTCCAGAAAACTTGACACAGCTTCAAAATGTTTCGGAATGCTTCCAGATAACTTGCTACTGCTTCTGAAAGACTTGAAATACTTCCACAAGACTTGATACTAATTCTAAAAGTCTACAATTCTTCCAAAAGACTTGAAATGCTTGCAGAAAACTTGATACTGCTTCTAGATGATTTTATATGCTTACAGAACAATTGATATTGGTTTTGGAAGAGTTGATCTACTTCCAGAAGGCTTGGAACTGCTTCTAGAAGATTTGAAATGCTTCCAGAAGACTTGATATTATCTTTTGGAAACTTAAAATGTTTCCAGAAGACTTGGTACTGCCTTTGACAGACTTGAAATATTTCAAGAAGACTTGCAATGCTCTCATACGACTTAATACTGCCTATGGAAGAGTTAAAATGTGCCCAGAAGATTTGATACTGCATATAAAAGACTCGAATTTAGAATTTAATCACGAATTCCGAAAAATTTTGTTTCCGGGAAATGGTGGATACCCTAATTAAATTTCTATGTTTACAAAAACATTCGTTTTTCTTTGAGGTAATCACAAAGATAATAATCACAAGCAGACAAAAGACGAAAATATGCCAATAACCACAGAATGTCATCTCGTTGTGAGATGAAGCCGGTAGCAGCGTTAGACTAAACGCAGGCTTCGGAAACATTACTTATTGGTCTGTATAATAATTTTATTTTTCATAAAATATTTCATTTTATTTTAATATCCGCTGCCGATCCCTAGTGCTCTCTTTGGATCAACCCATCAAGAAATAATAATATCTAGGCCTTATATTAATATTAAGTACGTACAGTCGTATCATCCTGTTAAAAATTAAACAACTAGTAAAAAAACAACTGCTAACAACTAGTACACTAAATCTAGGACAAATATTTTCGAGTGAAACCATGCATCTTTACCTTATCGATGCTCTATTTTCGTACTTGTTTCTAAAGATGGTTACAAATCTGACACCCAAAACTTCAAACACTTTTCCAAAAGAATAGAAATATAAAATATTATCATGTACTAAGTGATATTTAAAATTTTTTTATTTTCGTCTTTACCGGTTTCGGTAATTACATTACCATCTTCAGAAGAACATGTCAATTAACAAATTAAAAGTTAAAAGAATCACTATGCATTTAAAGTATTCACAAACATATATTTCTTAAAATGTTGTGTTTTTTGAAAAAACAAGTTTTAGTTGTCCTCGTGATACCACTGTGATGTTGTATTTTAAGAAATATATGTTTGTGAATACTTTAAATGTATAGTGATTGTTTTAACTTTTAATTTGTTAATTGACATGTTCTTCTGAAGATGGTAATGTAATTACCGAAACCGGTACAGACGAAAATAAAAAATTTTTAATATCACTTAGTACATGATAATATTTTATATTTCTATAACATATTAGTGATAATGGATAAAAACATAACTAAAACTTTTCCAAAAGGCGCAAGGCTTCACAAAAAAATTTCTTGTTCTGCGTTTAGTATAAACTAAAGTTTAATTAATAGCAGCCGTGGAAGTCCTCGTACTCACAGGCCAGTGATTTTGCCACAACTATTTTACGAAGAGCAGGCAAAACATGTTGGACATCTGCAGAACTAAGATTAGTTAATCACTAATGCCTCCGATCAAAAACAACTCATACTATCTTAGTTCTTTCAAAAGAATATTTAACATTTTTTCACAAGGAGGAATGAAATTAACATTGTCATTTGCTATTTAACAGGGTCAGAGCTGTTGTATTGGTTCTTGTACCTCAGCTAAAGTATCAAATCGTATTTGATCAAGTTTTATTGCTTAACTTGGTAGCATCAACAAAGAGAAATCCCAGATAAATAATAGAAGAGAATCTAGCAAAAAAAAAAGAAACCGGATGATAGTTGTATTTTTAAATAAAATAAAAGCAAGTACTCCAAAAATATAACTCCGTTCTTCGATAATATTTTTGCATCTTACACTCCAAAGAATGAAGTATATGTGAAAGAAACTTTTGAAGAAATCCAAAGGACGATTGAATAAAGTAAACCCTTTTGATAGAGATTTTAAATATTTCCTCCATTTTTATTACGGAATATGAAAAAGATTTCTTTTTAAATCTAATACATTCAGTATTAATAACAGAGAATTTTCCGAGATAAATTACTGTAAAGTTTATCGAAGTGTCTGTTGTTAGCATGTGTTTTATTATACTTGTTAGAATTTAAGTTGGAAAATTTAGACATACATATCTTTCCAACTAAGATTTCCTCAAATTTACTTGATGTTGTGTATGCGACTTTCCAGGTTAGTGTGGATTTTTGATAGCTAAACCCGACAGTTTTATCAACTTACTTGTTCGCTCAATGTAACTGTTATTGAAAGAATTGGTAGGCCAGACTTCAAGAAACTCTTGTAAAACTTTGTATTAAAGGTCAACTACTTACCAAAATAATTGTTACGCAATTAGCAATTTTTTGTCAATCCCTCGCAGTAAGAGACCCGCCCCTTTCATACCGATAATTCAGATTCTATCAAAGTTATTGATATAAGCAAAATTTCGAAACGTCGCACTTGGGGCATAAGAAGACGTCTATTTTACAGTGTAAAAATCAAATAAACTGCCATTTTATGGGCAGAAATTCATTAATTGTTAAGAAAAAATATTGAAAGTTGCAGATAATAATGGTACAGAATTGTTTTACCAAATTATCAACATTGTTGATTGAATTTTTGTGTGTGGTAGATTTCATATAAAAGTGAGTATATTAATGACTTTGTTGTGCTTAATTAATATTGCACAATTTATCAATATCTGGATGGATCGATGTTAATTGGAGACATATATCATTTTTAGCAACAAGTCGATTCCTGCACTTCGTTTTTGTAGTGATTTATGCCGAAAAGGATTTCTTACAGAGATAGGTTGTTACGAAAGGCATCAATTTTTTTATGGCGTGTTTAACAATTTCTGAATTTCCATCTGTTAATTTAATGCAAAATAAACTAATTCCATCTACATATGTAGATTTTAATGTGGTGATTTGTAAAAACCTAACATGTCTCTATTCGTTGTGAAATCAACGTCATCTTGCGAATTGTAGCATTAAATCGTGGAAATCCTCAAGGGTTTGAGTGGGACCTTAGAATTCCGCGGAACATAGGTTGAAGAACAATGAACTATTCTATTAGAAAATTAACAGTCCACTATGTAAGCCAAAACGAAGTTAAACACAACTAACCAATGAAAATGACAATTTAAACTAGTATCACATGAACCGGAGTTTCTTCTAAATAATTTTTAGAATAATTTATTCTAAAAAATACGGGAAATAAATTACGGGCGATAACTTGTAACCACTTTTCATAACAATACTGTAATAAAATTGACAGGTATTTTGAAAATATTTTAAAGAAAATTAGGCAAAATACATCATTTAGAGGTGGTTTGAGTTAACCACCCCCTTAAAAATTATCAAAAAAAAAATGGTAAAAAATTCAAAAATAGTTTATTATACCAAAGAAGTTTATTCTACTCTTAAATTTAGTTTTATGTAGTGCTGACAAAAATGAAAGTTGTGGAAAAAGTGTTTTAGACGTAAGAACTTTTTACAGCATGCATATGTTATGATCGTTATAACCCTACAGATATCACACATTGGCTTCTCACTCGAAAGGCAAACTTCCATAGGATTTTCAAAATGATTTGGTTTTTCCTCTATATAGCCACTTGCATGTGTGTATAGAAACATTAATAAAGGGAAGGAAAGACAACATTTGCGTTATATTATATGCGTTAGATTACAATTTTAATATATTATCCCTCTGATTATGATATAATTGATATCATACTGGTAAAAAATAATTTGATCAGAGAATCTAATCTTGTAATAATTTTTTTCCATATTCTCTATTTAATCCTTTGTTCCTGCAGGTGTAGATAAATGTTGAATCCGATTGTGTTATTTTACTAATAACTTTAGGACAATGGTCACTTCAAGGATATAATAATAATAATTTAAAACAAGTATTTTGAAAATATGCACTTTTAGCCAATTTTTCATGTGTTCTGTAGTTAACCTTCCATTTTCACTAAAATTGATGGGTAACGCCTGGAATAGAATTAATTTTAATGTGGGTAGTTAATCCCCATTACCCCTAAATGTAATACATGGGCTGAAAAGTCCCGGGCCTAACACATAGACGGCGCTAGTTTTATTGCAGTCACTTTTTTTTCAGTTAGTACTAACCTTCAAAAGACAGCTGTTAAAATTTCATGATATTCTATTCATTAGTTTGTGAGTTATTGTGCTAAGAGTGACGCTACTTTTGTTATTTTCAAAACAATGGATCAAAAACAATTTCGTGTTTTAATTTTACACTGCTTCTTGATGGGAAAAAATACCGTTCAAGCGAAGCAATGGCGTGAAAAGTGTTATGGGGACTCTGCTCCATCAGAAACAACAATAAAACGTTGGTTTGCTGACTTCAAACGTGGTCGTAGAGACACCGATGATGCAGAACGCAGTGGACTTGCAAATAAGGCGGTAACACCAGAAAACATAAAAAAAATCCACAAAATCGTTTTGAATGATCGAAAAGTGAAGTTGCGTGAGTTAGCGGACGTCGTAAATATATCAAAAGAACGTGTTGGCTTTATATTGCATGAGCATTTGACTATGAGAAAGCTCTGTTCAAAGTGGGTGCTGCGTTTGCTCACTGTTGACCAAAAACAAGAACGTGTTGATGATTCTGAGCAGTGTTTGGTCATGTTTAAACGTAACAAACCGGAATTTTTGCGTCGATATGTGACAATGGATGAAACATGGATCCATCACTTCCGGAATCAAAACGATCGTCATCTGAGTGGACAGCAATTGGTGAACCTCGTCCAAAGCGCCTGAAAGCACAATCGGCTGGGAAGGTAATGGCCTCGGTATTTTGGGATGTGCGTGGTGTAATATTCATTGACTATCTTGAGAGAGGAAATACCATCAACAGTGAATATTATACAGGGTGTCTTACGTAACTGGTTCATTAAAACTTTTTTAGGTTCCACTATCCATAGAGGTTAGAAATTTTGGTAACGTGAGTTGTTCATTTCGATCTATTAATCTAAAGTATATTCAAGATGGCCACCATTTCCGGTCTACCGGAAGTAGACTTCAACTTCGTTATTTCAAATGGAATGGGTTCTAAAGACCATGGTAATATATGCCAAAAAACACTTGAAATCTAAATAACTCGAAAACAAAAAAGCTAGGTACCAACAACTGTTATCAAAGTCAACATAATTTCTCACGTCTAATTGAAAGGTGCAATAAAAACTATTGCATTCCATTTAAAATAACGAAGTTGAGGTCTACTTCCGGTAGAGCGGAAGTGGTGGCCATCTTGAAAATATTTTACATTAATAGATTGGAATGTACAACCCATGTTACCAAAATTTCAAGCCTCTACGAATAGTGGAACCTAAAAAAGTTCTAATGAACCAGTTACGTGAGATACCTGTATAGCGTTGTTGGAGCGTTTGAAGGCCGAAATTGCAAAGAAACGACCGAGTCACAAGTCAATCAAAACAATGGCAAAATTACATGAATTGAACTTCGAATTACTACCACATCCACCGTATTCGCTAGATTTGGCTCCCAGCCACTACTGGCTGTTCACAGACCTCAAAAAAATGCTTGCTGGTAAGAAATTTCGCACGAATGAAGAGGTTATCGCTAAAACTGAAGCATATTTTGAGGCAAAAGATAAATCGTTGTACAAAAGTGTAATTTTTTTAAGATTTAATACCAAATTGGGCAGTTTGAGTTGCTGCTGAGTTCACATTAAAACTGTAAAGTGATCTTTCAGTAAATTCTACACATTTCCCCCCACTTTATTTTTTGTTAACGTCTTTTATAGATCATTTCCCTTTGATAAAATCAACATAGCCATTTTTTTTAGGTATGCTGCTATTCTTGAATAATTATTCAGTTTCATGGATAAAATTTAATTATCAACACACATTTTATGTGAGGACAAGTCAGTTGTTGCCTATTGAAAATACAAATAATAATCTCTCCAACTTTTGTGACTATTAACTTACTTTTAATGTCATAAGATTTGTATCATACTTACGTGAAATAAACAATTTGTAGGATGGGTTTTAACTGATTTATACCACATTGGGCAATTTGTGTTGCTACTGAATATCAAAATTATAAAATGAATTTTCAGTAAATTCTACACTTTTCCTCACTTTTTTTATAGAGTAATATTATAAAGTCTTTTATAGATTATTTCCTTAATATAAAAAAAATGTTCTCTTGAATAATTCCTCAGTTTCTTAGATAATAATTTTGTTATCATAATTATGAATGTTAATATTGAGTAATTTAATTTTTTAAATTACTTAGAATCAATGAAATAATATCTGGATTTGATATTATTGCAGGAATAGATTGCTATAACCTGTATACAGTTTCAACAATTTGATTCAAAAAAAGTTATTCACATAGTTTCTTATCTTTCTCATTATTTTTCCATTAATAAGCTTACTCATATTGGAACTATGAATTATAAAATAATTATTTCAACAATTACTATTCATTCACGATTAAAAAGCATAAAAACGAATTATTCCTTTCCGAGATGCTTTCCCTTATCAATAACATTATTTCATTGATTACATAAATGCATGGATAAGAAAACATTAATTGCTTCTCTTTAAAAAATTTGAATATATGCAACCCAATATGCAAATGTTAAAAATCCAAATATATTACCATAATGAAATAGTAAAATTTCAAAATTTTATCTTCAAAGTTCATTCAACCTTTATAAATTAAATATTAAACTTTTCTTTTCAAGAATGTTTATTACCTTTATCGTCAGTTTCGTCGTTATAAAACTTTCCTGCAGTTGCGACGAATTTTCCAAATTCTTTGCCCTCGTGTTTGCTATACACCCAATTCTTCTCCCACGAATCTAAAACGCATTTAACAGCCATTAGAATATATCTTATACTTATAAAGTGTTTAATGAACGAAATTATTCGATTTATCAATTAACTTACCATCGTTGAATTTCTCTTCGAGAAAAACTTCTGCTGACGTCGCATATATACAGCCCAAAATCAACCCAAACAACAAGTAACCCTTCATTATTATTTAATAAATTATTCTATATAAAACTGAATAATGTTTTCTCGAACTGTAATACCGAGAAAATGGATATCGCGTTAACTGGTTTTTTCAATAACTTACTATTAATATGATTTTACTTTTCAATAAAAAACGAAACCGTCTTTTACGTTCTGAATGACGCGAACTCCACGATGCGATTGTTAGCGGATCCGAACGGTTCGGTGAATGTCTATGACAGTTTAACCGGTCGACAGATGGAACAACCTGATTGGTCGATTTTACTTGTCAACACGATAATCAAAGACGTCGCTTCATATTACTTTTTCGCTTCGTTTAGTCGAGTGCGAGTGAGATAGATAGAAAGGGACGTAGGTTTTAGATTGTTTGGTTCGATGTACAGTTGGAGACATTTGATTGGTTAGTGACGTGATAAAATTTTCGGCGCGGAAATGAATTTATTCAAATAAATCTTTTTGAGTAATACATCATCTTTGCAAATATTTTTTTTAATATTTAGATTTAAATGTGTTAATTAAAATAATAAATTTTAAACTTAATTTGAAATAAAATAATTAATAATTTTTAATAAATTCTTATTTATTTAATAACTTTAATATTACAATTTCGATTTAATTAAACTAACAAGATAATTTTCAAGCATTTTATCTTTGATTTGAAAAAATACGAAACTGTAATTCCGTACTGTATTTGAGAAAACATCTTAATACCTGATAACTGTGTTATGATATAAATTAAGGTTTAATCTTTTTACTTCAAAAAAATCAATTCATCTCAACTCTTTCATAAGAGGTATGCATGATTTAAAAAAATACGAAACTGTAACTCGTGACCTACATAAAATCGAGCAATTTAAGGATTTTACAAATCCACTGTAAAAATGCCATTAGTTAATAAAGCTATAAATTCTATTATTAACACCAATACTTTTTATAATCAAGAAAAATTTATAACCAACGACGAAAAAAGCGATGTCATGATAACAATTACAAGAATATTTGATTTCATTTTGTTTCTATAAGCCAAAATTCAAGCATCGATAATTTAATAATAGGAAATTTATATGTTATATAGCTGCGGTTTGGTGGAGCTGTTTACATTCAACGTTAATTTATAAAATGATTCGATCATAATAGACTACATAGTTGGCCAACAAGACATCATACATACTTCTTGCATACACCTAATTCTGTTTTGACACAAATTTCAAAATTCTTCTTTTGCACGAATTATTTTATTTTAAGAGACACTAAAGTCTAAACCTAGAGATGGCTAAGATAGCTCTTCAAAGTTAAGAAAGTTTTTAAAATTGTGTTAATTATATTGAATATGGTTTATCGTAGAAAGATAAAATTTGGCAATTGGTGCAATATTATCATGAGAAATCGTTTAAAATCAGTTTAGAAAATATGTGACTAATACTGTACAGGATATTCACAAAGGTTGTCTCCTTTAATTCTTTTATTATGTGTTTAAAATGTATAGTCTTAAAAAGTGATATACTAATTTTCATGTTCATAATTTAAGAAAGAGCTGAACTATTCAAAGAAAAACGAAACTAAAGTACTTAACCATCACTATCTTTATTAGTATTTAAGTTTATTTATAGAATTAAATCGTAGTGATTTTATAATTTAACCCAACTTACCTAGTATAATTGCAAATAAAGACTTTTTCAGTGCCAACTAATATTTACTGAGCATATATAGTTAAATTTTGCAATCTGTGTTTAAACGGTGCCTATCTTAGAAATGGAGAACTTTAGAGAATATTGGTAAGTATACCAAATTTATGTAAAAATGTCTAAGGAACTTGGTTAATTTATGTGAGTTGTAAAGACTTTAACGATGAAAAAGATGCGGCTATTTTAATGGAGCTCTTTTTTAATACATAACGCCATCAAAATTAATACCAAATTCTTATTCATCGTTTTAAAAAATACTAATGTACTAGTTTTCATGTTCATAATAATTCGTAAGAGAAAACGAAAATATTCAAGAAAAACGAAAATAAAGTATTAACTTTAACCATCTGTATCTTCGTTGTTATTAACAATTGGACTAAGATAAATTGGGTTAAATCGTAATAATTTTATGTAAGGAATTCAATGTTGCTTTGTATCCCATTAGTAAAGCACAACCTGCGTTAGGTATACAGCATGTCTCAGTTTTCTGTAATACTACTTTAACAGTCACTAGATCTTTGAAAATTAACATAAAAACTTCATATAAACATAGATCGACAAACGCTTTGTTTGTCTAAATAGATTTTTCTTAATATTATACGTGTATTTCAGCTGATTTTGTCCATATTTGGTATATGCAGGTTTTTTAGAGAGACGTATATGGATATATGGATATTACGGAGTCTGTTTTACGACAGCCAGTAGAGGACGCTCTATAACGTGTTCTTTGTGAAAACTATCACATAAAACTCTTATCAAAGTGCGCTAAAGTTGATCTCTTTCAAGGTAATCCGCTTTTTATTAATCGATACAGCTGAATTTTTACAGAATAGTTAACTGTATAATATATAATAATGTGTACCATTGAAACAAAGTAAGTGAATTAGTTAATGTTTCAGTTTATTAATGTTTGTTAATCTCAATAAGGGTCACTTTTACCACCTCTTGATAAATGTATCTAATAAAATCGCAGTAAATACTTCTAGTTAGTTTAACGAAGGTTAAATATCTCCATACAAAAAAATCTAAAGTATGAATCTAAAGGATCTGGAGATTGTGGGTACCATACAAAAAACACAAAAAAAAGTACAATCTAACACATTAAGGAAAAAGAGTAATGAATTTAACACATTAGTGAACAAGAAAATTGAAAAATAAATTAATAAAATACGGATTTTCTTGAAAACCATCAACTTTAGCTCACTTTGGTAAGAATACTTTTTAGTACTGCTACAAAAAACAGAGATAGCTCGTATACACATTGCCTATCAACCTAACAACATAAACTACTGTGGGTACTAACTTCACTTTTTTTAATATAATTTCTTTTGTTTTCAGATTGGTAAACAACATAATTTTACATAACTTTTACTTGAAAAAAATTTTCGAAAAAAATTATAATTTTCGAAAAAAAGTTTCGTTATTTTTTGATATTCCGCAAAATGTGTTATATCTTTTGACGCATAGTAGCTAGGGGAACAGCATAAATTATGTTATGTTCCCTTTGATTTGCTGTTTCTCGAGCAGTGATTATTAGTGTAAATAAACAGTTGTATTAAATTAGCTTTAAAAGAAAAACGCGAACAAATATTTAAATTTAATACAATTAGTTTTTTTATTTTTGAATGTTTTTATCTTGTCTTAATTAAAGTACCCTTCTTGAGTGTAACGTTATGTCAAATTAGCAATTGTTTTGTCCACAGCCACTTGGATAGGTTTAAAATTAAAATTAATTTAATAATTTTTGATTTTTTATTCTTTTTTTTTATTTTTTGTTCTTTTACACTAAATGTTCTACAGCTGATATAACTTATAATGTACAATGTTCATCGTACGTTATGAATTGGATTGTTTACTTTATTTTAATAAAAACCTATCCAAGTAGCTATGGAAAAAATAATTGCTAACAATATAACATAACGTTACATTCAAAAAGTGTACCTTAATTAAGATAACATAAAAAGACTAAAAATAATTGAAATAAATTTAAATGTTTGTTCGCGTTTTCCTTTTAGAACTAATTCAATACCACTTTTAATCACACAGATTGGTACTCACATCCGGTATAACCGGAAGTACAAAATGATTATATTTTTTTTGGAAAAAAAAAATATTGAGGTGAGCCACTTTTGAGAGACACCCGGTATGCGCCTGTATATATCGGAAATTGCGTCTCGAAACGTCTCGTTGGGCATCTCGAAAACTATAAGAGATACTAAAAAAGTAGGTGCCATATCCCGGTCTCTTTTTTCGAGAAATATTCAATCCCGCAAAGACAAATTCTCTATCTTCTTTTGTTTTTAAGTTATAGCCAAAAAGTCTTTTTATTGATTAAAGTAGTTTAGTAAGACATAGCTGTTAAAAATAGGGAAGATATTTCACCTTAGTTGTAAAAAATAATTTGTTAATTTTACTGTTTTACTTAGTGTTAATTTAGCTTTTTTATTACTGTAAAATTTGACCTAACAGATAAGGCTAATTTTATAGTGAAGCTTCTCAAACATTAAATCAAAAATTAACTATTAAATTTATTAATTAAATCAAACCAAATTTTCAAATTGTCCCCTGTTATTTTGGATACACACATAAATTGCAGCTCTTGTCTCATCTTATCTCGAAATCACGAACAATCATGAATGAAATGACAAGTAAACTCTCGCTACCATAGTAACTAAGTGGTATATGACGTTTCTCATGCCTACTATAAAAAAGTTTTCATCATTATTCTTTAATATCTTAAAATTGAAAAATAACGCTTATTTTCCGCAAATACATCAAGCATTCGATGCATCATTGGAAAGCTAAAAATTTGCTCTTTTCAGTAACACCATAAACAACTATTGGTTGCAATTACAAAAACACAACTTTGTGATATATCATAAAAATTATCAACTTTATTTAAAATTTTTCGACACCATTACATTCTACTTAAAAAGTGTCTTAAAAATGTATTAACCGCATTTCTTCAATTTCAAAAATAAACGAAATAGGAGCATGTTTTGAAATGGTGAAAATATGATTTTTTGGCTATAATTTAAAAACAAAAGAAGATAGAGGTTTTGTCTTTGCGGGTTTAAATATTTCTCGATAAAAGAGACCGGGACATGGTACCTACTTTTTTCGTATCTCTTATAGTTTCTGAGATAACCTATAATAACACCAAAATTTGCCCACCTGTACGGAAAGAGTGGTTTATAGAGCAGTTTATGTAAAGCCTGTTTCGAAAATGCTTCCTAAGGGCGTTAGAGCCCTTTAAAGATGGCACTTAAAAAGTAGTTTTTTAGCGATATCTCAAAAACAGGAAGGTTTAGAATGCTAAAATTTGATATGCAGGAATATTTTTACGAAAGAAATAAGATAGTCAAAAGAAAAGAAAAGGATAATGCATAGGTCCCAACACAACAGGTAGGGGGCGTGTTCAAAGTACCATATCTTTTTTTATATTTAGCTGTTCTATTCAGTGGCAAATACTACATAAAAGCGGTATTATTTCAAAAATAACCTATGATTTCCAAGAAAAATGGCATTAAACGATTTGCGGCATTAACATAAATTTAAAAAAAAATCTAAAATCCTGG
The DNA here is from genome assembly GCA_036711965.1 of Onthophagus sagittarius. Classification (NCBI taxonomy): domain Eukaryota; kingdom Metazoa; phylum Arthropoda; class Insecta; order Coleoptera; family Scarabaeidae; genus Onthophagus; species Onthophagus sagittarius. Next base: position 46,339,003 of record JASERS010000003.1, on the reverse strand, counting down.
TAGACTTTTTTATATCAAAGTTTTTACTGTTATATGATGATTTAAGCACTTGTGACGACTTAACTTTGAATCAAATTGCTATTAAAACAACAAAATTGCTAAATTATTTGTTGTATTTTTTTCATGACCATTTAGACATGTTGAGTACTGCAATTGAAAATTTAATTAAAAAATTGGTGATAAGTATTAATTTTTAATCTCTAACAGTAAAAATAGTAATGTAACAAAAGACTAGTAGGATATTTGACAAATATTTTAAAATTTATTTTAATATCATGAATTGTTTTATATAATTTTTCTGGGAAAACACTGGTTATAGGCAATTTTTGAAGTAGTACCTCTTTTATTTTTTTCCGTAGAAATGATTGATGCAATTAGAATAGCAGAAAATTCAAAGATAAAAAAATATGGTGTTTTAAACACACCTATCTTAGAACCTATAAATTATTTACTTGTTTTATTTTTTTTTATTAAATTATTTACTTAATATCCCTGGATACTGAATTTCAGCTTTCTAAACTTTCCCGTTTTTGAGAAATCACTAAAAAAGTACTTTGTGTGTGATACCTTTAAAGTTATTAGTGATACCCGTTTTCTTCATGATTTTAGATGTAGAATCATCCTTTTCAGTATATAAACGCAATTGCCGGACAGCCTATATATATATGTATAAATATTTTTACAATTTTTCATTTTATTATAGAATTCTTCAAGCGAATAAAACTCATTTTCTATTAACATTTTTCAAGGGAACTAAAGTTGATTTTAATGTAATTCAAATCATTAATTTTTAATTTTTGTCATTAAATTGTTGTTTTTCATTATTTCATTTATTCGGTTTTCTAGCATTTTACGTATGGTTTTGATAAATTCCTCAATAGCAAGAAAACTATAATGAATAGGTATGGGAATGTTTAGAGATAATTTATAGAGAATTAAATCCTCTTTCTGGTAGGATATGAAAATATGGGGCGTTCCGTTTAAGATTTTCGACATTCACGCAATTGAATACAGAGAAACGGTAACTCAACTTTTGACCAGCCTGTGTAAGATATACTGATACAACAAGTGACAATCTATTTAACAGCATATGAAGAGTTATCGTGCCAATGCAAAACGTGTTTGAATTACCGTTGGCAGAGATATATGCTTGTAAAGAGCATGGTGATATTTGCCAAAAAACACTTAAAATCAAAATAACTGGAAAACTAAAAACGCTAGATACCAACAACTATTATCAAAGACAACATATATTTTTACGTATAATTGAATGGTGTAATAAAAACTATATTATTCCATTTAAAATAACGAAGTTGAGGTCTACTTCCGGTAGACCGGAAGTGGTGGTCATCTTGAAAATATTTTAGGTTTTAGGTTAAAAGATCAGAATAAACTACCCATGATACCAAAAGTTCAAGTCTCTACGAGTAGTGGAACCTCTAAAAAGTTTTAATGAACCAGTTACGTGAGACACCCTGTATAAAAGTATTTTGAGATTCCTGCACTCTCTGAAGTGGAGGTATAACTTATCTCCAAAACGCGTGTTATTAATCTCGCGCATGCAAGAATAAAACACGATGGTATTGTTCTCTGTATTTCAGCTACTTCAAAGTTCTTATTGGCTTTTTTGCATTGTAAAAATGTCCTCATATTTTCTTGATCCACCCCATGTCAGTATTCCATTTACTACCATACTATGAAAGTACGCAAAATACATATTCAAAAAAAAATTAATCATTCATTTTATTAGTTTAGAAAGATAATAATTTACCTAAAAAAATTGAAATCCTAAGATATATTAATGAAATGATTTCTATTTATAGCGAAAAGCATGGACTTTTCCAAGAACAAAATCGGGTTTAAAAAGTTCTATTCGTTTTTGAAACGTAAGCTTTTGAAATCAATGGGAACTTTTATTAGTTTACGAAGATTTGTTCCAATGATTTTCAAAAAATCATAAAAATCGAATTCTTAAGAGATGTTAATGAAATAATGGCTATTTATAGAGAAACATGGACTTTTTCACGAACTACACAGCATTTAAAAAATTCAGTTCGTTTTTGAGATATCATGTTTTGAATTAGACCTAAATATGTAATAATTCATAAAAATAACAATTTTCTTAATTCTTGTAGAAAGAAAACCTTTAAGGACCTTTCTTACAATTAACTATCCTGTACCCGGCCGGATTTTAAAAAGTTGGTGCATGTCGGATGTCCGTTTCACCCCTAGTATTTGTCCTATAAAAAGATTAAAGATAAACCTAATCTATTCTATTCGAGTTAGAAAGTGGAAATACTTAAAATATTAAAAATTAATTATTTCTTTGTAAATATAACTCAGAAATTACAGGGGATGGAGAATTATTGATAATAAATTTTGTGTATTGAATGAAACAGACATATTCTATAGTTAGGGCTAATTAAGTTGAACTATATTCTTGTTATAAATCGCTGATGAAACAAAATTGTTGACTTTCATTATTAAAGTTTCACATAATTTATAAACCAAGTTATTATAATGGATTAATAATGATACAATAATGATTACTTACAAAATGTTTCTAATAAATCGAAATTACTTAATTGATAAGTAGATCTATGATGGGTATTTTAGTAATAAATAATTTCTAATGAATCTAATTGACGTCGTTCATCAGTTATTACTATAATAATAATTTGCTCTTTTTAAATATTATATAATAAATATTTCTTTCTAAAGTCGAACTTAGCTTAAAAATTAAAGGTGATGGAACAATACAGATTACATACAAGTTGTTTGTAATGATCCAAAAGACTTGATACTTGATATACCTAGGGACTGAGTAGATCTCTCTTCTCTTCTGGTCAGGGTCAGATTTCTTTTTAAACACACCTACTGCAATCTCATCCGAAAAGCAAAAAGCTCGGTGGGAGATGGAGTTAATCAGTTTTGATGCTGTTTAAAAGTTAGTGGCTTATTTTTATTATGGTGACTTATTTTTACCTGCCCGTTTCGCCAACCTATCCGCCAAAGCTGTCCCTTAATTGTGCTTTTTCCATTACTCGAAAATCGCGTTCTCCTTTCTATTTTTGGACAAGACTGCCTTATTGCTTCTAAATCATGTTCGAGCGCTGTAACTAGGATGGATATAAACATCGCCGAAATCCAAAAAATTAGAAACACGATGAAATTATTTGAACCGAAGAGTATTTTGCAAAAATTTGGAACTGACGACCCTGGTAACAAAATCCAGCTGAAACGGGTTTTGTTATCAGAGTCACCAATTATCAGTTTTATTAAAACCGGCCTACTGTGATAAATCAACCGATAGTTCTATCGATACAGTGATCCAGGTGAATTATAAGCAAGAAAAGCCAAGTAATAAATTGGTTTTCAGGCTACTCTCTAAAATCAATCATTTGGTGGCAATGGTTAAGGCACTGGTGGTGCGATTAACAAAAAAAACAAGGCTCTTAAATCGAACAATAAGGATGATATTAAAAAATCATCAAATTATAGTAAAACGCAGAATAAACAATATTACACCATGGTTTCATCAACCATTGATATTAATCAAGAAACTAAAACTAATGCTGTCATCACGTCAAAATCTTCGACATCATGTACACATGTCGAAGATGTAGTAATTAACACAATGAACCGGCCAAATTGTTTGAAGTAATAACTTAGTAAGTACAAACATACAATCCACGCTGTCTCAGAATAGTGCTTCACATTTCAAGGCTTTCCATGTTAGGCCCGTTACTACCATCTTTTAGTTAAAGTTATCTTATAGATAAACCCATCTACTAACCAATCAGAGCGCGTAAAATAGCCGTAACCATAGTAACAATCTCTTAGATAGTTTAACTAGAAGATGGTAGTAACGAGCCTTAATATACAAGGCCTTCGTAACAAAGTTAATGAATTCACAGTTTATTAATGCGATAATGTATGTAATTTTGATTTTTTATGTGTAAGTGAGCATTTTCCAGAGAAAATGTTCACTTACTAAATACATACTAAACAATTCATCCTCACAGATGAGGATGAATTGCTTAGTATCAGAAAAATTGAAAAGTGGATCTTGACTACTTCTTTTGTACGAGCACATAATATAAATAAATCAATGAACTAATTGTATTGTGAATCATATGATGTTGTTACTGTCTGTTTATAGAGATTTCCATTAGGGTACTTTGATTTATTTTGCTCTATAATTTCAAAGACTTTGCATAGATTAAGTAATTATAAACAAGTTATCATTTGGCATGTCTGACGGTGTTGTAGTGAGATTATGCGATCTCCTAAGATCCTACGGTTTTATAAGAACTATAAACGAGACAACCAGGTTGGGCAACTGCTTGGACAACATATTCATAAATTTCTCTCATAATTTTTTCTAAACCAAAATCTATGAAACCTATTTATCCGATCATTATGGCTGTGTGTTACTGTGTCCTGTAAACCGTGTAAGCTATACCTCTAATCAGACCACTTACTAGTATTGGTGGTATGGTTTTCTTTAATACTTTTGTCGGCGATAGCTCATTATATAAAAATTTAATAAAAAAATTAAGCTTTTTTATGACATCTTTCTCAAGTGACATCTTTCACCAGTAGGTATCCTGAACGTAAATGTATAATAAGAGCTAAAGGTAATAATATTGCATGTTTTAATGATTCCTTGAGGAAATTGGGACTGGGACTTTAGTTTGTCTTAAAGCTTTATAGAATGCGTAAAAATGAAGATTTATTGGCTCTTAGGAATAAAATTCAATCGGACTACAGAAAAGCTTTAACAATTTCTGAAAAACATTCTGCTAGTCAATTCCTTCAGAAATCTAATAATAAATCAAAGGGCGGCTTCCAGGTGATAAATACCAATATCAATCGACAAGGAAAGTTTCAAATTGATCTTGATGCTGAGTTTTTAAATAGATACTTTGTCGAACTACTTGTAAATATAGTAAACTCATTACTAGCTTTAACTTATCCGGCTCTCAACACGCGTTGTGTAACTCGACATATGAAAACGAGGTTTACCATGAAAAATGTATCACCCATTGAAATACGTCAACTGCTTAATGGTTTAAAAAATAGGTATACTAAAGATATATATTGTATTTTATTTTAATTTGTCAAGAAAACATCAGTCTATATGTGTCGTCCTTAACTAAAGTATCTGTTATCCCTGTATTCAAGGGCGGTGACTCTAAAGATGTTGGTGGTTTAACATACTTTCTCAAAAATTTATGAACAGGCACTGTACAACAGTATATATGACTATGTGGAGCAAACCAGTTTATTGTATAGGAACCTATTCGGTTTTCGTAAGAGGTACAAAGGATGCAGTGGTGAAGTTTGTAAACACTTCCTTAAATACCTTTGAGAAAGAGAACACTGAGTTGTCATATTCTTGAACCTGTCGCGAGCGTTTGACTGCGGTTCCAACTCTATTTTACTTTAAAAACTTAATAACATTTACAATTTTGATAACGGCAGTCTTAATTTTATCAGATCATTTTTATCTAAGAGATTTCAACGGATAAGCTGTAATCAAGAAATTTCGGGTAATTTACAAGTTGAGTGCGGTATCCCGCAGGGCTCAATTCTACTACCCTTGCTCTTTCCTTTTTTGTAATAACAATTTACATTGGCAATAATGCTGACTGCTACCTTTATGCCGACGACGCCACCCTGTTAATTAGGGATCGAAATATCGATGAGGTCTTGGAACGATCGCACAGTGTTTTGAATGGACTGCGGCCAATGAGCTTTTGCTACATGATTTGAAAATCGTTAAAATGACATTTAGTATTAGAAATTAAAATATTCTGAACCACAGTTACACTAAGTTCTTAAGGGTGTACATTACACCAACAAACTTAAAATTTAATGATCATGCTGCCAACATAGGGGGAAAGATAAGTCGCAGTACTTTTGCATTGAGACACCTGATGGGTAGAGTTTCACTCGCTATAGCCAAGCTGGCGTATTACGTTTATCCACTCCATGGCAACCTACCCCATTTTGGCATGGGGTAATAGCCCAGCTGGTGCATATATTTTCAAACTGCAACGATGACGACGCTCGTGTCCTGGGCAATGTGCTGGGCATATTCTTGTTAGCTTATACTTAAGTCTATATTTTATGCTAACAGTAATGTTAGCATGCCAGATTCAATCTGAAGTACCATACAAGGGGCAGAAACAATTTCAGACCAAAATGGTGTCGTTTGAGTGTGTCATAACATAGTGTGTCATAACGGGGACCGGAATTCACATCTCAGCAGTTGTTCAATCCGTTGCCTTTTGACGCCCTATGCTTATCCAATTCAGATCTGAAAAAATGACTTAAGCCTTTTTTGGTCAGTAATACAGTCTACAGTGTTCAAGAGTTTTCAAATGCAGAATGTGTTATTTAGTTTGTCTAGAATATTTTATTATAATATTTTTGTCGTACAATAAAGTATTATTATTATACTTTATCGTTGTTATATACGTTTCCCCCCTTGAGTGATAGCCGACAGGAGTTCTATAACTATAATGTACTTAATACGCAAGCCTAGTATCTGTGCTATCAGTGCAGATTACAACGCTCTATGTTATCAAATTTAGTTCAGTCACAATGTTCTAGTCAGAAAATGAGAATTACAGTAATATCGAATATGTCCTCCTTAATCTCGATCATAACTCAAAAACTACACTTGATAGAGAATTTTATGGTGGTAATAAATTCAAAAGATATACAAATCAAAGTGAAATATCGATTGCATATTAAATTATATGCATTTCATTCTAAATGTTTACTGTGCAAAAAATAGAAACTATCAATAATAAAGAAAAAAATTTCCAAAAATCATTTCCTAGTATTCATAAATTAATTAGTTTTGAAAATTAATGAACAAATTGCTGATTATCGGTAATATTATTTAATATACTTATAAATACTTAACCAAAATGACTTATTAGAGACTTATAAGGTAATTTTAAAATTTAATTATGTATTTAACAATTCATGGAAGTGTTATTATGGTTTTAGTTAATTTTAAATTTCTTTATAATTTTATTTAGACCTATTTCTTAGTCTTTGACGTTTCTTAACAATTATAATTTCTAGAGTATTTACTAAGTTGTTTGTGTCATCTTCAATACAGGCCGACTGCATAAAAATTGTTGCTTACTTCCTGAAATAAAAAAGTTAGTTATAATAAGAAGTTAGTTGTGTCACTTCTTTTTCTTTGTGTCACAAAATTTTAAACGAAATTTTATATTAACAACTTATTTTTAGGTCTTCACAACTTATTCACTATGTCCAGAATTTGCTCCTGTTTTAATACATACATATATGTATGTATTAGTGTAAAACTGTTTCTACTAGAGATGTGCTTATTACGTGAGTCCAGCCGGGTCACCATGGGTCATGCGTGACCCATCATGATCCGGGTGATAGCGGGCATCAATTATTGTACCTCTCATATGAACATGCGTGATCGTGAGCAGCAGTGGTTTCGACGGGACACGGCGTGGCCCGGTTAAAACAATTTTTGAATATTTTTTTTTAATAATATTATTCAATATGTTGAGGTGCGCATTAACAAAAATGCAATATTTACAACAGCTTATTTAAAATTTAAAAATATTATTTTAAAAATTATTATTAGTTTATTTAAAAATACATTCGAGAAATGTATTCGATCAGTGATGGGCGACCGGTAAATATCCGGTATTTATTTGTCAAGCACTGATTGTGAGTTGCAATTAAAACTAGAACCAACACTATACCTAGTACTAGAAAGATTCAGGTTTAGCCGTGTGTCTGAAGACGTACAGCTAAACCGAAATTTTCTATTACTAGTGTAAGTTCTAGTTTTACATTGATACAAGTATACAACAATTTAAGACTGAAGAATAACTGAAAATAGAGCTTTTGTTCTCTTTCAATTTCATTCTCGTAAGGCAGTGTTTTGCTATCTAGAATCAAAAATAGCCTCCCATTTTTGAAACTTTTTTCAGATTTTCTTTATTGTTCTGGTTTGTTTTTTAAAAATAATGCTAGATATTACATTATTACATTTCAGTAACTAAATGTTGATGTCAAAATTCTAATCAATTTAAATTAGCGAAGTGAATATTATCTATAAAAACATTCTATAAGCTAATGAAATAACACAACATTTAATTTAAATTTATTATGAATGCAGGAAGATCTTTAAAACGGTAAAGGAAGTATTACGAATTTTAATATTTTAGCTTATCCAGCTTTTATTGTTTACTTTGATTTTATAACAGTTTCATTTATTTCAGCACATGATATATAAAACTAAACACTGTTAGTTCTGCCATTCTGTCAAGCACGATTAATTAATAATCAAATTAATAAGCAATCAAAGATGATTCATACATTTGATTTCCTGATCAAGCGTGAATCACGTGAATTGACGTGATCCATGTGCCAATTTTATGAACTTCCATTTGTTATTACTATCGACGTAGTAGTAATAATAATGTTATTGTGTAATGAAATTGCTCTTTTGTAATTGGAAGTAATAATCAAGCTATGCATGTTGAAATACAAGGTAAATACGCTACGCACGGTTTCATTTTTGCGATCGAAAATCATCACTATGTGAAATTTTCAATTAATTATGAATTTGGCTACGAATTAATTTATTTTAATAAGAAACAGTAATAAATTAATAAATTTTCTACTGATAAATTTTTTTCTACTCATTAAACCGTGTTGAGATGTAGCAAAAATATAATGTTATCGGGACATCTGTACCTTAAATTACCTACATACACAGAAACTATATAGATCTCAAAAACTTCTGCCAAAGCTAGTTTTGTATATAATGATCGAAGAAACCAAATAACACCAAAAAAACTTATTAAATACTTTATTTTCAATTATAATGAACACCACTTCTCAAAATGGATTTTAAAAAATAATATTGCATTCAACTAGTATAATAAATAACAACAGTTATTTTATAGTTAAATTTACGATTATTAAGATTTTCTTGATAATGAGCTAACAAAGCTCGAAACGTCGAATAATTTTAAAATATTTTAATATTTTAAATAAAATTAAAAATAATACTGAGAAGTGGTGTTTATTATAATTGCAAATAAATAATTATAACCTCAGTAAAACAAGAAGAACAACATTATTAAATACTATTTCTCAATACACTGCAGAAAAGTTATTCTTATAATTCAACTTTGAATTAATGTAGATTCGTTAAAGTGTATAGAAAACAATACATATGTATGATAGTAAGTATTTAATTCATTGTCTACGTTACAATTTTAATAAGCATATGAGTCAAAGAATATCAATTTAAGCCAAACTTCCGATTTTTGGTACCAACTCAGTATTGGTAACTTTGAACTGGGTCTACGCAATTTTTTAAATCGGTTAACTCGGTTATTATTATTATGAACTCGGAAAACCCGAGATCATAATAATAAAAACATAAATACAGACAATATGTGTTAGATTGGAAATGTGATTTCAAAACCTAAAGATTATAAACACTATGGGAGAAGTTGATCATTTAAATCATAACTCTTCATAAGTAAGGAAAGGAAAACAAGTCCCTTCGCGTTTGCTAGATATATCCATCTACAATTCATTTACATGCACTCTTCATATAAGACAGTTCATCAGTAAAGTATCAAAACCGTGTTATACGAGACTTTTTTAATTGATTACTTTAAATCAATAGGTTTGTTCCGACTCATCAAATACAATTGCCCGTGTCAAGTAATACAATGAAATCCGCTGTAATGTGTCGACATTTATATCATTTATTTATTTTTATCAAAATATTGTTCAAAATTACTTTCCAACAAACTATGCAAATAATAAGGTAACTTAACTACAAGTTTTTAATCAAAAATAAAAATATTAAACACCTTCCAGTGAAATACAAAAATTAAAACTACAACAAAAAATATATTCAAGAAAAAATATTTTTTCACTCATACTTTTTTAGAAGAAAGGAAATCTGATGTAAAGATTTCCTCTTTTTGAATAAAAATGAAATTCAATTTTTTAAAATTGTATTATATCAAAACCGACTTACAAGAGGAATGGTGAAAAGCGATCGTATCTAGAATATAAGATAAATCTTGTGGAAAACTGACTTCAACTATATCATTTAGCAACAAAGATTTCTATCTCCCATTCATAGAAAAAAGCACTCGCAAAAAAGCTGAAATTAATCTACAAAATTAATACAAATTAAACCCTCACCCTACATTCATAACTATAGATTCGGAACCTTTAATCACGCTCGGTAATTCTATAGGAGGTGACTGCATTATTTTGCATGGTTATAGAGTGAAACACATCCAGGCAAGGAGAAAAAAAATTCGAAACTTAGTCTACAAAATTAACACAAATTAATCTGTCTAGACTTCACTCCCATCTCTAGATTCAGAGGTTCTAATCGCGCACTGTACTTCTACAGGGTGTGATTTTATTATTGTGTGTTGTTGCAGAGTAAAATACTCCTCGGAAGATGAGAAAAAATCTTAAAGTTGCTCTACAATATTAAACCCTCACCATGCATCCCCATCTCTAGATTCAGGGATATTGATGGCGTACAGGGAGAGTTTGGCTTTTCTATTTAGCGTGATTTTAGAGCGAAAGGGGTAAGAAAAGTTGTTCATGTTTAAGATACAATTTTAGGTCACTTGTTTGATCGGTTACAAATATTCGAATCTGGTGAATATTTGTGAATATTCGTGTCTGGCGAATGAATTCAACTTCAACCACATAAATTTGCACCACCTGTACGTTAGGGTGTTAAAAATAGTTAATAGTTTTTCTAATAGTTTAGGAAATTTATGCAAAAAGTGCATGAGTTTTTATACCTGTCGAACACATTACATATGTGAATAGTAATAAAAGTTACAGAAAGGGTTAACAAAAACCTTAAAATTTACAAATTACATATCGTCAACATTATAGCTTAAAAATTCTTGTGTGAAATAAAACGCATTTTTTTTAACAAAAAGATTTTTAATCGTGCCTTAATCCCTATTGTATTGTTTTTGGCCCATATACAAAGAGCCAACATTTGTCTGCTGGAAAAATTCTGGGCATAGATTTTCCTTCTCTCGGATATTGTAGGAATCAACACAGGAGTTGTGGGGGTGCACTCTGAACAAATTACGATTCATCATTTGTTAAATATGACAGAAATATCTATCTACTCTAGTTTGTAAAATCATTAGTTTGGAGACATTGATGTCGTAAAGTACGTTATTATGGACATCAGTGCGTGAAGTGACAAAAGAGTGTGAGAAGTAACAATGCAGTTCACATGGATTAAAGTAAACGCAAGCTGTTGTATATAACTGGGTACTTATTATATTGTATTCCAGGCTGTAAACTTGCTTAATTCGAAGGGTCTGGCAGTATACTCTCACCTCGGCTCCTTTCTACGTTTTTGATCCATCTGTGAAGATGCAAATATCTGCGTGGACTAGAGAATCTTCATTTACAGTTCAGTACTGCAGCTTGGGCAGTTTAATCTGGTATTAAAAATTTAATCTGGTACATTTCAGCCACACGTACTTGCACACGATGGACTGTTATTACGCCAAATTGCGTGATAACAACAGCGCCTTCAGCTTTAAGGAATAGACAATCATCACATTTTCTCGGGTGCATTTACATTAGCTCTGCGTGCAAATGTGACAGTTTTACGTGACAATGTATAGACCAGTTCAAGAAATCGTGCGCGACTTGTCAAAAGTTGTAGGAAATTTATCGCACTATAAAAGGAAACTATTTTTACAGGTTAATACAGGTTGTCCATAACGACGTACCAAAATAAACATACCTGTCCTCTTTTAAATGGAATGATATAGTTTTTATTTCATATTCTAATTCTAAACACGAAATACAGGCGTAATTAAATACATGGTGCAGTTAATAAATACAACGGAAGAGTATATTAACGAACAGTTTTAAAATTTTTTTTAAGCAAAACGGAACTTATAACATGTTCACCGTATTGTCATGAACAAATGGTAAAGCGGAGAAGGAACATAGAATAATAGTAGAAAGTGCTCGTTCCTTACAAAGATTTAACGGCTTATCTACATCTAAGCATTTGGAAGTATCGCCTATAAACATATTTCAGAAAACTTTAAAAAAAGTTAGAACCAAAAAGCGTACAAATAATGTTAGTGGGTTACCAAGATGAATCCACGAACTATAGGCTTTTGGATCAACTTACGCGAAAAATAAAAGTGTCAAAAAATGTGTATTTGATGAAGCAAGCAGTCCTCAAAACAAGACAAAATACGGTGTTTTTACCAAACAGAAGAAGAAGATACTTTCGATGACGAGGTAAATAAATCAACAGTAACATACATTATTTTAGAAGACAGAATAGATGAAGCTGAAAGGTAAAGATCGTAATCCTTCTCGTAACCGCAAGATACGATAAACAAACCTATGATGACTTTGAAATAAACTTAAAAGAAGGTACTCCACAAAGTTATGATGAAGCAGTTAAAATTAATGATGCTGCATTGTGGAAAAAAGCCATGCAAGAAGTGGTAGTTGCTTTAGAACGAGACGTGGGAGATAAGCTCATTCATGATGAACAAGAAAACGGCGGGTTCAAAAGGAGGTTTTAAAGTCAAACGTTCTCCAGAATAGGAAGTAGTAAAATACAAAACTAAATAGTATTGGCAATTATAGAGAACCTTAAATTACTTCAATTTGAAGTGAAAACATTATTTTTACATGGACTATTAGAAAAGAAATGGTTTGAAGCTTAGTGGATCAAGACTAAAGTGCAAACTATCAAAATCCTTATACGAACTGAAACAACCTCCAAGGTGCTGGGTCAAAAGACTAAATAAACTCACTTAAACTTCTTAATGAACTCACTTGAAAACATCGTAAAACTGATGAATGTGTTTACATGGTGGTAACTGCGTTGCAAAACGAATTTAATATAACGACATGTGAACTCAGTTAAAACATGTTTGCCTCCATCGGACTCTAATGTAATATTGTCAAAAACTAATGATAGTCGGGTTAACGTTACCTATCGTGAAGAAATAGGTTCACTGTTATTTGCCGCCGTAATTGCTAGGCTAGACATTTCATACACTGTAAATGTTGTAAGCCGATATCAAAGTGAACAAACAAATATCCATTGGAAGAGTGTCAAAAAAAAAAGTATCGAACTAAAATTAGAACTAACACTAGCATTATTACCAGGGCTAATACCAGATCTACAACTAGAAGTTTTCGGGTTTTGCCGTACGTATTCTGAAAAAATGCTTGATGTTTCGGATGCCATGTTGCAAACTTCTTCTCTGTTGATATTGTTTTTATGCCGGTGGATTTTCTATGACTTCTCTTGTCAGCCTTTCGTAATAGTAATTAATCCTAGCCAATATCTTTGCTTTGCGAAGTGTATTTGGTGTCCTTCTGAATGGCAATATTCCGTAACTGAGAACTGTTGGATCTTTGTTGACTTTCTTTTTATGTCGGTGGATTTCTTTGACTTCTCTTGTTAGATTTTGGTGGTATTTGTTAGTCCAAGCCAGAACCTTTGTTTTGTCAAAGTCTATTTGGTGTCCCTCTAAATGGCAATGTTAAGCAATCGCCAACCGTTGGACCTTCTTTAGCCTTATATGCCCCTCATGCTCCTTGGTTCGGCATTTGATGTTTCGTCCGGTTTCGCCAACGTAAAACTTCCCACAACTGCAGGATAGATGCAGTGGATGATGCTGATAGACTCCCATTCCTTTTAATAGAGTTAGCTTGTCCTTGGCACTGGGAAGTATGTTCTGAATTTTTAGCGAACGTTTGGTATCGCACCTCGATGTCGTTTTCATGAGGAGTCTTGCAATTCGTTCCGTTACACCTGAATCATAAGGAAGACAGATAGATTTAGCTGGTTGTGTATTTACTGCATCTTCTCCCTGGATTCTCTTTCTTTAGGTTATCTCCTTCACAAATTTTCGTTGCTTTCTGAAACAAAGTACGGATCACGGACCTATTCTGTTGGAGATGATGGTGTGACACTCTAAGTTCCATGTCATCATTTGCCGACCTAGTGACCTATACATTTATCAAAGGCCACTGCTTCCCAGTTTCCCTTTAAATGGTAAACTCACGGGATATCATGGAATGTTTAAGTGATCTAAGAACTTTGAGATTAGCTATAACCGGCGACAATGGGGATCGCATGGCTGTTTCAAAGTGCTCGTAAAACTCTCCCTTCCAACGAGAAAACATCGAAGATAAACAGTATTCCAATAGATCTGGTACGTATTCTGGTAACGCATTGAGTTTCTGGAGAAGACTATCTAGAGCATCCTTTATTAATTAAAATTTTAGTAAAAAGAGATTTCACATCGAAAGGTACCAAAATATACTCAGTATCTAACTTTATACTTTTTTACCGCTTCCACAAAATGTGTAGAATGCGAGACATCTCGCAAAATTCTCTCTTCTTTTACAGGCAACACAGTAGAATTATATGTAAGCGATTTAAGAGAAGCACTTATAAGCGCAGTAAAAAGTAAGTTAATCAGTTTCAAGTTGTTTTTTTATTCATTAAGTGTATAGTGCTAGTTAACAAATAGTTCTTTACTTTTACATGAACCTCGAATATGTAACTGAAGTTGCCTAGCACTCTGGCAATAACATATCTTTAGACACAAAGAGAACTAAAGAGTGGAAAATATATAATATTTCAACATTTTTATGTTATTTACTCTAAATATTTACACAATACTAATAATAATTAATTTTGTTCTTTAGCTATACCTAACCAACATTTTTGTTAACTTTTGAAATATTACTTTTACTTCTTTGATTTACACACACTTTAAAGGTTTCTCTCTTAAAGATTATACCAATAGTAGTTAAAAAAATTGTTATCCTTCACTTGAATAGATTTCGCCGAAGGTAAAATTAACTAGACACGACCGTGTGGATGTCGTGACCTTCACCGCACCGTATCTGTGGCAATCCCAACTGACCAAGTTTGCGATCGACAGTCTTATTTTGCGAAAAGGTTAACACGCTCAAAGCGGATTTTCTTTCTTCTTTCTGTACACGAAACACAATTTAGCAAAACCAACGCAATTTCTATTACTAAATTTATTCGTTCATAAAATATCACGGATTGGGAATAAGAAACTAAAATCAAAACTAAATTGTTATTTTTGTAATGTCTGTCTAAAATAAATAAAAGGGAACATTTTTATTTAAAACATATACATATATGAGTAATGCAATATGATAATTATTTCAATGAGTAATTGTGGGGTTATGACTCACAATTTCTTCATTCTTTTTCTGTTTCTTCTTAAGAACTTTTTTTTTAGTTGACTACTAAACATGTTTTTATACTTACCATTTTACCATTACCTAACTAAACTTGTACTTTTCTGTATTTTTCGTTTCGTAACATGCATTAACTCGACAGACCACCAAAGAAAAAAGGAAGATACCTAATCAGAACGTGTTATGAAACGATACGTTTCGGAAATTTTATACAGTTTATTATTAATTCAACGCGTGATCCAAGGAGGTAATAAAATATGTATTTTTTTATTGACCGCCAACTTTTATGAGAGATTAAAATACCTGGGCAACTTCGTACAATGGAGTTTATGGACGAAAGTATAACTGACCCAGCGGGCGAACAAAGAAAACAGCGAGTTCGACCGCGATTAATTTGCATTGAATTTGAACCGTTTTGTGGCACACGTCTTTTCACCCATTCTTTTATGTTTCCAAAACGGTATAGCTTTAACTATCACTTAAATTAGATCTTGTGGGAGTTTAAGATTTTCAAAAATAAATATACAAAGTGAAAGACTTAATTTGCAAACTGTATGAATTATTTAATCTTGTTTAATATAATTTTTGCTATAAAATGATATCCGCCTGAATCAGGAGACTAAAAATCTGTTGTTGTAAAAAGAGTAAAAATTATATATTTTTGCTTTAGATACAGTAGTTTTAGTACTATAAATTAGAACCAGGAGAAAGGATAAAGCCAAATGTTTTGTAAATGTATCATTACCTAATAAATATTTAAGTAATTTGTGATAACTTTAAATCTAAAGTAGAATCAAAGAAAATCTGTTTAATATACCATATTGACAACAATAAACACCAACTCAGAGAGTAATTTACAAAGATAAAGATAATTCTATGAAGCAACCACACATGATGGTTCTCCAGCTAACACAATTTAAGGGTAATCAATACTACTCCCATCGAAGAAGTAATAGATTTTTTTTTACTTGAGCGTGCACATCTCAAGCACTCAAAATCAGTTCATTACAGCGTTCACAATTTCAAACTTCCTGCTAGGAGACTGCGATGACATTGTGAGACTTTAATAAAGCTGCGCTGTGCAATTCAGAACGAAAGGGTTGATTCATGACAATGTCTGTCCACACACAGTCAACCGATCTAAAGACTTGATAAGATCATTCAAAGGCTGGGAACAACTTGATCACCCTCCGTACAGCTGTGATCCAGCGCCTAGTGACTACCACGCCTTCATACATTTAAAAATGTATGAAAAATGCACCTTTTGGGTGGTCAGTGGTTGGTCAATGATGACGATGTCAAAATGATCGTGATGACGTGGTTGTTTAATCAGCCAGATTTCAGCCAGATTTTTGAGGATAGCATATAAAAGCATATAATATTGTAAGTGCCTTAACATTGGTGGGAATTATGTATAATAAGCAATTAATTGGATCCAAGAGGTTACAATATAACAGACAAACATATAATATAATTTTACCCCTTTTCCCAGCTTCTCCCTTATCTATCGCCTTCCCTCCGCTCTCTTCCTCAGCACTCGCCACCAATCCATCACCTCTTCCCTGAACTCATCACACTTCACCAGCACTGCCAACACTTACTTCCCTTCTCATATTATCTACACTCCCTCTCCTCATCCTCCATCCAATATCTATTGTCCCTTCATTTTCAGTACCAAACCTAAACCTGGCTACAATCCTCTTTGCCTTATCCTTCCCCTCCCTCACCAGGTACCTAGGTATCTCTTCCGTTAAAATTTCCTTATATTTTGTGTTGTATCTGCTATCCCCTATAGCTTTCCTTTTCTCTTGCCTCTGTATGTCTCTCTCTGGCACTTACCTCCTCGCATATCTACTCCCACATCTCCATCCACCCTTCTTCTGTTGTTTACCTCTACCTTCGATTAACCCGTTCTTTTGTAATATTCCCTTCTCTCATCCTTACCGGATCTTGCAGTATGATCTTCTATCTATCTTATCTTCATATTTAACTGCTTCTCGGTCCGCCTCCAACCCTTATTTCATCTATCTTCTCTTCCTCAAAATATATCCCGATGTTTCCCTCGCCAGTTCCAGCATCGATTCTGTACATTCTGCAGAATATCCGGCCTCTGCCAATCTCAAACTTGTACGCCATGCATCATTGTAGTCCTCACCAGCCCATCAAAATTAATCCTTCTCTTTCTGATGTCCCTTCCAAACACTCTCTCACCCAATCCCCAGACCCGTCCCATCACCCTATTCGCAGGAATAGTTCAACCGAAAGTGTGGGACTACGTTAAGCCCTTTCACTACCCACTAAAAACTTCCCATTTCTTTCTGGAATGACCCATTAAGGTATTTCTTCAGTGTCCACGTGCAATCATCTACTGGCACAGTCATTTAATACATCCTCTATTTTGTTCTTCTCTCTTAGTCCACGTGTTTGTGGATATTTACACAAAGAAAGCGACGACATAACTTTTTAAGCAATTTTTTTTACATGTTTCAAACCTAGATGAGCAGGGAGAGGTTCCACCTTACCTTCTCTTCCTCTTTCCGTCTTGGCAACTTCCATTTTTTCTTTTTCCCTTTCCCACCACAGTCGTACGTTGGCATCCGATCAGAATGGACTAGGACCACACTTCATTTTTACAAGATTACTCGGATAGTAATTGTAAAAGATAATGGCGCTAAATGAAAAATAACGAACATTTCTTTTGGCATTCTCTACATTCAAAATATAATATTTACCGAACATGCCATTTACCGGCCATATGGTCTGTATTGCATGACACTCCGTATTAACTGCAGACTTGTAGCCTCTCGTCTCACACAAGCTGATCATAGAGAGGACATCCAGTCAACGCTACTCATTCTTTCTTTTGCACGTAACATATTTATATATTTCTTATAAGCGCCACTTCCCAAGCCGGTGCTGTATACAGTGTGACCGATTGTATCACCGTTGCTAGCATTCTTTTCCTTCTCAGACTCGGTCCTCCCTTCCTCGGCATCACCCTTATGTATAATACCTAGGGTATTATGCATTTTAGACGCTTTGTCTGCAGCGTGTTTGATATGGTCCGTCATTTTAATATCTTTGCCTATATATACTCGAAAGTACTTAGCTGATTTCGAGCTTTTAATCCGAAGTCCCTCGATCATTATGCCCACACTTGTAAGGTTACGATTTCCCTCCAGTATAACCAGCTTAGTTTTTTAGCGCAAGCCTGAGCATTTCTTCAGGTGTGCGCCTGCTCGCCAGTATTGTCAGGTTATCGGAGTATCCGATAAAGTATCATAAAACACTTTTCACAAAATTGCGCCCAAAACTGACCCTTGTGGCGCCTCATACGTTGTTCTCTGTTCCATCCCTTCTGCCATTAAGATCTTTCTCTGATTTAGGTACCAACTTAAGATTATTTTTATTCTTAGTCCAAAAGTATACTTACCTTTTTCAAAAAATGTTGGACTTCCTTTCATGATACTGAGTTAAAGGCGTTCATTATATCCAGAAGCACCAAAATTCAGTATCCCCTGTGGGCATGTGATATTAATTTTCTTGCTCTCGCCTCTTCAACCAGAGTCATTACAGCATCGTCCGTATTTATTCCCTTTTTGTACCCGTACTGGATGTTCTTAATCGCTTGCCTTTCTTCCAGCTCTAGTACCAATCTGCTATTAATCAAGTGCTCAAAAAGTTTGCCAGTATAACTACTACAACTTTTCTTTTCAAAATTTCACGAAAATTTCAGTATTAAGCATGTATTGTACACATAAAGGAAGGGTTTTAGAACTTCACTTGTAATTGCGTCTTCTCTCGAAGCTTTTTGCAATTCACGCTGTTTGATGCTCTATTTTAATTCTTCGACGGTGAACAAGCAGATAAGTTGTTCCTTTTCTAGCTCATTTGTTTCTTTCTGTCTCTTCTGATCTTCCCCTACTTGTGGAAACAGTTTCCTGAATTGTTCCTCTACTGTCTTTTAATCTATATCCTTTTTTCTTACTCCACGTTAAAAAATAATGATGTGTAGCCGAAACCGGTTGAAACCAAAAAATAAGAATAAAATATTTATCGCTGAAGTACAACAGAGAATTTTCATTTCCTACTCTAAACTTAACATCATGACGGCAACAAAGAGAACAAATCTATCAATCTCTGATAAAGTTCTTTGCCTATCCTTGAGGACACCTGGCCTGTACTCCTACTGCTCCGGTCGATGCCGTCCTATATGCTGAGGTGACGTGTATAGATGTTTTACATTCTATCGATCTGAGCATATTTCTATATTTTTTGTGCTTCAATGCTTCTTCCCATACCGGGGCAGCGTACAGGGTTGCTGATTCTATTACTTTAGCCAACAGTTTTCTCTTTGCCACCACCGCTAGATTATCTGCATATGTCACTATGTTAACTTCCTTCTCTGTCCTCATTTGTAGCACTTCTTTATAATTTAAATTCCAGAGCGTTCCGCCTATCACCGATTTCTGTGGAACCCTGGCAGTACAGTAGATCCTTTTCTGTTCTATCAGGAAATATTACAATTCTCTTACACAAATAGCTTTCCATTAGTTTAACTATATTTGCAGGCGCGTTACAGCTTTCCAACCTAACCCAACAATTTCTTCCATGGCACCGAATTGAATGCATTTTTAACACCTAACAGGACCATTGCTCTATACCCTCGATGGTCTAGTGAAAGACCAGACATTTTTTCTTTCCTGAGCATCCGTTATTATTTTCAATATGGCATTTACTGTACCCATTCCTTTTCTATAGCCAAATTGTGCATCAGATATTAGTTTGTTCTTTTTTAGGTGTTCTGTGAGACGTTATACCTTATTACGTATATACCTCATACCTTATTGCAGGCATTTGTTATACATTTCATTAAATTGTTTGCTTCGGGTCTCTGCATCTTGTTTGCATCTTTCTTGAATTGCTTTTCTAGGAGAGCTAGTTTTTCTGGTGTTGTTTTCCATCCTACGTATAGCTGTGTTATTTTCTCGTTATTTTCATATCTTCATCTTGTATTGTGAAGCTTAACAAATTGTGGTCGCTCAATACTTCGGTTTTTGTTTCCACTAGCCAGTTTTTAATCTAGCACACCACCTCTTGGCTTACTATAGTCAAGTCTATTATTGACTGTTCTCTTTGACTAACGTACGTAGGATTGTTTCCGATGTTTGCTACAACTAGTCTATTCTTAATAACCCATTCTTCCAATATTTTCCCTCTCTCATTCAACGTAACACACTAAACTTAGCCTAATCCAACCCAACTCAACCCAGTGGAACTTAAAACCATTAAGAATACTTAGGTCAGATTATTAAACTAAGAAAACACAATGTATAAGAAAACTTTTAGTGAAGTCTTCATACATATTCAAAAAAACAACATTAATGAATTCCTAAGAGAAAGCACAACCTATGTGTGGTGGCCTATTATTTATTCATCATCATCAATTGTTTCACTTTGGACAAGTAAAAACAGTAAACAGAAAACTACCATTAAGATTTTGATACGGTAATATCTGAAGTAATAGTCGTATCCTTATCTAAATATGATGAAAAACGCATTAGTTTAGAATAACTTTTTCGAATGTTTACAGTATGTTATGAGCAAACGTCGAGTCACATCTGTGCAGGTTTATAATTAAAGTGTTATAACGGTACATCTTCAAGTTGTTATCGGGGGGAGGGGAACCATTAAGTTTTAAGATTCTTGCAAAGTCCCGTGACTGCAACCGACCGAATAAATAGCTTTATTCGTCATTCGATGAGGATATTGCCTCCTTAAGTGGCACAAGTCTTTAGGCAATATGCCCTTTAAGATTTTTTGACAAATTTTTTTCATTTAAATCAAAATTAATTAATTCATTCATTAAAACAATTTGTTATAATGAGTAATAAATATGGTGATTAAACATATACACCATATTTTCGTGTTGTATTGCATAAAAAGTATTATTTTAAGACGCGTAATTATAAGTAACCTGTTGTTTTACAGTTAATTAGTAATAAGTAAAATTTAAGTGTAATATAAAATTGCAGCTTTACGATCAATTTGTATAATTTTAGAATTTAATAGATCACCAACAACTTACTGCTATTTTCATAAGAAATTTAAATTTATAAGCGAATTTAGGTTATATTCAAAACGATAGTTAATAATGAATATTACATATCTTTGAAATGTCTTATATGTGTATAAATCATAATTTACTTTGCGCAAGATAAATGTTAATCCAATAAGTGATAAAAGAAACGAATCTAACAGTATTATTAGAATAAAATCGAAACAAAACAAGAGTCCGGGTGTATAAAACTGACCCAGTTAACACGAACACTCTATATCTCAGTGTACACGTCATGAAAACCTGAGCCGGAGGCAATAGGGCACATTTTATCGTTCGCGACCGCTACGAGTCTCATAACGCAGCTTCTAACGACCAATATAAGTTATTCTTCGAAACCGTCATCGTTGTTGCCGGGAGGTTTATTTCCTTCATAACCTTCCGTCAAGATCGAATGACGACGACGCCAACGTTTCGTCATCACCATCAACTTTTTATTCCAGTCTACTACACCAAGTTTTATCATCGTCATCATCAACTCTCGCATCCGTTTACATCCGTGTTTGTTAGTAAAAGGAGATCGAACCGCGAGGTTCTTTTCCTCTTCTTCTATACACTTCCCGTTTGCCCTGAAGACAAAAGAGTAGAACGCCTACGTTCGAAAGTAAAAGTTCGGTGTTCTTCGTTTCTTTCAAGGGTAAAGACGAACGAACCGATTTGAACCGGACAGAATGGAGACAAGGATTTAATCAAGATTGAACAACGGTTTTTGCTTTAAAACTAATTTTGTTTCATAATAGGAAGAAAATTAATGGAATTAATGGTTTTAATGACAGGATGATTTTATCAAAAATCAAAACGTGTTTGAACATAAAATGATTTACAAAATGCATTTTGAAAATATAGAAATATAGCTGAGATTTATAACAAATCTACTTAGCTTCCTGATGAGTCTAGGATTTATTCGAAGGTTTGCTCCTTTGTATCAATAGATGGTACGTACATGGAAATAGTAGAAGCTTGTCGAGTAAGCAAACCATCTAAAGTGAACCCCGTGAGAGAGAAAGTGGACCATTACTACAGGTAGGATATTGAGTCAACATATTAATTCCTTGATGATAGGAAAAAATCAATCAAAAAATTAAGCAGAAAAAGATCAATAAATCGTAACACTTGATATGCTCAGCTGGTAATTTTAATAAATTAAGTGGTGTAATAACTTTTGGTTGAGACAAAGAAATTGAGTTCGAAAAATGGCGGACATAGGGTCATTTTTATAGTGCTGTTTCAACGATGGAAGGAAGGACGACTGTTTATTGCTATATGTAGAAATTAATGATCTCTTAACGTACCCAAAAACCTTTCAGATGAAAGCAATTACGTTGCTCAAAATCGTGTGATGGAAGGATTTTTTTTTGAAAAACATTTTTACACTTAAGTCCTGATAATCCTATAATAATATTGCAACATTTTTTTGGTATCACTAATCTTTTTTTATGTTCAAAGAACATAAAACATTTATTCTTTCATTTATACTGTCATATTCTTTATCTTGCACCACTTTGCGTATCTGTGAGTATACAAAATTTTTTTTCGTCTTTATTGATTACACAGTGTTTATTGAGAAATTGCAAGTTATGGTGAAAGTACTAGGCCAGTATAGTAAAACCTTCAAAGGGTTTGGGGTTCTCAGGTCAAACATTTTTATTGGGACCTTTTATATTTTTTCCTTATCTTAATGTTTGCTTGCTTATTTTTTCAGTTATAACTTAAGAACTATTGATGATTTCCATTATACATTTTTAAATTATATACATTTCGATTAATACATTCATGTAAAAATTAAGTTGGACTAATTTTATCGAATAAAATCTTCAGCGAAACAGTGCAGTAATTCAAAATGCTAAAAATATGGATATAATAGAGAGTCTGTAATGAATACGTAATAGTGTCGAAAAAATCAGCAGCTAATCTCATGACAAATCCTCATGACAAATCGACATACTCACAGAATAATAGTTTAGTATCAAACGTCGCGCTCAATATCCCCTGTTCAAGTAATCTTGCTTAACAACTATTCTCCTATAGTTAAAGTATATAAGACTAGTCTTTCTTTTTTGTAGAAATAGTTGCAAAGTATTTGCTATAATAAATAATGGTGTTGAAGTTTGTCAAACAATAATGAACAAGTTTACATAGATCTCGCTAAAGAGTAGATCTGATCTCCATACATCACGCAATTCACGTGTTTAAATCACTTAAATATGTCGTTAATGTTAATATCGAAAAGCAATGGTAAAACAATGCTTTCCTGAGGGACAAATCTTTGTTGAATGCTATAGGGCAAACCAACCTAGAAAACTGCAAGAGTTGAAAGAAGTTATCAAGTGACAAAAATTGATGTCGACCTTACCTCGTCATCACCTTCTCATACGGTGAGAAGGTGATGACGAGATTTGAGGATTGACTAAAACAGAACATTTCATAAAAGCGGGCATCATCTACCTGACATGATCATCAAAAGATAATTTTACTTTTTATTGTTAAATGAAAACCTCTAAATTTTACATTTTTTAAATGTACAGTTAAATTTCAAAAGTACCTTTCCAATGTGCTCCATGCTGTAGTTACAATTCAAGATTAATTTGAAAAAAGTAGTCACTAATTACCATTAGTTGTCTGCTGAAGTAGTCCAGAAATGACGCAAGTAATGAATTTTCAAGAATGTGGTAGAATAGTAGGCATGTTTTCCTGCCCCATATAGCAGGAACAATACTTAAAGCGGTCGATGTCCGCGAATGCGGCCAAGATACTTTTCACATATATTCTAAGCGGGGTAAACTTGGGTTAATGCTTTGATTGTCGTCGACTGCTTATTCTGCAAATTTTTTTTCTACTGCACCCTGATGTAGCAGATTTAGCAGGGTATTGCAGTTTATAGAAAAAGTATCACGGCCGACTTCGAAAACGTCGGCCGCTCTAAATGTTGTTCCTGTTACTTGGCGTGGACGACGCTTTCATAGTCAGCCAAGATACCTTTTGCATAAATTCTAAGCAGGGTAAACTTAGATTTTGAGTATGAACCCAGGTTCCCCATGTTTTAGTTTCTGGAAAAAGCTCTCGTCCGACTTCGAAGACGTCGGCCGCTCTTAATTTTGTTCCTATTACCGACGTCTTCGAAATCGGCCGAGATTATTTCTTCTATCACGAACAGTTCTCAGGGTACTTGACATCAACATAAGGAAAAAATATAAAAGGTTTAACTAGCCCAATACTTTCACCCTGATTAAGAATTTCTCACCCCCAGACAATGACCTCGATAATGTTTCACAGTGTTATCACCATAATAGCCAAACAACTCTTTTGACTGGGGTGAGATCCAACTATCGGTAGCTGCTCAATCGAAACCAAAAGTAAACGTTAAAATACAAATAAATTTGAATTTGCATGGCAAACAACTAAAAATCAAATAAAATAATGTTAATTGTAAAACTCTGAATTATAATATTTTCCTCACGTCAAACGTTTCTATACAACTACAACTTAGTCATCTATCCCCGAAATCACAAACTGTTAAAACAATGACTGGAAAAACCTTTTCTTAAACTGCGCAAGCAAAATTTGATTTATATCATCGTTAATTTTATTAAACCTTGCATAATTTTGATATACGAATGAGCGTTGAAAATCTACCAGTCTGTAAGCTGGTGGGGAGAGGTAGCGAATATTAATTGAGTATTAATCGTATGCACATCCATCCGGAATTTAATTAGCTTATAATGATATCGAGGTGATTTAAAACGAAGTAATTTATAATATAAGGACAAACATTGTAGTTTTTTTCTATTGCGCGTTTTGACCATTGCACACGTTCTAATTTATAAGATACATGCTCAAACTTATGAATCGCGTATGTGTAATTTTTGTATTGTAATTTTAGTTATAGTACGTTTTAGAGCAATCATTTATCTTACACCTTAATTCAGTAAAAGTTTAACTTTATTTAAAGTAAAATAAAGAAAGGAGTATATTCATAAGTGTTCAAAGAGTATATATAAAGTTTTTCTTTTATTCTAAACTACAAATATCAACTACAAATATACAAATATAAACTAGTAATAATAAATAATATAAAAATATACAAATATAAACTACAAATATCAAAATCATGTTTCCTCAATAATGTTATCGTTTAGTTCGCCGTTTTCAAAATTTTGTTCTTACGACCTGAGAAAGAAAATTTCAGTTACGATTATGCATAAAAATTCTGACAGGCATGATTTTTCATAGCATTTTTATGTTATTTTTCAAATTAATTGATTTAGACTCTTCAAATTATACTATACCTTTTTAAACATCCATAGTATGTAACTATTGCTTTTGAGTGCCTTTTACAGATATCTTGGTAGCAGGTACAACAAATAGTTTTCACTTTACGATTTTCTTTCGGCTACACATGTGACTAGAGCTTGCAATACCGGAATTCCGATTACCGGTATTATTACTAAAATAAATACAAAAAAAATTAAAAAAAAACCTCTTGGAATCATAACCCAACACAACCTAATTCAGTCTACCCAACCCAGCACCTGTTAGCTTTCTACTCATTGCCACAACAGTATCTGGCCACCAAAATCTTCCCTCTCTCCTTCGAGCCTACTCTCCTGCATCATCCGTATGCCTTCAGTTTATCATCATTCCTCTGCTTCCTTGACGGCTATAAACCCCTACTACTGTATTCCACCATTCCCAACATTCAACATTAACTTTAATGCAGTTTATTATTGCCATTATGATGTATCGAGGGCATCAACAGAACACATTATTTTTTTTGGGGGGACATACGAAACTAATGTATAAACCAGTGTAAATTCAAACTTATATGAGTTAACTGAGGAATTCTTAAATTGTGTGGAGAAAGTCGGTGAAAGAGAAAATTTCTCGCTTATTCATACGTAAGGTACCGACATATGTCAGTCCAACTCGTGTTAGTTTATCTAACAGCTCTATTGAACTGAATCTATATTTTACTCAGTGTGTTTAAACTTCTCTTAGAGTCATTAATCAAAGCTGCTTTTTACAGTTTGCAGCGCCTGGAGAATGCACCCTTCTGGATGGATTTAGCTTATTAAATACTCAGGCTGTAAGCTTGCTTAATGCAAGTTTGTGGCAGTATACTCCAGTCCCGCGTCTCCTTCTGGCGTTTTTGATCGATCAGTTAACATGCAAATATCTGTCTAAACTAGAGAATCTTCATTTTGAATTCAGGACTGCCGTTTTGGCAGTCTCAGGGAGAAATAGCCAACCGCAAATAAAGTAATGAGCACACGCTTGGAAGATTGTCTAGCTTTTGGCAAATCTCTGGGTTAGTTATTGTACCAAAGTGTGTGTTAGGAGGATGCACAGAGTCCAATGGGGATTAACTGTGATGTGTGGTAACTATAACAATTTTAAAATCTGCGTTTGTACATAAAATCAATCAAAGTCAAGAAGACAACTGGACCAGATAATGCTTCAGCTAAGATTTTTCACAATACTACTGGTGAAATACGCGGGGAATGACTGAAATCTATTTTCATACCACTTACAAAAATTAGACGAACAAAGAGGAGCCATGAATACAGATTGGTTAGTCTAATAAACTTATATATTGAAGGTTTTTCTTCGAATAATATATGAAAGCATAAGAAATGGATGGAGAAGCGGCCTTATATAGGTCTCTTTTAGATCCGTTAACAGATCTAAACCAACTTTTCTTCAGGTAACTGACCTTGGCACCTGAGACATATTTATTATCTGAAATATTCTACTTCAAAAATATCGCAACAAACATAAAGATATCTACGTATATCCATTGAATATGAAAAAATTTCTCTTTCTTTTAAATTAAGAAACTTAATAATCTATGGTAGCAAATTGAGCATTCGTCGACACATGTTTTTAGAAAAGCTGTTGATTACGTGTAAAGTAATCATCGTGTGCGCGAGCCCATAAATACAAATTAGAATTTATATACTCATTAATCATTACTACCCTTTGTCTGCTAAAGTAAGTTCCTATATCTACAATAATGATGTCTAATTTCGACATATAGGTTTAATCAATTCAGTTTCCGAATTCATGTTTAATAAAAAAATAACTAATTATTTGTTTACTTTTGATTATCTTGTAGAGGAACAAGTAAGTGATGGCGACCGTTTAAGAGACATCCTAGAAAAATTCGTTAGCATCGGTAAACCAAGAACCGAAAGGCGAACGCACTCTGGAACGAGTTTGTTCCTGTTCATAGGTTACAAAGCACAGAGGTTAAACTTTAGCTAGTCGTCTACAGCATTTGAAACCTGTATTAATCAATGAATGTTAGTAACAGTTCTAAAATGTAATAATAATTTATTTTAGTTTATTTTATTAACAACTTAATGGGATTGTATTATTATTCTCAGCAGACACAAAATTTATTTATGTTTTTGTGAAAAATTCATCACTGTTAATATTTGGCTAAAGTGTTTCTTATTTAACAGTTCTTATTTATATTTATTTAAATGAGAAGCAATAAACACAATTTTGGCAATACAGTGAAAATTTTTTATTTGATTTTTCTATTAATAATTTATTTATATGTGTTCTAAAGTATTTGGTCTCAACACTTTTACTTTCTGTAGGTGTTGCGTTGGTGTCAATTTTATGCATGTATTTATCAGATGAGAACAGACTTAGAGTGTCATTAATAGTAATTGATTTAAACACTTATTCCAATATTATTCTTTGATAACATCGAATATCCTATTATAACTAGAATTATTGGCTTATCAGAACCGTTATTTCTTTTGGTATAAGCTTCGATATAATTTTTTAACATATCAGCTTGCTTTTCTTTTTTGACATTCTTACCCATCATACCATTATTGTAGTAGTCACCACAGTCTTCTTTGACGGACAGTGGTCTCTCCGTGTTGCATTGTGCCTGATTTGTTCAGGATAACATTTTACGTGAATTGTCGTTTGTGAATATGCATTGATGCCCACAGAACCATTCACGCACATTTTATTTAACTAACTTTTCTTCACAAGGCAACTTATCCATCCGAATTGAAAAAAGCTCTGATCCTACCTATTCACAAAGGTGGCGCACGAATCCTAATCGCTTCATCCCTATTCTGTCAATAGCCTCAAACAGGCTTAATCCTTGAACAACATGATTTTTCGAGGTAGAACTGCAGAGTATAGCTTAATTTCTTTTTCTAATTTGTTATAAATATCCTTTATAACAGCAGCAAAGTTGATGTTATAAATATGCTGACCACAGTAAAGCGTGTAACAGGATGGGCCATGGGATTCTTTTAAATAAATTTCCTAATTACGATATCCTCAATGACTTAATTTACTACATTTCTTCTCACCTATCTCGAACCATCACAAGCAGTTACTATTAATAATTAATGCTCAACATTAAGAGACATTACCTTCGATGTGTGCCAGGGCAGCCATCTGGGGCCATTGTAATTTCTGCTCTACATCAATTTCGCCGACAACAGTAAAATATTTGTCCCGATTTGCTGTCTTGATGACTGTGCAAAGTTACAAGAAATGATTATAAGAATATAAGATATATTATAAGAATATTGTATAAGTAATAATGTTACATTAACTATGATAAATGGAGTTGCTTTTGATTATTTACTTGGCTCTAACATCATCAAACAATCCGAATACGTTCGTGATCTTAACGTTCATGGCAGTACAACATCTGCATGAAAGGTACTAACACCGTGGTGGTGTTGAGGGTGTGTGTTGTCTTTAAACGAACTCCAAATTCCAGCTTTCACCTCGATGTTGCCGCACCCTTCTACCACCATCATTCACCCATAAACAAACCCTAAATTCATTACTGAAGACGATGTCATTCCTTTGATTAACTCATCCTTGCCGTTCTGTGGACACATAAGTCTGACTGCTTTGTGGTGAGGTGTTAATGGAGGCTGGAGGTAAAGACGGTATGAATGAAGCCTAAAGGAAAATTTTCTTCTGTAAACTGTTGCCATCGATAAGTGTTGGTTTAAAGCTTTCGACCAATCGACAGCAATTGATCTTGTTGTTTGAAAACGATCCCTGATAGCCTAAGGACGGCACCTCTGGATACCTTTCTCGGACCATAATGACCATATCCGAGCAATAGTAGTGTAATCCCACTTCAACCTTCTGCCAATCTCTTAGAATGAGAGGTCCACCTCTTTCATACCTATAATTCGAACCATTGGGTACTCTGGGTGTACAAGCAAAATTGTTAATGGTTTTATCTGGATTAGAAGTATGCTTCCACAAGACTTGATACTGATTCTGAAGACCTGAGCTCCTGTCAGAAAAGTGATTCTGAAGACCCGAGTTCCTGCCAGAAAAGTTGATACTGCTTTTAGGTAACTTGATACCGTTTCTAAAGGACTTTAAATGCCTCTACAACATATGAAATGCTTCCACAAGAATGTTTCTAGGAGACTTGATACATTACATTATTTCCATTCACAGAAAGGAAATGATAAGCAAAAAGAAGCAGTAAGTATGAAATATGAAAGTATGCGCAAATCATACAAATATGAAATTAGAAAATCAAAAAAGATGCTTATAGGAAATTTCAGTGAGAAACTGGAATAGTTTTAAAAATAGTTTTTCCAATAAAACAAAACATACCGACAGTCCCGCTCAAAGACAATAAACAACAGAATATTATAAAAGGGCTTTTTCCAGTGGGAGATATTGTTGTGTGGAACAGCAAAGATGGAACGAAAACATTATTAAAGAGTTGAGAGAATAGCAGTTATTACAACTTATTCAACATCTTAATAATAAAATGGCTCCTAGACCGAATCAAATAGCGGCAAGAATTGTTAAAGCTACCATACATACAGGTCCACACAGTGTCCATAAAATGTATAGTGTACTATTGGAGGAGAGGATTTTCCTGATATATGAAAAACAGGAAAGTTGGAATTAATTGAAAACCCAAAAAGCATGGAAGAACAATTTATAGACCCCTATGTTTGTTAGACTGCTTTAGAAAACTGTATGAAGACATCCTGAAAGAATATGGCTTTAGATAATGAGAATCGACGGCACATGCAAATAAAGAAGTTTTAAATGCAGCGGGAAATACAGACAAATACAGGAAGGGGAAAAGAAAATTATGTTGCTTCATAACATTTGATATTAAACATACTTTCGCTTTTGCTTCATGGAAGCTAATAGTTAGGTGTATAGATAAGAAAAGTATATCCATACAGTGAATTGACTGTATGGAAGACTACCTTAATATCGGTTTACCGATGACAAGAGATATTCCTTAGGGTTTTGTTTTGGAACCACAACTTTTGATGCATATGCACATACAGATGTCAACCATTGTAATTTCTGATTCGAGTACCGAGAGTATTATTAACATTACACAGAAGTTCTTAAAGAAATTGTGCATAAATTAGAGTATGGGTTTTGTTATGGGTTCTGAGCTGTCCCCAGAGCTAAGTAGGAAAAATACAGGAGAGACCTATACCTAGACATAATGATTGGTAGAGGACCTGAAGTAAGGAGCTCATATGAATAAGAAACTAAGAAGGTTACAAGGACTATTAACAATCAAAATTATTAGTGCATATAAGACTATTTCTAGTGAGGCTCTTCTAGATTATAATAAGATCATATAAATCATTACCAGTAGATTTATTGGTGCCGACAAGGTGCCAAGATATAGATATTGAAGAAATTTCTCATCAATGAATAAATGGACAATGGATACTGGCAAGGCTAGATGAATAAAGCGTATTCTGCCAAACATTATGCCGCCCTTATTGTTTTGTGGCAAGCTTAGAAATGTTGATAGCTGCTCATAATACTAATGAAAGATCTTGTCGTGTTATAGTCTCTAATGCAGCAAGTAAAAGAAAGTGCTATCCGCCTCCAGAAGCGTGCATAGATATAAATATATGTGCACGTGTAGAAGCGCTCATATATATTTTTACTCTCTATGAGAAAATCTAACTGCTACTTCTCCACGATTCTACATTTCCAACAGACTTCGTTAGACTTCGAAAAAAGAATACCAATATCACCTTTGAAGAGATGAAATGTGTGATGTACAGAGA
Source organism: Onthophagus sagittarius (assembly GCA_036711965.1). NCBI lineage: Eukaryota > Metazoa > Arthropoda > Insecta > Coleoptera > Scarabaeidae > Onthophagus > Onthophagus sagittarius. Next base: position 46,307,494 of record JASERS010000003.1, on the reverse strand, counting down.
AAAAAGAAGAAATATATAGGAAGGTTAGAATGTCACGAACACCGGAAAATTTAATAAGTACAATACTAGATTATAAAGATCAGTGGAATGCAATAGTGATTATATTAGATATGTAATAGAAACGAAAGAGGGCTATTTTAAGCCTAGAAGTTATGGAAACATAAAGTTTGTTTAAAAATATTCTCTGAACTAAACTCCTATAGGTAGTTTCCGGAGAACCTTTTACCTAACCCCACACTATCTGGGCGCCTAATATCCTAGGTTGTTTGCAGATTAACCCAGACCTCGTAAAAGAATAAGATTTGATGCTACTTCCAGGAATTTTTAGAAAACAACCAAGAAGTGAAGTTCGCGAAGTTTTACTTGATATTGCTTCTAGAAGAATTAAAGTGCTTACAAAACACTTGAACTTTTTTCAGAAGACTTCCTACTGCTTCTAAAACTTGACCTGCTTCCAAAAGACTTGAAATAATTCTGGGACACTTGACACAGAAGTTTGGATGCACTTGAAATGCATCCAAAAGAGAACCCATACAAATTTGTTCATAGTTTTAACTAGATTGAAGTTATCACTTTCAGTCCCAGTAGCTGCAGCAAACATTCTTATTTTTTGGGAGAGCAGGTATTTTTAATTTTTTCCACAACACCAATACGTATTTTCAAAAACATATGCCTATGAAAGCAAGCATAGCTACTAAGTGTTGTCCTTTCACTGATCTATCCTGTATACATTCAATTTATTTTGTTTGTTTGTCATCTCTATTTAACTATGCATTTACCGTTTGGAATCCCTAGTATCGCACTTACATTGATTGTTTGGAGCAAGTCCAAAAGCGCATTCTTGGGTACCTTCAACACACACTTTTTGTCATATTGCGACTATACACAGCGATGAATGGTTTTCTCGGAGTTACAGTTAAAGCTCCTGTGCGTTCATCCCGCGACATACCATTAATCTTTGTACCGCGTATTAATGCTAATGTGCTTTCAAACTCCGCGATTATGTCACGCCACATGTCAACTTTCAACCGCTATTGCTCTGGTTGGAACATATTCACTACCTCCTTGGTTTCGTTTAGAAGAATATCAGAATATATATCAATATTGTCACGCCTACTGCAATTCTAGTAAATTTGGATACAGATGATGGTGGAGTAACTGGTACAGCTCCAGAACTAAATACCGTACTATTATATTTTATATTCAATATCGATTTACTATTTTACTGCAGGTAATGTTAAGACCAAAATAATAAAGTACCCAACACAATAATTGTCAATATTTCGCAAATGATTTCATCAGATTTTTTTTACATCAATAAGTTGAACATAAATTAGTCAAACTCAAAAAGATAGACAATATTCGTAAATTTAAATTGTAACCAAAAGCAATACATTAGTAATCAGTACCGAAGGAAGTTTTACTTTAATACTTTCTAAAAAGTTTTTTTCGTAAATCTTAATCAGTTCTTTTAGTAATTAGATCTAAATTCAGAAACAACTTTTTAAGATAAAATGGAAAGTTATCAGAAAATCGCTCACAATTTACTTTCAATTTCGTTTTTATAAACTAAAGACACTCGCTCTCTTAGAAAACAATAAAAAGAAAAATTAATGTAGATGTGTATCTCTTAATTTATTTATGGTATATATCATATCTGTGGTATCTACAATAAGTTTCTTAAGACCAATATTTTTTTAAATTAATTGACTTTAGTGAAGCGAACCTCTCTTTATTTGGACATACAAAGAAACCTAAAGTTAAGCTTCTTCATCGCGTCACCATCTCAACATTAACTGAAATGAAGAGGACAAGGGAAAAGGAAATAAGAGTTAAGAGGCGGGAGGTATCAACAGCAGAAGAAGAAGAAGAAGACGATGTCTTCTCCTGTCGGTGACGGTGCTGAGTAAAGAAGTAGGAAGGAAGAAAAAAACTCTTCCACACACACAGACGGTTCGCGACAGGCGCTAACTGAAGACAACAAACGGGAGAAGTGCTCGGAGACCAGTTTTCCTTGAGACCCCCGGTCGAATTGAGCGATTGTTGAGAGAGCTCAGAGTGGCGACTCACCGGCGTTTATACGTTTCTTGGTACGGATCGGTTTTGGTTAATAAACGATTTGCATCCGATCGTTGGTTGTTGTTAAAAGTTCGAACGGAGCGGGTTCTCTTCGCCGTCTCCACCGCAACCATGGAATAATTATATCGAAACTGTTAAGTACAACTGTAACGGTTTGTCGCGCTATGTTACGCTTCCGACTGACGGCTTAGTGCTCCTTGGATCGGTTGCTCTTCTGGGTGGCTAAAGTGGGTTTCCTCTTCGGTGAGAGGAGATGAAGATTTAGTTCGGGGAACTCTTGTGTTAATTTTTGAGATCTGTTTCCGGTAAGAAAACCTTACAAACATTTAAAGTCCTTATACATGTATACATATAAACATCACAAATATGGTGTCCCGAAAATTGATAAGATGTATTAACAAAATTGTGTCTAGTACCTTGCAAAGGGAGGAACTCCTAAAACAGCGCGGAATATTAACATAAAACTCAATAATGAACTCATTATAGGCACATTTTATTCTTTTTCCAAGTGATAAAAAATTTGAAATGTTTATTATCAGAAAAAAACAGATAGGATTTGAAATGATATGGTACCATCTTTTTAGTTCAGAAAGCTATCAAATGTTATGATAGTGTAGTGATAGCCTAGTGTAGGTAATTTCAGTTTCAACTACATCAGTTTTATATCTTATACTGACGTTTGGTCTTCCGAATCAGAGGTGTACAGGGATGTACAATATATCTTAATGAAATTTTTGGTGATTAATAAAGAAAAGTATACACTTTCCTTGGAACAAAGCGGAAGTATCTCAATTCGGTTTTGAGATATCAAGTTTTGAACTCAAACCAAAATTTGTAGCTTTGCTTAAAAATAACAATTTCCTTAATCATTTTAAAAAAATCGTAAAAATAAATTGATACAATTTTTTGTGATTTATAAACGAAAGTATGCGCTTTTCTGTGAACAAAACTATATTTGAGTATCTCAATTCATTTCTAACATATCAAATTTTGAACGAAACCTAAATATATTGCATTTCCCAAAATTATAAATTTTCTTAGTCATTTTTGAAAAATCTTAACAAATCGAGTTAATTCTTAAGATATCTTCTTGATTTTTTTTTATTTATAAACTACGCGCTTTTCTGAGAACAAATCCATCCGTGAATATCTCAATTCGTTTTGGAGATATTAAGTTTTAAACTGAACTTAGTTTTGCCATAAAATTAAAAATTTCCTCAATCATTTCTAAAAAATGTAATTCTTAACATGTCTTGATAAAATTTTTTGTGATTTATAAACGAAAGTATGCGCTTTTCCGAGAATAAAACTATGTTTGAGCGTATCAATTCATTTTTGAGATATCAAGTTTTGAACTCAACCTAAACTTGTTGCATTTCCAAAAAATATAAATTTCCTTAGTAATTTTTGAAAAATCTTAAAAAATCGAATTCTTAAGATATCCTGCATATAGCATTGCATAAAAATAACAATTTCCATAATTATCTTTGCAAAATTATAAAAATATCGAATTCTTAAAGTATCATGATGAACTTTTTTGTGGTTTATAAAGGAAAGTGAGTATTAGAACAAAATGATAAACAGATATCACTTTCTTCACGAACCGATACTTTAATATCTCAATATAGTAAAACTAACATTTAATTCTATTGTGTGCAATTTTAAAATTTTTACAAATGTTAATTCGCTGTAGAACAGTATTCATTCTGAAGAAGAATGAAGAAGACGTTTTAAAAATTTAGACCTTTTTTGTGTTACCTTACCATCTAAAGTCAAAGAAAATTTCAAAATTGTTAACTCAGGTCGTTTCACATTTCGTTTATTACTCTTGTTCTAAGAGAGTATGTTGTTTCTTCAGATCGAACTGATATATAAATATCTCTATTCGATTTTAAGGCATCAAGTTTTAAACAAATTCAAAATTTGTAGCATTTCATAAAAATCACAAGTTTCTTAATTATTTTTGAATGAGCGTAAAAACCCGAATTCGTAAGATAATTTGACGAAATTTCTCTGAATCATAAAGGAGAGTATGTATTTTTCTCAGAACAAACGATACTTGCATATCTCAATTTGTTCTTAAGATATCATATTTTGAACTGAACCTAAATTTATAGCATTTCATAAATATAACAAATTTCTTAATCACTTTCGAAAAATCGTAAAAATCGAATTCTTAAGAAATCTTGATGATTTTTTTTATGAATTACAAAGGAAAGTGTATTTTTCCTCGGAACAAAAAGATCCCTGATTATTTAAATTGATTTCTGAGATATCAAGTTTTGAATTCAACCTAAATTTGTGGTATTTCATAAAAGCAACAGTTCTCTTAATCGTCGTTAAAAAATGGTAAAATAATCGAATTCTTAAGATATCCTGCATATAGCATTGCATAAAAATAACAATTTCCATAATTATCTTTGCAAAATTATAAAAATATCGAATTCTTAAAGTATCATGATGAACTTTTTTGTGGTTTATAAAGGAAAGTGAGTATTAGAACAAAATGATAAACAGATATCACTTTCTTCACGAACCGATACTTTAATATCTCAATATAGTAAAACTAACATTTAATTCTATTGTGTGCAATTTTAAAATTTTTACAAATGTTAATTCGCTGTAGAACAGTATTCATTCTGAAGAAGAATGAAGAAGACGTTTTAAAAATTTAGACCTTTTTTGTGTTACCTTACCATCTAAAGTCAAAGAAAATTTCAAAATTGTTAACTCAGGTCGTTTCACATTTCGTTTATTACTCTTGTTCTAAGAGAGTATGTTGTTTCTTCAGATCGAACTGATATATAAATATCTCTATTCGATTTTAAGGCATCAAGTTTTAAACAAATTCAAAATTTGTAGCATTTCATAAAAATCACAAGTTTCTTAATTATTTTTGAATGAGCGTAAAAACCCGAATTCGTAAGATAATTTGACGAAATTTCTCTGAATCATAAAGGAGAGTATGTATTTTTCTCAGAACAAACGATACTTGCATATCTCAATTTGTTCTTAAGATATCATATTTTGAACTGAACCTAAATTTATAGCATTTCATAAATATAACAAATTTCTTAATCACTTTCGAAAAATCGTAAAAATCGAATTCTTAAGAAATCTTGATGATTTTTTTTATGAATTACAAAGGAAAGTGTATTTTTCCTCGGAACAAAAAGATCCCTGATTATTTAAATTGATTTCTGAGATATCAAGTTTTGAATTCAACCTAAATTTGTGGTATTTCATAAAAGCAACAGTTCTCTTAATCGTCGTTAAAAAATGGTAAAATAATCGAATTCTTAAGATATTTTGATGATTTTTTTTAATTTATAAAGAAAAGTACGTATTTTCATGTTTCAAATTATCATGTTTTGAAATCAACCTAAACTTGCATTTCATAAAAATAACAAGTTCCTTAATCATTTTTGAAAAATCGTAAAAATCGAATACTTAAGATATCTTGATGAATTTTTTTATGATTTACAAAGGAAGGTATACCTATATTTTCCTACGGAACAAAACCATACT